>JAUCBL010000017.1:5719565-6430815 GCA_033807585.1 Hydrophis major
TCCTCAGCGTTCCATCCTGCATGCAACGGGGCAGCAGAGAGAACGAATGCCAAGATGGAACAATATATTAAGTGCTATGTAAATTATCAACAGGAGAACTGGGCGGAGCTGTTGCCATTTGCAGAAGTTGCTTACAATAATGCAGTACATAGCAGCACGGGCTTGACTCCATTCCAAATCAACACCGGCATGGAATTTATCCCTATGCCAGAATTACCTAGGGATCCCCCCATGTCCATGTCTTTAACGGAATGGATGGACTCATTAAAAAAAGGTTGGGATGATACAAAAAAAAAAGCTTTGACTGAAGCTGCTGAAGAATATAAAAAGGAAGCAAACAAACATAGATCCCTCCAACCACCATTTAAAGTAGGGGGCAAAGTGTTTTTGACAACTAAATATCTCAAATTGAAACTTCCCAGTAGGAAGTTGGGCCCTAAATTCTTAGGTCAATTCCCTATATCAAAAATAATCAATTCAGGACTTCCGGGTGACATTGCATTGTGGCGGTGCAGGAGAAATTCACTCTGCTCTTTTGTACCGGGTTTTTTGCTTCTGGACAGCCGTTCATGGCAGTACTTGGTCTTGGAGGGATTGGCAAAGTGAGGAGAAACTCTCACTGTTAGACTGAGATTGCTGGTACCAGCTGGATTGAGGAGGCTGACCAGAAAGAAACTTAACAAAACTTAACAAACAACGAGGGGTGACTGTGCAATTTCTTGAGGTTGCCATTGTGAACACCGACTTCTGGTATTATGTGTCATTGGGTTTGGAATAGATACATAGAATAATGTTTAGAAGTAAATTTGATATAAGAGAACTTGTCAAAATCTGATTTAAAATTTAATTGCTATATTTATTATATATTTACATATATTTATTATACTTATTAACATTTAATACTCTGGTTAATATTTAAACCTATTTAACTATTTATTATTAGTTACCTTTAAGATTTACTATTTTTCTCTCTGTACTATTTCATTGGGGGTTTTTTTGTTTCTTTTTTTAAATTGGAACTCCTTGAACTATATACTTGAATTTGATTATATATCTTTCCTCTACTGTTTGATAAAAAATTAGGGTTGATAAACTGTATATTGAAATTAATATAATCTCTTAGACAACGTATTGATAATTTATTAATAATTTAGTGACATCTTTAAATCTGATAACTGATAACTGAAGACTGATTACTTTTTTTTTTGAAATATTAATTACTTGATCATTTGATGAATTGATACTAATTATTAACTTTAGTAGTGATAGAAAATTATCTTAACTAGTTCAATAACAAAAGAAAACCTCAATTAATTAACTTAAAACAATTAAAAACTCTTAACCATTTACATAGACAATAGTAATTTGGGATAACATATATAAAATTATAGATGAGCAATATAAGATTATTAGAGGTATGACTAGTATTACAACCACCCTGCGTGTGTGCTGTATAAAATAAGAAGCAGGGCAAGATACTATTTGATATGGGTGGCACCAGTAGCTATGAAGTTTGCTTTTTGGCATCTTGGAGGTTGTATCTGTGTCCACAAATAATATATCTCCACTCACAAGGCAGGCATGAACCAGGCTGGAGATCCCTGGAGACACAACTAAGAACTACATCCTTACAAATGATGACCAATACAGATAGTTGGTACTGACTACAAGAGACTTGTATAAAGCTTGCCCCCTTCACCTACTTGATGAAGCCTTGGTCTTCCTTTTCTCATACGCTGTCATTGCTCATTTACATTCCTCCTCAGATAATTGCTGGCTGCTCGTGGAACCCTGGCACCCCACCCCTATACTTTCTCCAGTATGTCCTTAAACAATGCCCCTCAAAGTCTTAAATAAATTTTAAATGCCAAAGAACACAAATCCCAGAGATTTAGCAGTCAACTCAAGAAAAGTAGATGAACTACTTCAGAGCAGCGGGGGGGTGGGGGGGCAAAAGGAGAGGAGCAGCAGCATACCTGGTGGGGATGCAGCAGCAGCGAGGCAGCAATGGCACAGTGGCAAGGAAGGCAATGGCAGCAATTCTGGCGGCGTTGGGGCTTCCAGGCTCTGCTCCCTGCAGCTGCCCGTCAGCTGTCCCAGACTCGATCCAGGGACGCCTTGCTGAAAAACTCTCACTCTCCTTTTTATATAGTTGCCCATAAAAATCTCGAATAATTTCCTTTTTCTCCTTATTACCATAACCAGCTTGGCCTTGATCATCTATTAGCTTCAATATTTTTCTTGATTCCTTCTCCTTTTTCAATTTATATGCTAGCCATCTACCTGGTTTATTTGCATCTTCAAAGTAATTCTGTTTAGAATTTCTGATTTTCTGTGCCAGTTCTTTCTCTATTAATTCCATTTTATGTTTAATTACATCCAGCTTCAATTTAATATCTTTTTTCTGTGGCATTTTCTGTTATTCTTTTTCAAGTCTTTTATACTCGTCTTCCAAGGCCTTAGAAGTTTGCCTTTTCCTAACATTCTTTTTTCTCATATAATCTATTATCAGACCTCTTGCATATGCCTTCATTGTATCCCAAACATTCTGCGTTGAAGTATCTTCTTTTTTATTTTCTCTGAAGAAAAAAGCCAATTCCTTCTCCATCCATTGTATGGAGAATCTTTCTCCTTTAAAATAGTATTATTTAATGTCCATCTCGATCTTTTTTTTTGTCCCTTCCATTTAATTGTCATTGGGCTATGATCTGCCCAAGTACTTGTTTCGATATTTGTTTCTTGAATATTGGATATTAATTCTGTTGAGATCCAAATCATATCTAATCTGGACCATGATAAATGTCTATTTGAATAAAAACTATATTGTTTAGCTTTAACATTTCTTTCTCTCCAAATATCTTTTAAAGTTAGTTCGTCTGTCATTTTAAAAAAAGATTTAGGGAGAGCCTTTCTATTTTGCTTTGTTGTTGTTGCTATGTAGTCCAATTTATTGTCCACAATTCCATTAAAGTCTCCCATCATAATTATATTAACATAGTCCAGTCCAATTATTTTCATGTGTTGCTTTTTATAAAAATCTTCTTGTTTATCATTTGGAGCATAAATTGCAATCAAAAGTATTTTTATATTATTGTCCATTATTTCCACCATTAATACTCTTCCGTCTTCATCCGTGTAGATCAGTTTTGCTGGGATAGCCTCTTTAATGTAAAGCACCACTCCTCTTTTCTTACATTGAGTCAAAGAAGTAAATATTTTCCCCAATTTTGGCTGTATTAACAATTGTTCATGTTGTTTTTTAATGTGAACTTCTTGTAGACAAACTATATCAAATTTTAATTTCTCTAATTTATGAAAGGTTTTCCTTCTTTTAACAGCTGAATTAAGTCCATTTATATTCATTGTAATCAGTTTTTTTTCTTCCATGATTATGCTTTATATTTAGGTCTAACAGCTCTCGTGGATCTCACTTCACGCTGTTCTTTACTATCCACCTGTCCACCTACAGCTCCTTTCTCTTTTTCAGTCTCCAGTTGTTCCTCTTGAAACCCCATTAATGAGACCTCTTTCTCTGCCTCCTCTCTTCTTCTTCCAAAAAATTCTGCATGGAAAAGTTCTGCTTTCTCAATTGAATCAATTCTATGTCTCTGCTCTTGCCACGTAAACATTAATCCTTCTGGAATCAGCAACTTTGCAGATTCACTTCGTTTTCCATCTATAATTCACTTCGTTTTCCAGTAGCATTTTGGTCAGAAATCGATATTCTCTTCTCATCTCTCTCACTCTTCTGGGTATTTGTTTTAAAACCACAATCTCTTTGCCTTTGTATTTCTTTCTTTCTTTTTTTTTTTTGATAAAAGTTTTATTGATTTTAGCAACAAACAAAAACACACATAACATAAAACATAGCATAAAAAAATCATCATTCTTCATAAATTTACAGTGTATCGGTTGGTTTACCACTCCTTTCTGTGCATTCATTTCACAGTCATCAAAACAATTACATTACATAATAACTCACTGAATCAATCATCAGTTAAGTATCCTAATATCATTATTAAACAATCATTTGACTATAATTTTACTAATTCATACTTAAGCGAGATAACTATAATTGAATTAAATTATTTTATAACAGGTCATAGAATCATACAAGAGAATATTGATGAGGAAAAAGTCAAACAGTATTTACAGAATGCTAATTTACCGAAGATACCTAAAGAGACTGAAGAAATGCTAGAAAGTAATATAACAATGATGGAATTAAATGAAGCATTTAAGAGACAAAACAATGGGAAAGCACCGGGTCCAGATGGGCTTCCGGCAGAATTCTATAAAACATTTCAAAAATCATTGAGCATCCCATTGTTAGAAGTCATGAATGAAGTTATGTTAAAGAAGATGATACCCAAAACATGGTCAGAGGCTTATATCACACTTATTCCAAAAGAAGAGGCTGACCCACTGCAAATTAAGAACTACAGACCCATCTCCTTATTGAATGCAGACTATAAAATCTTTGCTTCAATTTTAGCAGAAAGACTTAAAAAATATTTAAATAATTTTATTCACCCAGATCAAAATGGATTTCTGCCAAAGAGACAAATCAGAGACAATATGAGAGTAATCTTGGATACTTTGGAATACTATGAAAAGCAAATGGCTTTGATATTCCTAGATGCTCAAAAGGCATTTGACAACGTGAACTGGAGATTTATGTTATTACTATTGGAACAGATGGGTTTTGCTAAAAAATTTACTTGAGCAATAGAAGTCATATATAATAAACAGACAGCAAAGGTAATGATGGAGGGGGAACTTACAGATTTTATTAATATAAGAAAAGGCACAAGACAAGGGTGTCCCCTATCTCCTTTGCTATTTGTGTTGACCTTGGAAGTGTTGAATAGAAATATTAGGGATGATAAAAGCATAAAAGGAATGAAAATTAAGAAGGAAGAATTTAAACTACAAGCTTTTGCTGATGATTTAGCTTTTATTCTAGAAGACCCATTAGAAACAGCTCCAAGGTTATTGGAAAAGATAGAGACATATGGTGAGATGGCTGGTTTGAAAATAAATAAAGATAAAACAAAGATTTTGACAAAGAACATGCTATTGAGACAAAGAGAAGAACTGGCAGATCTTTTGAAAATCCAAGTTACAAATAAGGTTAAGTATCTGGGGATATATTTGACAGCAAGATGTAGCACATTAAAAGAGAATAATTATATTGAACTCAAACAACAGATAGCTACAGATTTGAAGAAGCGGGAAAACTTGCAATTGTCATTAATAGGGAGAATTTCAACAATCAAGATGAATATTTTACCCAGAATTTTATTTTTGTTCCAAACAATACCAATTAGGCTTGGAAAAGACTATTTTGAAGATTTAAATAAAATCATGCTGAAGTTTATATGGCAAGGTAAAAAAGCGAGAATAAAGCTAAAGCTTTTGCAAGACACTAGAATTAGAGGAGGTTTTGGCCTGCCTAATTGGGAATTGTATTATCAAGCTGCAAGTTTGATGTGGGTCAAAGAATGGATAACATTAAGAAAGCATAGATTGTTGACATTAGAAGGGCATGATTTGCTGTTGGGCTGGCATGCTTTTTTATGGTATAAGGGAACTAAAACACAGGGTTATTTTAGAAGACATTATATACGGGAGTCTTTGTGGTTAAACTGGGAGAAGATAAAAAGACAATGTTATTTGAAAATTCCAGTTTGGTTATCGACTATTGAAGCATTTTCCTATCCTATAATTTATAAGAAGGAACAAACAGTTAGATATGGGGAACTATTGGATGAAAAGGGTGAACTTAAATCGATCCAAAACTTAGAGGAACAAGGTATAAGGATGAATTGGTTTTCATATGCGCAAATACATTGAAGGTATGATGAAGATTCTAAAACAGAGGGATTCTATGATAATCAGACTGATTTAGATAAGATCTTGATGGGTACTGATGAGAAGGTGATTAAAAAATTGTTATTTACTGGAAATTAAACTAGAGGAAGAACAAGTCAAAGAAACTATGATTGTTTGGGGGAAGAATTTTGGATATGGGATTGATCTAGAGAAATGGCAAAAATTGTGGTCTCAAAATTATAAAATGACAATGTCAACAGCATGTAAAGAAAACTTGTATAAGATGTTTTACAGGTGGCACTTTCCCCCGACAAGAAAAGCAAGAATGTTTTAGAACAAATCTGAAAAATGCTGGAAATGTCATCAGATATCCGGCTCATATTACCATATGTGGTGGACTTGTGAGGATGCTAGAAAATATTGGACTAAAATTCGCATGTGGTTGGAAAAAATGACAAAGAAACACTTTGACTTGAAACCAGAGATCTTCTTATTGGGAATTTTACCTGATATATATAGTAAAGATTTGAAATACCTGATTGTAAATGTATTAACAGCGGCTAGGATTGTATTTGCTAAAAATTGGAAGATGGCTCCGGGAGGCTACCATGTTCATCAAGTTAGACCTGCGTGGAGCGTATAATTTGGTGCGGATCTGGCCTGGAGGTGAGTAGAAGATGGTGTTTGGTACCAGGTATGGGCATTTTGAATACACGGTCATGCCGTTTGGGTTGACCAATGCTCCCGCTGTCTTCCAACATTTTATGAATGACATTTTCCGGAACCTCTTAGATCAATTTGCTGTGGTTTACCTTGACATTTTGATCTATTCCAACTCAAGGAAGAGTCACCTGCACCACCTGTGCCTGGTTCTTCAACAGCTCTGGGAGAACCGCTTGTATGTGAAACTGGAGAAGTGCCAGTTCTTCCAGTCCACCATAGAGTCCCTGGAGCATAGCATCTCTCCCGATGGCATTTTGATGGAGCTGAGCAAGGTCAAGTCTCTGCACAGTTGGCAACCTCCCAGGCAAGTGAAGGATGTCCAGCAACTCCTTGGGTTTGGCAACTATTATTGGACCTTCATCCTCAGCTTTGCTACTTTGACCGTGCCCCTCACTTGGCTCCTCCAGAAAAGGGTCCCATTCCGGTGGAGTGCTCCTGAGCAACAGGTGTTCCAGGCCTTGAAACAGGCCTTCATGAAAGAGTGATATCTTGAAACATGCCAATCCACACCGTTGGTTTGATTCTGCCTGTAGAGTCTTTCTCCGCAGTTCAGGAGCCAGTGGACCTATGGGTTCAGATACGGGAGGCACAGTGGCACAACACTTGGGTGGATCAATGGAAGCAAGAGGTGAGGCCCAACTCTCCATGGTCGTTCACTGAGGAACTCCTGCAGTACTGCAACAGGCTCTATGTACCGGTGGAGTTGCTCCAGGGACTTACCTTGTTGCAGTGCCATGATAATCCTGCAGCAGGGCACTTTGGCCTCTTCAAAACTTTACATCTCATTTCTCAGACTTTCTGGTGGCCCTGACTGTGACACAATGTCCAATCCTACCTCACGTCCTGTGTGCAATGCCGGCAGGCCAAGTCGGCAATGGGGGCTCCCCCAGGACTGCTCCAGCCCTTGCCAACACCAGAGAGACCTTGGGGTGCCATTTTGATGGACTTTTTGACAGATTTGCCTCAGTCTTCAGGATTTACAACGGTGTTTGTGATGGTAGACATGATGACAAAGCTGGCACATTTCATTCCGTGTTGTGGGTTACCCATGGCTTGCACCACTGCCCACATGTTTATCCAGCATGTCTTCTGGCTGCACAGACTACCTGATCTGATTGTTTCGGACCAAGGGGCTCAATTTACAGCCCAATTCTGGAAAGGACTGATGATGGCCTTGGATATGAAAATCTGTCTGTCAGCGCATCATCCGAAAACCGACAGCAGGGCTGAGAAAGTCATCAGGATCCTGGCGCAATGCCTGCATTACTTTGTGAACCAGCAACAAGACAACTGGTTGGATTATTTGGCAGTAGCAGAGTTTGCGTTTAACAACTCACAGCACACCTCCACACAAACCACCCCTTTCCTAGCCAATGTGGGATATCATTCTTTCCCCTTATGCAACTCGACTCATCGGTTCTGGAGGCTAATGACTATTTGTCTGAGTTGCAGGCCATCCACCAATTGTTGCGGCGGTATCTAGAGAAAGCCAAAGAGGATTATAAACAAGTTGCAGACCACTCTCAGCAGCCGCTGCTGCCATTGGCTGTGGGGGTTCAGGTGTGGTTGTCCATCAGGCATCTTCCATCAAACCGGCCAGTCAAGAAGGTCGACCACCGGGGGTTTGTCAGGCTTCGGAGGTGGCAGGAATTCGCGTTTGTGCGCAATTCCTGCTGCGCTCGCTGCTGGAGTACCTCCGTTCCATCCAGATTTGGAGGCTATAGTTATCCTGTAGGGATAACTGAAGACAGGGGAGATCCGGGCAGGGGTCTGGGGGCATCACAACCCCCTTCCCCAGCCGGCTAAACTCCCTTTTCCAAAGGCAGTGGAGCGATGGTCAGCAATGGCCGCCACAAAGAACCTCTCAGCTGGACAAGTTTGTGCAGGAGGAAGTTGAGAAAGTGAAAGTTTTTGGCTGAACCGGGACAATAAGTAACATCAGAACACCCTGGAAATCTAGCTCTCTAAAGGATACACTGTTTCCCAAGAAGATCATAAAGCTGCGGATGAAAGTGTAAAGGGAAAGTTTTTTTTTCTTCACTCTCCTTCCCTACGGAGATAGCAATGGAAATTGGAAACACCCACTTTGGCAACAGAAGGTAACTAATTTTGAAAGTTAAAGCCAAGGGGACATTAAAGATTTCTGAACATTGATATTTAAAAATCAAAATCTTTTTGCTATAAGTGGGAAGGGAGAGGTAAATGATTTTATATTAAGATTCTGCTGGAGGAGACTGCTTGGAGTTTATAAGATCAGAGATTAACTGCAATAAGACTTCTAAAAAATTATTTTGGAATTGTGTAATTGAACTCTACCCCAATAAGAGAAAGTATTAAAAGAAGAAAGTGCTAAATGAAACAGTTTGTGTTGATTTGGATTGCTTGGTGACTTTGGGACTTTTGCAAACTATTTTTTGAAAGACTAAAAACATTGGGATTGTTTAAAAAAATATATCTCACAATGGTGTTATCTGTGGAAGAATTGAAAATGGAATTTAAAAAGCTAAAAGAAGAGGAACAAGAAGGCAAGGGCTCTTCTGGATCTGTTTTTCACTTCTTAGAAATGGCGATTTCTACCTACCAGGAAATAGAACAACAAGAAAGCTGGGATGAAGGAGAAGAAGCCATCTTTAATGGACAAATAATTTTAGTTGGTGAAGAAAAGGGAAAAGGGGGAAAGAAAATGGAGAATTCAAGATCTAAAAAAACAACCAAGAAAGGGAAAAATAAGGTGAAAAATCGATGTAATGTCAGAAAGCAACAGAAAAGAGGAATACAACAAAGAGGGGAGATTAAAAGGACGGAGATTGAGAGATGGGGGGGGTAAAAAGGCTAGATTTGATAAGAAAGGAAGGGGAAAAGGGAAGAGAAGTCATAAAGGCTTAAAACAAGATGTTAAAAAACAGGGTTTTTTTAGAGACAAAGGGTAAAATATAATTTAAAAAGAGATTCTGCAAAAGTACACAAGATTGTATCGTAGTATTTGTATCTGAAATAGAGTTAGAAAATTGGAATATTATATGTGTTAATAGAATATTGTAGGGAATGTGTAAAATGTCTAAGATTTAATAATAGAGTTTAATTAATTAATTTGTTATGGAACATTGTTTTTACTATACTATAAGCTTATTATGTTTTTTATTTTAAAATGTTACGTAGAATGTACTAAGCAGAATCAGAATGGAAATTATGTAATATTTTAAGTGTTAAATTTGGGGGAAAGATAGAAAGGCGTCATATTTCAACCACTGATTACAGGAAAAATTTTGTATTAAAGAGAAAAGATAAATAGACAATTGAAAAAGAACGGACAAAAGATACAAGTATAATTATTTAAATTGAGACAAAGTAAATAAAATAGAATCAAGAGAGTGAAAAGAGGGGAGAAGACATATAGAAAATATAGAATGTTAAATAAGATTGAAATAGTATATAAGGTGAGCATGAATTTATGTCTGCACAAAAAGATGTAACCCGGGGTTAAGCCGCTTTCTGAAAAGAAGTTTTATGTTTTCATGTTATGTGTTTTGTTTGTTTATGTTTGTTTATTGAGAATTAAGAATGTTGGATGAGAACATATGAAATCGTAAATAAGACAGATGAAAGTATAAATTTAATGAATAAAATTGAATAGAAGTAAAGGGAAAAATAGTGAGAAGTTGGAAAAAGAGTAATAAGATATGAAGTTGAATATATAAGATACATATTAAATTGTGTTTGTATGGAAATGTGATAATTTGGAACTATGCTGTACTTAAATAAGATGTTTTATTTGCTTTGTTAAAAGATGCTTTATGTTCTCATGTTTTATGTTTTGTTTGTTTGTGTATTGTCTTTGAAAATTAATAAAATTTGTTGTTAAAAAAAAAAAAGAAGAAGGTCGACCACCCGTACCATGGCCTGTTCCCTGTGGGGGCGGTTATCAACCCGGTCGCCTACCGTTTGACTTTGCCTCGCTCGTTGCATGTCCATCCCGTCTTCCATAGATCCCTCTTGGTTCCCGAATGGCCAGTTTTTCTGGTCTGCCAACATGACCATCCCCAGCCAGCACCATGTGATGGAGATGGACCTCCTGAGTATGAGGTCGCCAGCATTCAGCACTCTTGGTGGCTGAAAGGGAGGTTTCAGTACCTCATTGAGTGGACGGGTTATGGACTTGATGATTTTACATGGGAGGATGTGACATGCCCCTGCTTTGGCGGCAACATTCCACACCCAATTCCCATCATGGCCACATCCGGACCATTGGACCTGGGAGAAGGGCCCTGAGATGAGGGATAGTGTTGTGGTTTGCTGGCAGCCTGTGCAGACGGCAGAAGAATCGAACAGTGGGGAAGAAAGGGGATCAGTCCGGAAGTCTGGAGAGGACTTGGACGAGGGTCCTGTGTCTGATGCAGAGATGGAACCACGAGCATCTGAGAGTTGGGTGCTGCCTCCGGAGCCTTCGGAGTCTGGCAGCAGCGAGGCAGAGGACCCAGGGGAGCCTATTCCCAGTGCACGTGTGCACAGAGCTGCTAAAAGGCGAGAGCAGCTGAAACAAAAGGGGCAAGTTGGGAGTAAGGCTGGGAGGAGATTGGCCCTCCCATAAGGTGTAAAGGACAGGCAAAGATGACAAAACCTTTGCAGGAAGCAAAGTTGTTTGTTCAGTTCAGATTCATTCTTGAAGCTTCTTTGTACTTTGGTTGGTTTTTTTCTAGTTCATTTGACACTTCTGTTATTGGCAGCACTTCTCAGGAAAGAAAGGTGGGTGCTTGTTAAGCCTGGGTTCCCCAACCAGGGTTAGGGAGACAAGCTAAACAGAATGTGCAGTGTTAGTCAGATAGGCACACAGATAAATGAGTGAGATAAGTTTGTATGTTTATTAACATACAGTAAAAATAACAGATACGCTTGTGCTATCAAAAATATAGTTTATTCCATTATGAGTTCATAGCATAGTCAAAATAACAGTCCAATAGTCATGTATCATTTAGTCAGTCCATTCAGGGATATTCAGTTAGCAAAGTCCATATAGAATATCCTATGTCAGTTCACTTACAAATCAGTCCTTTGTTTATCTCTCCCGTTCGAGCAATGCAGTCTTGATTCCAAGCAGTAATCAGGGATCATCAAAGCCAGAGAGAGAGCAAGCTGCAGTCTTGCTTCTTTTAAAGTGCTTTCACAACCACTCCCCTAATTACATTCCCATATTTAAAGTTGCAGACACTTTAACTAACAAACTATGATTACTTAGTTATTATTTTACCTAAACCAGTTAGGGTAAACAATGTTATCCCTAACAGTGCTTATCTCGAGGGACTGTTTGAAATTCATTACTGGCTGGGAATGAAAATAATTCCCAGTGTTGCAATAAAACAAGACTTGTTTTTAAAACAAGCGTGTGCATAATTACAGTCTCAGAAGCCTTGGTCAGAACAGGGGAGAGAAGTAGCTGCTGACCCGGAGACAACATGGAGCTGCTCCACATGTTTCCCGGTGACCTGTTTTCAGTGGCGGCAGCAAAAGGCAATGTCGAGCTCCAGCCCGGAGCTCACCAAACAAGCCAGGATGCACCTCCCCCTCCTCCTGTCATTAGCTGTCACACTGCACATCCTGATGTCCACACCACACTGCCAGCTGCCTTCCTGCCCTTTCGGATCACGGCTTCCTGGGAGCAGTGGGGATGGCACAGCCAGATAGCGATGGCACAGGAGGGACTGTTGTGGTTAGCCGGCAGCAGGTGCAGATGGCTGAGGAGAGCGAGGACTCTGATGAAGGGCCAGGACCATCAGGGAGTGGACTGCTGCCTTCAGAGATTGTGGGGGCTGGCAGCAGTGCTGAGGAGGTTCCCGAGGAACCTGTGCCAAGTGCATGTGCATGAAGGATTGCTCGGAGGAAAGAACAATTACAGCAGCACAGGCGACTCGAGAGTAAGGCTGCAAGGTAATGGCCCCTCCCTCAAGAGGATAAAAGCCAGGTTTGGAAAAGCGTTCTTTGCTGACAGCAAAGAAGCTCTTAAGCTCAACTGGGGGACTTCTTAGTTCGAGTTTGGAGAATCTTGTAAATTAGCTCTTATCTCTGGGTTTTTGGCAGCCTTGACAAACAACTTGGCAAGGCTCTTTCTTGTTGGAGCTAATTAGTGGAAAGCAGCCTTCAGAACAGAATTCATTATTAAACCTTAAAAGGTGGGGGCTGCTGTCTTTGTCTGTGTTCTTTGGGAACCCAGTTAGGTCTGAACAGAGACGAGCTGCTGGCTGCCTTCCTGCTCTTCCTGCCCATCCAGACCGCAGCTTCCTGAGAGCAGTGGAGATGGCACAGCCGGATTGCAACAGCATGAGAGATGGGCATCACAATGGCATGGGCTTCCGGAGCTGCGGGACAGGCATGTTGCCTGTGGGCAGGATATAGAGGCTACGGCTGGCTGGGCCAGTTCCGATTCCCAGCTGACAGGCACTGTGGATGCTAACTGTGTGGTGCGGCCTGCTGGGTGGGGGGTTTAACTACCAGATGGTAATTACCTGGGCATCAGGGAAAGGGAAATTGAAGGGGTGGGGTCAATACTCGGGGTGTGTGTGCCAGCCACCCATATGACTGAACCCATCAGATAGGAAATGGCTGATCATTGGGAAATGTTACAGTTTGTGGGAGTTTCCTTGGCTTCATTAACTTTTACAGACAAAGCCCAGGCCTGGCCAACACTTGAAGTGGACAGCAGAGTGCCAGAATGCATTTGAGATGCTTAAGATCTTGTTTTCCAAAGAGCCGGTCTTAGAACATCCAGATTCTAGTAAAACTTTTGTGGTGCAGACGGACGCCAGTGATGTAGCAGTGGGAGCTGTCCTGCTGCAGAACAATAGCCAGGACCAGTTACAACCATGTGGATATTCGTCCCAGAAACTATCACAAACCGAACAGGGTTGGGCTATCTGGGAGAAGGAGGCATTTGCAGTGAGATGGGCCTTACTCACACGGAGACATCTAATGGAGGGTGCCCAGGAGCCATTTGTGGTGTGGACAGATCATAAGAATCTTGAAGCCCTCCAAATGCCACGGAAGTTGTCTCCAAAGCAGGTTCGATGGGCCCAATACTTCTGGAGGCTTAACTTCATGTTGAAGTATGTCCCTGCCAGGAGGAATTTCCTGGCTGACGCTTTGTCTCAGTTGCCGCAATATAATAGTAGCCGGGAGGATGTAGTACAGGTGATCATGCCTCCTGGGCCACAACATGTGTATACAATAGTTGAGAGGGTGGAGGATGCGTGGACAAAGGAATTACGAGTCGCATTATCCACAGATCCCTGGGCAAATGTACATGCTACGCAGTTATCAGAAAAGGAAGGGTTGCTGTGGAAGAGTGAAAAGATGTATATACCCCTCTCCTTGAGGACTGTGGTCCTGAAACGCTGTCACAATGTGAGACAGGCTGTCCAGTATGTCCAACTACGAAACCAAGACCTGGAAAGCCTCTTGTCTTGTTACAAATAGTGGCTAACCCTGATAAGACCCTGGCAAGACATAGCCATGGTTTTCATAGTGGAACTGCCGGAAAGCAATGGTCATATGATGATATGGACAGTGATCGACCTGTTTTCTAAACAGGCTCATTTTATACCGTGTGCCTGGTGAGGATGTTCATCAACCACGTGTATCGTCTCCATGGGGTGCCACAGTGTATCATCTCCAACAGAGGAGTGCAGTTTACGGCCAGCTTCTGGAGGGGTTTTATCCAGCTTATAGGGTCATCACAAGGGCTGAGCACAGCTTTCCATCCTAGCACTAGTGGTGCTGCTGAACGAGCAAATGTAGCGATAGAGAGATATTTAAGATGCTATGTGTCATACCAGCAAAGGGATTGGGTGGGTCTCCTCCCCTTTGCAGAAGTGGCATTTAATAATATAACATAACAGTACAGGGTTTACCCCCTCTCGTGTAGTCAACGGGGTGGAGTTTGTACCCATACCCCAGTGGCCTCAGAGTCCCCAACCCCAGGTTATCCTTAAGGACTGGGTTGACCGGATGGAAAGCACATTGCCAGCTGTAAAATAAGCACTGCAAAAAGCAGCTGACAGTTATAAAGTACAAGCAGATAAAAAGAGAGCAGAGAGCAAACTGTTTCAAGTAGGAGACAAGGTGTACCTCTCCACAAAATATATAAAGCTACATGTACCCTGTAAAAAAACTAGGTCCCAAATACATAGGGCTGTTTCCAATCATCCGGGCTATAAACCCTGTAACTGTTGACCTGAAATTACCCTCACTGTTAGGGAAGATCCATCCTATGTTTCACAGCAGTCTGTTGAAACCAGTAGAGGTGAAAGACGTACGCCCTACTGCTGATCCACCTGGACCGGTTATGGGAGACTATTATGAAATAAGCAAGGTTGTCGATTTGCGGGTTCATAGGGGTGTCCTTCAATATCTTGTGAGGTGAAAGGGTTACCCTGCTAGCGAAGCCTCCTGGGTGGTGGCCCCAGACGTGCAAGCCCCTCGTATTCTTCGGAGGTTCCACTGAATGTATCCACAGAAGGAGGGGGGGGGAATCGGACACGCAGCGAAGTATGTCACACTGCCTGGTCTCTTGTCTTTCAGACATATCCCTGGTACAGGGGGGCACATGTCAAGCTCTGGCCTGGAGCTTGCCAAAGAAGCCAGGATGCACCTCCCCCTCCTGCTGTCAGCTGTCATACTGCGCATCCCGATGTCCTCGCCACGCTGCCAGCTGCCTTCCTGCCCTTCCGGATCATGGCTTCCTGGGAACAGTGGGGACAGCACAGCCGAATAGTGACGGCACGGGAGGGATGAAATGCCAGCTGCCTTCCTGCCAATCCAGACCACAGCTTCCTGGGAGCAGTGGAGATGGCACAGCTGGATCACATGACACGAGATGGGTGTTGCAATGGCATGGGCTTCCAGAGCCGCAGGAAGCGCATGTTGGCTGCGGGTGGGATACGGAGGCTATGGCTGGTTGGGCCGATTCCGATTCCCAGCTGACAGGCACTGTGGACGCTAAGAGCGCGGCGCGGACTGCTGGGGCAGTTCCAGGGCAGCAGGGCAAGGGAAATTGAAGGGGTGGGGTTAGGGTATATTGGAATGGCGGGGAGGCGGATGCCTTAGCACTGACTTTGAATGGATCACTACTTCTTGGGCTTGCTGGATTTGTAGCATGGAGTAAAGATACTACTGGAATGTCTGTTTGGTCTGTATTTATTTCATCCATTCTATTACCTACCAGACTTGCTAAGAGTAGCTGAGAGGCAAACGGTCGGGGGAGAAAGGCGGGCAGCAGCAAAAGGCAAGCATGGTGGGGGTGGAAAGGCAGGGGAGAAAGGCAGGCAGCAGCAAAAAGCAAAAGGCAAGCATGGCAGGGCTGCGTGCCAGGGAGTAGGGAAGGCAGGAAAGTGGGCCTGGCCATGGGGACCACCGGGAAGGCCGTGGGGAAGGCAGGGAAGCCAGCTGGGCTTTGGGGCCACGGGGTGCTTGCAGTTACTTACCTAGGCTGATCAGGGCAGCTTAGCTGGGCCACGTGGGAGGTAGCTAGGCTGGGATTCAGGCCTTGCTGCTTGCAGGCTCACCCAGGCTGCCAGGCAGATCAGGGCAGCTCAGCTGGGCCATATGGAGAGTGCTGCATGGGATGCAGCTGAATACAGGCAAGCTGGCTGGGCCTCAGAGACCACATGGTTGAGGCAAGCCAGGGAGCCAGACAGAGAGCAGCAGCAGCTATGCCGGGCAAACGGACGAGATGAGGAGGGGCAGGGCGGGGGTGGGTGGGGGTGGGTGGGGCAGCGGTGGCCAGGGTGGCGGTGGGAGGGGCCAGCCAGAATTATCGCTACTGGTTCACCCAAACTGGCTAGAACTGACAGAATCCCACCACTGCCTCAGTCCCCCAATGACTACCCTGATGTAGTACTTCCAAAATCAACATTTGCCTTTCATCAGTGTGATAAGTAAAATAATGTAATGCTACTTTTTGCTTCTGTAAATTTGCTTACGCTTAAAATTGCTTACAAAAGTATGTATCTTGTAGCCTTCCGGAGAATACAATATGAATCATTTTGTATATGTGTGTGTTTCAAAAGCAGCATCAGTACTTTTCCAGAGGAAATAGCCAAACCACTAACTGTCAGTTAGTAGCCTGGAAAGTACTGATAAGCAATGGGTGTTCCCATAAGGATGAAGTCTGATAAAGTTTGTAAGCCAAGCCCTTGTATAGTGGGGCGGGAAATGGGGTATAAGTATGTTGAATAAACTATGATCAAGGTTCCATCCTGCTGCCTTGGATGTGAACCCGCTTCTGCAGAATCGCAATAAATCAGAGAAAACTCAGATCCGTGTCGTGTCAGTCTCTCGTGCGAGTGCAATCTCACATCAGGTACTACCCATTTACCTCCTCCACTTTCTACGGCTCACACTTTCTCTAACTCCTTCTTCTCATTCAGTTCTTTCTGCTGCTACCATCCTGGCTTCTAAGTCAGCTAAATTATTGCCTCAAGCGTCAAAGGAATTCAGAGCTTGATTTAAAGCATATAATTCACAAGTCTGTGTAGACCAACTTAACTTTCTAGTTTCTACCAAAACTTCTTCTCATACCTTCTACCACTTTCTCTTCCCGTCTATAAACAAATTAACCCCTTCTCAGCACCAATATCTGATCACCCTAGCTGGATTCAAGTGATCACCAGTGGTTAATACTAAATCATTATGTTCCATAAGTATATTTCAAAATCCTTGAATATGTCAGGGTCTAACATTTTAGACAAAAATGCCACTGACTCTCTCTTTCCTCCCCACTTCTGGGTTAAAACCCTCAAAGCCATTCCCTTATCCATGTAACAGTAGGCTCTTTGCATACCAGTCTTTATTCAAAATAGCATAATTATCTATTCACAGCCTACAATATCCAGTCAATCCTCGACATTTTCTTAACTTCTTCAGGTGTTATTTTTCTACTTCTTTCATTAATCAAATATCCTAAGTATTCAAAATCAGTGTGTTGGATTCAGATTCCATTCAGATGGAAGCAAACTCTCATTAAGTAGGTTAAAAACATTTACAAATCTATTACAAAAGATTTCAAAATAATTTATTTCATATAATTCAGCATTTTAAATCTCAAAAACTTCCAGAAAAAAAATCAAAATTGTGTTCAGAAAAGAAAAATGTCTGCATAGCTTTCTATATGCAGGCCCAAAACAGTGCAAACTGCAAAACTGCAAAGGCAGGTATTAGATGTCACCCTTTACCCCACCCTTCTTAGGCTGGCTCGGCAGAGAGAGAAAAAAATGGTTAAAAAGAACAGAAAACCGCAGCCGCCACCCCCTTTCCTGCTTCTCTCACTCTTCCAAGGCAAAAAGTCCCAAGAATGACTGGGGTGGAGGGGGGAATACAGGGAGGAAAAATATTTAAACTACACAGAATTCTCAGCTCCTTTCTCCATTCTGCATCCTTTCAACAAAATAATTTTCTCTGTATTTCACTCTAGCTTCAATAAATCACAGGCATTTTCTACAAATTTCTCTCCCACATCCTCCATGGGATCTTTCTCATTTCTTTTTCTTGCAAACACTTGCTATTGTCTTTTCACTTACTTCACAACAACAACAAAAACCTTGCAAATTGCTGTTTCTTTATACAAAACGGAATCTCTCTGTGGGGGGGTTAACACACAGGCATTCACAGGTCTCAGGGTCACTTTGCCTTATCACTCCTTATGAGCCTCGGGGTATCTCACACACACACTCACATCTGTACTGCAATCAGACTTTTTGTGTAAACCGATTTCACATACAAAAATTTCATTTCATGCTTTCTCCATGCAAACCAATCATTATAATTATTTTAGGGAGCTTTTTCACAAGCCAATGAGCTCCATTCTCTAAATAACTTTTTGTGTACTATTATTAGAGGGTCTCATCCTCCCTGCAGGTTTGGAAATGATTACAGACACATACACACACATACCATTAAACATTTCCAGACCTGTGGAGGTTTTGTCCCTTCAAATTTTCATTTATTTTTCTTTTTAAAAGACATTTTTAAAGAAACTTGTACTGCCACAACATGGTTTTTTAAAAATTTTATTTATATTCCCCCCGCCCCCATGTGTTCCAGTGGGCTAACATGCAGCCAAATGGGGAACACGGCCCTATTCTTTTTACTAGGTTATTTGTTCTGTACAGGCTACTAATATTGTTGCCCATATTTCCTAAGGGGAATTCTCAAACCTTTCCATCGGCTCGAACCCTCCCTTTTCCTAAGGGATTTCTCAGACCTTCCCATCAGCTCAAAGTTGGTCAGAACCCTCCCAAATCTAAAAATTATGATTCCAATGGTCACACTCCTTTCAAAGTGTAGGCAAACCTCTAGTAGGTATTTCCCACATCCCAGTCACTCACACACACAAGGCAATACTCCCCTCCCCAAAAAGAATTTTCTACTCACCTAGAAGTACTAAGTTCCACAAACCCTGGTGCAAGCCTCTTTGATTAAGTCATTCAGGTTTGGCTGGAATAAGAATCTGACAGCAAATGACCAGGTCGAAGTTACTGGGTCAAATTTGCCAGGAGCACTCGACTTCGCTACTGGTCCCAGCTGGTTTCTTCCGTCTGCCATAGTGAAGGCCACTGAACTTCAAGGAGTTCAGCTCATGAGGAGCTGAATGCAGCCACCTCAAAGGAACGATGCTGTTGAGCCCCACGTTGGGCACCAGAAAATGTAAGGTCCCAAAATGTACTTGAGTCACCAGAATGCCAAAGAGAGAGACCCAAGAAGAGGCTTGGAAAAAATATCAGCTTTTATTTGCACAAAGAAGAGCTGGGCAGACATTCCACAACATACAAAAAGCATGCAGTGAAAGGCCACACCTTGGGGAAGGTATAGTGTCCTTTTATACCTTTAGAGACATCAGCATAGTACCCAATTCTGGCCCCCTGGCCCATGCCTTCCTTGTAGCTCTGCATTGGCCATGCAGCAAGGAATAGTGTGGCTGGGTGCTTAGCAACACAGGTATTTGCCCGGTGTAACCCTGCAAAACTATAACATATTCCGTTCCAGGTGCCAAGTTATACAAAAAAACAAGGTAACAGAAGTTAGATCACTGGTAGAAGCAAATGGCAGAAGCAATTCTAATTCTCACAGGAGCAAAGCAATTATTATAGAAGTGAAATAGCAAGTTATTATTATGTCCCTTCATTCTTCCTATTCTATTATGTTCACTTCCTCAGGGTCCTGCGAAAAAGCAAAGTGG
Organism: Hydrophis major; assembly: GCA_033807585.1. Classification (NCBI taxonomy): domain Eukaryota; kingdom Metazoa; phylum Chordata; class Lepidosauria; order Squamata; family Elapidae; genus Hydrophis; species Hydrophis major. Next base: position 5,739,346 of record JAUCBL010000017.1, read on the forward strand.
AACAACATCTGATGACCTCCTTTTACCAGTCCACAATAGAAAGTGTCCTCACCCACTGCATTATGGTGTGGTATGCTGGCTTGACAGCCGTGGATAGACACTACAGAGAGTGGTGAGCACAGCACAAAATATCGTGGGCTGTCCCTATACCACTAGATGACATCGCTTGGGCTCATTGCCTTAGAAGAGTGAGGAAAATCCCAAGGGCGACTCACACCCTGGTTAGCACTTTATTCTCCTACCATCAGGAAGGAGATATGGAAGCATAGGCAGCCACACAAACAAACTGAAGAATAGTTTTTATCCGTGGGCTGTCAGACTCCTGAATGGAAAATAACCTTACAACATAGTACAAGTAACTTATGGTACCGGCACAATGTGCAATAAGATTGTGTATTTGTTTGGATTCATTGAATTAGGGATTTTCTGTCTTCACTGTGAGAGTTGTATAGCAGTGCTGCCAACTCTCACGCAATCAGAGTGAGACTCACGCAATTCAACCAATTTTGACTGTCTCACTCTGATAAACGAAATCTCACGCTAAACCCCCAAAATGGAATGTACAAAAATAAATATATCTCTACATTCTCTGATATTCCGAATATTCCCCTTAGGAGAAGGATGAGCTCCCAGCGCTGCCCCGCCCTGCCCAGCCACCCCACCGCGCCTCTTTTCCCGCCTTAATCCTCGTTCTGCCTCGGCGTCCCGTAACTGTGCATGATGCCGATTAGCAAATTCGCTTCAGGAAAGCGAAGAGCAAGAGGCTTCTTCCCGCCCGGGGCGCTCGCAGCCACTTTGCCCCGCGCTCTCCCTCTCTGCAATGTCCTCCGGGACAAGCCAGCTGCCCTTTTCAAAGAAGGACACGAGGGGGCTGGCAAAGCCTCTTTTGCAGGCAACAGCCTCGGCCAGTAATAACCCTGGTAAGCAAAGCTGAGAATTGTCCGCTGCCAGAGATGTAACTAGAAGCTGGGGCGTCTCTCTCTCTCTGAAAGGCATTTGTTCCAGAGGATCACATCCTGTCAGTCCTCCAACTTTCTATTTTGCACAAAGCTGCCCAGCCCCTTTATAGATCAGCCTGGCGCGCTTCTCGCCTTGCTGGTTTGGGAAGACTCTTTTGGATCAGCTAAAAGAGAGCATAAGGCGTGTAAAGGGGTGGTGGTGGTGGTGGTGGAAGTTTGCTCATACACCCACATGCTAAAAGCATTAGGACAATGTTCTGTTAGGACAATGGGATCAACCAGGATGAAAGGTTATGTATTTCCAAGCGATCGCATGACACTCCAGCATTGACAGTGCAGTTGGGTTCCTTTAATAACTTGGATTTGGTTTAGTAACCTTCCACCTCTCCCCCTCTGGTTTACTCTGGGCCTTGGTAGCAGGTGAGTTTTCAAGAGGGCATTTTTGAAAATACTTTAAAAACAAGGTTAGGGTTTCCCTTTTTCTAATATTGGAAGCAGTCTCCTCCAAATGGTAATTAATTAAACATCTGCTTAATTCTTCAGCCAAATAAAGTTGCTATAATGGCTCTTTAAAAAAAGTAATTTTACGAGCACCACCCTGGGGTTTACACTGTGTAAGATACAAGGAAAGGAGAGGAAGGTGGAAGAAAAGAAGACTGATGCAAAATATAATGTTCACAGAATTTTATTCAGAGTTGTGTTGGATCTCTTTTTTTTTGGGGGGGGGGGTTGGCCCATTCTTTCTTGGTGTTCTTTCTGTGCTTTCTGTCCTTTTTGCTTTTGTAAATGGTCTTTCTCCCCTGGGTCAGAAATCCACACCAGAAACCCGCTAAATTATTAGAGTTGACAGTTCATCTGTGATGAAGTGTAGTATTTAACCTGTGGCATTCAACTACTATTCCAGAGTTTCCTTGTGAATCAAGAGCTGCACTTGCTGTATTTTTTAGTCTCTACCAGGGCTTTGTTTTGGTTCTATAGCTTCTATGATGAAAGCTAGGGCCAAGCTTCAGAATACAGTAGATGAGTTTTACAGTTAACAATATGTATATTTATATGAAGCACTCATTATTCGATTAAATGTTTAGTTTATACATGTCTGAAATTATGAACCCCTATTTCAGTCAACAAGTTAGTATATAATTAAAGACTGAGACTATAGCATTTGATATTGGCATGTAGTATGGTATTTGATACAGAAAGAAGAATACCCATTGATGTATTTGCATTATCTCTGTAGTTGTTTCGGGTTTTTTGTCTTTTTGTTGCACATTGAATTCATCCTATAGTGGTCTATAGTACATCACTAAGCTAATAAAGTCAGTTGAGGTAGAATACTGCAGTTACAAGTCAGGAACTTCAATTATTCATGGTCAGTGAACTGCATTATTAATATCTTACAAATCCGGTTCAAGTACATTGGTGCTGCTTGCATGTATGTATGTATGTATATGTCCAAATCATGACTAAAGTATGCATCAGATTGCACCATTTAAAATGTAAAATTGTCAAAGCTCCCTACCGTGGAAGTGGTGACACCCCCCTTCCACACCATCCCCCCTTCGGTCGCTTCGCTCCCTCGCAGTGTCTCACTCCGAACTATCACTCAAGCTTGGCAACACTGTAAACCTATGTTACACTTTAACTAGAGAGAATTCATTGTATGGATTACTGTACTAAACAGTAAAGGAGGATTAGAGAGAGAAATTAAACATATGTTAGACTTTAACTACAGAGAATGAATTGTATGGATTACTGTGCTAAACAGTAAAGGAGGATTAGAGAGAAGAAGTAAGCCTATGTTAGACTTTAACTAGAGAGAATGAATTGTATGGATTACTGTGCTAAACAGTAAAGGAGGATTAGAGAGAGGAAGTAAACCTGTTAGACTTTAACAAGAGATAATGAATTGTATGGATTACTGTACTAAACAGTAAAGGAGGATTAGAGAGAGAGGAAGTAAACATATGTTAGACTTCAGCTAGAGAGAATTCATTGTATGGATTACTGTACTAAACAGTAAAGGAGGATTCGAGAGAGGAAGTAAACATATGTTGGACTTTAACGAGAGAGAATTCATTGAATGGATTACTGTACAAAACAGTAAAGGAGGATTGGAGAGAGGAAGTAAACCTATGTTAGACTTTAACTAGAGATAACTAATTGTAAGGATTACGTACTAAACAGTAAAGGAGGATTAGAGAGAGGAAGTAAACATAGGTTGGACTTTAACTAGAGATAACTAATTGTATGGATTACTGTACTCAACAGAAAAGGAGGATTCGAGAGAGGAAGTAATCCTATGTTAGACTTTAACTAGAGATAACGAATTGTATGGATTACGTACTAAACAGTAAAGGAGGATTAGAGAGAGAGGAAGTAAACCTATGTTAGACTTTAACTAGAGATAACGAATTGTATGGATTACTGTACTGAACAGTAAAGGAGGATTAGAGAGAGAGGAAGTAAACCTATGTTAGACTTTAACTAGAGATAATGAATTGTATGGATTACGTACTAAACAGTAAAGGAGGATTAGAGAGAGAGGAAGTAAACCTGTTAGACTTTAACTAGAGATAACGAATTGTATGGATTACTGTACTAAACAGTAAAGGAGGATTAGAGAGAGGAAGTAAACATATGTTAGACTTTAACTAGAGATAATGAATTGTATGGATTACGTATTAAACAGTAAAGGAGGATTAGAGAGAGGAAGTAAACCTATGTTAGACTTTAACTAGAGATAATGAATTGTATGGATTACTGTGCTAAACAGTAAAGGAGGATTTGAGAGAGGAAGTAAACCTATGTTAGACTTTAACTAGAGAGAATTCATTGTATGGATTACTGTACTAAACAGTAAAGGAGGATTAGAGAGAGGAAGTAAACCTATGTTAGACTTTAACTAGAGATAATGAATTGTATGGATTACTGTACTAAACAGTAAAGGAGGATTAGAGGGAGGAAATAAAGATATCTTGGACTAACTAGAGATAATGAATTGTATGGATTACGTACTAAACAGTAAAGGAGTATTAGAGAGAGGAAGTAAACCAATGTTAGACTTTAGCTAGAGATAATGAATTGTATGGATTACGTACTAAACAGTAAAGGAGGATTAGAGAGAGGAAGTAAACCTATGTTAGATTTTAACTAGAGATAACGAATTGTATGGATTACTGTGCTAAACAGTAAAGGAGGATTCGAGAGAGGAAGTAAACCTATGTTAGACTTTAACTAGAGATAACGAATTGTATGGATTACCTACTAAACAGGAAAGGAGTATTCGAGAGAGGAAGTAAACTTATGTTAGACTTTAAATAGAGAGAATTCATTGTATGGATTACTGTACTAAACAGTAAAGGAGGATTAGAGAGAGAAAGTAAACATATGTTAGACTTTAACTAGAGAGAATTCATTGGATGGATTACTGTGCTAAACAGTAAAGGAGGATTAGAGAGAGGAAGTAAACCTATGTTAGACTTTAACTAGAGATAATGAATTGTATGGATTACGTACTAAACAGTAATGGAGGATTAGAGGGAGGAAGTAAAGATATCTTGGACTAACTAGAGATAATGAATTGTATGGATTACTGTGCTAAACAGTAAAGGAGGATTCGAGAGAGGAAGTAAACCAATGTTAGACTTTAACTAGAGATAATGAATTGTATGGATTACGTACTAAACAGTAAAGGAGGATTAGAGAGAGGAAGTAAACCTATGTTAGACTTTAACTAGAGATAACGAATTGTATGGATTACTGTGCTAAACAGTAAAGGAGGATTCGAGAGAGGAAGTAAACCTATGTTAGACTTTAACTAGAGATAACGAATTGTATGGATTACGTACTAAACAGGAAAGGAGTATTCGAGAGAGGAAGTAAACTTATGTTAGACTTTAAATAGAGAGAATTCATTGTATGGATTACTGTACTAAACAGTAAAGGAGGATTCGAGAGAGGAAGTAAACTTATGTTAGACTTTAAATAGAGAGAATTCATTGTATGGATTACTGTACTAAACAGTAAAGGAGGATTAGAGAGAGGAAGTAAACCTATGTTAGACTTTAACTAGAGATAATGAATTGTATGGATTATGTACTAAACAGTAAAGGAGGATTACAGAGAGAAGAAATAAACCTATGTTAGACTTTAACTAGAGAGAATGAATTGCATGGATTACTGTACTCAACAGTAAAGGAGGATTAGAGAGAGGAAGTAAACCTATGTTAGACTTTAACTAAAGATAACGAATTGTATGGATTACTGTGCGAAACAGTAAAGGAGGATTAGAGAGAGGAAGTAAACCTATGTTAGACTTTAACTAGAGATAATGAATTGTATGGATTACTGTACTAAACAGTAAAGGAGGATTAGAGGGAGGAAGTAAAGATATCTTGGACTAACTAGAGATAATGAATTGTATGGATTACGTACTAAACAGTAAAGGAGGATTAGAGAAAGAGGAAGTAAACCTATGTTAGACTTTAACAAGAGATAATGAATTGTATGGATTACTGTGCTAAACAGTAAAGGAGGATTCGAGAGAGGAAGTAAACCTATGTTAGACTTTAACTAGAGAGAATTCATTGTATGGATTACTGTACTAAACAGTAAAGGAGGATTAGAGGGAGGAAATAAAGATATCTTGGACTAACTAGAGATAATGAATTGTGTGGATTACGTACTAAACAGTAAAGGAGGATTAGAGAGAGGAAGTAAACCTATGTTAGACTTTAACTAGAGAAAACGAATTGTATGGATTACTGTGCTAAACAGTAAAGGAGGATTCGAGAGAGGAAGTAAACCTATGTTAGACTTTAACTAGAGAGAATTCATTGTATGGATTACGTACTAAACAGTAAAGGAGGATTAGAGAGAGAAAGTAAACATATGTTGGACTTTAACTAGAGAGAATGAATTGTATGGATTACTGTGCTAAACAGTAAAGGAGGATTAGAGAGAGGAAGTAAACATATGATAGACTTTAAATAGAGAGAATTCATTGTATGGATTACTGTGCTAAACAGTAAAGGAGGATTAGAGAGAGGAAGTAAACCTATGTTAGACTTTAACTAGAGAGAATGAATTGCATGGATTACTGTACTCAAGAGTAAAGGAGGATTAGAGAGAGGAAGTAAACATGATAAACTTTAAATAGAGAGAATTCACTGTATGGATTACTGTGCTAAACAGTAAAGGAGGATTAGAGAGAGGAAGTAAACCTATGTTAGACTTTAACTAGAGATAACGAATTGTATGGATTACTGTGCTAAACAGTAAAGGAGGATTAGAGAGAGGAAGTAAACCTATATTAGACTTTAGCTAGAGAGAATGAATTGTATGGATTACTGTGCTAAACAGTAAAGGAGGATTAGAGAGGAAGTAAACCTATGTTGGACTTTAACTAGAGATCACGAATTGTATGGATTACTGTGCTAAACAGTAAAGGAGGATTAGAGAGAGGAAGTAAACCTATGTTAGACTTTAACTAGAGAGAATGAATTGTGTGGATTACTGTGCTAAACAGTAAAGGAGGATTAGAGAGAGGAAGTAAACCTGTTAGACTTTAACTTGAGATAACGAATTGTATGGATTACTTTGCTAAACAGTAAAGGAGGATTCGAGAGAGGAAGTAAACCTATGTTAGACTTTAACTAGAGATAACGAATTGTATGGATTACGTACTAAACAGTAAAGGAGGATTAGGACAATGTTCTGTTAGGACAATGGGATCAACCAGGATGAAAGGTTATGTATTTCCAAGCGATCGCATGACACTCCAGCATTGACAGTGCAGTTGGGTTCCTTTAATAACTTGGATTTGGTTTAGTAACCTTCCACCTCTCCCCCTCTGGTTTACTCTGGGCCTTGGTAGCAGGTGAGTTTTCAAGAGGGCATTTTTGAAAATACTTTAAAAACAAGGTTAGGGTTTCCCTTTTTCTAATATTGGAAGCAGTCTCCTCCAAATGGTAATTAATTAAACATCTGCTTAATTCTTCAGCCAAATAAAGTTGCTATAATGGCTCTTTAAAAAAAGTAATTTTACGAGCACCACCCTGGGGTTTACACTGTGTAAGATACAAGGAAAGGAGAGGAAGGTGGAAGAAAAGAAGACTGATGCAAAATATAATGTTCACAGAATTTTATTCAGAGTTGTGTTGGATCTCTTTTTTTTTGGGGGGGGGGGGGTTGGCCCATTCTTTCTTGGTGTTCTTTCTGTGCTTTCTGTCCTTTTTGCTTTTGTAAATGGTCTTTCTCCCCTGGGTCAGAAATCCACACCAGAAACCCGCTAAATTATTAGAGTTGACAGTTCATCTGTGATGAAGTGTAGTATTTAACCTGTGGCATTCAACTACTATTCCAGAGTTTCCTTGTGAATCAAGAGCTGCACTTGCTGTATTTTTTAGTCTCTACCAGGGCTTTGTTTTGGTTCTATAGCTTCTATGATGAAAGCTAGGGCCAAGCTTCAGAATACAGTAGATGAGTTTTACAGTTAACAATATGTATATTTATATGAAGCACTCATTATTCGATTAAATGTTTAGTTTATACATGTCTGAAATTATGAACCCCTATTTCAGTCAACAAGTTAGTATATAATTAAAGACTGAGACTATAGCATTTGATATTGGCATGTAGTATGGTATTTGATACAGAAAGAAGAATACCCATTGATGTATTTGCATTATCTCTGTAGTTGTTTCGGGTTTTTTGTCTTTTTGTTGCACATTGAATTCATCCTATAGTGGTCTATAGTACATCACTAAGCTAATAAAGTCAGTTGAGGTAGAATACTGCAGTTACAAGTCAGGAACTTCAATTATTCATGGTCAGTGAACTGCATTATTAATATCTTACAAATCCGGTTCAAGTACATTGGTGCTGCTTGCATGTATGTATGTATGTATATGTCCAAATCATGACTAAAGTATGCATCAGATTGCACCATTTAAAATGTAAAATTGTCAAAGCTCCCTACCGTGGAAGTGGTGACACCCCCCTTCCACACCATCCCCCCTTCGGTCGCTTCGCTCCCTCGCAGTGTCTCACTCCGAACTATCACTCAAGCTTGGCAACACTGTAAACCTATGTTACACTTTAACTAGAGAGAATTCATTGTATGGATTACTGTACTAAACAGTAAAGGAGGATTAGAGAGAGAAATTAAACATATGTTAGACTTTAACTACAGAGAATGAATTGTATGGATTACTGTGCTAAACAGTAAAGGAGGATTAGAGAGAAGAAGTAAGCCTATGTTAGACTTTAACTAGAGAGAATGAATTGTATGGATTACTGTGCTAAACAGTAAAGGAGGATTAGAGAGAGGAAGTAAACCTGTTAGACTTTAACAAGAGATAATGAATTGTATGGATTACTGTACTAAACAGTAAAGGAGGATTAGAGAGAGAGGAAGTAAACATATGTTAGACTTCAGCTAGAGAGAATTCATTGTATGGATTACTGTACTAAACAGTAAAGGAGGATTCGAGAGAGGAAGTAAACATATGTTGGACTTTAACGAGAGAGAATTCATTGAATGGATTACTGTACAAAACAGTAAAGGAGGATTGGAGAGAGGAAGTAAACCTATGTTAGACTTTAACTAGAGATAACTAATTGTAAGGATTACGTACTAAACAGTAAAGGAGGATTAGAGAGAGGAAGTAAACATAGGTTGGACTTTAACTAGAGATAACTAATTGTATGGATTACTGTACTCAACAGAAAAGGAGGATTCGAGAGAGGAAGTAATCCTATGTTAGACTTTAACTAGAGATAACGAATTGTATGGATTACGTACTAAACAGTAAAGGAGGATTAGAGAGAGAGGAAGTAAACCTATGTTAGACTTTAACTAGAGATAACGAATTGTATGGATTACTGTACTGAACAGTAAAGGAGGATTAGAGAGAGAGGAAGTAAACCTATGTTAGACTTTAACTAGAGATAATGAATTGTATGGATTACGTACTAAACAGTAAAGGAGGATTAGAGAGAGAGGAAGTAAACCTGTTAGACTTTAACTAGAGATAACGAATTGTATGGATTACTGTACTAAACAGTAAAGGAGGATTAGAGAGAGGAAGTAAACATATGTTAGACTTTAACTAGAGATAATGAATTGTATGGATTACGTATTAAACAGTAAAGGAGGATTAGAGAGAGGAAGTAAACCTATGTTAGACTTTAACTAGAGATAATGAATTGTATGGATTACTGTGCTAAACAGTAAAGGAGGATTTGAGAGAGGAAGTAAACCTATGTTAGACTTTAACTAGAGAGAATTCATTGTATGGATTACTGTACTAAACAGTAAAGGAGGATTAGAGAGAGGAAGTAAACCTATGTTAGACTTTAACTAGAGATAATGAATTGTATGGATTACTGTACTAAACAGTAAAGGAGGATTAGAGGGAGGAAATAAAGATATCTTGGACTAACTAGAGATAATGAATTGTATGGATTACGTACTAAACAGTAAAGGAGTATTAGAGAGAGGAAGTAAACCAATGTTAGACTTTAGCTAGAGATAATGAATTGTATGGATTACGTACTAAACAGTAAAGGAGGATTAGAGAGAGGAAGTAAACCTATGTTAGATTTTAACTAGAGATAACGAATTGTATGGATTACTGTGCTAAACAGTAAAGGAGGATTCGAGAGAGGAAGTAAACCTATGTTAGACTTTAACTAGAGATAACGAATTGTATGGATTACCTACTAAACAGGAAAGGAGTATTCGAGAGAGGAAGTAAACTTATGTTAGACTTTAAATAGAGAGAATTCATTGTATGGATTACTGTACTAAACAGTAAAGGAGGATTAGAGAGAGAAAGTAAACATATGTTAGACTTTAACTAGAGAGAATTCATTGGATGGATTACTGTGCTAAACAGTAAAGGAGGATTAGAGAGAGGAAGTAAACCTATGTTAGACTTTAACTAGAGATAATGAATTGTATGGATTACGTACTAAACAGTAATGGAGGATTAGAGGGAGGAAGTAAAGATATCTTGGACTAACTAGAGATAATGAATTGTATGGATTACTGTGCTAAACAGTAAAGGAGGATTCGAGAGAGGAAGTAAACCAATGTTAGACTTTAACTAGAGATAATGAATTGTATGGATTACGTACTAAACAGTAAAGGAGGATTAGAGAGAGGAAGTAAACCTATGTTAGACTTTAACTAGAGATAACGAATTGTATGGATTACTGTGCTAAACAGTAAAGGAGGATTCGAGAGAGGAAGTAAACCTATGTTAGACTTTAACTAGAGATAACGAATTGTATGGATTACGTACTAAACAGGAAAGGAGTATTCGAGAGAGGAAGTAAACTTATGTTAGACTTTAAATAGAGAGAATTCATTGTATGGATTACTGTACTAAACAGTAAAGGAGGATTCGAGAGAGGAAGTAAACTTATGTTAGACTTTAAATAGAGAGAATTCATTGTATGGATTACTGTACTAAACAGTAAAGGAGGATTAGAGAGAGGAAGTAAACCTATGTTAGACTTTAACTAGAGATAATGAATTGTATGGATTATGTACTAAACAGTAAAGGAGGATTACAGAGAGAAGAAATAAACCTATGTTAGACTTTAACTAGAGAGAATGAATTGCATGGATTACTGTACTCAACAGTAAAGGAGGATTAGAGAGAGGAAGTAAACCTATGTTAGACTTTAACTAAAGATAACGAATTGTATGGATTACTGTGCGAAACAGTAAAGGAGGATTAGAGAGAGGAAGTAAACCTATGTTAGACTTTAACTAGAGATAATGAATTGTATGGATTACTGTACTAAACAGTAAAGGAGGATTAGAGGGAGGAAGTAAAGATATCTTGGACTAACTAGAGATAATGAATTGTATGGATTACGTACTAAACAGTAAAGGAGGATTAGAGAAAGAGGAAGTAAACCTATGTTAGACTTTAACAAGAGATAATGAATTGTATGGATTACTGTGCTAAACAGTAAAGGAGGATTCGAGAGAGGAAGTAAACCTATGTTAGACTTTAACTAGAGAGAATTCATTGTATGGATTACTGTACTAAACAGTAAAGGAGGATTAGAGGGAGGAAATAAAGATATCTTGGACTAACTAGAGATAATGAATTGTGTGGATTACGTACTAAACAGTAAAGGAGGATTAGAGAGAGGAAGTAAACCTATGTTAGACTTTAACTAGAGAAAACGAATTGTATGGATTACTGTGCTAAACAGTAAAGGAGGATTCGAGAGAGGAAGTAAACCTATGTTAGACTTTAACTAGAGAGAATTCATTGTATGGATTACGTACTAAACAGTAAAGGAGGATTAGAGAGAGAAAGTAAACATATGTTGGACTTTAACTAGAGAGAATGAATTGTATGGATTACTGTGCTAAACAGTAAAGGAGGATTAGAGAGAGGAAGTAAACATATGATAGACTTTAAATAGAGAGAATTCATTGTATGGATTACTGTGCTAAACAGTAAAGGAGGATTAGAGAGAGGAAGTAAACCTATGTTAGACTTTAACTAGAGAGAATGAATTGCATGGATTACTGTACTCAAGAGTAAAGGAGGATTAGAGAGAGGAAGTAAACATGATAAACTTTAAATAGAGAGAATTCACTGTATGGATTACTGTGCTAAACAGTAAAGGAGGATTAGAGAGAGGAAGTAAACCTATGTTAGACTTTAACTAGAGATAACGAATTGTATGGATTACTGTGCTAAACAGTAAAGGAGGATTAGAGAGAGGAAGTAAACCTATATTAGACTTTAGCTAGAGAGAATGAATTGTATGGATTACTGTGCTAAACAGTAAAGGAGGATTAGAGAGGAAGTAAACCTATGTTGGACTTTAACTAGAGATCACGAATTGTATGGATTACTGTGCTAAACAGTAAAGGAGGATTAGAGAGAGGAAGTAAACCTATGTTAGACTTTAACTAGAGAGAATGAATTGTGTGGATTACTGTGCTAAACAGTAAAGGAGGATTAGAGAGAGGAAGTAAACCTGTTAGACTTTAACTTGAGATAACGAATTGTATGGATTACTTTGCTAAACAGTAAAGGAGGATTCGAGAGAGGAAGTAAACCTATGTTAGACTTTAACTAGAGATAACGAATTGTATGGATTACGTACTAAACAGTAAAGGAGGATTAGGACAATGTTCTGTTAGGACAATGGGATCAACCAGGATGAAAGGTTATGTATTTCCAAGCGATCGCATGACACTCCAGCATTGACAGTGCAGTTGGGTTCCTTTAATAACTTGGATTTGGTTTAGTAACCTTCCACCTCTCCCCCTCTGGTTTACTCTGGGCCTTGGTAGCAGGTGAGTTTTCAAGAGGGCATTTTTGAAAATACTTTAAAAACAAGGTTAGGGTTTCCCTTTTTCTAATATTGGAAGCAGTCTCCTCCAAATGGTAATTAATTAAACATCTGCTTAATTCTTCAGCCAAATAAAGTTGCTATAATGGCTCTTTAAAAAAAGTAATTTTACGAGCACCACCCTGGGGTTTACACTGTGTAAGATACAAGGAAAGGAGAGGAAGGTGGAAGAAAAGAAGACTGATGCAAAATATAATGTTCACAGAATTTTATTCAGAGTTGTGTTGGATCTCTTTTTTTTTGGGGGGGGGGGGTTGGCCCATTCTTTCTTGGTGTTCTTTCTGTGCTTTCTGTCCTTTTTGCTTTTGTAAATGGTCTTTCTCCCCTGGGTCAGAAATCCACACCAGAAACCCGCTAAATTATTAGAGTTGACAGTTCATCTGTGATGAAGTGTAGTATTTAACCTGTGGCATTCAACTACTATTCCAGAGTTTCCTTGTGAATCAAGAGCTGCACTTGCTGTATTTTTTAGTCTCTACCAGGGCTTTGTTTTGGTTCTATAGCTTCTATGATGAAAGCTAGGGCCAAGCTTCAGAATACAGTAGATGAGTTTTACAGTTAACAATATGTATATTTATATGAAGCACTCATTATTCGATTAAATGTTTAGTTTATACATGTCTGAAATTATGAACCCCTATTTCAGTCAACAAGTTAGTATATAATTAAAGACTGAGACTATAGCATTTGATATTGGCATGTAGTATGGTATTTGATACAGAAAGAAGAATACCCATTGATGTATTTGCATTATCTCTGTAGTTGTTTCGGGTTTTTTGTCTTTTTGTTGCACATTGAATTCATCCTATAGTGGTCTATAGTACATCACTAAGCTAATAAAGTCAGTTGAGGTAGAATACTGCAGTTACAAGTCAGGAACTTCAATTATTCATGGTCAGTGAACTGCATTATTAATATCTTACAAATCCGGTTCAAGTACATTGGTGCTGCTTGCATGTATGTATGTATGTATATGTCCAAATCATGACTAAAGTATGCATCAGATTGCACCATTTAAAATGTAAAATTGTCAAAGCTCCCTACCGTGGAAGTGGTGACACCCCCCTTCCACACCATCCCCCCTTCGGTCGCTTCGCTCCCTCGCAGTGTCTCACTCCGAACTATCACTCAAGCTTGGCAACACTGTAAACCTATGTTACACTTTAACTAGAGAGAATTCATTGTATGGATTACTGTACTAAACAGTAAAGGAGGATTAGAGAGAGAAATTAAACATATGTTAGACTTTAACTACAGAGAATGAATTGTATGGATTACTGTGCTAAACAGTAAAGGAGGATTAGAGAGAAGAAGTAAGCCTATGTTAGACTTTAACTAGAGAGAATGAATTGTATGGATTACTGTGCTAAACAGTAAAGGAGGATTAGAGAGAGGAAGTAAACCTGTTAGACTTTAACAAGAGATAATGAATTGTATGGATTACTGTACTAAACAGTAAAGGAGGATTAGAGAGAGAGGAAGTAAACATATGTTAGACTTCAGCTAGAGAGAATTCATTGTATGGATTACTGTACTAAACAGTAAAGGAGGATTCGAGAGAGGAAGTAAACATATGTTGGACTTTAACGAGAGAGAATTCATTGAATGGATTACTGTACAAAACAGTAAAGGAGGATTGGAGAGAGGAAGTAAACCTATGTTAGACTTTAACTAGAGATAACTAATTGTAAGGATTACGTACTAAACAGTAAAGGAGGATTAGAGAGAGGAAGTAAACATAGGTTGGACTTTAACTAGAGATAACTAATTGTATGGATTACTGTACTCAACAGAAAAGGAGGATTCGAGAGAGGAAGTAATCCTATGTTAGACTTTAACTAGAGATAACGAATTGTATGGATTACGTACTAAACAGTAAAGGAGGATTAGAGAGAGAGGAAGTAAACCTATGTTAGACTTTAACTAGAGATAACGAATTGTATGGATTACTGTACTGAACAGTAAAGGAGGATTAGAGAGAGAGGAAGTAAACCTATGTTAGACTTTAACTAGAGATAATGAATTGTATGGATTACGTACTAAACAGTAAAGGAGGATTAGAGAGAGAGGAAGTAAACCTGTTAGACTTTAACTAGAGATAACGAATTGTATGGATTACTGTACTAAACAGTAAAGGAGGATTAGAGAGAGGAAGTAAACATATGTTAGACTTTAACTAGAGATAATGAATTCTATGGATTACGTATTAAACAGTAAAGGAGGATTAGAGAGAGGAAGTAAACCTATGTTAGACTTTAACTAGAGATAATGAATTGTATGGATTACTGTGCTAAACAGTAAAGGAGGATTTGAGAGAGGAAGTAAACCTATGTTAGACTTTAACTAGAGAGAATTCATTGTATGGATTACTGTACTAAACAGTAAAGGAGGATTAGAGAGAGGAAGTAAACCTATGTTAGACTTTAACTAGAGATAATGAATTGTATGGATTACTGTACTAAACAGTAAAGGAGGATTAGAGGGAGGAAATAAAGATATCTTGGACTAACTAGAGATAATGAATTATATGGATTACGTACTAAACAGTAAAGGAGTATTAGAGAGAGGAAGTAAACCAATGTTAGACTTTAGCTAGAGATAATGAATTGTATGGATTACGTACTAAACAGTAAAGGAGGATTAGAGAGAGGAAGTAAACCTATGTTAGACTTTAACTAGAGATAACGAATTGTATGGATTACTGTGCTAAACAGTAAAGGAGGATTCGAGAGAGGAAGTAAACCTATGTTAGACTTTAACTAGAGATAACGAATTGTATGGATTACGTACTAAACAGGAAAGGAGTATTCGAGAGAGGAAGTAAACTTATGTTAGACTTTAAATAGAGAGAATTCATTGTATGGATTACTGTACTAAACAGTAAAGGAGGATTAGAGAGAGAAAGTAAACATATGTTAGACTTTAACTAGAGAGAATTCATTGGATGGATTACTGTGCTAAACAGTAAAGGAGGATTAGAGAGAGGAAGTAAACCTATGTTAGACTTTAACTAGAGATAATGAATTGTATGGATTACGTACTAAACAGTAATGGAGGATTAGAGGGAGGAAGTAAAGATATCTTGGACTAACTAGAGATAATGAATTGTATGGATTACTGTGCTAAACAGTAAAGGAGGATTCGAGAGAGGAAGTAAACCAATGTTAGACTTTAACTAGAGATAATGAATTGTATGGATTACGTACTAAACAGTAAAGGAGGATTAGAGAGAGGAAGTAAACCTATGTTAGACTTTAACTAGAGATAACGAATTGTATGGATTACTGTGCTAAACAGTAAAGGAGGATTCGAGAGAGGAAGTAAACCTATGTTAGACTTTAACTAGAGATAACGAATTGTATGGATTACGTACTAAACAGGAAAGGAGTATTCGAGAGAGGAAGTAAACTTATGTTAGACTTTAAATAGAGAGAATTCATTGTATGGATTACTGTACTAAACAGTAAAGGAGGATTCGAGAGAGGAAGTAAACTTATGTTAGACTTTAAATAGAGAGAATTCATTGTATGGATTACTGTACTAAACAGTAAAGGAGGATTAGAGAGAGGAAGTAAACCTATGTTAGACTTTAACTAGAGATAATGAATTGTATGGATTATGTACTAAACAGTAAAGGAGGATTACAGAGAGAAGAAATAAACCTATGTTAGACTTTAACTAGAGAGAATGAATTGCATGGATTACTGTACTCAACAGTAAAGGAGGATTAGAGAGAGGAAGTAAACCTATGTTAGACTTTAACTAAAGATAACGAATTGTATGGATTACTGTGCGAAACAGTAAAGGAGGATTAGAGAGAGGAAGTAAACCTATGTTAGACTTTAACTAGAGATAATGAATTGTATGGATTACTGTACTAAACAGTAAAGGAGGATTAGAGGGAGGAAGTAAAGATATCTTGGACTAACTAGAGATAATGAATTGTATGGATTACGTACTAAACAGTAAAGGAGGATTAGAGAAAGAGGAAGTAAACCTATGTTAGACTTTAACAAGAGATAATGAATTGTATGGATTACTGTGCTAAACAGTAAAGGAGGATTCGAGAGAGGAAGTAAACCTATGTTAGACTTTAACTAGAGAGAATTCATTGTATGGATTACTGTACTAAACAGTAAAGGAGGATTAGAGGGAGGAAATAAAGATATCTTGGACTAACTAGAGATAATGAATTGTGTGGATTACGTACTAAACAGTAAAGGAGGATTAGAGAGAGGAAGTAAACCTATGTTAGACTTTAACTAGAGAAAACGAATTGTATGGATTACTGTGCTAAACAGTAAAGGAGGATTCGAGAGAGGAAGTAAACCTATGTTAGACTTTAACTAGAGAGAATTCATTGTATGGATTACGTACTAAACAGTAAAGGAGGATTAGAGAGAGAAAGTAAACATATGTTGGACTTTAACTAGAGAGAATGAATTGTATGGATTACTGTGCTAAACAGTAAAGGAGGATTAGAGAGAGGAAGTAAACATATGATAGACTTTAAATAGAGAGAATTCATTGTATGGATTACTGTGCTAAACAGTAAAGGAGGATTCGAGAGAGGAAGTAAACCTATGTTAGACTTTAACTAGAGAGAATTCATTGTATGGATTACGTACTAAACAGTAAAGGAGGATTAGAGAGAGAAAGTAAACATATGTTGGACTTTAACTAGAGAGAATGAATTGTATGGATTACTGTGCTAAACAGTAAAGGAGGATTAGAGAGAGGAAGTAAACATATGATAGACTTTAAATAGAGAGAATTCATTGTATGGATTACTGTGCTAAACAGTAAAGGAGGATTAGAGAGAGGAAGTAAACCTATGTTAGACTTTAACTAGAGAGAATGAATTGCATGGATTACTGTACTCAAGAGTAAAGGAGGATTAGAGAGAGGAAGTAAACATGATAAACTTTAA
The DNA here is from genome assembly GCA_033807585.1 of Hydrophis major. Lineage (NCBI taxonomy): Eukaryota > Metazoa > Chordata > Lepidosauria > Squamata > Elapidae > Hydrophis > Hydrophis major. Next base: position 5,756,629 of record JAUCBL010000017.1, read on the forward strand.
ATAGAGAGAATTCACTGTATGGATTACTGTGCTAAACAGTAAAGGAGGATTAGAGAGAGGAAGTAAACCTATGTTAGACTTTAACTAGAGATAACGAATTGTATGTATTACTGTGCTAAACAGTAAAGGAGGATTAGAGAGAGGAAGTAAACCTATATTAGACTTTAGCTAGAGAGAATGAATTGTATGGATTACTGTGCTAAACAGTAAAGGAGGATTAGAGAGGAAGTAAACCTATGTTGGACTTTAACTAGAGATCACGAATTGTATGGATTACTGTGCTAAACAGTAAAGGAGGATTAGAGAGAGGAAGTAAACCTATGTTAGACTTTAACTAGATTGAATGAATTGTGTGGATTACTGTGCTAAACAGTAAAGGAGGATTAGAGAGAGGAAGTAAACCTGTTAGACTTTAACTTGAGATAACGAATTGTATGGATTACTTTGCTAAACAGTAAAGGAGGATTCGAGAGAGGAAGTAAACCTATGTTAGACTTTAACTAGAGATAACGAATTGTATGGATTACGTACTAAACAGTAAAGGAGGATTAGAGAGAGGAAGTAAACTTATGTTAGACTTTAAATAGAGAGAATTTATTGTATGGATTACTGTACTAAACAGTAAAGGAGGATTAGAGAGAGGAAGTAAACTTATGTTAGACTTTAAATAGAGAGAATTCATTGTATTGATTACTGTACTAAACAGTAAAGGAGGATTCGAGAGAGGAAGTAAACATATGTAAGACTTTGAATAGAGAGAATTCATTGTATGGATTACTGTACTAAACAGTAAAGGAGGATTAGAGAGAGGAAGTAAACATATGTTAGACTTTAACTAGAGATAATGAATTGTATGGATTACTGCGCTAAACAGTAAAGGAGGATTCGAGAGAGGAAGTAAACCTATGTTAGACTTTAACTAGAGAGAATTCATTGTATGGATTACTGTACTAAACAGTAAAGGAGGATTAGAGAGATAGGAAGTAAACATATGTTAGACTTCAGCTAGAGAGAATTCATTGTATGGATTACTGTACTAAAAAGTAAAGGAGGATTCGAGAGAGGAAGTAAACATATGTTGGACTTTAACTAGAGAGAATTCATTGTATGGATTACTGTACTAAACAGTAAAGGAGGATTAGAGAGAGGAAGTAAACTTATGTTAGACTTTAACTAGGGATAACTAATTGTATGGATTACGTACTAAACAGTAAAGGTGGATTAGAGAGAGGAAGTAAACATAGGTTGGATTTTAACTAGAGATAACTAATTGTATGGATTACTGTACTCAACAGTAAAGGAGGATTCGAGAGAGGAAGTAATCCTATGTTAGACTTTAACTAGAGATAACGAATTGTATGGATTACGTACTAAACAGAAAAGGAGGATTAGAGAGAGGAAGTAAACCTATGTTAGACTTTAACTAGAGATAACGAATTGTATGGATTACTGTGCTAAACAGTAAAGGAGGATTCGAGAGAGGAAGTAAACCTATGTTAGACTTTAACTAGATTTAACGAATTGTATTGATTACTGTGCTAAACAGTAAAGGAGGATTCGAGAGAGGAAGTAAACCTATGTTAGACTTTAACTAGAGAGAATGAATTGTGTGGATTACTGTGCTAAACAGTAAAGGAGGATTAGAGAGAGGAAGTAAACCTGTTAGACTTTAACTAGAGATAACGAATTGTATGGATTACTGTACTCAACAGTAAAGGAGGATTAGAGAGAGGAAGCAAACATGATAGACTTAAAATAGAGAGAATTCATTGTATGGATTACTGTGCTAAACAGTAAAGGAGGATTAGAGAGAGGAAGTAAACCTATGTTAGACTTTAACTAGAGATAACGAATTGTATGGATTACTGTGCAAAACAGTAAAGGAGGATTAGAGAGAGGAAGTAAACCTATATTATACTTTAGCTAGAGAGAATGAATTGTATTGATTACTGTGCTAAACAGTCAAGGAGGATTAGAGAGGAAGTAAACCTATGTTGGACTTTAACTAGAGATAACGAATTGTATGGATTACTGTGCTAAACAGTAAAGGAGGATTAGAGAGAGGAAGTAAACCTATGTTAGACTTTAACTAGAGAGAATGAATTGTATGGATTACTGTACTCAACCGTAAAGGAGGATTAGAGAGAGGAAGTAAACATATGATAGACTTTAAATAGGGAGAATTCATTGTATGGATTACTGTGCTAAACAGTAAAGGAGGATTAGAGAGAGGAAGTAAACCTATGTTGGACTTTAACTAGAGATAATTCATTGTATGGATTACTGTGCTAAACAGTAAAGGAGGATTAGAGAGAGGAAGTAAACCTATGTTAGACTTTAACTAGAGATAATTCATTGTATGGATTACTGTGCTCAACAGTGAAGGAGGATTAGAGAGAGGAAGTAAGCCTATGTTAGACTTTAACTAGAGAGAATGAATTGTATGGATTACTGTGCTAAACAGTAAAGGAGGATAAGAGAGAAGAAGTAAACATATGTTGGACTTTAACTAGAGAGAATTCATTGTATGGATTACTGTGCTAAACAGTAAAGGAGGATTAGAGAGAGGAAGTAAACCTATGTTAGACTTTAAGTAGAGATAATGAATTGTATGGATTACTGTACTAAACAGTAAAGGAGGATTAGAGAGAGAGGAAGTAAACATATGTTAGACTTCAGCTAGAGAGAATTCATTGTATGGATTACTGTACTAAACAGTAAAGGAGGATTCGAGAGAGGAAGTAAACATATGTTGGACTTTAACTAGAGAGAATTCATTGTATGGATTACTGTACTAAACAGTAAAGGAGGATTAGAGAGAGGAAGTAAACCTATGTTAGACTTTAACTAGAGATAACTAATTGTATGGATTACGTACTAAAAAGTAAAGGAGGATTAGAGAGAGGAAGTAAACAGAGGTTGGACTTTAACTGGAGATAACTAATTGTATGGATTACTGTACTCAACAGCAAAGGAGGATTCGAGAGAGGAAGTAATCCTATGTTAGACTTCAACTAGAGATAACGAATTGTATGGATTACGTACTAAACAGAAAAGGAGGATTAGAGAGAGGAAGTAAACCTATGTTAGACTTTAACTAGAGATAACGAATTGTATGGATTACTGTGCTAAACAGTAAAGGAGGATTAGAGAGAGGAAGTAAACCTGTTAGACTTTAACTAGAGATAACGAATTGTATGGATTACTGTGCTAAACAGTAAAGGAGGATTAGAGACAGGAAGTAAACCTATGTTAGACTTTAACTAGAGATAACGAATTGTATGGATTGTAGGGATAACATTGTTTTACCCTAACTGGTTTAGGTAAATAATAATATGTAATCATAGTTTGTAAGTTAAAGTGTCTGCAGCTTTAACTGTGGGACAGTAATTAAGGGAGTGGTTGTGAAAGCACTTTAAAAGAAGCAAGGCTGCAGCTTGCTATCTCTCTGGCTTTGATGATTCCTGATTACTGCAAGGACACAACACTGCATTGCTCGAACGGGAGAGAAAACAAAGGACTGGCTTGTAAGTGAATTGACATAGGATATTCTAACACGGATTTTGCTAATTGAATATCCCTGAATGGACTGACTAAATGATACATGACTGTTGGACTGTTATTTTAACTATGCTATGAACTCATAATGGAATAAACTATATATTTGATAGCACAAGCGTATCTGTCATTTTTACTGTATGTTAATAAACATACAAGCTTAGCTCACTCATTTATCTGTGTGCCTATCTGACTAAGCTGCACATTCTGTTTAGCTTGTCTCCCTAACCCTGGTTGGGGAAACCAGGCATAACACTGGTTATGGGCCCAGAGGCTGCAAAGTCAGTTTAACTAGGATAAAACAGATTTATGTAAAAGTGAGAGTTTGTGTTGTTATACATTACAGTAAACAGACAGCTGTGTTTTATTAATTATAGTTTTATATCCATATAAGAAAACATGGCACAAGTCAATCTACAAAGTTTGTCCCTTATATCCAAGCTAGATGGAACAAACTATGTATCATGGTCTATGAAATATAGTCTGCTTCTACGAAGAGAAGGTTTGTGGAATATAATTGAAAATCCACCAAATGTAGAAGAATGGGATCCAGAGGATGAGGAAGATAAACTAAAGATAGAAGAATTTATGCATAAAAATGAACAAGCAATTTGCATTATTGCTTTAACCATAACTGATAAACAACTTGTTTATATCCATGGAGAAAAGACAGCTGTTGGGTGTTGGCAGAAGCTGAAGAGGATTTATGTTCGAGATAATGTTGGTGCTCACATAAATCTAACACGGAAACTTTTCAGTACACATCTCCATAAGAATGGTGATATGCTGAGTCATTTGAAAACTATGCAAAGCATTTTTCAAGAACTGCATGAGAAAGAGCTTATTTTCTCTGAATTACATCAAGTCTATATAATACTATCTTCCCTCGATGAAACCTATGATAACTATGTAACTTCCCTTGAAATATTGCCAAAGGAAAGCCTAACTTTAACTGATATAACTGGCAGATTGATTGAAGAGGCCAGAAGAAGGCTTGAAAGAGACGAATTAAGGAGGCAGCAACCTCAAAAAGAAGATAACGAAACTCCTACTGCATACGCAATTAAAAAGTGCTTTAATTGTGGAGGAAGAGGACATTTGGCAAGATTTTGTAAAAAAGCAAAGCGCCAGAACGCTGGCCAGAATACAAAAAGTCATCAAAAGATAAATAAAAATTTAGAGTTAGCCATGTATACTAACGGAGCTATAAAAAATAATTTATGGGTGGTTGACAGTGGAGCATCACATTGTATAACAAATGATAACAAACATTTTATTAAAATGTCCAAGAGTACACAGCAGATATCGTTAGCCAATGGCTGGAAACTGAAGGCTAAAGGTCAAGGTATAGCATATTGTTCTTTTATAAAAGAGAATGTAAAAATGTTATATGTACCACAACTTAAGTTTAATTTAATTTCAGTAAGAATTTTGGTTAAACTAGGATATGTAGTTACTTTTAAAGGAGATAACTGCATAATTGAAAAAGAAGATAAGAGAATTACTGCATCTTTAAGAGGTGAATTATATGTGTTAAATGATGATGGTTTAAAAGTGGCTAACACAGTTTATGAAAATAAGAAACCTCATGATGAATGTATTCACTTGTTACATCGAAGGCTAGGGCATTTAAATTTTAAAATGCTTAAGAAAACTGTTGAATTATCTAAGGGAATAAGTTTGAAACCTTGTCATAAGTATTTGCAATGTAATGCCTGTAATCAAAGTAAGGCCAGGGACACACCTGCTAATAGAGTTGATGGATTTACTACCAAAGAACCTTTAGAGGTAGTATTTGCAGATTTAATAGGTCCGAAAAAACCAAGTGTAGGAGGAGCTCGTTACATATTAAGTATAATGGACCATTATTCTAGATATGGGTTTTGCTATTTAATGAAGAGCAAAACTGAAACATATCAAAATCTCTTTAATTGGATTAAATTTGCAGAAAGGAAAACTAAAAAGAAATTAGTAACTCTTATAACAGATAATGGTACAGAATTTACAAATAATAAATTCCAGAACAGACTAAGAATGTTAGGAATTCAACATAAAATGTCTGCACCATATAGGCCACAACATAATGCCTTTATAGAGAGAAGAGGCCAAACATTACAATCAATGGCACAAATTATGATGTCTGATTCAGGATTACCTGACAATTTATGGGGAGAAGCAATAATGTGTGGTAATCATATATTAAATAATGTTGTTAATTCAACAACAGGTGAATTACCATTCACATTGTGGCATGGTACAAAACCTGATTTAAGTTACATGCACACATTTGGAGCACCAGCATGGGTGCATATCCCTACACAACTTAGACACAAAGGACAACATAGAGCTAAAAGATTATATTTTGTAGGATATACATCTAATCATAGATCTTATAGATTCTGGGAACCAGGTACATCTAGAGTTTACACCAGTGCTAGTGCAAAATTCCTAGAACATGTAGGATGGAATAGATTAGAGCAAGATTTAAATAATGAAGTAATTATTGAACCCTACAAAAGGCAGAAAGATCAGATTAGTTATAAGAAGAGTCCAATTAAAGAAGAAGTCCATGAAGAGCAAATAGGAGCAGAACAAGAGGAAACAGTTGATCAGGAAGAGTTAGATAATCAAGAAGAGTTAATAAATGAAAGTCCACCTGTAAGTCCTGTAATACCTAGACGTACTACACGTGTAACTAGACCACCTGAGAGATATCAAGCAAGTATAGTTTGCCAAGTAACTAAAGTTCCAACTAGTGTAGATGAACTTAGGATGTTTCCTGCTAAGGATCAGGAAAATTGGCAAAAGGCAATGGAAAAAGAACTAAATTCATTAAAGGTAATGAAAGTTTATGAAGATGCTAAATTACCTCCAGGAGAAAAATCCATTGGGTGCAAATGGATATTTAAAGTAAAAACTGGAAATGATGGGACTGTTACCCATAAAGCTAGGTTAGTAGCTCAAGGATTTAATCAAACTGCATCTGATTACGATGAAGTTTTTGCACCAAGTCTTAAAGCAACATCTTTGAGAGCAGCATTAGTGTGGGCAGCTAAGAAAAATTATGTCATTAACCATTTAGATGTAGAAACTGCTTATCTACATGCACCATTGCAGCACACTATATATTTAAGAAAACCAGTAGGTATAAAAGACAATAAAGTAAATAGTAATGATTGTTGGAAACTCAAAAAGAGTCTTTACGGGTTGAAACAATCTGGGTTTGAGTGGAACCAATATATTGTGAAAGAGTTAAACAATATAGGTTTTAAATCTGGTTTAGCAGATCCATGTTTTTTAAAAGAGAAAATAATGGAACGGTGTCATTATTGTTATTATTTACAGATGATATTGCTTTGATAACTAAGACTAATAATGAAGCTAATGAGATTATATCATTATTAGCCAAAAAGATAAAATTAAAGCATTTAGGTGAAATTAAAAAGTATCTAGGATTGACAATTAACAAAACAAAAAATGGTTTTAAGATATCTCAAGAAGATAAAATTTGCCAATTAATTAAAACGTTTAAAATGGAACTTTGTAAACTGGCAAAGACTCCAATGAGTCAGGAAGTTTGCCAAACTGATGATCAAAGTCCCAAATTTGATAAGTCTATATATCAATCTTTGATTGGCAGCTTATCATATATAAGCAATTGGTCTAGGCCAGATATAGCTTTTAGTGTAAATCAGCTGGCACGTTTTAATTCAGATCCACATCAATGTCATTGGCAATCATTAAAGAGAATTTTAAGATATCTTAAAGGAACAATGAACCATGCATTGTATATAGAACCAAAGGGTGATTTGATTCTTAGTGCCTATGCAGATGCAAGTTATGCAACTGATATAAACACAAGAAAATCAACATCTGGGATGGCTATATTATTTGGTAAGACACTAATAGGGTGGAGGTCAATCAGACAACAGCATATCAGCTTGTCCACGATGGAAGCGGAATTTTCATGTCTGTCATTATTATGCACTGACTTAATTTTGTACAAACAGTTATTATTAGACATGGGTATAACTGTAAAAGATTCCATTATTGTGTACGAAGATAACCAAGCAGCTATAAAATTAGCTACTAGTATTGCTGTAAAAACTAGATCAAAACATACTGATTTAAGATACTTAAATGTTGGAGAATCTGTAAAGAATGGGCTAATTAAATTGGAATACTGCATGACAGAAGAAAACATTGCAGACCAATTTACAAAAGCTCAAGGAGTAATTAAGTTTAAAGAAAGTTGTAACAAATATGATTTAAAGATGTAAATAGTTATATTTATTATTATTTCCTAAAAGGGGAGAATGTTAGGGATAACATTGTTTTACCCTAACTGGTTTAGGTAAATAATAATATGTAATCATAGTTTGTAAGTTAAAGTGTCTGCAGCTTTAACTGTGGGACAGTAATTAAGGGAGTGGTTGTGAAAGCACTTTAAAAGAAGCAAGGCTGCAGCTTGCTATCTCTCTGGCTTTGATGATTCCTGATTACTGCAAGGACACAACACTGCATTGCTCGAACGGGAGAGAAAACAAAGGACTGGCTTGTAAGTGAATTGACATAGGATATTCTAACACGGATTTTGCTAATTGAATATCCCTGAATGGACTGACTAAATGATACATGACTATTGGACTGTTATTTTAACTATGCTATGAACTCATAATGGAATAAACTATATATTTGATAGCACAAGCGTATCTGTCATTTTTACTGTATGTTAATAAACATACAAGCTTAGCTCACTCATTTATCTGTGTGCCTATCTGACTAAGCTGCACATTCTGTTTAGCTTGTCTCCCTAACCCTGGTTGGGGAAACCAGGCTTAACAACTGTGCTAAACAGTAAAGGAGGATTAGAGAGAGGAAGTAAACCTATATTATACTATAGCTAGAGAGAATGAATTGTATTGATTACTGTGCTAAACAGTCAAGGAGGATTAGAGAGGAAGTAAACCTATGTTGGACTTTAACTAGAGATAACGAATTGTATGGATTACTGTGCTAAACAGTAAAGGAGGATTAGAGAGAGGAAGTAAACCTATGTTAGACTTTAACTAGAGAGAATGAATTGTATGGATTACTGTACTCAACAGTAAAGGAGGATTAGAGAGAGGAAGTAAACATATGATAGACTTTAAATAGAGAGAATTCATTGTATGGATTACTGTGCTAAACAGTAAAGGAGGATTCGAGAGAGGAAGTAAACCTATGTTGGACTTTAACTAGAGAGAATTCATTGGATGGATTACTGTGCTAAACAGTAGAGGAGGATTAGAGAGAGGAAGTAAACCTTTGTTGGACTTTAACTAGAGAGAATTCATTGTATGCATTACTGTGCTAAACAGTAAAGGAGGATTAGAAAGAGAAAGTAAACCTATGTTAGACTTTAACTAGAGATAATTCATTGTATGGATTACTGTGCTCAACAGTGAAGGAGGATTAGAGAGAAGAAGTAAACATATGTTAGACTTCAGCTAGAGAGAATTCATTGTATGGATTACTGTACTAAACAGTAAAGGAGGATTCGAGAGAGGAAGTAAACATATGTTGGACTTTAACTAGAGAGAATTCATTGTATGAATTACTGTACTAAACAGTAAAGGAGGATTAGAGAGAGGAAGTAAACTTATGTTAGACTTTAACTAGAGATAACTAATTGTATGGATTACTGTACTCAACAGTAAAGGAGGATTCGAGAGAGGAAGTAAACATAGGTTGGACTTTAACTAGAGATAACTAATTGTATGGATTACGTACTAAACAGTAAAGGAGGATTAGAGAGAGGAAGTAAACATAGGTTGGACTTTAACTAGAGATAACTAATTGTATGGATTACTGTACTCAACAGTAAAGGAGGATTCGAGAGAGGAAGTAATCCTATGTTAGACTTTAACTAGAGATAACGAATTGTATGGATTACGTACTAAACAGAAAAGGAGGATTAGAGAGAGGAAGTAAACCTATGTTAGACTTTAACTAGAGATAACTGTCGTGTCCGCAAAAAGACGCTCAGAGTCGGTGACTATCGTTCAAGCTCTTTATTAAACAGTGGAGAACCGAACCGGCGAAAAGGAAAAAGCCCGCGGCTTTTATCCTTTTCGCTGCGGCGGCCGCGGCCAATGGCAGCGATTCAAGTCTCCCGCTCTTGGAGTGAGCCAATCGCGGGAGACTTCAATCGGGCCAATCAGCGCGGCTCGCCTGGCCAATCAGAAATCCCCGCGCCTTAGCCAATCAAGGGGCGGGGATTTCGAGTATGCAAATTCAGGACAGAACACCCCTGCCCTCTTGGTATAGTCCATCACGTAGCGTAGTCACGCAGGTAGGCGGGGCTCCGTCTAGTCCTAGTTGACCTGCGCAACTCAGTTGCAAGCTGTATCTCGGCCGGAGCGGTCATCTTTTTGGCTGCTCCTCCCTCTGTGTGAACCGGCTGGATGATCGGGCCGGTTCGTTCTCCGTGGCTCCCGCCTGGGCCTACTGGGTCGGTTGAGCTACGGGTTTCGCCGCTCCCGCTTGGTTTCTCTGAATCGGTTGAGCTGGCCAGGTGGTTCTTCTCCGGAGGGGACTCTCGATGGCTGCGTTCCGGTGAGTACTTTTGGATTTTTTCCTGCGCTATTTTATTCGGGTATTCCCTCCCCCCTTGGTTCGAGTCTTGGGGGTTGAGGTCTGTTGCCGTTCGTGACCTGAGCTGGTCGATGTGTCGTTTCCAGGCTCGCCCGTCGGTGGTTTGGAGCCGGTACGACCGTGGACCTGTGATTTGAGTGATGACGGCTGGGATCCATAGGGTGTCCCCCGTCAGGTTTTTTGCGTAGACTAAGTCACCGGGGGCAAATGTCCGGTATTTGGAACTGGAGTCTGGGGGCCGCTCCGGGTTGTATGTTGGGTGCAACCTGTCGAGTGGGGACCTCAGCTTCCTGCCCATCAGTAGTTCAGCTGGGCTTTTGTTGGTAGTGGTGTTCGGGGTGATGTGTTGTATGAATAGGAGTTTATTGATTTTGTCGTTGATCTCCCCGTGGTCCATTTTCCGGAGGGTTTTTTTTGTAAACTGAACCATCCATTCCGCCCTACCATTCGCCGCCGGATGCGCCGGTGCTGTCAATGCGTGGCGGATGCCCCTCTCCGCCAAGAACCTTTCAAACTCGAGGGAAGTAAACTGGGGCCCATTGTCTGAGACGACGACGTCTGGGAGGCCGTGCGTGGAAAACAGTTTACACAGTTCTTTGATGACGGCCTCCGTGGTAGTGGATTTCATGTCGCTTACTTCCAACCAATTGGAGTAAGCGTCAACTGTGATCAGAAAAGTATGCCCATTTGTTGGACCAGCAAAGTCTAAATGGATTCTGGACCAGGGCCCCCTTGGTGTTTCCCAGTCCCGGATGGGTGCTGCGGGTGGGCTGGGTCTGGTCTCCTGGCAACGATGGCATTTGGCGACCCATGCCTCAATCTGTTTGTCCATCCCTGGCCACCAAGCGTAACTCCTGGCCAGGGCTTTAGTCCTGACGATGCCAGGATGACCTTCATGCAGCATCTCTAAGACCCTCCCTTGCAATCTGTCCGGGATGACCACCCTGTCACCCCACAAAATACATCCTTTAAGCAGTGAGAGTTCAGTCTGGCGGTTTCTGAATGTTTTAATGGTTTCGTCATTGTCCTTTTCAGGCCAACCTTTTTCTAGCCAATGTAGGATTCGCGCCAGACGCTTATCCTTAATAGTCTCCCTGGCAATGTCCGATGCGGTAATGGGTAGGTTCTCAATGCTAAGGGTGTTTGTCGTTGGTGCTGGGTCAGGTTCAGAGTCTGGTAAGGGGGAACGGCTTAAGGCGTCCGCGTGCGAAATTTTCTTACCTGGCTTGTGTAACAGTTCGTAGCTGTAGGCTGCCAGGAACTCGGACCACCTTGTCATCCGGGGTGATAAAATGTTCGGGGTGGCTCGGTTTCCTGCGAGGATTCCCAGCAACGGCTTATGATCTGTCACAATGGTGAACGGGCGGCCATACAGGTATTCGTGGAATCGCTTAACGGCGGCAACTATAGCCAAAGCTTCTTTGTCCAGCTGGCTATAGTTCCGCTCCGGTTTAGTCAGAGTCCTGGAGAAAAAAGCGATGGGTGCTTCTCTTTTGTCGGGGAGGGTATGGCTGAGGACAGCGCCGACGCCGAAAGGTGATGCGTCGCAAGTGACAGCTAAGGGCAAGGTTTCGCTGAATTGAATCAGGACGGCGTCGGAGGTGAGGAGGTCTTTGGTTTTTTGAAAGGCGGCTTGCTCTCGTCTCCCCCAAGTCCAGGTTGCCGCCTTATCCAGGAGTCTATGCAAAGGCTCCGCCGTCGTAGCCTTTTGGGGTAGGAAAACATTATAAAAATTCAGCAACCCTAGGAACGCTTGTAGTTCCGTTTTAGACTTTGGGGTGGGGGCTTCTTTGATGGCTTTCACTTTTTTAATTGTAGGGTGAATGCCATGCCGGTCTAGAAGGTAGCCCAAGAATTCCACTTGCTTTGTGCATAGTTGGCATTTTTCTCGTTTAACTTTAAGTCCTGTCACTTTAAATTTTGTTAAGACCTGTCTGAGTCGGTTTTCTAATTCGGCTTCGTTTGGCGCCACCACCAATACGTCATCAAAATAGGGCACCACCCCCTTGATGCCCTGTAGCAAACGTTCCATCAAGCTTTGAAAGATGCCTGGTGCCACGCTGACTCCGAATTGGAGTCGGTTACACTTGAAGGCCCCCCGATGGGTCACGATGGTCTGGGCTTCCGCCGTTTTCTCATCTACTGGCAACTGCTGATATGCCTGGGCGAGATCGAGCTTGGCAAAGACCTTGCCCCCTCCCAGTGAGTGCAGCAGATGTTGCACGATTGGGACTGGGTAGGCGCTTTGTTGTAATGCGCCATTTAGGGTGGCCTTATAGTCCCCGCAAATTCTCACGGACCCGTCTGGCTTGACTGGGGTCACTATAGGGGTCTCCCATCGGGCATGGTCTATCGGCTGCAACACCCCCTGTTTGACGAGCTTGTTGATCTGCTCGTCAATTTTAGGCTTCAGGGCGAATGGTACCCTCCTAGGTTTAAGCCGCTTGGGGGGAACCTTTGGGTCTAGGTCAAACGAGATAAGGGGCCCCTGGTACTTGCCCAAGCTTCCATCGAAGACTTCCTGGAACTCCTGGGCTAGCCGCTGTTCCCAACCGTCGTCGGCGACGTGGTTGACTCCTGTCAGCGCGATGTCAAGCGGGGCGAACCATTGTAAACCCAGTAGGCTTGGGCGGTCGCGATCAACGATAGTGAGTGGCAGTTGTTCGGTGCGGCCCTTGTAGGTTACATTAAAGCTCTTGGTGCCCACTACCGGGACGCGATTCCCTTGGTAGTCTTTTATAATGATTTTCTGGGTATGAATGTTCCTCTTATGGAGGGTGGGTACTAGCCGTTTAATCTCGCGCCATGCAATCATGGAGAGGTAGGACCCGGAGTCCACTTCCATCTTGCATGGTTGGCCTTCAATATGGACTTCAACGTGTACCTTTCTGGCGCCGTCGGAGATGGCGTGGCCGATGGTCACCATCTGGTGTGTTTCTTCCTTTCGCCGACCGTCGCCGCCTCTTGAAGACTGCTGGGCACGGTCCCACCGACCGTCCGGTTGGCGCTCTCTGGTCCTGGGCGGGGGGCTTTCCTTCTTCCGGTCGTGTTGTTCCCATTTGGGCGGGCTGCAGGTCTTCTTTTGGCGGCAAACTCGAGCGATGTGACCCCGTCGTTCACAATGCCTACAAATAGAGTCAAAAAATCGGCATTCTGACCTGGGGTGGTCGCCGCCGCACCCGGCACAGTTGGTCCTCGACCTACGACCTCTTCGATTCCGTTGGTCGCCGCGTCCCGTCTGCACGCGATGTATGTCCTCCTCGTCTTCCGACGTGCTGGAGGCTGACTGGAATTCTCCGTAGTGTGCGGTTGATTCGCTTCTAGGGTCGGCCGACCTCGCCGGGTTGTTGTTTCCGCCCTTCGCGTCAGATCTTCGCATGCTGTCAGCAGACGAGCGGGTTGCTTCTGCGGCTGCGGCTGCGGTGAGGGCGTCTGCTAGGCTGATGTCGCCCTTGGCCATAAGCCGGCTCTGGAGTGTAGGGTCCCATAGGCCGAGCATGAATCGGTCTCTTATGAGGCTGTTCAGACCTTCAAACTCGTAGAGTCCTCCTAGGCGCCGCAGCTCGGCGACGAAGTCGCTCAATTTCTCGTCTGGTTTCTGATTTCGGCGGTAAAACTCGTTGCGCCGTATCAGGATGGGGACCTCGGGGGCATAATGGCGCCGCAGTATAGGTTCGAGGACGTCCCAGTCCATGGCGGTTGCGTCTGCCGGCTTGGCCAATGCTTTGGCCATCTGGAAGACCTCTGGTCCGCAATGAGTAAGGAAGACGGCGCGTTTTAGCGGGCACGGGGCGTCCTTCATTCCGGCGCATTCAAGGTACATACGGAACCGGTCTGAGTACGATTCCCAGTCCTCGGCGGCGGGGTTGAAGGGGGCGGGCGGTGCGATCTTCGCCATCTCTGCGCTGGAACTGGCTCTTTGTTGGACACGGGGTTCGGTTCAGGGTCGGGATCCCACCCTCGTCGCCAGTGTCGTGTCCGCAAAAAGACGCTCAGAGTCGGTGACTATCGTTCAAGCTCTTTATTAAACAGTGGGGAACCGAACCGGCGAAAAGGAAAAAGCCCGCGGCTTTTATCCTTTTCGCTGCGGCGGCCGCGGCCAATGGCAGCGATTCAAGTCTCCCGCTCTTGGAGTGAGCCAATCGCGGGAGACTTCAATCGGGCCAATCAGCGCGGCTCGCCTGGCCAATCAGAAATCCCCGCGCCTTAGCCAATCAAGGCGCGGGGATTTCGAGTATGCAAATTCAGGACAGAACAATAACGAATTGTATGGATTACTGTGCTAAACAGTAAAGGAGGATTCGAGAGAGGAAGTAAACCTATGTTAGACTTTAACTAGAGAGAATGAATTGTGTGGATTACTGTGCTAAACAGTAAAGGAAGATTAGAGAGAGGAAGTAAACCTATGTTAGACTTTAACTAGAGATAACGAATTGCATGGATTACGTACTAAACAGTAAAGGAGGATTAGAGAGAGGAAGTAAACATAGGTTGGACTTTAACTACAGATAACTAATTGTATGGATTACTGTACTCAACAGTAAAGGAGGATTCGAGAGAGGAAGTAATCCTATGTTAGACTTTAACTAGATTTAACGAATTGTATGGATTACGTACTAAACAGTAAAGGAGGATTAGAGAGAGGAAGTAAACCTATGTTCGACTTTAACTAGAGATAATGAATTGTATGGATTACTGTGCTAAACAGTAAAGGAGGATTAGAGAGAGGAAGTAAACCTATGTTAGACTTTAACTAGAGATAACGAATTGTATGGATTACTGTGCTAAACAGTAAAGGAGGATTCGAGAGAGGAAGTAAACCTATGTTAGACTTTAACTAGAGAGAATGAATTGTGTGGATTACTGTGCTAAACAGTAAAGGAGGATTAGAGAGAGGAAGTAAACCTGTTAGACTTTAACTAGAGATAACGAATTGTATGGATTACTGTACTCAACAGTAAAGGAGGATTAGAGAGAGGAAGTAAACATATGTTGGACTTTAACTAGAGAGAATTCATTGTATGGATTACTGCACTAAACAGTAAAGGAGGATTAGAGAGAAGAAGTAAACATATGTTAGACTTTAACTAGAGAGAATGAATTGTATGGATTACTGTGCTCAACAGTGAAGGAGGATTAGAGAGAGGAAGTAAGCCTATGTTAGACTTTAACTAGAGAGAATGAATTGTATGGATTACTGTGCTAAACAGTAAAGGAGGATTAGAGAGAGGAAGTAAACATGATAGACTTAAAATAGAGAGAATTCATTGTATGGATTACTGTGCTAAACAGTAAAGGAGGATTAGAGAGAGGAAGTAAACCTATGTTAGACTTTAACTAGAGATAACGAATTGTATGGATTACTGTGCTAAACAGTAAAGGAGGATTAGAGAGAGGAAGTAAACCTATATTATACTTTAGCTAGAGAGAATAAATTGTTTTGATTACTGTGCTAAACAGTCAAGGAGGATTAGAGAGGAAGTAAACCTATGTTGGACTTTAACTAGAGATAACGAATTGTATGGATTACTGTGCTAAACAGTAAAGGAGGATTAGAGAGAGGAAGTGAACCTATGTTAGACTTTAACTAGAGATAATTCATTGTATGGATTACTGTGCTCAACAGTGAAGGAGGATTAGAGAGAGGAAGTAAGCCTATGTTAGACTTTAACTAGAGAGAATGAATTGTATGGATTACTGTGCTAAACAGTAAAGGAGGATTAGAGAGAAGAAGTAAACATATGTTGGACTTTAACTAGAGAGAATTCATTGTATGGATTACTGTGCTAAACAGTAAAGGAGGATTAGAGAGAGGAAGTAAACCTATGTTAGACTTTAAGTAGAGATAATGAATTGTATGGATTACTGTACTAAACAGTAAAGGAGGATTAGAGAGAGAGGAAGTAAACATATGTTAGACTTCAGCTAGAGAGAATTCATTGTATGGATTACTGTACTAAACAGTAAAGGAGGATTCGAGAGAGGAAGTAAACATATGTTGGACTTTAACTAGAGAGAATTCATTGTATGGATTACTGCACTAAACAGTAAAGGAGGATTAGAGAGAGGAAGTAAACCTATGTTAGACTTTAACTAGAGATAACGAATTGTATGGATTACTGTGCTAAACAGTAAAGGAGGATTCGAGAGAGGAAGTAAACCTATGTTAGACTTTAACTAGAGATAACGAATTGTATGGATTACTGTACTAAACAGTAAAGGAGGATTCGAGAGAGGAAGTAAACATATGTTGGACTTTAACTAGAGAAAATTCATTGTATGGATTACTGTACTAAACAGTAAAGGAGGATTAGAGAGAGGAAGTAAACCTATGTAAGACTTTAACTAGAGATAATGAATTGTATGGATTACTGTGCTAAACAGTAAAGGAGGATTCGAGAGAGGAAGTAAACCTATGTTAGACTTTTACTAGAGAGAATGAATTGTGTGGATTACTGTGCTAAAGAGAAAAGGAGGATTAGAGAGAGGAAGTAAACCTGTTAGACTTTAACTAGAGATAACGAATTGTATGGATTACTGTGCTAAACAGTAAAGGAGGATTAGAGAGAGGAAGTGAACCTATGTTAGACTTTAACTAGAGAGAATGAATTGTATGGATTACGTACTAAACAGTAAAGGAGGATTAGAGAGAGAGGAAGTAAACCTATGTTGGACTTTAACTAGAGATAACGAATTGTATGGATTACTGTGCTAAAAAGTAAAGGAGGATTAGAGAGAGGAAGTGAACCTATGTTAGACTTTAACTAGAGATAATTCATTGTATGGATTACTGTGCTCAACAGTGAAGGAGGATTAGAGAGAGGAAGTAAGCCTATGTTAGACTTTAACTAGAGAGAATGAATTGTATGGATTACTGTGCTAAACAGTAAAGGAGGATTAGAGAGAAGAAGTAAACATATGTTGGACTTTAACTAGAGAGAATTCATTGTATGGTTTACTGTGCTAAACAGTAAAGGAGGATTAGAGAGAGGAAGTAAACCTATGTTAGACTTTAAGTAGAGATAATGAATTGTATGGATTACTGTACTAAACAGTAAAGGAGGATTAGAGAGAGAGGAAGTAAACATATGTTAGACTTCAGCTAGAGAGAATTCATTGTATGGATTACTGTACTAAACAGTAAAGGAGGATTCGAGAGAGGAAGTAAACATATGTTGGACTTTAACTAGAGAGAATTCATTGTATGGATTACTGCACTAAACAGTAAAGGAGGATTAGAGAGAGGAAGTAAACCTATGTTAGACTTTAACTAGAGATAACGAATTGTATGGATTACTGTGCTAAACAGTAAAGGAGGATTCGAGAGAGGAAGTAAACCTATGTTAGACTTTAATTAGAGATAACGAATTGTATGGATTACTGTGCTAAACAGTAAAGGAGGATTCGAGAGAGGAAGTAAACCTATGTTAGACTTTAACTAGAGATAACGAATTGTATGGATTACTGTGCTAAACAGTAAAGGAGGATTAGAGAGAGGAAGTAAACCTATGTTAGACTTTAACTAGACATAACTAATTGTATGGATTACGTACTAAACAGAAAAGGAGGATTAGAGAGAGGAAGTAAACCTATGTAAGACTTTAACTAGAGATAATGAATTGTATGGATTACTGTGCTAAACAGTAAAGGAGGATTCGAGAGAGGAAGTAAAACTATGTTAGACTTTAACTAGAGAGAATGAATTGTGTGGATTACTGTGCTAAACAGAAAAGGAGGATTAGAGAGAGGAAGTAAACCTGTTAGACTTTAACTAGAGATAACGAATTGTATGGATTACTGTGCTAAACAGTAAAGGAGGATTAGAGAGAGGAAGTGAACCTATGTTAGACTTTAACTAGAGAGAATGAATTGTATGGATTACGTACTAAACAGTAAAGGAGGATTAGAGAGAGAGGAAGTAAACCTATGTTGGACTTTAACTAGAGATAACGAATTGTATGGATTACTGTGCTAAACAGTAAAGGAGGATTAGAGAGAGGAAGTGAACCTATGTTAGACTTTAACTAGAGATAATTCATTGTATGGATTACTGTGCTCAACAGTGAAGGAGGATTAGAGAGAGGAAGTAAGCCTATGTTAGACTTTAACTAGAGAGAATGAATTGTATGGATTACTGTGCTAAACAGTAAAGGAGGATTAGAGAGAAGAAGTAAACATATGTTGGACTTTAATTAGAGAGAATTCATTGTATGGATTACTGTGCTAAACAGTAAAGGAGGATTAGAGAGAGGAAGTAAACCTATGTTAGACTTTAAGTAGAGATAATGAATTGTATGGATTACTGTACTAAACAGTAAAGGAGGATTAGAGAGAGAGGAAGTAAACATATGTTAGACTTCAGCTAGAGAGAATTCATTGTATGGATTACTGTACTAAACAGTAAAGGAGGATTCGAGAGAGGAAGTAAACATATGTTGGACTTTAACTAGAGATAACGAATTGTATGGATTACTGTGCTAAACAGTAAAGGAGGATTCGAGAGAGGAAGTAAACCTATGTTAGACTTTAACTAGAGATAACGAATTGTATGGATTACTGTACTAAACAGTAAAGGAGGATTAGAGAGAGAGGAAGTAAACATATGTTAGACTTCAGCTAGAGAGAATTCATTGTATGGATTACTGCACTAAACAGTAAAGGAGGATTAGAGAGAGGAAGTAAACCTATGTTAGACTTTAACTAGAGATAACGAATTGTATGGATTACTGTGCTAAACAGTAAAGGAGGATTCGAGAGAGGAAGTAAACCTATGTTAGACTTTAACTAGAGATAACGAATTGTATGGATTACTGTACTAAACAGTAAAGGAGGATTCGAGAGAGGAAGTAAACATATGTTGGACTTTAACTTGAGAAAATTCATTGTATGGATTACTGTACTAAACAGTAAAGGAGGATTAGAGAGAGGAAGTAAACCTATGTTAGACTTTAACTAGAGATAACTAATTGTATGGATTACGTACTAAACAGAAAAGGAGGATTAGAGAGAGGAAGTAAACCTATGTAAGACTTTAACTAGAGATAATGAATTGTATGGATTACTGTGCTAAACAGTAAAGGAGGATTCGAGAGAGGAAGTAAACCTATGTTAGACTTTTACTAGAGAGAATGAATTGTGTGGATTACTGTGCTAAACAGAAAAGGAGGATTAGAGAGAGGAAGTAAACCTGTAAGACTTTAACTAGAGATAACGAATTGTATGGATTACTGTGCTAAACAGTAAAGGAGGATTAGAGAGAGGAAGTGAACCTATGTTAGACTTTAACTAGAGAGAATGAATTGTATGGATTACGTACTAAACAGTAAAGGAGGATTAGAGAGAGAGGAAGTAAACCTATGTTAGACTTTAACTAGAGAGAATGAATTGTATGGATTACTGTGCTAAACAGTAAAGGAGGATTAGAGAGAGGAAGTAAGCCTATGTAAAACTTTAACTAGAGATAACGAATTGTATGGATTACTGTGCTAAACAGTAAAGGAGGATTAGAGAGAGGAAGTAAACATATGTTAGACTTTAAGTAGAGATAATGAATTGTATGGATTACTGTACGAAACAGTAAAGGAGGATTAGATAGAGAGGAAGTAAACATATGTTAGACTTCAGCTAGAGAGAATTCATTGTATGGATTACTGTACTAAACAGTAAAGGAGGATTCGAGAGAGGAAGTAAACATATGTTGGACTTTAACTAGAGAGAATTCATTGTATGGGTTACTGTACTAAACAGTAAAGGAGGATTCGAGAGAGGAAGTAAACCTATGTTAGACTTTAACTAGAGATAACTAATTGTATGGATTACTATACTCAACAGTAAAGGAGGATTAGAGAGAGGAAGTAAACCTATGTTAGACTTTAACTAGAGATAACTAATTGTATGGATTACTGTACTAAACAGTAAAGGAGGATTAGAGAGAGGAAGTAAACCTATGTTCGACTTTAACTAGAGATAATGAA
The DNA here is from genome assembly GCA_033807585.1 of Hydrophis major. Classification (NCBI taxonomy): domain Eukaryota; kingdom Metazoa; phylum Chordata; class Lepidosauria; order Squamata; family Elapidae; genus Hydrophis; species Hydrophis major. The sequence continues at coordinate 5,776,797 of JAUCBL010000017.1, forward strand.
TTGTATGGATTATTGTGCTAAACAGTAAAGGAGGATAAAAGAGAGGAAGTAAACCTATGTTAGACTTTAACTAGAGATAACGAATTGTATGGATTACTGTGCTAAACAGTAAAGGAGGATTAGAGAGAGGAAGTAAACCTATGTTAGACTTTAACTAGAGATAACGAATTGTATGGGTTACTGTGCTAAACAGTAAAGGAGGATTAGAGAGAGGAAGTAAGTCTATGTTAGACTTTAACTAGAGAGAATGAATTGTATGGATTACTGTGCTAAACAGTAAAGGAGGATTAGAGAGAGGAAGTAAACATATGTTAGACTTTAAGTAGAGATAATGAATTGTATGGATTACTGTACTAAACAGTAAAGGAGGATTAGATAGAGAGGAAGTAAACATATGTTAGACTTCAGCTAGAGAGAATTCATTCTATGGATTACTGTACTAAACAGTAAAGGAGGATTCGAGAGAGGAAGTAAACATATGTTGGAATTTAACTAGAGAGAATTCATTGTATGGGTTACTGTACTAAACAGTAAAGGAGGATTAGAGAGAGGAAGTAAACATAGGTTGGACTTTAACTAGAGATAACTAATTGTATGGATTACTGTACTCAACAGTAAAGGAGGATTCGAGAGAGGAAGTAATCCTATGTTAGACTTTAACTAGAGATAACGAATTGTATGGATTACGTACTAAACAGTAAAGGAAGATTAGAGAGAGGAAGTAAACCTATGTTCGACTTTAACTAGAGATAATGAATTGTATGGATTACTCTGCTAAACAGTAAAGGAGGATTAGAGAGAGGAAGTAAACCTATGTTAGACTTTAACTAGAGATAACGAATTGTATGGATTACTGTGCTAAACAGTAAAGGAGGATTTGAGAGAGGAAGTAAACCTATGTTAGACTTTAACTAGAGAGAATGAATTGTGTGGATTACTGTGCTAAACAGTAAAGGAGGATTAGAGAGAGGAAGTAAACGTGTTAGACTTTAACTAGAGATATCGAATTGTATGGATTACTGTGCTAAACAGTAAAGGAGGATTAGAGAGAGGAAGTGAACCTATGTTAGACTTTAACTAGAGATAACGAATTGTATGGATTACGTACTAAACAGTAAAGGAGGATTAGAGAGAGAGGAAGTAAACCTATGTTAGACTTTAACTAGAGATAACGAATTGTATGGATTACTGTACTGAACAGTAAAGGAGGATTAGAGAGAGAGGAAGTAAACCTATGTTAGACTTTAACTAGAGATAACGAATTGTATGGGTTCCTGTGCTAAACAGTAAAGGAGGATTAGAGAGAGGAAGTAAACATATGTTGGACTTTAACTCGAGAGAATTCATTGTATGGATTACTGTGCTAAACAGTAAAGGAGGATTAGAGAGAGGAAGTAAACCTATGTTAGACTTTAACTAGAGATAATGAATTGTATGGATTACTGTGCTAAACAGTAAAGGAGGATTCGAGAGAGGAAGTAAACCTATGTTAGACTTTAACTAGAGATAACGAATTGTATGGGTTACTGTGCTAAACAGTAAAGGAGGATTAGAGAGAGGAAGTAAGCCTATGTTAGACTTTAACTAGAGAGAATGAATTGTATGGATTACTGTACTAAACAGTAAAGGAGGATTAGAGAGAAGAAGTAAACCTATGTTAGACTTTAAGTTGAGATAATGAATTGTATGGATTACTGTACTAAACAGTAAAGGAGGATTAGAGAGAGAGGAAGTAAACATATGTTAGACTTCAGCTAGAGAGAATTCATTGTATGGATTACTGTACTAAACAGTAAAGGAGGATTCGAGAGAGGAAGTAAACATATGTTGGACTTTAACTAGAGAGAATTCATTGTATGGATTACTGTGCTAAACAGTAAAGGAGGATTAGAGAGAGGAAGTAAACCTATGTTAGACTTTAAGTTGAGATAATGAATTGTATGGATTACTGTACTAAACAGTAAAGGAGGATTAGAGAGAGAGGAAGTAAACATATGTTAGACTTCAGCTAGAGAGAATTCATTGTATGGATTACTGTACTAAACAGTAAAGGAGGATTCGAGAGAGGAAGTAAACATATGTTGGACTTTAACTAGAGAGAATTCATTGTATGGATAACTGAACTAAACAGTAAAGGAGGATGAGAGAGAGGAAGTAAACCTATGTTAGACTTTAACTAGAGATAACTAATTGTATGGATTACGTACTAAACAGAAAAGGAGGATTAGAGAGAGGAAGTAAACCTATGTTAGACTTTAACTAGAGATAACGAATTGTATGGATTACTGTGCTAAACAGTAAAGGAGGATTCGAGAGAGGAAGTAAACCTATTTTAGACTTTTACTAGAGAGAATGAATTGTGTGGATTACTGTGCTAAACAGTAAAGGAGGATTAGAGAGAGGAAGTAAACCTGTTAGACTTTAACTAGAGATAACGAATTGTATGGGTTACTGTGCTAAACAGTAAAGGAGGATTAGAGAGAGGAAGTAAGCCTATGTTAGACTTTAACTAGAGAGAATGAATTGTATGGATTACTGTGCTAAACAGTAAAGGAGGATTAGAGAGAGGAAGTAAGCCTATCTTAGACTTTAACTAGAGAGAATGAATTGTATGGATTACTGTGCTAAACAGTAAAGGAGGATTAGAGAGAGGAAGTAAACATATGTTAGACTTTAAGTAGAGATAATGAATTGTATGGATTACTGTACTAAACAGTAAAGGAGGATTAGATAGAGAGGAAGTAAACATATGTTAGACTTCAGCTAGAGAGAATTCATTGTATGGATTACTGTACTAAACAGTAAAGGAGGATTCGAGAGAGGAAGTAAACATATGTTGGACTTTAACTAGAGAGAATTCATTGTATGGGTTACTGTACTAAACAGTAAAGGAGGATTAGAGAGAGGAAGTAAACCTAAGTTAGACTTTAACTAGAGATAACTAATTGTATGGATTACTGTACTCAACAGTAAAGGAGGATTAGAGAGAGGAAGTAATCCTATGTTAGACTTTAACTAGAGATAACGAATTGTATGGATTACGTACTAAACAGTAAAGGAGGATTAGAGAGAGGAAGTAAACCTATGTTCGACTTTAACTAGAGATAATGAATTGTATGGATTATTGTGCTAAACACTAAAGGAGGATTAGAGAGAGGAAGTAAACCTATGTTAGACTTTAACTAGAGATAACGAATTGTATGGGTTACTGTGCTAAACAGTAAAGGAGGATTAGAGAGAGGAAGTAAGCCTATGTTAGACTTTAACTAGAGAGAATTCATTGTATGGATTACTGTACTAAACAGTAAAGGAGGATTAGAGAGACGAAGTAAACTTATGTTAGACTTTAACTAGAGATAACTAATTGTATGGATTACGTACTAAACAGTAAAGGAGGATTAGAGAGAGGAAGTAAACATAGGTTGGACTTTAACTAGAGATAACTAATTGTATGGATTACTGTACTCAACAGTAAAGGAGGATTGGAGAGAGGAAGTAATCCTATGTTAGACTTTAACGAGAGATAACGAATTGTATGGATTACTGTGCTAAACAGTAAAGGAGGATTAGAGAGAGGAAGTGAACCTATGTTAGACTTTAACTAGAGAGAATGAATTGTATGGATTACGTACTAAACAGTAAAGGAGGATTAGAGAGAGAGGAAGTAAACCTATGTTAGACTTTAACTAGAGATAATGAATTGTATGGATTACTGTGCTTAACAGTAAAGGAGGATTCGAGAGAGGAAGTAAACCTATGTTAGACTTTAACTAGAGATAACGAATTGTATGGGTTACTGTGCTAAACAGTAAAGGAGGATTAGAGAGAGGAAGTAAGCCTATGTTAGACTTTAACTAGAGAGAATGAATTGTATGGATTACTGTCCTAAACAGTAAAGGAGGATTAGAGAGAAGAAGTAAACATATGTTGGACTTTAACTAGAGAGAATTCATTGTATGGATTACTGTGCTAAACAGTAAAGGAGGATTAGAGAGAGGAAGTAAACCTATGTTAGACTTTAAGTTGAGATAATGAATTGTATGGATTACTGTACTAAACAGTAAAGGAGGATTAGAGAGAGAGGAAGTAAACATATGTTAGACTTCAGCTAGAGAGAATTCATTGTATGGATTACTGTACTAAACAGTAAAGGAGGATTCGAGAGAGGAAGTAAACATATGTTGGACTTTAACTAGAGAGAATTCATTGTATGGATAACTGAACTAAACAGTAAAGGAGGATTAGAGAGAGGAAGTAAACCTATGTTAGACTTTAACTAGAGATAACTAATTGTATGGATTACGTACTAAACAGAAAAGGAGGATTAGAGAGAGGAAGTAAACCTATGTTAGACTTTAACTAGAGATAACGAATTGTATGGATTACTGTGCTAAACAGTAAAGGAGGATTCGAGAGAGGAAGTAAACCTATTTTAGACTTTTACTAGAGAGAATGAATTGTGTGGATTACTGTGCTAAACAGTAAAGGAGGATTAGAGAGAGGAAGTAAACCTGTTAGACTTTAACTAGAGATAACGAATTGTATGGATTACTGTGCTAAACAGTAAAGGAGGATTAGAGAGAGGAAGTAAGCCTATGTTAGACTTTAACTAGAGAGAATGAATTGTATGGATTACTGTGCTAAAAAGTAAAGGAGGATTAGAGAGAGGAAGTAAACATATGTTAGACTTTAAGTAGAGATAATGAATTGTATGGATTACTGTACTAAACAGTAAAGGAGGATTAGATAGAGAGGAAGTAAACATATGTTAGACTTCAGCTAGAGAGAATTCATTGTATGGATTACTGTACTAAACAGTAAAGGAGGATTCGAGAGAGGAAGTAAACATATGTTGGACTTTAACTAGAGAGAATTCATTGTATGGGTTACTGTACTAAACAGTAAAGGAGGATTAGAGAGAGGAAGTAAACCTATGTTAGACTTTAACTAGAGATAACTAATTGTATGGATTACTGTACTCAACAGTAAAGGAGGATTAGAGAGAGGAAGTAATCCTATGTTAGACTTTAACTAGAGATAACGAATTGTATGGATTACGTACTAAACAGTAAAGGAGGATTAGAGAGAGGAAGTAAACCTATGTTCGACTTTAACTAGAGATAATGAATTGTATGGATTATTGTGCTAAACACTAAAGGAGGATTAGAGAGAGGAAGTAAACCTATGTTAGACTTTAACTAGAGATAACGAATTGTATGGATTACTGTGCTTAACAGTAAAGGAGGATTAGAGAGAGGAAGTAAACCTATGTTAGACTTTAACTAGAGATAACGAATTGTATGGGTTACTGTGCTGAACAGTAAAGGAGGATTAGAGAGAGGAAGTAAGCCTATTTTAGAGTTTAACTAGAGAGAATGAATTGTATGGATTACTGTGCTAAACAGTAAAGGAGGATTAGAGAGAGGAAGTAAGCCTATGTTAGACTTTAACTAGAGAGAATGAATTGTATGGATTACTGTGCTAAACAGTAAAGGAGGATTAGAGAGAGGAAGTAAACATATGTTAGACTTTAAGTTGAGATAATGAATTGTATGGATTACTGTACTAAACAGTAAAGGAGGATTAGATAGAGAGGAAGTAAACATATGTTAGACTTCAGCTAGAGAGAATTCATTGTATGGATTACTGTACTAAACAGTAAAGGAGGATTCGAGAGAGGAAGTAAACATATGTTGGAATTTAACTAGAGAGAATTCATTGTATGGGTTACTGTACTAAACAGTAAAGGAGGATTAGAGAGAGGAAGTAAACATAGGTTGGACTTTAACTAGAGATAATTAATTGTATGGATTACTGTACTCAACAGTAAAGGAGGATTCGAGAGAGGAAGTAATCCTATGTTAGACTTTAACTAGAGATAACGAATTGTATGGATTACGTACTAAACAGTAAAGGAGGATTAGAGAGAGGAAGTAAACCTATGTTCGACTTTAACTAGAGATAATGAATTGTATGGATTACTGTGCTAAACAGTAAAGGAGGATTAGAGAGAGGAAGTAAACCTATGTTAGACTTTAACTAGAGATAACGAATTGTATGGATTACTGTGCTAAACAGTAAAGGAGGATTAGAGAGAGGAAGTGAACCTATGTTAGACTTTAACTAGAGATAACGAATTGTATGGATTACGTACTAAACAGTAAAGGAGGATTAGAGAGAGAGGAAGTAAACCTATGTTAGACTTTAACTAGAGATAACTAATTGTATGGATTACTGTACTGAACAGTAAAGGAGGATTAGAGAGAGAGGAAGTAAACCTATGTTAGACTTTAACTGGAGAGAATGAATTGTATGGATTACTGTGCTAAACAGTAAAGGAGGATTAGAGTTAGGAAGTAAGCCTATGTTAGACTTTAACTAGAGAGAATGAATTGTATGGATTACTGTGCTAAACAGTAAAGGAGGATTAGAGAGAGGAAGTAAACATATGTTGGACTTTAACTCGAGAGAATTCATTGTATGGATTACTGTGCTAAACAGTAAAGGAGGATTAGAGAGAGGAAGTAAACCTATGTTAGACTTTAAGTAGAGATAATGAATTGTATGGATTACTGTACTAAACAGTAAAGGAGGATTAGATAGAGGAAGTAAACATAGGTTGGACTTTAACTAGAGATAACTAATTGTATGGATTACTGTACTCAACAGTAAAGGAGGATTCGAGAGAGGAAGTAATCCTATGTTAGACTTTAACTAGAGATCACGAATTGTATGGATTACGTACTAAACAGTAAAAGAGGATTAGAGAGAGGAAGTAAACCTATGTTAGACTTTAACTAGAGATAATGAATTGTATGGATTACTGTGCTAAAGAGTAAAGGAGGATTCGAGAAAGGAAGTAAACCTATGTTAGACTTTAACTAGAGATAACCAATTGTATGGGTTACTGTGCTAAACAGTAAAGGAGGATTAGAGAGAGGAAGTAAGCCTATGTTAGACTTTAACTAGAGAGAATGAATTGTATGGATTACTGTGCTAAACAGTAAAGGAGGATTAGAGAGAGGAAGTAAGCCTATGTTAGACTTTAACTGGAGAGAATGAATTGTATGGATTACTGTGCTAAACAGTAAAGGAGGATTAGAGTTAGGAAGTAAGCCTATGTTAGACTTTAACTAGAGAGAATGAATTGTATGGATTACTGTGCTAAACAGTAAAGGAGGATTAGAGAGAGGAAGTAAACATATGTTGGACTTTAACTCGAGAGAATTCATTGTATGGATTACTGTGCTAAACAGTAAAGGAGGATTAGAGAGAGGAAGTAAACCTATGTTAGACTTTAAGTAGAGATAACTAATTGTATGGATTACGTACTAAACAGTAAAGGAGGATTAGAGAGAGGAAGTAAACCTATGTTAGACTTTAAGTAGAGATAACTAATTGTATGGATTACTGTACTCAACAGTAAAGGAGGATTCGAGAGAGGAAGTAATCCTATGTTAGACTTTAACTAGAGATAACGAATTGTGTGGATTACGTACTAAACAGTAAAGGAGGATTAGAGAGAGGAGGTAAACCTATGTTCGACTTTAACTAGAGATAATGAATTGTATGGATTACTGTGCTAAACAGTAAAGGAGGATTAGAGAGAGGAAGTAAACCTATGTTAGACTTTAACTAGAGATAACGAATTGTATGGATTACTGTGCTAAACAGTAAAGGAGGATTCGAGAGAGGAAGTAAACCTATGTTAGACTTTAACTAGAGAGAATGAATTGTGTGGATTACTGTGCTAAACAGTAAAGGAGGATTAGAGAGAGGAAGTAAACCTGTTAGACTTTAACTAGAGATAACGAATTGTATGGATTACTGTGCTAAACAGTAAAGGAGGATTAGAGAGAGGAAGTGAACCTATGTTAGACTTTAACTAGAGATAACGAATTGTATGGATTATGTACTAAACAGTAAAGGAGGATTAGAGAGAGAGGAAGTAAACCTATGTTAGACTTTAACTAGAGATAACGAATTGTATGGATTACTGTACTGAACAGTAAAGGAGGATTAGAGAGAGAGGAAGTAAACCTATGTTAGACTGTAACTAGAGATAATGAATTGTATGGATTACGTACTAAACAGTAAAGGAGGATTAGAGAGAGAGGAAGTAAACCTATGTTAGACTTTAACTAGAGATAACGAATTGTATGGATTACTGTACTGAACAGTAAAGGAGGATTAGAGAGAGAGGAAGTAAACCTATGTTAGACTTTAACTAGAGATAATGAATTGTATGGATTACGTACTAAACAGTAAAGGAGGATTAGAGAGAGAGGAAGTAAACCTATGTTAGACTTTAACTAGAGATAATGAATTGTATGGATTACTGTGCTAAACAGTAAAGGAGGATTCGAGAGAGGAAGTAAACCTATGTTAGACTTTAACTAGAGATAACGAATTGTATGGGTTACTGTGCTAAACAGTAAAGGAGGATTAGAGAGTGGAAGTAAGCCCATGTTAGACTTTAACTAGAGAGAATGAATTGTATGGATTACTGTGCTAAACAGTAAAGGAGGATTAGAGAGAGGAAGTAAGCCTATGTTAGACTTTAACTAGAGAGAATGAATTGTATGGATTACTGTGCTAAACAGTAAAGGAGGATTAGAGAGAGGAAGTAAACATATGTTGGACTTTAACTAAACATAACGAATTGTATGGATTACTGTGCTAAACAGTAAAGGAGGATTAGAGAGAGGAAGTAAACCTATGTTAGACTTTAACTTGAGAGAATGAATTGTATGGAATACTGTACTCAACAGTAAAGGAGGATTAGAGAGAGGAAGTAAACATATGATAGACTTTAAATAGAGAGAATTCATTGTATGGATTACTGTGCTAAACAGTAAAGGAGGATTAGAGACAGGAAGTAAACCTATGTTAGACTTTAACTAAAGATAACGAATTGTATGGATTACTGTGCTAAACAGTAAAGGAGGATTAGAGAGAGGAAGTAAGCCTATGTTAGACTTTAACTAGAGAGAATGAATTGTATGGATTACTGTGCTAAACAGTAAAGGAGGATTAGAGAGAGGAAGTAAACATATGTTGGACTTTAACTAGAGAGAATTCATTGTATGGATTACTGTGCTAAACAGTAAAGGAGGATTAGAGAGAGGAAGTAAACCTATGTTAGACTTTAAGTTGAGATAATGAATTGTATGGATTACTGTACTAAACAGTAAAGGAGGATTAGAGAGAGAGGAAGTAAACATATGTTAGACTTCAGCTAGAGAGAATTCATCGTATGGATTACTGTACTAAACAGTAAACGAGGATTCGAGAGAGGAAGTAAACATATGTTGGACTTTAACTAGAGAGAATTCATTGTATGGATAACTGAACTAAACAGTAAAGGAGCATTAGAGAGAGGAAGTAAACCTATGTTAGACTTTAACTAGAGATAACTAATTGTATGGATTACGTACTAAACAGAAAAGGAGGATTAGAGAGAGGAAGTAAACCTATGTTAGACTTTAACTAGAGATAACGAATTGTATGGATTACTGTGCTAAACAGTAAAGGAGGATTCGAGAGAGGAAGTAAACCTATTTTAGACTTTTACTAGAGAGAATGAATTGTGTGGATTACTGTGCTAAACAGTAAAGGAGGATTAGAGAGAGGAAGTAAACCTGTTAGACTTTAACTAGAGATAACGAATTGTATGGATTACTGTGCTAAACAGTAAAGGAGGATTAGAGAGAGGAAGTAAACCTATGTTAGACTTTAACTAGAGATAACGAATTGTATGGATTACTGTACTGAACAGTAAAGGAGGATTAGATAGAGAGGAAGTAAACATATGTTAGACTTTAAGTAGAGATAATGAATTGTATGGATTACTGTACTAAACAGTAAAGGAGGATTAGATAGAGAGGAAGTAAACATATGTTAGACTTCAGCTAGAGAGAATTCATTGCATGGATTACTGTACTAAACAGTAAAGGAGGATTAGAGAGAGGAAGTAAACCTATGTTCGACTTTAACTAGAGATAATGAATTGTATGGATTATTGTGCTAAACACTAAAGGAGGATTAGAGAGAGGAAGTAAACCTATGTTAGACTTTAACTAGAGATAACGAATTGTATGGATTACTGTGCTTAACAGTAAAGGAGGATTAGAGAGAGGAAGTAAACCTATGTTAGACTTTAACTAGAGATAACGAATTGTATGGGTTACTGTGCTGAACAGTAAAGGAGGATTAGAGAGAGGAAGTAAGCCTATGTTAGAGTTTAACTAGAGAGAATGAATTGTATGGATTACTGTGCTAAACAGTAAAGGAGGATTAGAGAGAGGAAGTAAGCCTATGTTAGACTTTAACTAGAGAGAATGAATTGTATGGATTACTGTGCTAAACAGTAAAGGAGGATTCGAGAAAGGAAGTAAACCTATGTTAGACTTTAACTAGAGATAACCAATTGTATGGGTTACTGTGCTAAACAGTAAAGGAGGATTAGAGAGAGGAAGTAAGCCTATGTTAGACTTTAACTAGAGAGAATGAATTGTATGGATTACTGTGCTAAACAGTAAAGGAGGATTAGAGAGAGGAAGTAAGCCTATGTTAGACTTTAACTGGAGAGAATGAATTGTATGGATTACTGTGCTAAACAGTAAAGGAGGATTAGAGTTAGGAAGTAAGCCTATGTTAGACTTTAACTAGAGAGAATGAATTGTATGGATTACTGTGCTAAACAGTAAAGGAGGATTAGAGAGAGGAAGTAAACATATGTTGGACTTTAACTCGAGAGAATTCATTGTATGGATTACTGTGCTAAACAGTAAAGGAGGATTAGAGAGAGGAAGTAAACCTATGTTAGACTTTAAGTAGAGATAACTAATTGTATGGATTACGTACTAAACAGTAAAGGAGGATTAGAGAGAGGAAGTAAACCTATGTTAGACTTTAAGTAGAGATAACTAATTGTATGGATTACTGTACTCAACAGTAAAGGAGGATTCGAGAGAGGAAGTAATCCTATGTTAGACTTTAACTAGAGATAACGAATTGTGTGGATTACGTACTAAACAGTAAAGGAGGATTAGAGAGAGGAGGTAAACCTATGTTCGACTTTAACTAGAGATAATGAATTGTATGGATTACTGTGCTAAACAGTAAAGGAGGATTAGAGAGAGGAAGTAAACCTATGTTAGACTTTAACTAGAGATAACGAATTGTATGGATTACTGTGCTAAACAGTAAAGGAGGATTCGAGAGAGGAAGTAAACCTATGTTAGACTTTAACTAGAGAGAATGAATTGTGTGGATTACTGTGCTAAACAGTAAAGGAGGATTAGAGAGAGGAAGTAAACCTGTTAGACTTTAACTAGAGATAACGAATTGTATGGATTACTGTGCTAAACAGTAAAGGAGGATTAGAGAGAGGAAGTGAACCTATGTTAGACTTTAACTAGAGATAACGAATTGTATGGATTATGTACTAAACAGTAAAGGAGGATTAGAGAGAGAGGAAGTAAACCTATGTTAGACTTTAACTAGAGATAACGAATTGTATGGATTACTGTACTGAACAGTAAAGGAGGATTAGAGAGAGAGGAAGTAAACCTATGTTAGACTGTAACTAGAGATAATGAATTGTATGGATTACGTACTAAACAGTAAAGGAGGATTAGAGAGAGAGGAAGTAAACCTATGTTAGACTTTAACTAGAGATAACGAATTGTATGGATTACTGTACTGAACAGTAAAGGAGGATTAGAGAGAGAGGAAGTAAACCTATGTTAGACTTTAACTAGAGATAATGAATTGTATGGATTACGTACTAAACAGTAAAGGAGGATTAGAGAGAGAGGAAGTAAACCTATGTTAGACTTTAACTAGAGATAATGAATTGTATGGATTACTGTGCTAAACAGTAAAGGAGGATTCGAGAGAGGAAGTAAACCTATGTTAGACTTTAACTAGAGATAACGAATTGTATGGGTTACTGTGCTAAACAGTAAAGGAGGATTAGAGAGTGGAAGTAAGCCCATGTTAGACTTTAACTAGAGAGAATGAATTGTATGGATTACTGTGCTAAACAGTAAAGGAGGATTAGAGAGAGGAAGTAAGCCTATGTTAGACTTTAACTAGAGAGAATGAATTGTATGGATTACTGTGCTAAACAGTAAAGGAGGATTAGAGAGAGGAAGTAAACATATGTTGGACTTTAACTAAACATAACGAATTGTATGGATTACTGTGCTAAACAGTAAAGGAGGATTAGAGAGAGGAAGTAAACCTATGTTAGACTTTAACTTGAGAGAATGAATTGTATGGAATACTGTACTCAACAGTAAAGGAGGATTAGAGAGAGGAAGTAAACATATGATAGACTTTAAATAGAGAGAATTCATTGTATGGATTACTGTGCTAAACAGTAAAGGAGGATTAGAGACAGGAAGTAAACCTATGTTAGACTTTAACTAAAGATAACGAATTGTATGGATTACTGTGCTAAACAGTAAAGGAGGATTAGAGAGAGGAAGTAAGCCTATGTTAGACTTTAACTAGAGAGAATGAATTGTATGGATTACTGTGCTAAACAGTAAAGGAGGATTAGAGAGAGGAAGTAAACATATGTTGGACTTTAACTAGAGAGAATTCATTGTATGGATTACTGTGCTAAACAGTAAAGGAGGATTAGAGAGAGGAAGTAAACCTATGTTAGACTTTAAGTTGAGATAATGAATTGTATGGATTACTGTACTAAACAGTAAAGGAGGATTAGAGAGAGAGGAAGTAAACATATGTTAGACTTCAGCTAGAGAGAATTCATCGTATGGATTACTGTACTAAACAGTAAACGAGGATTCGAGAGAGGAAGTAAACATATGTTGGACTTTAACTAGAGAGAATTCATTGTATGGATAACTGAACTAAACAGTAAAGGAGCATTAGAGAGAGGAAGTAAACCTATGTTAGACTTTAACTAGAGATAACTAATTGTATGGATTACGTACTAAACAGAAAAGGAGGATTAGAGAGAGGAAGTAAACCTATGTTAGACTTTAACTAGAGATAACGAATTGTATGGATTACTGTGCTAAACAGTAAAGGAGGATTCGAGAGAGGAAGTAAACCTATTTTAGACTTTTACTAGAGAGAATGAATTGTGTGGATTACTGTGCTAAACAGTAAAGGAGGATTAGAGAGAGGAAGTAAACCTGTTAGACTTTAACTAGAGATAACGAATTGTATGGATTACTGTGCTAAACAGTAAAGGAGGATTAGAGAGAGGAAGTAAACCTATGTTAGACTTTAACTAGAGATAACGAATTGTATGGATTACTGTACTGAACAGTAAAGGAGGATTAGATAGAGAGGAAGTAAACATATGTTAGACTTTAAGTAGAGATAATGAATTGTATGGATTACTGTACTAAACAGTAAAGGAGGATTAGATAGAGAGGAAGTAAACATATGTTAGACTTCAGCTAGAGAGAATTCATTGCATGGATTACTGTACTAAACAGTAAAGGAGGATTAGAGAGAGGAAGTAAACCTATGTTCGACTTTAACTAGAGATAATGAATTGTATGGATTATTGTGCTAAACACTAAAGGAGGATTAGAGAGAGGAAGTAAACCTATCTTAGACTTTAACTAGAGATAACGAATTGTATGGATTACTGTGCTTAACAGTAAAGGAGGATTAGAGAGAGGAAGTAAACCTATGTTAGACTTTAACTAGAGATAACGAATTGTATGGGTTACTGTGCTGAACAGTAAAGGAGGATTAGAGAGAGGAAGTAAGCCTATGTTAGAGTTTAACTAGAGAGAATGAATTGTATGGATTACTGTGCTAAACAGTAAAGGAGGATTAGAGAGAGGAAGTAAGCCTATGTTAGACTTTAACTAGAGAGAATGAATTGTATGGATTACTGTGCTAAACAGTAAAGGAGGATTAGAGAGAGGAAGTAAACATATGTTAGACTTTAAGTTGAGATAATGAATTGTATGGATTACTGTACTAAACAGTAAAGGAGGATTAGATAGAGAGGAAGTAAACATATGTTAGACTTCAGCTAGAGAGAATTCATTCTATGGATTACTGTACTAAACAGTAAAGGAGGATTCGAGAGAGGAAGTAAACATATGTTGGAATTTAACTAGAGAGAATTCATTGTATGGGTTACTGTACTAAACAGTAAAGGAGGATTAGAGAGAGGAAGTATACATAGGTTGGACTTTAACTAGAGATAATTAATTGTATGGATTACTGTACTCAACAGTAAAGGAGGATTCGAGAGAGGAAGTAATCCTATGTTAGACTTTAACTAGAGATAACGAATTGTATGGATTACGTACTAAACAGTAAAGGAGGATTAGAGAGAGGAAGTAAACCTATGTTCGACTTTAACTAGAGATAATGAATTGTATGGATTACTGTGCTAAACAGTAAAGGATGATTAAAGAGAGGAAGTAAACCTATGTTAGACTTTAACTAGAGATAACGAATTGTATGGATTACTGTGCTAAACAGTAAAGGAGGATTAGAGAGAGGAAGTGAACCTATGTTAGACTTTAACTAGAGATAACGAATTGTATGGATTACGTACTAAACAGTAAAGGAGGATTAGAGAGAGAGGAAGTAAACCTATGTTAGACTTTAACTAGAGATAACTAATTGTATGGATTACTGTACTAAACAGTAAAGGAGGATTAGAGAGAGGAAGTAAACATATGTTGGACTTTAACTCGAGAGAATGAATTGTATGGATTACTGTGCTAAACAGTAAAGGAGGATTAGAGAGAGAGGAAGTAAACCTATGTTAGACTTTAACTGGAGAGAATGAATTGTATGGATTACTGTGCTAAAGAGTAAAGGAGGATTAGAGAGAGGAAGTAAGCCTATGTTAGACTTTAACTAGAGAGAATGAATTGTATGGATTACTGTGCTAAACAGTAAAGGAGGATTAGAGAGAGGAAGTAAACATATGTTGGACTTTAACTAGAGAGAATTCATTGTATGGATTACTGTGCTAAACAGTAAAGGAGGATTAGAGAGAGGAAGTAAACCTATGTTAGACTTTAAGTTGAGATAATGAATTGTATGGATTACTGTACTCAACAGTAAAGGAGGATTAGAGAGAGGAAGTAAACATATGATAGACTTTAAATAGAGAGAATTCATTGTATGGATTACTGTGCTAAACAGTAAAGGAGGATTAGAGACAGGAAGTAAACCTATGTTAGACTTTAACTAAAGATAACGAATTGTATGGATTACTGTGCTAAACAGTAAAGGAGGATTAGAGAGAGGAAGTAAGCCTATGTTAGACTTTAACTAGAGAGAATGAATTGTATGGATTACTGTGCTAAACAGTAAAGGAGGATTAGAGAGAGGAAGTAAACATATGTTGGACTTTAACTAGAGAGAATTCATTGTATGGATTACTGTGCTAAACAGTAAAGGAGGATTAGAGAGAGGAAGTAAACCTATGTTAGACTTTAAGTTGAGATAATGAATTGTATGGATTACTGTACTAAACAGTAAAGGAGGATTAGAGAGAGAGGAAGTAAACATATGTTAGACTTCAGCTAGAGAGAATTCATCGTATGGATTACTGTACTAAACAGTAAACGAGGATTCGAGAGAGGAAGTAAACATATGTTGGACTTTAACTAGAGAGAATTCATTGTATGGATAACTGAACTAAACAGTAAAGGAGGATTAGAGAGAGGAAGTAAACCTATGTTAGACTTTAACTAGAGATAACTAATTGTATGGATTACGTACTAAACAGAAAAGGAGGATTAGAGAGAGGAAGTAAACCTATGTTAGACTTTAACTAGAGATAACGAATTGTATGGATTACTGTGCTAAACAGTAAAGGAGGATTCGAGAGAGGAAGTAAACCTATTTTAGACTTTTACTAGAGAGAATGAATTGTGTGGATTACTGTGCTAAACAGTAAAGGAGGATTAGAGAGAGGAAGTAAACCTGTTAGACTTTAACTAGAGATAACGAATTGTATGGATTACTGTGCTAAACAGTAAAGGAGGATTAGAGAGAGGAAGTAAACCTATGTTAGACTTTAACTAGAGATAACGAATTGTATGGATTACTGTACTGAACAGTAAAGGAGGATTAGATAGAGAGGAAGTAAACATATGTTAGACTTTAAGTAGAGATAATGAATTGTATGGATTACTGTACTAAACAGTAAAGGAGGATTAGATAGAGAGGAAGTAAACATATGTTACACTTCAGCTAGAGAGAATTCATTGCATGGATTACTGTACTAAACAGTAAAGGAGGATTAGAGAGAGGAAGTAAACCTATGTTCGACTTTAACTAGAGATAATGAATTGTATGGATTATTGTGCTAAACACTAAAGGAGGATTAGAGAGAGGAAGTAAACCTATCTTAGACTTTAACTAGAGATAACGAATTGTATGGATTACTGTGCTTAACAGTAAAGGAGGATTAGAGAGAGGAAGTAAACCTATGTTAGACTTTAACTAGAGATAACGAATTGTATGGGTTACTGTGCTGAACAGTAAAGGAGGATTAGAGAGAGGAAGTAAGCCTATGTTAGAGTTTAACTAGAGAGAATGAATTGTATGGATTACTGTGCTAAACAGTAAAGGAGGATTAGAGAGAGGAAGTAAGCCTATGTTAGACTTTAACTAGAGAGAATGAATTGTATGGATTACTGTGCTAAACAGTAAAGGAGGATTAGAGAGAGGAAGTAAACATATGTTAGACTTTAAGTTGAGATAATGAATTGTATGGATTACTGTACTAAACAGTAAAGGAGGATTAGATAGAGAGGAAGTAAACATATGTTAGACTTCAGCTAGAGAGAATTCATTCTATGGATTACTGTACTAAACAGTAAAGGAGGATTCGAGAGAGGAAGTAAACATATGTTGGAATTTAACTAGAGAGAATTCATTGTATGGGTTACTGTACTAAACAGTAAAGGAGGATTAGAGAGAGGAAGTATACATAGGTTGGACTTTAACTAGAGATAATTAATTGTATGGATTACTGTACTCAACAGTAAAGGAGGATTCGAGAGAGGAAGTAATCCTATGTTAGACTTTAACTAGAGATAACGAATTGTATGGATTACGTACTAAACAGTAAAGGAGGATTAGAGAGAGGAAGTAAACCTATGTTCGACTTTAACTAGAGATAATGAATTGTATGGATTACTGTGCTAAACAGTAAAGGATGATTAAAGAGAGGAAGTAAACCTATGTTAGACTTTAACTAGAGATAACGAATTGTATGGATTACTGTGCTAAACAGTAAAGGAGGATTAGAGAGAGGAAGTGAACCTATGTTAGACTTTAACTAGAGATAACGAATTGTATGGATTACGTACTAAACAGTAAAGGAGGATTAGAGAGAGAGGAAGTAAACCTATGTTAGACTTTAACTAGAGATAACTAATTGTATGGATTACTGTACTAAACAGTAAAGGAGGATTAGAGAGAGGAAGTAAACATATGTTGGACTTTAACTCGAGAGAATGAATTGTATGGATTACTGTGCTAAACAGTAAAGGAGGATTAGAGAGAGAGGAAGTAAACCTATGTTAGACTTTAACTGGAGAGAATGAATTGTATGGATTACTGTGCTAAACAGTAAAGGAGGATTAGAGAGAGGAAGTAAGCCTATGTTAGACTTTAACTAGAGAGAATGAATTGTATGGATTACTGTGCTAAACAGTAAAGGAGGATTAGAGAGAGGAAGTAAACATAGGTTGGACTTTAACTAGAGAGAATTCATTGTATGGATTACTGTGCTAAACAGTAAAGGAGGATTAGAGAGAGGAAGTAAACCTATGTTAGACTTTAACTAGAGATAACGAATTGTATGGATTACTGTACTAAACAGTAAAGGAGGATTAGATAGAGAGGAAGTAAACATATGTTAGACTTCAGCTAGAGAGAATTCATTGTATGGATTACTGTACTAAACAGTAAAGGAGGATTCGAGAGAGGAAGTAAACATATGTTGGACTTTAATTTGAGAGAATTCATTGTATGGGTTACTGTACTAAACAGTAAAGGAGGATTAGAGAGAGGAAGTAAACCTATGTTAGACTTTAACTAGAGATAACTAATTGTATGGATTACGTACTAAACAGTAAAGGAGGATTAGAGAGAGGAAGTAAACATAGGTTGGACTTTAACTAGAGATAACTAATTGTATGGATTACTGTACTCAACAGTAAAGGAGGATTCGAGAGAGGAAGTAATCCTATGTTAGACTTTAACTAGAGATAACGAATTGTGTGGATTACGTACTAAACAGTAAAGGAGGATTAGAGAGAGGAGGTAAACCTATGTTCGACTTTAACTAGAGATAATGAATTGTATGGATTACTGTGCTAAACAGTAAAGGAGGATTAGAGAGAGGAAGTAAACCTATGTTAGACTTTAACTAGAGATAACGAATTGTATGGATTACTGTGCTAAACAGTAAAGGAGGATTCGAGAGAGGAAGTAAACCTATGTTAGACTTTAACTAGAGAGAATGAATTGTGTGGATTACTGTGCTAAACAGTAAAGGAGGATTTGAGAGAGGAAGTAAACCTGTTAGACTTTAACTAGAGATAACGAATTGTATGGATTACTGTGCTAAACAGTAAAGGAGGATTAGAGAGAGGAAGTGAACCTATGTTAGACTTTAACTAGAGATAACGAATTGTATGGATTACGTACTAAACAGTAAAGGAGGATTAGAGAGAGAGGAAGTAAACCTATGTTAGACTTTAACTAGAGATAACGAATTGTATGGATTACTGTACTGAACAGTAAAGGAGGATTAGAGAGAGAGGAAGTAAACCTATGTTAGACTTTAAGTAGAGATAATGAATTGTATGGATTACGTACTAAACAGTAAAGGAGGATTAGAGAGAGAGGAAGTAAACCTATGTTAGACTTTAACTAGAGATAATGAATTGTATGGATTACTGTGCTAAACAGTAAAGGAGGATTCGAGAGAGGAAGTAAACCTATGTTAGACTTTAACTAGAGATAACGAATTGTATGGGTTACTGTGCTAAACAGTAAAGGAGGATTAGAGAGTGGAAGTAAGCCCATGTTAGACTTTAACTAGAGAGAATGAATTGTATGGATTACTGTGCTAAACAGTAAAGGAGGATTAGAGAGAGGAAGTAAGCCTATGTTAGACTTTAACTAGAGAGAATGAATTGTATGGATTACTGTGCTAAACAGTAAAGGAGGATTAGAGAGAGGAAGTAAACATATGTTGGACTTTAACTAAAGAGAATTCTTTGTATGGATTACTGTGCTAAACAGTAAAGGAGGATTAGAGAGAGGAAGTAAACCTATGTTAGACTTTCACTTGAGAGAATGAATTGTATGGAATACTGTACTCAACAGTAAAGGAGGATTAGAGAGAGGAAGTAAACATATGATAGACTTTAAATAGAGAGAATTCATTGTATGGATTACTGTGCTAAACAGTAAAGGAGGATTAGAGACTGGAAGTAAACCTATGTTAGACTTTAACTAGAGAGAATGAATTGTGTGGATTACTGTGCTAAACAGTAAAGGAGGATTAGAGAGAGGAAGTAAACCTGTTAGACTTTAACTAGAGATAACGAATTGTATGGATTACTGTGCTAAACAGTAAAGGAGGATTAGAGAGAGGAAGTGAACCTATGTTAGACTTTAACTAGAGATAACGAATTGTATGGATTACGTACTAAACAGTAAAGGAGGATTAGAGAGAGAGGAAGTAAACCTATGTTAGACTTTAACTAGAGATAACGAATTGTATGGATTACTGTACTGAACAGTAAAGGAGGATTAGAGAGAGAGGAAGTAAACCTATGTTAGACTTTAAGTAGAGATAATGAATTGTATGGATTACGTACTAAACAGTAAAGGAGGATTAGAGAGAGAGGAAGTAAACCTATGTTAGACTTTAACTAGAGATAATGAATTGTATGGATTACTGTGCTAAACAGTAAAGGAGGATTCGAGAGAGGAAGTAAACCTATGTTAGACTTTAACTAGAGATAACGAATTGTATGGGTTACTGTGCTAAACAGTAAAGGAGGATTAGAGAGTGGAAGTAAGCCCATGTTAGACTTTAACTAGAGAGAATGAATTGTATGGATTACTGTGCTAAACAGTAAAGGAGGATTAGAGAGAGGAAGTAAGCCTATGTTAGACTTTAACTAGAGAGAATGAATTGTATGGATTACTGTGCTAAACAGTAAAGGAGGATTAGAGAGAGGAAGTAAACATATGTTGGACTTTAACTAAAGAGAATTCTTTGTATGGATTACTGTGCTAAACAGTAAAGGAGGATTAGAGAGAGGAAGTAAACCTATGTTAGACTTTAACTAAAGATAACGAATTGTATGGATTACTGTGCTAAACAGTAAAGGAGGATTAGAGAGAGGAAGTAAACCTATGTTAGACTTTAACTTGAGAGAATGAATTGTATGGAATACTGTACTCAACAGTAAAGGAGGATTAGAGAGAGGAAGTAAACATATGATAGACTTTAAATAGAGAGAATTCATTGTATGGATTACTGTGCTAAACAGTAAAGGAGGATTAGAGACAGGAAGTAAACCTATGTTAGACTTTAACTAAAGATAACGAATTGTATGGATTACTGTGCTAAACAGTAAAGGAGGATTAGAGAGAGGAAGTAAGCCTATGTTAGACTTTAACTAGAGAGAATGAATTGTATGGATTACTGTGCTAAACAGTAAAGGAGGATTAGAGAGAGGAAGTAAACATATGTTGGACTTTAACTAGAGAGAATTCATTGTATGGATAACTGTGCTAAACAGTAAAGGAGGATTAGAGAGAGAGGAAGTAAACCTATTTTAGACTTTAACTAGAGAGAATGAATTGTATGGATTTATGTGCTAAACAATAAAGGAGGATTAGAGAGAGGAAGTAAACCTATGTTAGACTTTAAGTAGAGATAATGAATTGTATGGATTACTGTACTAAACAGTAAAGGAGGATTAGATAGAGAGGAAGTAAACATATGTTAGACTTCAGCTGGAGAGAATTCATTGTATGGATTACTGTACTAAACAGTAAAGGAGGATTCGAGAGAGGAAGTAAACATATGTTGGACTTTAACTAGAGAGAATTCATTGTATGGGTTACTGTACTAAACAGTAAAGGAGGATTAGAGAGAGGAAGTAAACCTATGTTAGACTTTAACTAGAGATAACTAATTGTATGGATTACGTACTAAACAGTAAAGGAGGATTAGAGAGAGGAAGTAAACATAGGTTGGACTTTAAATGGAGATAACTAATTGTATGGATTACTGTACTCAACAGTAAAGGAGGATTCGAGAGAGGAAGTAATCTTATGTTAGACTTTAACTAGAGATAACGAATTGTATGGATTACGTACTAAACAGTAAAGGAGGATTAGAGAGAGGAAGTAAACCTATGTTCGACTTTAACTAGAGATAATGAATTGTATGGATTACTGTGCTAAACAGTAAAGGAGGATAAGAGAGAGGAAGTAAACCTATGTTAGACTTTAACTAGAGATAACGAATTGTATGGATTACTGTGCTAAACAGTAAAGGAGGATTAGAGAGAGGAAGTAAACATATGTTGGACTTTAACTCGAGAGAATTCATTGTATGGATTACTGTGCTAAACAGTAAAGGAGGATTAGAGAGAGGAAGTAAACATATGTTAGACTTTAAGTAGAGATAATGAATTGTATGGATTACTGTACGAAACAGTAAAGGAGGATTAGATAGAGAGGAAGTAAACATATGTTAGACTTCAGCTAGAGAGAATTCATTGTATGGATTACTGTACTAAACAGTGAAGGAGGATTCGAGAGAGGAAGTAAACATATGTTGGACTTTAACTAGAGAGAATTCATTGTATGGGTTACTGTACTAAACAGTAAAGGAGGATTAGAGAGAGGAAGTAAACCTATGTTAGACTTTAACTTGAGAGAATGAATTGTATGGAATACTGTACTCAACAGTAAAGGAGGATTAGAGAGAGGAAGTAAACATATGATAGACTTTAAATAGAGAGAATTCATTGTATGGATTACTGTGCTAAACAGTAAAGGAGGATTAGAGACAGGAAGTAAACCTATGTTAGACTTTAACTAAAGATAACGAATTGTATGGATTACTGTGCTAAACAGTAAAGGAGGATTAGAGAGAGGAAGTAAGCCTATGTTAGACTTTAACTAGAGAGAATGAATTGTATGGATTACTGTGCTAAACAGTAAAGGAGGATTAGAGAGAGGAAGTAAACATATGTTGGACTTTAACTAGAGAGAATTCATTGTATGGATAACTGTGCTAAACAGTAAAGGAGGATTAGAGAGAGAGGAAGTAAACCTATTTTAGACTTTAACTAGAGAGAATGAATTGTATGGATTTATGTGCTAAACAATAAAGGAGGATTAGAGAGAGGAAGTAAACCTATGTTAGACTTTAAGTAGAGATAATGAATTGTATGGATTACTGTACTAAACAGTAAAGGAGGATTAGATAGAGAGGAAGTAAACATATGTTAGACTTCAGCTGGAGAGAATTCATTGTATGGATTACTGTACTAAACAGTAAAGGAGGATTCGAGAGAGGAAGTAAACATATGTTGGACTTTAACTAGAGAGAATTCATTGTATGGGTTACTGTACTAAACAGTAAAGGAGGATTAGAGAGAGGAAGTAAACCTATGTTAGACTTTAACTAGAGATAACTAATTGTATGGATTACGTACTAAACAGTAAAGGAGGATTAGAGAGAGGAAGTAAACATAGGTTGGACTTTAAATGGAGATAACTAATTGTATGGATTACTGTACTCAACAGTAAAGGAGGATTCGAGAGAGGAAGTAATCTTATGTTAGACTTTAACTAGAGATAACGAATTGTATGGATTACGTACTAAACAGTAAAGGAGGATTAGAGAGAGGAAGTAAACCTATGTTCGACTTTAACTAGAGATAATGAATTGTATGGATTACTGTGCTAAACAGTAAAGGAGGATAAGAGAGAGGAAGTAAACCTATGTTAGACTTTAACTAGAGATAACGAATTGTATGGATTACTGTGCTAAACAGTAAAGGAGGATTAGAGAGAGGAAGTAAACATATGTTGGACTTTAACTCGAGAGAATTCATTGTATGGATTACTGTGCTAAACAGTAAAGGAGGATTAGAGAGAGGAAGTAAACATATGTTAGACTTTAAGTAGAGATAATGAATTGTATGGATTACTGTACGAAACAGTAAAGGAGGATTAGATAGAGAGGAAGTAAACATATGTTAGACTTCAGCTAGAGAGAATTCATTGTATGGATTACTGTACTAAACAGTAAAGGAGGATTCGAGAGAGGAAGTAAACATATGTTGGACTTTAACTAGAGAGAATTCATTGTATGGGTTACTGTACTCAACAGTAAAGGAGGATTAGAGAGAGGAAGTAAACCTATGTTAGACTTTAACTGGAGATAACTAATTGTATGGATTACTGTACTCAACAGTAAAGGAGGATTAGAGAGAGGAAGTAAACCTATGTTAGACTTTAACTAGAGATAACTAATTGTATGGATTACTGTACTAAACAGTAAAGGAGGATTAGAGAGAGGAAGTAAACCTATGTTCGACTTTAACTAGAGATAATGAATTGTATGGATTATTGTGCTAAACAGTAAAGGAGGATTAGAGAGAGGAAGTAAACATAGGTTGGACTTTAACTGGAGATAACTAATTGTATGGGTTACTGTACTAAATAGTAAAGGAGGATTAGAGAGAGGAAGTAAACATAGGTTGGACTTTAACTAGAGATAACTAATTGTATGGATTACTGTACTCAACAGTAAAGGAGGATTCGAGAGAGGAAGTAATCCTATGTTAGACTTTAACTAGAGATAACGAATTGTATGGATTACGTACTAAACCGTAAAGGAGGATTAGAGAGAGGAAGTAAACCTATGTTCGACTTTAACTAGAGATAATGAATTGTATGGATTACTCTGCTAAACAGTAAAGGAGGATTAGAGAGAGGAAGTAAACCTATGTTAGACTTTAACTAGAGATAACGAATTGTATGGATTACTGTGCTAAACAGTAAAGGAGGATTTGAGAGAGGAAGTAAACCTATGTTAGACTTTAACTAGAGATAACGAATTGTATGGATTACTGTGCTAAACAGTAAAGGAGGATTAGAGAGAGGAAGTAAACCTGTTAGACTTTAACTAGAGATAACGAATTGTATGGGTTCCTGTGCTAAACAGTAAAGGAGGATTAGAGAGAGGAAGTAAGCCTATGTTAGACTTTAACTAGAGAGAATGAATTGTATGGATTACTGTGCTAAACAGTAAAGGAGGATTAGAGACAGGAAGTGAACCTATGTTAGACTTTAACTAGAGATAACGAATTGTATGGATTACTGTACTGAACAGTAAAGGAGGATTAGAGAGAGAGGAAGTAAACCTATGTTAGACTTTAACTAGAGATAACGAATTGTATGGATTACTGTGCTAAACAGTAAAGGAGGATTAGAGAGAGGAAGTAAGCCTATGTTCGACTTTAACTAGAGAGAATGAATTGTATGGATAACTGTGCTAAACAGTAAAGGAGGATTAGAGAGAGGAAGTAAACATATGTTAGACTTTAAGTAGAGATAATGAATTGTATGGATTACTGTACTAAACAGTAAAGGAGGATTAGATAGAGAGGAAGTAAACATATGTTAGACTTCAGCTAGAGAGAATTCATTGTATGGATTACTGTACTAAACAGTAAAGGAGGATTCGAGAGAGGAAGTAAACATATGTTGGAATTTAACTAGAGAGAATTCATTGTATGGGTTACTGTACTAAACAGTAAAGGAGGATTAGAGAGAGGAAGTAAACATAGGTTGGACTTTAACTAGAAATAACTAATTGTATGGATTACTGTACTCAACAGTAAAGGAGGATTCGAGAGAGGAAGTAATCCTATGTTAGACTTTAACTAGAGATAATGAATTGTATGGATTACTGTGCTAAACAGTAAAGGAGGATTAGAGAGAGGAAGTAAACATATGTTGGACTTTAACTCGAGAGAATTCATTGTATGGATTACTGTGCTAAACAGTAAAGGAGGATTAGAGAGAGGAAGTAAACATATGTTAGACTTTAAGTAGAGATAATGAATTGTATGGATTACTGTACGAAACAGTAAAGGAGGATTAGATAGAGAGGAAGTAAACATATGTTGGACTTTAACTAGAGAGAATTCATTGTATGGGTTACTGTACTAAACAGTAAAGGAGGATTCGAGAGAGGAAGTAAACCTATGTTAGACTTTAACTAGAGATAACTAATTGTATGGATTACTGTACTAAACAGTAAAGGAGGATTAGAGAGAGGAAGTAAACCTATGTTCGACTTTAACTAGAGATAATGAATTGTATGGATTATTGTGCTAAACAGTAAAGGAGGATAAGAGAGAGGAAGTAAACCTATGTTAGACTTTAACTAGAGATAACGAATTGTATGGATTACTGTGCTAAACAGTAAAGGAGGATTAGAGAGAGGAAGTAAACCTATGTTAGACTTTAACTAGAGATAACGAATTGTATGGGTTACTGTGCTAAACAGTAAAGGAGGATTAGAGAGAGGAAGTAAGCCTATGTTAGACTTTAACTAGAGAGAATGAATTGTATGGATTACTGTGCTAAACAGTAAAGGAGGATTAGAGAGAGGAAGTAAACATATGTTAGACTTTAAGTAGAGATAATGAATTGTATGGATTACTGTACTAAACAGTAAAGGAGGATTAGATAGAGAGGAAGTAAACATATGTTAGACTTCAGCTAGAGAGAATTCATTCTATGGATTACTGTACTAAACAGTAAAGGAGGATTCGAGAGAGGAAGTAAACATATGTTGGAATTTAACTAGAGAGAATTCATTGTATGGGTTACTGTACTAAATAGTAAAGGAGGATTAGAGAGAGGAAGTAAACATAGGTTGGACTTTAACTAGAGATAACTAATTGTATGGATTACTGTACTCAACAGTAAAGGAGGATTCGAGAGAGGAAGTAATCCTATGTTAGACTTTAACTAGAGATAACGAATTGTATGGATTACGTACTAAACAGTAAAGGAGGATTAGAGAGAGGAAGTAAACCTATGTTCGACTTTAACTAGAGATAATGAATTGTATGGATTACTCTGCTAAACAGTAAAGGAGGATTAGAGAGAGGAAGTAAACCTATGTTAGACTTTAACTAGAGATAACGAATTGTATGGATTACTGTGCTAAACAGTAAAGGAGGATTTGAGAGAGGAAGTAAACCTATGTTAGACTTTAACTAGAGATAACGAATTGTATGGATTACTGTGCTAAACAGTAAAGGAGGATTAGAGAGAGGAAGTAAACCTGTTAGACTTTAACTAGAGATAACGAATTGTATGGGTTCCTGTGCTAAACAGTAAAGGAGGATTAGAGAGAGGAAGTAAGCCTATGTTAGACTTTAACTAGAGAGAATGAATTGTATGGATTACTGTGCTAAACAGTAAAGGAGGATTAGAGACAGGAAGTGAACCTATGTTAGACTTTAACTAGAGATAACGAATTGTATGGATTACTGTACTGAACAGTAAAGGAGGATTAGAGAGAGAGGAAGTAAACCTATGTTAGACTTTAACTAGAGATAACGAATTGTATGGATTACTGTGCTAAACAGTAAAGGAGGATTAGAGAGAGGAAGTAAGCCTATGTTCGACTTTAACTAGAGAGAATGAATTGTATGGATAACTGTGCTAAACAGTAAAGGAGGATTAGAGAGAGGAAGTAAACATATGTTAGACTTTAAGTAGAGATAATGAATTGTATGGATTACTGTACTAAACAGTAAAGGAGGATTAGATAGAGAGGAAGTAAACATATGTTAGACTTCAGCTAGAGAGAATTCATTGTATGGATTACTGTACTAAACAGTAAAGGAGGATTCGAGAGAGGAAGTAAACATATGTTGGAATTTAACTAGAGAGAATTCATTGTATGGGTTACTGTACTAAACAGTAAAGGAGGATTAGAGAGAGGAAGTAAACATAGGTTGGACTTTAACTAGAAATAACTAATTGTATGGATTACTGTACTCAACAGTAAAGGAGGATTCGAGAGAGGAAGTAATCCTATGTTAGACTTTAACTAGAGATAACGAATTGTATGGATTACGTACTAAACAGTAAAGGAGGATTAGAGAGAGGAAGTAAACCTATGTTCGATTTTAACTAGAGATAATGAATTGTATGGATTACTGTGCTAAACAGTAAAGGAGGATTAGAGACAGGGAGTAAACCTGTTAGACTTTAACTAGAGATAACGAATTGTATGGATTACTGTGCTAAACAGTAAAGGAGGATTAGAGAGAGGAAGTGAACCTATGTTAGACTTTAACTAGAGAGAACGAATTGTATGGATTACTGTACTGAACAGTAAAGGAGGATTAGAGAGAGAGGAAGTAAACCTATGTTAGACTTTAACTAGAGATAACGAATTGTATGGGTTACTGTGCTAAACAGTAAAGGAGGATTAGAGAGAGGAAGTGAGCCTATGTTAGACTTTAACTAGAGATAACGAATTGTATGGATTACTGTACTGAACAGTAAAGGAGGATTAGAGAGAGAGGAAGTAAACCTATGTTAGACTTTAACTAGAGATAACGAATTGTATGGGTTACTGTACTGAACAGTAAAGGAGGATTAGAGAGAGAGGAAGTAAACCTATGTTAGACTTTAACTAGAGATAACGAATAGTATGGGTTACTGTGCTAAACAGTAAAGGAGGATTAGAGAGAGGAAGTAAGCCTATGTTAGACTTTAACTAGAGAGAATGAATTGTATGGATTACTGTGCTAAACAGTAAAGGAGGATTAGAGACAGGAAGTGAACCTATGTTAGACTTTAACTAGAGATAACGTATTGTATGGATTACTGTACTGAACAGTAAAGGAGGATTAGAGAGAGAGGAAGTAAACCTATGTTAGACTTTAACTAGAGATAACGAATTGTATGGGTTACTGTGCTAAACAGTAAAGGAGGATTAGAGAGAGGAAGTAAACCTATGTTCGATTTTAACGAGAGATAATGAATTGTATGGATTACTGTGCTAAACAGTAAAGGAGGATTAGAGAGAGGAAGTAAACCTGTTAGACTTTAACTAGAGATAACGAATTGTATGGATTACTGTGCTAAACAGTAAAGGAGGATTAGAGAGAGGAAGTGAACCTATGTTAGACTTTAACTAGAGATAACGAATTGTATGGATTACTGTACTGAACAGTAAAGGAGGATTAGAGAGAGAGGAAGTAAACCTATGTTAGACTTTAACTAGAGATAACGAATTGTATGGGTTACTGTGCTAAACAGTAAAGGAGGATTAGAGAGAGGAAGTAAGCCTATGTTAGACTTTAACTAGAGAGAATTCATTGTATGGATTACTGTGCTAAACAGTAAAGGAGGATTAGAGAGAGGAAGTAAACTTATGTTAGACTTTAACTAGAGATAACTAATTGTATGGATTACGTACTAAACAGTAAAGGAGGATTCGAGAGAGGAAGTAAACATAGGTTGGACTTTAACTAGAGATAACTAATTGTATGGATTACTGTACTCAACAGTAAAGGAGGATTCGAGAGAGGAAGTAATCCTATGTTAGACTTTAACGAGAGATAACGAATTGTATGGATTACTGTGCTAAACAGTAAAGGAGGATTAGAGAGAGGAAGTAAACCTATGTTCGATTTTAACTAGAGATAATGAATTGTATGGATTACTGTGCTAAACAGTAAAGGAGGATTAGAGACAGGAAGTAAACCTGTTAGACTTTAACTAGAGATAACGAATTGTATGGATTACTGTGCTAAACAGTAAAGGAGGATTAGAGAGAGGAAGTGAACCTATGTTAGACTTTAACTAGAGATAACGAATTGTATGGATTACTGTACTGAACAGTAAAGGAGGATTAGAGAGAGAGGAAGTAAACCTATGTTAGACTTTAACTAGAGATAACGAATTGTATGGGTTACTGTGCTAAACAGTAAAGGAGGATTAGAGAGAGGAAGTGAGCCTATGTTAGACTTTAACTAGAGATAACGAATTGTAAGGGTTACTGTGCTAAACAGTAAAGGAGGATTAGAGAGAGGAAGTAAGCCTATGTTAGACTTTAACTAGAGAGAATGAATTGTATGGATTACTGTGCTAAACAGTAAAGGAGGATTAGAGACAGGAA
This sequence comes from Hydrophis major, assembly GCA_033807585.1. Classification (NCBI taxonomy): domain Eukaryota; kingdom Metazoa; phylum Chordata; class Lepidosauria; order Squamata; family Elapidae; genus Hydrophis; species Hydrophis major. The sequence continues at coordinate 5,806,045 of JAUCBL010000017.1, forward strand.
GTGAACCTATGTTAGACTTTAACTAGAGATAACGTATTGTATGGATTACTGTACTGAACAGTAAAGGAGGATTAGAGAGAGAGGAAGTAAACCTATGTTAGACTTTAACTAGAGATAACGAATTGTATCGGTTACTGTGCTAAACAGTAAAGGAGGATTAGAGAGAGGAAGTAAACATAGGTTGGACTTTAACTAGAGATAACTAATTGTATGGATTACTGTACTCAACAGTAAAGGAGGATTCGAGAGAGAAAGTAATCCTATGTTAGACTTTAACTAGAGATAACGAATTGTATGGATTACGTACTAAACAGTAAAGGAGGATTAGAGAGAGGAAGTAAACCTATGTTCGATTTTAACGAGAGATAATGAATTGTATGGATTACTGTGCTAAACAGTAAAGGAGGATTAGAGAGAGGAAGTAAACCTGTTAGACTTTAACGAGAGATAACGAATTGTATGGATTACTGTGCTAAACAGTAAAGGAGGATTAGAGAGAGGAAGTGAACCTATGTTAGACTTTAACTAGAGAGAATGAATTGTATGGATTACGTACTAAACAGTAAAGGAGGATTAGAGAGAGAGGAAGTAAACCGATTTTAGACTTTTACTAGAGAGAATGAATTGTGTGGATTACTATGCTAAACAGTAAAGGAGGATTAGAGAGAGGAAGTAAACCTGTTAGACTTTAACTAGAGATAACGAATTGTATGGGTTACTGTGCTAAACAGTAAAGGAGGATTAGAGAGAGGAAGTAAGCCTATGTTAGACTTTAACTAGAGAGAATGAATTGTATGGATTATTGTGCTAAACACTAAAGGAGGATTTGAGAGAGGAAGTAAACCTATGTTAGACTTTAACTAGAGATAACGAATTGTATGGATTACTGTGCTAAACAGTAAAGGAGGATTAGAGAGAGGAAGTAAACCTGTTAGACTTTAACTAGAGATAACGAATTGTATGGGTTCCTGTGCTAAACAGTAAAGGAGGATTAGAGAGAGGAAGTAAGCCTATGTTAGACTTTAACTAGAGAGAATGAATTGTATGGATTACTGTGCTAAACAGTAAAGGAGGATTAGAGACAGGAAGTGAACCTATGTTAGACTTTAACTAGAGATAACGAATTGTATGGATTACTGTACTGAACAGTAAAGGAGGATTAGAGAGAGAGGAAGTAAACCTATGTTAGACTTTAACTAGAGATAACGAATTGTATGGATTACTGTGCTAAACAGTAAAGGAGGATTAGAGAGAGGAAGTAAGCCTATGTTCGACTTTAACTAGAGAGAATGAATTGTATGGATAACTGTGCTAAACAGTAAAGGAGGATTAGAGAGAGGAAGTAAACATATGTTAGACTTTAAGTAGAGATAATGAATTGTATGGATTACTGTACTAAACAGTAAAGGAGGATTAGATAGAGAGGAAGTAAACATATGTTAGACTTCAGCTAGAGAGAATTCATTGTATGGATTACTGTACTAAACAGTAAAGGAGGATTCGAGAGAGGAAGTAAACATATGTTGGAATTTAACTAGAGAGAATTCATTGTATGGGTTACTGTACAAAACAGTAAAGGAGGATTAGAGAGAGGAAGTAAACATAGGTTGGACTTTAACTAGAAATAACTAATTGTATGGATTACTGTACTCAACAGTAAAGGAGGATTCGAGAGAGGAAGTAATCCTATGTTAGACTTTAACTAGAGATAATGAATTGTATGGATTACTGTGCTAAACAGTAAAGGAGGATTAGAGAGAGGAAGTAAACATATGTTGGACTTTAACTCGAGAGAATTCATTGTATGGATTACTGTGCTAAACAGTAAAGGAGGATTAGAGAGAGGAAGTAAACATATGTTAGACTTTAAGTAGAGATAATGAATTGTATGGATTACTGAACGAAACAGTAAAGGAGGATTAGATAGAGAGGAAGTAAACATATGTTGGACTTTAACTAGAGAGAATTCATTGTATGGGTTACTGTACTAAACAGTAAAGGAGGATTCGAGAGAGGAAGTAAACCTATGTTAGACTTTAACTAGAGATAACTAATTGTATGGATTACTGTACTAAACAGTAAAGGAGGATTAGAGAGAGGAAGTAAACCTATGTTCGACTTTAACTAGAGATAATGAATTGTATGGATTATTGTGCTAAACAGTAAAGGAGGATAAGAGAGAGGAAGTAAACCTATGTTAGACTTTAACTAGAGATAACGAATTGTATGGATTACTGTGCTAAACAGTAAAGGAGGATTAGAGAGAGGAAGTAAACCTATGTTAGACTTTAACTAGAGATAACGAATTGTATGGGTTACTGTGCTAAACAGTAAAGGAGGATTAGAGAGAGGAAGTAAGCCTATGTTAGACTTTAACTAGAGAGAATGAATTGTATGGATTACTGTGCTAAACAGTAAAGGAGGATTAGAGAGAGGAAGTAAACATATGTTAGACTTTAAGTAGAGATAATGAATTGTATGGATTACTGTACTAAACAGTAAAGGAGGATTAGATAGAGAGGAAGTAAACATATGTTAGACTTCAGCTAGAGAGAATTCATTCTATGGATTACTGTACTAAACAGTAAAGGAGGATTCGAGAGAGGAAGTAAACATATGTTGGAATTTAACTAGAGAGAATTCATTGTATGGGTTACTGTACTAAATAGTAAAGGAGGATTAGAGAGAGGAAGTAAACATAGGTTGGACTTTAACTAGAGATAACTAATTGTATGGATTACTGTACTCAACAGTAAAGGAGGATTCGAGAGAGGAAGTAATCCTATGTTAGACTTTAACTAGAGATAACGAATTGTATGGATTACGTACTAAACAGTAAAGGAGGATTAGAGAGAGGAAGTAAACCTATGTTCGACTTTAACTAGAGATAATGAATTGTATGGATTACTCTGCTAAACAGTAAAGGAGGATTAGAGAGAGGAAGTAAACCTATGTTAGACTTTAACTAGAGATAACGAATTGTATGGATTACTGTGCTAAACAGTAAAGGAGGATTTGAGAGAGGAAGTAAACCTATGTTAGACTTTAACTAGAGATAACGAATTGTATGGATTACTGTGCTAAACAGTAAAGGAGGATTAGAGAGAGGAAGTAAACCTGTTAGACTTTAACTAGAGATAACGAATTGTATGGGTTCCTGTGCTAAACAGTAAAGGAGGATTAGAGAGAGGAAGTAAGCCTATGTTAGACTTTAACTAGAGAGAATGAATTGTATGGATTACTGTGCTAAACAGTAAAGGAGGATTAGAGACAGGAAGTGAACCTATGTTAGACTTTAACTAGAGATAACGAATTGTATGGATTACTGTACTGAACAGTAAAGGAGGATTAGAGAGAGAGGAAGTAAACCTATGTTAGACTTTAACTAGAGATAACGAATTGTATGGATTACTGTGCTAAACAGTAAAGGAGGATTAGAGAGAGGAAGTAAGCCTATGTTCGACTTTAACTAGAGAGAATGAATTGTATGGATAACTGTGCTAAACAGTAAAGGAGGATTAGAGAGAGGAAGTAAACATATGTTAGACTTTAAGTAGAGATAATGAATTGTATGGATTACTGTACTAAACAGTAAAGGAGGATTAGATAGAGAGGAAGTAAACATATGTTAGACTTCAGCTCGAGAGAATTCATTGTATGGATTACTGTACTAAACAGTAAAGGAGGATTCGAGAGAGGAAGTAAACATATGTTGGAATTTAACTAGAGAGAATTCATTGTATGGGTTACTGTACTAAACAGTAAAGGAGGATTAGAGAGAGGAAGTAAACATAGGTTGGACTTTAACTAGAAATAACTAATTGTATGGATTACTGTACTCAACAGTAAAGGAGGATTCGAGAGAGGAAGTAATCCTATGTTAGACTTTAACTAGAGATAACGAATTGTATGGATTACGTACTAAACAGTAAAGGAGTATTAGAGAGAGGAAGTAAACCTATGTTCGATTTTAACTAGAGATAATGAATTGTATGGATTACTGTGCTAAACAGTAAAGGAGGATTAGAGACAGGAAGTAAACCTGTTAGACTTTAACTAGAGATAACGAATTGTATGGGTTACTGTGCTAAACAGTAAAGGAGGATTAGAGAGAGGAAGTGAACCTATGTTAGACTTTAACTAGAGATAACGAATTGTATGGATTACTGTACTGAACAGTAAAGGAGGATTAGAGAGAGAGGAAGTAAACCTATGTTAGACTTTAACTAGAGATAACGAATTGTATGGGTTACTGTACTGAACAGTAAAGGAGGATTAGAGAGAGAGGAAGTAAACCTATGTTAGACTTTAACTAGAGATAACGAATAGTATGGGTTACTGTGCTAAACAGTAAAGGAGGATTAGAGAGAGGAAGTAAGCCTATGTTAGACTTTAACTAGAGAGAATGAATTGTATGGATTACTGTGCTAAACAGTAAAGGAGGATTAGAGACAGGAAGTGAACCTATGTTAGACTTTAACTAGAGATAACGTATTGTATGGATTACTGTACTGAACAGTAAAGGAGGATTAGAGAGAGAGGAAGTAAACCTATGTTAGACTTTAACTAGAGATAACGAATTGTATGGGTTACTGTGCTAAACAGTAAAGGAGGATTAGAGAGAGGAAGTAAACCTATGTTCGATTTTAACGAGAGATAATGAATTGTATGGATTACTGTGCTAAACAGTAAAGGAGGATTAGAGAGAGGAAGTAAACCTGTTAGACTTTAACTAGAGATAACGAATTGTATGGATTACTGTGCTAAACAGTAAAGGAGGATTAGAGAGAGGAAGTGAACCTATGTTAGACTTTAACTAGAGATAACGAATTGTATGGATTACTGTACTGAACAGTAAAGGAGGATTAGAGAGAGAGGAAGTAAACCTATGTTAGACTTTAACTAGAGATAACGAATTGTATGGGTTACTGTGCTAAACAGTAAAGGAGGATTAGAGAGAGGAAGTAAGCCTATGTTAGACTTTAACTAGAGAGAATTCATTGTATGGATTACTGTGCTAAACAGTAAAGGAGGATTAGAGAGAGGAAGTAAACTTATGTTAGACTTTAACTAGAGATAACTAATTGTATGGATTACGTACTAAACAGTAAAGGAGGATTAGAGAGAGGAAGTAAACATAGGTTGGACTTTAACTAGAGATAACTAATTGTATGGATTACTGTACTCAACAGTAAAGGAGGATTCGAGAGAGGAAGTAATCCTATGTTAGACTTTAACGAGAGATAACGAATTGTATGGATTACTGTGCTAAACAGTAAAGGAGGATTAGAGAGAGGAAGTGAACCTATGTTAGGCTTTAACTAGAGAGAATGAATTGTATGGATTACGTACTAAACAGTAAAGGAGGATTAGAGAGAGGAAGTAAACCTATGTTCGATTTTAACTAGAGATAATGAATTGTATGGATTACTGTGCTAAACAGTAAAGGAGGATTAGAGACAGGAAGTAAACCTGTTAGACTTTAACTAGAGATAACGAATTGTATGGATTACTGTGCTAAACAGTAAAGGAGGATTAGAGAGAGGAAGTGAACCTATGTTAGACTTTAACTAGAGATAACGAATTGTATGGATTACTGTACTGAACAGTAAAGGAGGATTAGAGAGAGAGGAAGTAAACCTATGTTAGACTTTAACTAGAGATAACGAATTGTATGGGTTACTGTGCTAAACAGTAAAGGAGGATTAGAGAGAGGAAGTGAGCCTATGTTAGACTTTAACTAGAGATAACGAATTGTATGGGTTACTGTGCTAAACAGTAAAGGAGGATTAGAGAGAGGAAGTAAGCCTATGTTAGACTTTAACTAGAGAGAATGAATTGTATGGATTACTGTGCTAAACAGTAAAGGAGGATTAGAGACAGGAAGTGAACCTATGTTAGACTTTAACTAGAGATAACGTATTGTATGGATTACTGTACTGAACAGTAAAGGAGGATTAGAGAGAGAGGAAGTAAACCTATGTTAGACTTTAACTAGAGATAACGAATTGTATCGGTTACTGTGCTAAACAGTAAAGGAGGATTAGAGAGAGGAAGTAAACATAGGTTGGACTTTAACTAGAGATAACTAATTGTATGGATTACTGTACTCAACAGTAAAGGAGGATTCGAGAGAGAAAGTAATCCTATGTTAGACTTTAACTAGAGATAACGAATTGTATGGATTACGTACTAAACAGTAAAGGAGGATTAGAGAGAGGAAGTAAACCTATGTTCGATTTTAACGAGAGATAATGAATTGTATGGATTACTGTGCTAAACAGTAAAGGAGGATTAGAGAGAGGAAGTAAACCTGTTAGACTTTAACGAGAGATAACGAATTGTATGGATTACTGTGCTAAACAGTAAAGGAGGATTAGAGAGAGGAAGTGAACCTATGTTAGACTTTAACTAGAGAGAATGAATTGTATGGATTACGTACTAAACAGTAAAGGAGGATTAGAGAGAGAGGAAGTAAACCGATTTTAGACTTTTACTAGAGAGAATGAATTGTGTGGATTACTGTGCTAAACAGTAAAGGAGGATTAGAGAGAGGAAGTAAACCTGTTAGACTTTAACTAGAGATAACGAATTGTATGGGTTACTGTGCTAAACAGTAAAGGAGGATTAGAGAGAGGAAGTAAGCCTATGTTAGACTTTAACTAGAGAGAATGAATTGTATGGATTATTGTGCTAAACACTAAAGGAGGATTAGAGAGAGGAAGTAAACCTATGTTAGACTTTAACTAGAGATAACGAATTGTATGGGTTACTGTGCTAAACAGTAAAGGAGGATTAGAGAGAGGAAGTAAGCCTATGTTAGACTTTAACTAGAGAGAATTCATTGTATGGATTACTGTACTAAACAGTAAAGGAGGATTAGAGAGAGGAAGTAAACTTATGTTAGACTTTAACTAGAGATAACTAATTGTATGGATTACGTACTAAACAGTAAAGGAGGATTAGAGAGAGGAAGTAAACATAGGTTGGACTTTAACGAGAGATAACTAATTGTATGGATTACTGTACTCAACAGTAAAGGAGGATTCGAGAGAGGAAGTAATCCTATGTTAGACTTTAACGAGAGATAACGAATTGTATGGATTACTGTGCTAAACAGTAAAGGAGGATTAGAGAGAGGAAGTGAACCTATGTTAGACTTTAACTAGAGAGAATGAATTGTATGGATTACGTACTAAACAGTAAAGGAGGATTAGAGAGAGAGGAAGTAAACCTATGTTAGACTTTAACTAGAGATAATGAATTGTATGGGTTACTGTGCTAAACAGTAAAGGAGGATTAGAGAGAGGAAGTAAGCCTATGTTAGACTTTAACTAGAGAGATTGAATTGTATGGATTACGTACTAAACAGTAAAGGAGGATTAGAGAGAGAGGAAGTAATCCTATGTTAGACTTTAACTAGAGATAACGAATTGTGTGGATTACGTACTAAACAGTAAAGGAGGATTAGAGAGAGAGGAAGTAAACCTATGTTAGACTTTAACTAGAGATAACGAATTGTATGGATTACTGTACTGAACAGTAAAGGAGGATTAGAGAGAGAGGAAGTAAACCTATGTTAGACTTTAACTAGAGATAATGAATTGTATGGATTACGTACTAAACAGTAAAGGAGGATTAGAGAGAGAGGAAGTAAACCTATGTTAGACTTTAACTAGAGATAACGAATTGTATGGATTACTGTACTGAACAGTAAAGGAGGATTAGAGAGAGAGGAAGTAAACCTATGTTAGAGTTTAACTAGAGATAATGAATTGTATGGATTACGTACTAAACAGTAAAGGAGGATTAGAGAGAGAGGAAGTAAACCTATGTTAGACTTTAACTAGAGATAATGAATTGTATGGATTACTGTGCTAAACAGTAAAGGAGGATTAGAGAGTGGAAGTAAGCCCATGTTAGACTTTAACTAGAGAGAATGAATTGTATGGATTACTGTGCTAAACAGTAAAGGAGGATTAGAGACAGGAAGTGAACCTATGTTAGACTTTAACTAGAGATAACGAATTGTATGGATTACTGTACTGAACAGTAAAGGAGGATTAGAGAGAGAGGAAGTAAACCTATGTTAGACTTTAACTAGAGATAACGAATTGTATGGATTACTGTGCTAAACAGTAAAGGAGGATTAGAGAGAGGAAGTAAGCCTATGTTCGACTTTAACTAGAGAGAATGAATTGTATGGATAACTGTGCTAAACAGTAAAGGAGGATTAGAGAGAGGAAGTAAACATATGTTAGACTTTAAGTAGAGATAATGAATTGTATGGATTACTGTACTAAACAGTAAAGGAGGATTAGATAGAGAGGAAGTAAACATATGTTAGACTTCAGCTAGAGAGAATTCATTGTATGGATTACTGTACTAAACAGTAAAGGAGGATTCGAGAGAGGAAGTAAACATATGTAGGAATTTAACTAGAGAGAATTCATTGTATGGGTTACTGTACTAAACAGTAAAGGAGGATTAGAGAGAGGAAGTAAACATAGGTTGGACTTTAACTAGAAATAACTAATTGTATGGATTACTGTACTCAACAGTAAAGGAGGATTCGAGAGAGGAAGTAATCCTATGTTAGACTTTAACTAGAGATAACGAATTGTATGGATTACGTACTAAACAGTAGAGGAGGATTAGAGAGAGGAAGTAAACCTATGTTCGATTTTAACTAGAGATAATGAATTGTATGGATTACTGTGCTAAACAGTAAAGGAGGATTAGAGACAGGAAGTAAACCTGTTAGACTTTAACTAGAGATAACGAATTGTATTGATTACTGTGCTAAACAGTAAAGGAGGATTAGAGAGAGGAAGTGAACCTATGTTAGACTTTAACTAGAGATAACGAATTGTATGGATTACTGTACTGAACAGTAAAGGAGGATTAGAGAGAGAGGAAGTAAACCTATGTTAGACTTTAACTAGAGATAACGAATTGTATGGGTTACTGTGCTAAACAGTAAAGGAGGATTAGAGAGAGGAAGTGAGCCTATGTTAGACTTTAACTAGAGATAACGAATTGTATGGATTACTGTACTGAACAGTAAAGGAGGATTAGAGAGAGAGGAAGTAAACCTATGTTAGACTTTAACTAGAGATAACGAATTGTATGGGTTACTGTACTGAACAGTAAAGGAGGATTAGAGAGAGAGGAAGTAAACCTATGTTAGACTTTAACTAGAGATAACGAATAGTATGGGTTACTGTGCTAAACAGTAAAGGAGGATTAGAGAGAGGAAGTAAGCCTATGTTAGACTTTAACTAGAGAGAATGAATTGTATGGATTACTGTGCTAAACAGTAAAGGAGGATTAGAGAGAGGAAGTAAACCTGTTAGACTTTAACTAGAGATAACGAATTGTATGGATTACTGTACTGAACAGTAAAGGAGGATTAGAGAGAGAGGAAGTAAACCTATGTTAGACTTTAACTAGAGATAACGAATTGTATGGGTTACTGTGCTAAACAGTAAAGGAGGATTAGAGAGAGGAAGTAAACCTATGTTCGATTTTAACGAGAGATAATGAATTGTATGGATTACTGTGCTAAACAGTAAAGGAGGATTAGAGAGAGGAAGTAAACCTGTTAGACTTTAACTAGAGATAACGAATTGTATGGATTACTGTGCTAAACAGTAAAGGAGGATTAGAGAGAGGAAGTGAACCTATGTTAGACTTTAACTAGAGATAACGAATTGTATGGATTACTGTACTGAACAGTAAAGGAGGATTAGAGAGAGAGGAAGTAAACCTATGTTAGACTTTAACTAGAGATAACGAATTGTATGGGTTACTGTGCTAAACAGTAAAGGAGGATTAGAGAGAGGAAGTAAGCCTATGTTAGACTTTAACTAGAGAGAATTCATTGTATGGATTACTGTGCTAAACAGTAAAGGAGGATTAGAGAGAGGAAGTAAACTTATGTTAGACTTTAACTAGAGATAACTAATTGTATGGATTACGTACTAAACAGTAAAGGAGGATTAGAGAGAGGAAGTAAACATAGGTTGGACTTTAACTAGAGATAACTAATTGTATGGATTACTGTACTCAACAGTAAAGGAGGATTCGAGAGAGGAAGTAATCCTATGTTAGACTTTAACGAGAGATAACGAATTGTATGGATTACTGTGCTAAACAGTAAAGGAGGATTAGAGAGAGGAAGTGAACCTATGTTAGACTTTAACTAGAGAGAATGAATTGTATGGATTACGTACTAAACAGTAAAGGAGGATTAGAGAGAGGAAGTAAACCTATGTTCGATTTTAACTAGAGATAATGAATTGTATGGATTACTGTGCTAAACAGTAAAGGAGGATTAGAGACAGGAAGTAAACCTGTTAGACTTTAACTAGAGATAACGAATTGTATGGATTACTGTGCTAAACAGTAAAGGAGGATTAGAGAGAGGAAGTGAACCTATGTTAGACTTTAACTAGAGATAACGAATTGTATGGATTACTGTACTGAACAGTAAAGGAGGATTAGAGAGAGAGGAAGTAAACCTATGTTAGACTTTAACTAGAGATAACGAATTGTATGGGTTACTGTGCTAAACAGTAAAGGAGGATTAGAGAGAGGAAGTGAGCCTATGTTAGACTTTAACTAGAGATAATGAATTGTATGGGTTACTGTGCTAAACAGTAAAGGAGGATTAGAGAGAGGAAGTAAGCCTATGTTAGACTTTAACTAGAGAGAATGAATTGTATGGATTACTGTGCTAAACAGTAAAGGAGGATTAGAGACAGGAAGTGAACCTATGTTAGACTTTAACTAGAGATAACGTTTTGTATGGATTACTGTACTGAACAGTAAAGGAGGATTAGAGAGAGAGGAAGTAAACCTATGTTAGACTTTAACTAGAGATAACGAATTGTATGGGTTACTGTGCTAAACAGTAAAGGAGGATTAGAGAGAGGAAGTAAACATAGGTTGGACTTTAACTAGAGATAACTAATTGTATGGATTACTGTACTCAACAGTAAAGGAGGATTCGAGAGAGAAAGTAATCCTATGTTAGACTTTAACTAGAGATAACGAATTGTATAGATTACGTACTAAACAGTAAAGGAGGATTAGAGAGAGGAAGTAAACCTATGTTCGATTTTAACGAGAGATAATGAATTGTATGGATTACTGTGCTAAACAGTAAAGGAGGATTAGAGAGAGGAAGTAAACCTGTTAGACTTTAACGAGAGATAACGAATTGTATGGATTACTGTGCTAAACAGTAAAGGAGGATTAGAGAGAGGAAGTGAACCTATGTTAGACTTTAACTAGAGAGAATGAATTGTATGGATTACGTACTAAACAGTAAAGGAGGATTAGAGAGAGAGGAAGTAAACCTATTTTAGACTTTTACTAGAGAGAATGAATTGTGTGGATTACTGTGCTAAACAGTAAAGGAGGATTAGAGAGAGGAAGTAAACCTGTTAGACTTTAACTAGAGATAACGAATTGTATGGGTTACTGTGCTAAACAGTAAAGGAGGATTAGAGAGAGGAAGTAAGCCTATGTTAGACTTTAACTAGAGAGAATGAATTGTATGGATTACTGTACTAAACAGTAAAGGAGGATTAGAGAGAGGAAGTAAGCCTATGTTAGACTTTAACTAGAGATAACGAATTGTATGGGTTACTGTGCTAAACAGTAAAGGAGGATTAGAGAGAGGAAGTAAGCCTATGTTAGACTTTAACTAGAGAGAATGAATTGTATGGATTACTGTACTAAACAGTAAAGGAGGATTCGAGAGAGGAAGTAAGCCTATGTTAGACTTTAACTAGAGAGAATGAATTGTATGGATTACTGTGCTAAACAGTAAAGGAGGATTAGAGAGAGGAAGTAAACATATGTTAGACTTTAAGTAGAGATAATGAATTGTATGGATTACTGTACTAAACAGTAAAGGAGGATTAGATAGAGAGGAAGTAAACATATGTTAGACTTCAGCTAGAGAGAATTCATTGTATGGATTACTGTACTAAACAGTAAAGGAGGATTCGAGAGAGGAAGTAAACATATGTTCGACTTTAACTAGAGATAATGAATTGTATGGATTATTGTGCTAAACACTAAAGGAGGATTAGAGAGAGGAAGTAAACCTATGTTAGACTTTAACTAGAGATAACGAATTGTATGGGTTACTGTGCTAAACAGTAAAGGAGGATTAGAGAGAGGAAGTAAGCCTATGTTAGACTTTAACTAGAGAGAATTCATTGTATGGATTACTGTACTAAACAGTAAAGGAGGATTAGAGAGAGGAAGTAAACTTATGTTAGACTTTAACTAGAGATAACTAATTGTATGGATTACGTACTAAACAGTAAAGGAGGATTAGAGAGAGGAAGTAAACATAGGTTGGACTTTAACGAGAGATAACTAATTGTATGGATTACTGTACTCAACAGTAAAGGAGGATTCGAGAGAGGAAGTAATCCTATGTTAGACTTTAACGAGAGATAACGAATTGTATGGATTACTGTGCTAAACAGTAAAGGAGGATTAGAGAGAGGAAGTGAACCTATGTTAGACTTTAACTAGAGAGAATGAATTGTATGGATTACGTACTAAACAGTAAAGGAGGATTAGAGAGAGAGGAAGTAAACCTATGTTAGACTTTAACTAGAGATAATGAATTGTATGGGTTACTGTGCTAAACAGTAAAGGAGGATTAGAGAGAGGAAGTAAGCCTATGTTAGACTTTAACTAGAGAGATTGAATTGTATGGATTACGTACTAAACAGTAAAGGAGGATTAGAGAGAGAGGAAGTAATCCTATGTTAGACTTTAACTAGAGATAACGAATTGTGTGGATTACGTACTAAACAGTAAAGGAGGATTAGAGAGAGAGGAAGTAAAACTATGTTAGACTTTAACTAGAGATAACGAATTGTATGGATTACTGTACTGAACAGTAAAGGAGGATTAGAGAGAGAGGAAGTAAACCTATGTTAGACTTTAACTAGAGATAACGAATTGTATGGATTACTGTACTGAACAGTAAAGGAGGATTAGAGAGAGAGGAAGTAAACCTATGTTAGACTTTAACTAGAGATAATGAATTGTATGGATTACGTACTAAACAGTAAAGGAGGATTAGAGAGAGAGGAAGTAAACCTATGTTAGACTTTAACTAGAGATAACGAATTGTATGGGTTACTGTGCTAAACAGTAAAGGAGGATTAGAGAGAGGAAGTAAGCCTATGTTAGACTTTAACTAGAGAGAATGAATTGTATGGATTACTGTGCTAAACAGTAAAGGAGGATTAGAGACAGGAAGTGAACCTATGTTAGACTTTAACTAGAGATAACGTATTGTATGGATTACTGTACTGAACAGTAAAGGAGGATTAGAGAGAGAGGAAGTAAACCTATGTTAGACTTTAACTAGAGATAACGAATTGTATGGGTTACTGTGCTAAACAGTAAAGGAGGATTAGAGAGAGGAAGTAAACATAGGTTGGACTTTAACTAGAGATAACTAATTGTATGGATTACTGTACTCAACAGTAAAGGAGGATTCGAGAGAGAAAGTAATCCTATGTTAGACTTTAACTAGAGATAACGAATTGTATAGATTACGTACTAAACAGTAAAGGAGGATTAGAGAGAGGAAGTAAACCTATGTTCGATTTTAACGAGAGATAATGAATTGTATGGATTACTGTGCTAAACAGTAAAGGAGGATTAGAGAGAGGAAGTAAACCTGTTAGACTTTAACGAGAGATAACGAATTGTATGGATTACTGTGCTAAACAGTAAAGGAGGATTAGAGAGAGGAAGTGAACCTATGTTAGACTTTAACTAGAGAGAATGAATTGTATGGATTACGTACTAAACAGTAAAGGAGGATTAGAGAGAGAGGAAGTAAACCTATTTTAGACTTTTACTAGAGAGAATGAATTGTGTGGATTACTGTGCTAAACAGTAAAGGAGGATTAGAGAGAGGAAGTAAACCTGTTAGACTTTAACTAGAGATAACGAATTGTATGGGTTACTGTGCTAAACAGTAAAGGAGGATTAGAGAGAGGAAGTAAGCCTATGTTAGACTTTAACTAGAGAGAATGAATTGTATGGATTACTGTACTAAACAGTAAAGGAGGATTAGAGAGAGGAAGTAAGCCTATGTTAGACTTTAACTAGAGATAACGAATTGTATGGGTTCCTGTGCTAAACAGTAAAGGAGGATTAGAGAGAGGAAGTAAGCCTATGTTAGACTTTAACTAGAGAGAATGAATTGTATGGATTACTGTACTAAACAGTAAAGGAGGATTCGAGAGAGGAAGTAAGCCTATGTTAGACTTTAACTAGAGAGAATGAATTGTATGGATTACTGTGCTAAACAGTAAAGGAGGATTAGAGAGAGGAAGTAAACATATGTTAGACTTTAAGTAGAGATAATGAATTGTATGGATTACTGTACTAAACAGTAAAGGAGGATTAGATAGAGAGGAAGTAAACATATGTTAGACTTCAGCTAGAGAGAATTCATTGTATGGATTACTGTACTAAACAGTAAAGGAGGATTCGAGAGAGGAAGTAAACATATGTTCGACTTTAACTAGAGATAATGAATTGTATGGATTATTGTGCTAAACACTAAAGGAGGATTAGAGAGAGGAAGTAAACCTATGTTAGACTTTAACTAGAGATAACGAATTGTATGGGTTACTGTGCTAAACAGTAAAGGAGGATTAGAGAGAGGAAGTAAGCCTATGTTAGACTTTAACTAGAGAGAATTCATTGTATGGATTACTGTACTAAACAGTAAAGGAGGATTAGAGAGAGGAAGTAAACTTATGTTAGACTTTAACTAGAGATAACTAATTGTATGGATTACGTACTAAACAGTAAAGGAGGATTAGAGAGAGGAAGTAAACATAGGTTGGACTTTAACGAGAGATAACTAATTGTATGGATTACTGTACTCAACAGTAAAGGAGGATTCGAGAGAGGAAGTAATCCTATGTTAGACTTTAACGAGAGATAACGAATTGTATGGATTACTGTGCTAAACAGTAAAGGAGGATTAGAGAGAGGAAGTGAACCTATGTTAGACTTTAACTAGAGAGAATGAATTGTATGGATTACGTACTAAACAGTAAAGGAGGATTAGAGAGAGAGGAAGTAATCCTATGTTAGACTTTAACTAGAGATAACGAATTGTGTGGATTACGTACTAAACAGTAAAGGAGGATTAGAGAGAGAGGAAGTAAAACTATGTTAGACTTTAACTAGAGATAACGAATTGTATGGATTACTGTACTGAACAGTAAAGGAGGATTAGAGAGAGAGGAAGTAAACCTATGTTAGACTTTAACTAGAGATAATGAATTGTATGGATTACGTACTAAACAGTAAAGGAGGATTAGAGAGAGAGGAAGTAAACCTATGTTAGACTTTAACTAGAGATAACGAATTGTATGGATTACTGTACTGAACAGTAAAGGAGGATTAGAGAGAGAGGAAGTAAACCTATGTTAGACTTTAACTAGAGATAATGAATTGTATGGATTACGTACTAAACAGTAAAGGAGGATTAGAGAGAGAGGAAGTAAACCTATGTTAGACTTTAACTAGAGATAATGAATTGTATGGATTACTGTGCTAAACAGTAAAGGAGGATTAGAGAGTGGAAGTAAGCCCATGTTAGACTTTAACTAGAGAGAATGAATTGTATGGATTACTGTGCTAAACAGTAAAGGAGGATTAGAGAGAGGAAGTAAGCCTATGTTAGACTTTAACTAGAGAGAATGAATTGTATGGATTACTGTGCTAAACAGTAAAGGAGGATTAGAGAGAGGAAGTAAACATATGTTGGACTTTAACTAGAGAGAATTCTTTGTATGGATTACTGTGCTAAACAGTAAAGGAGGATTAGAGAGAGGAAGTAAACCTATGTTAGACTTTAACTAAAGATAACGAATTGTATGGATTACTGTGCTAAACAGTAAAGGAGGATTAGAGAGAGGAAGTAAACCTATGTTAGACTTTAACTTGAGAGAATGAATTGTATGGAATACTGTACTCAACAGTAAAGGAGGATTAGAGAGAGGAAGTAAACATATGATAGACTTTAAATAGAGAGAATTCATTGTATGGATTACTGTGCTAAACAGTAAAGGAGGATTAGAGACAGGAAGTAAACCTATGTTAGACTTTAACTAAAGATAACGAATTGTATGGATTACTGTGCTAAACAGTAAAGGAGGATTAGAGAGAGGAAGTAAGCCTATGTTAGACTTTAACTAGAGAGAATGAATTGTATGGATTACTGTGCTAAACAGTAAAGGAGGATTAGAGACAGGAAGTAAACATATGTTGGACTTTAACTAGAGAGAATTCATTGTATGGATAACTGTGCTAAACAGTAAAGGAGGATTAGAGAGAGAGGAAGTAAACCTATTTTAGACTTTTACTAGAGAGAATGAATTGTATGGATTTATGTGCTAAACAGTAAAGGAGGATTAGAGAGAGGAAGTAAGCCTATGTTAGACTTTAACTAGAGATAACGAATTGTATGGATTACTGTGCTAAACAGTAAAGGAGGATTAGAGAGAGGAAGTAAACCTATGTTAGACTTTAAGTAGAGATAATTAATTGTATGGATTACTGTACTAAACAGTAAAGGAGGATTAGATAGAGAGGAAGTAAACATATGTTAGACTTCAGCTAGAGAGAATTCATTGTATGGATTACTGTACTAAACAGTAAAGGAGGATTCGAGAGAGGAAGTAAACATATGTTGGACTTTAACTAGAGAGAATTCATTGTATGGGTTACTGTACTAAACAGTAAAGGAGGATTAGAGAGAGGAAGTAAACCTATGTTAGACTTTAACTAGAGATAACTAATTGTATGGATTACGTACTAAACAGTAAAGGAGGATTAGAGAGAGGAAGTAAACATAGGTTGGACTTTAACTGGAGATAACTAATTGTATGGATTACTGTACTCAACAGTAAAGGAGGATTCGAGAGAGGAAGTAATCTTATGTTAGACTTTAACTAGAGATAACGAATTGTATGGATTACGTACTAAACAGTAAAGGAGGATTAGAGAGAGGAAGTAAACCTATGTTCGACTTTAACTAGAGATAATGAATTGTATGGATTACTGTGCTAAACAGTAAAGGAGGATTAGAGAGAGGAAGTAAACCTATGTTAGACTTTAACTAGAGATAACGAATTGTATGGATTACTGTGCTAAACAGTAAAGGAGGATTCGAGAGAGGAAGTAAACCTATGTTAGACTTTAACTAGAGAGAATGAATTGTGTGGATTACTGTGCTAAACAGTAAAGGAGGATTAGAGAGAGGAAGTAAACCTCTTAGACTTTAACTAGAGATAACGAATTGTATGGATTACGTACTAAAAAGTAAAGGAGGATTAGAGAGAGGAAGTGAACCTATGTTAGACTTTAACTAGAGATAACGAATTGTGTGGATTACGTACTAAACAGTAAAGGAGGATTAGAGAGAGAGGAAGTAAACCTATGTTAGACTTTAACTAGAGATAACGAATTGTATGGATTACTGTACTGAACAGTAAAGGAGGATTAGAGAGAGAGGAAGTAAACCTATGTTAGACTTTAACTAGAGATAATGAATTGTATGGATTACGTACTAAACAGTAAAGGAGGATTAGAGAGAGAGGAAGTAAACCTATGTTAGACTTTAACTAGAGATAATGAATTGTATGGGTTACGTACTAAACAGTAAAGGAGGATAAGAGAGAGAGGAAGTAAACCTATGTTAGACTTTAACTAGAGATAATGAATTGTATGGATTACTGTGCTAAACAGTAAAGGAGGATTCGAGAGAGGAAGTAAACCTATGTTAGACTTTAACTAGAGATAACGAATTGTATGGGTTACTGTGCTAAACAGTTAAGGAGGATTAGAGAGAGGAAGTAAGCCCATGTTAGACTTTAACTAGAGAGAATGAATTGTATGAATTACTGTGCTAAACAGTAAAGGAGGATTAGAGAGAGGAAGTAAACATATGTTGGACTTTAACTAGAGATAATGAATTGTATGGATTACGTACTAAACAGTAAAGGAGGATTAGAGAGAGAGGAAGTAAACCTATGTTAGACTTTAACTAGAGAGAATGAATTGTATGAATTACTGTGCTAAACAGTAAAGGAGGATTAGAGAGAGGAAGTAAACATATGTTGGACTTTAACTAGAGATAATGAATTGTATGGATTACTGTGCTAAACAGTAAAGGAGGATTAGAGAGAGGAAATAAGCCTATGTTAGACTTTAAGTAGAGATAACGAATTGTATGGATTACTGTGCTAAACAGTAAAGGAGGATCAGTGAGAGGAAGTAAACCTATGTTAGACTTTAACTTGAGAGAATGAATTGTATGGATTACTGTACTCAACAGTAAAGGAGGATTAGAGAGAGGAAGTAAACATATGATAGACTTTAAATAGAGAGAATTCATTGTATGGATTACTGTGCTAAACGGTAAAGGAGGATTAGAGAGAGGAAGTAAACCTATGTTAGACTTTAACTAAAGATAACGAATTGTATGGATTACTGTGCTAAACAGTAAAGGAGGATTAGAGAGAGGAAGTAAGCCTATGTTAGACTTTAACTAGAGAGAATGAATTGTATGGATTACTGTGCTAAACAGTAAAGGAGGATTAGAGAGAGGAAGTAAACATATGTTGGACTTTAACTAGAGAGAATTCATTGTATGGATTACTGTGCTAAACGGTAAAGGAGGATTAGAGAGAGGAAGTAAACCTATGTTAGAATTTAACTAAAGATAACGAATTGTATGGATTACTGTGCTAAACAGTAAAGGAGGATTAGAGAGAGAGGAAGTAAACCTATTTTAGACTTTAACTAGAGAGAATGAATTGTATGGATTACTGTGCTAAACAGTAAAGGAGGATTAGAGAGAGGAAATAAGCCTATGTTAGACTTTAACTGGAGAGAATGAATTGTATGGATTATTGTGCTAAACAGTAAAGGAGGATTAGAGAGAGAGGAAGTAAACATATGTTAGACTTCAGCTAGAGAGAATTCATTGTATGGATTACTGTACTAAACAGTAAAGGAGGATTCGAGAGAGGAAGTAAACATTTGTTGGACTTTAACTAGAGAGAATTCATTGTATGGATTACTGTGCTAAAGAGTAAAGGAGGATTAGAGAGAGGAAGTAAACCTATGTTAGACTTTAAGTAGAGATAATGAATTGTATGGATTACTGTACTAAACAGTAAAGGAGGATTAGATAGAGAGGAAGTAAACCTATGTTAGACTTCAGCTAGAGAGAATTCATTGTATGGATTACTGTACTAAACAGTAAAGGAGGATTCGAGAGAGGAAGTAAACATATGTTGGACTTTAACTAGAGAGAATTCATTGTATGGGTTACTGTACTAAACAGTAAAGGAGGATTAGAGAGAGGAAGTAAACATATGTTAGACTTTAACTAGAGATAACTAATTGTATGGATTACGTACTAAACAGTAAAGGAGGATTAGAGAGAGGAAGTAAACATAGGTTGGACTTTAACTGGAGATAACTAATTGTATGGATTACTGTACTCAACAGTAAAGCAGGATTCGAGAGAGGAAGTAAACCTATGTTCGACTTTAACTGGAGATAATGAATTGTATGGATTACTGTGCAAAACAGTAAAGGAGGATTAGAGAGAGGAAGTAAACCTATGTTCGACTTTAACTGGAGATAATCAATTGTATGGATTACTGTGCAAAACAGTAAAGGAGGATTCGAGAGATGAAGTAAACCTATGTTAGACTTTAACTAGAGAGAATGAATTGTGTGGATTACTGTGCTAAACAGTAAAGGAGGATTAGAGAGAGGAAGTAAACATATGTTGGACTTTAACTAGAGAGAATTCATTGTATGGATTACTGTGCTAAACAGTAAAGGAGGATTAGAGAGAGGAAGTAAACCTATGTTAGACTTTAACTAGAGATAATGAATTGTATGGATTACTGTGCTAAACAGTAAAGGAGGATTAGAGAGAGGAAGTAAACCTATGTTAGACTTTAACTTGAGAGAATGAATTGTATGGACTACTGTACTCAACAGTAAAGGAGGATTAGAGAGAGGAAGTAAACATATGATAGACTTTAAATAGAGAGAATTCATTGTATGGATTACTGTGCTAAACAGTAAAGGAGGATTATAGAGAGGAAGTAAACCTATGTTAGACTTTAACTAAAGATAACGAATTGTATGGATTACTGTGCTAAACAGTAAAGGAGGATTAGAGAGAGGAAGTAAGCCTATGTTAGACTTTAACTAGAGAGAATGAATTGTATGGATTACTGTGCTAAACAGTAAAGGAGGATTAGAGAGAGGAAGTAAACATATGTTGGACTTTAACTAGAGAGAATGAATTGTATGGATTACTGTGCTAAACAGTAAAGGAGGATTAGAGAGAGGAAGTAAGCCTATGTTAGACTTTAACTAGAGAGAATTCATTGTATGGATTACTGTGCTAAACAGTAAAGGAGGATTAGAGAGAGGAAGTAAACCTATGTTAGACTTTAAGTAGAGATAATGAATTGTATGGATTACTGTACTAAACAGTAAAGGAGGATTAGATAGAGAGGAAGTAAACATATGTTAGACTTCAGCTAGAGAGAATTCATTGTATGGATTACGTACTAAACAGTAAAGGAGGATTAGAGAGAGGAAGTAAACCTATGTTAGACTTTAAGTAGAGATAATGAATTGTATGGATTACGTACTAAACAGTAAAGGAGGATTAGAGAGAGAGGAAGTAAACCTATGTTAGACTTTAACTAGAGATAATGAATTGTATGGATTACGTACTAAACAGCAAAGGAGGATTAGAGAGAGGAAGTAAACATAGGTTGGACTTTAACTGGAGATAACTAATTGTATGGATTACTGTACTCAACAGTAAAGCAGGATTCGAGAGAGGAAGTAATCCTATGTTAGACTTTAACTAGAGATAACGAATTGTATGGATTACTTACTAAACAGTAAAGGAGGATTAGAGAGAGGAAGTAAACCTATGTTCGACTTTAACTGGAGATAATGAATTGTATGGATTACTGTGCAAAACAGTAAAGGAGGATTAGAGAGAGGAAGTAAACCTATGTTAGACTTTAACTAGAGATAACGAATTGTATGGTTTACTGTGCTAAACAGTAAAGGAGGATTCGAGAGAGGAAGTAAACCTCTTAGACTTTTACTAGAGCTAACGAATTGTATGGATTACGTACTAAAAAGTAAAGGAGGATTCGAGAGAGGAAGTAAACATATGTTGGACTTTAACTAGAGAGAATTCATTGTATGGATTACTGTACTGAACAGGAAAGGAGGATTAGAGAGAGAGGAAGTAAACCTATGTTAGACTTTAACTAGAGATAATGAATTGTATGGATTACGTACTAAACAGTAAAGGAGGATTAGAGAGAGAGGAAGTAAACCTATGTTAGACTTTAACTAGAGATAACGAATTGTATGGATTACTGTACTGAACAGTAAAGGAGGATTAGAGAGACAGGAAGTAAACCTATGTTAGACTTTAACTAGAGATAATGAATTATATGGATTACGTACCAAACAGTAAAGGAGGATTAGAGAGAGAGGAAGTAAACCTATGTTAGACTTTAACTAGAGATAACGAATTGTATGGATTACTGTACTGAACAGTAAAGGAGGATTAGAGAGAGAGGAAGTAAACCTATGTTAGACTTTAACTAGAGATAATGAATTGTATGGATTACGTACTAAACAGTAAAGGAGGATTAGAGAGAGAGGAAGTAAACCTATGTTAGACTTTAACTAGAGATAATGAATTGTATGGGTTACTGTGCTAAACAGTAAAGGAGGATTAGAGAGAGGAAGTAAACCTATGTTAGACTTTAACTAGAGATAATGAATTGTATGGATTACGTACTAAACAGTAAAGGAGGATTAGAGAGAGAGGAAGTAAACCTATGTTAGACTTTAACTAGAGATAATGAATTGTATGGATTACTGTGCTAAACAGTAAAGGAGGATTCGAGAGAGGAAGTAAACCTATGTTAGACTTTAACTAGAGATAACGAATTGTATGGGTTACTGTACAGTAAAGGAGGATTAGAGAGAGGAAGTAAGCCCATGTTAGACTTTAACTAGAGAGAATGAATTGTATGGATTACTGTGCTAAACAGTAATGGAGGATTAGAGAGAGGAAGTAAACATATGTTGGACTTTAACTAGAGAGAATTCATTGTATGGATTACTGTGCTAAACAGTAAAGGAGGATTAGAGAGAGGAAGTAAACCTATGTTAGACTTGAACTAAAGATAACGAATTGTATGGATTACTGTGCTAAACAGTAAAGGAGGATTAGGGAGAGGAAGTAAGCCTATGTTAGACTTTGACTAAAGATAACGAATTGTATGGATTACTGTGCTAAACAGTAAAGGAGGATTAGAGAGAGGAAGTAAACATATGTTGGACTTTAACTAGAGAGAATTCATTGTATGGATTACTGTGCTAAACAGTAAAGGAGGATTAGAGAGAGAGGAAGTAAAACTATGTTAGACTTTAACTAGAGATAACTAATTGTATGGATTACGTACTAAACAGTAAAGGAGGATTAGAGAGAGGAAGTAAACATAGGTTGGACTTTAACTGGAGATAACTAATTGTATGGATTACTGTACTCAACAGTAAAGCAGGATTCGAGAGAGGAAGTAATCCTATGTTAGACTTTAACTAGAGATAACGAATTGTATGGATTATGCACTAAACAGTAAAGGAGGATTAGAGGGAGGAAGTAAACCTATGTTCGACTTTAACTAGAGATAATGAATTGTATGGATTACTGTGCTAAACAGTAAAGGAGGATTAGAGAGAGGAAGTAAACCTATGTTAGACTTTAACTAGAGATAACGAATTGTATGGATTACTGTGCTAAACAGTAAAGGAGGATTCGAGAGAGGAAGAAAACCTATGTTAGACTTTAACTAGAGAGAATGAATTGTGTGGATTACTGTGCTAAACAGTAAAGGAGGATAAGAGAGAGGAAGTAAACCTCTTAGACTTTAACTAGAGATAACGAATTGTATGGATTACGTACTAAAAAGTAAAGGAGGATTAGAGAGAGGAAGTGAACCTATGTTAGACTTTAACTAGAGATAACGAATTGTATGGATTACGTACTAAACAGTAAAGGAGGATTAGAGAGAGAGGAAGTAAACCTATGTTAGACTTTAACTAGAGATAACGAATTGTATGGGTTACTGTGCTAAACAGTAAAGGAGGATAAGATAGAGGAAGTAAGCCTATGTTGGACTTTAACTAGAGAGAATTCATTGTATGGATTACTGTGCTAAACAGTAAAGGAGGATTAGAGAGAGAGGAAGTAAGCCTGTGTTAGACTTTAACTAGAGAGAATGAATTGTATGGATTACTGTGCTAAACAGTAAAGGAGGATTAGAGAGAGGAAGTAAACCTATGTTGGACTTTAACTAGAGAGAATTCATTGTATGGATTACTGTGCTAAACAGTAAAGGAGGATTAGAGAGAGGAAGTAAACCTATGTTAGACTTTAAGTAGAGATAATGAATTGTATGGATTACTGTACTAAACAGTAAAGGAGGATTAGATAGAGAGGAAGTAAACATATGTTAGACTTCAGCTAGAGAGAATTCATTGTATGGATTACTGTACTAAACAGTAAAGGAGGATTCGAGAGAGGAAGTAAACATATGTTGGACTTTAACTAGAGAGAATTCATTGTATGGGTTACTGTACTAAACAGTAAAGGAGGATTAGAGAGAGGAAGTAAACCTATGTTAGACTTTAACTAGAGATAACTAATTGTATGGATTACGTACTAAACAGTAAAGGAGGATTAGAGAGAGGAAGTAAACATAGGTTGGACTTTAACTAGAGATAACTAATTGTATGGATTACTGTACTCAACAGTAAAGGAGGATTCGAGAGAGGAAGTAATCCTATGTTAGACTTTAACTAGAGATAACGAATTGTATGGATTACGTACTAAACAGTAAAGGAGGATTAGAGAGAGGAAGAAAACCTATGTTCGACTTTAACTAGAGATAATGAATTGTATGGATTACTGTACTGAACAGTAAAGGAGGATTAGAGAGAGAGGAAGTAAACCTATGTTAGACTTTAACTAGAGAGAATGTATTGTGTGGATTACTGTGCTAAACAGTAAAGGAGGATTAGAGAGAGGAAGTAAACCTCTTAGACTTTAACTAGAGATAACGAATTGTATGGATTACGTACTAAAAAGTAAAGGAGGATTAGAGAGAGGAAGTGAACCTATGTTAGACTTTAACTAGAGATAACGAATTGTATGGATTACTGTACTGAACAGTAAAGGAGGATTAGAGAGAGAGGAAGTAAACCTATGTTAGACTTTAACAAGAGATAATGAATTGTATGGATTACGTACTAAACAGTAAAGGAGGATTAGAGAGAGAGGAAGTAAACCTATGTTAGACTTTAACTAGAGATAACGAATTGTATGGATTACTGTACTGAACAGTAAAGGAGGATTAGAGAGAGAGGAAGTAAACCTATGTTAGACTTTAACTAGAGATAATGAATTATATGGATTACGTACTAAACAGTAAAGGAGGATTAGAGAGAGAGGAAGTAAACCTATGTTAGACTTTAACTAGAGATAACGAATTGTATGGATTACTGTACTGAACAGTAAAGGAGGATTAGAGAGAGAGGAAGTAAACCTATGTTAGACTTTAACTAGAGAGAATGAATTGTATGGATTACGTACTAAACAGTAAAGGAGGATTAGAGAGAGAGGAAGTAAACCTATGTTACACTTTAACTAGAGATAATGAATTGTATGGGTTACTGTGCTAAACAGTAAAGGAGGAATAGAGAGAGGAAGTAAACCTATGTTAGACTTTAACTAGAGATAATGAATTGTATGGATTACGTACTAAACAGTAAAGGAGGATTAGAGAGAGAGGAAGTAAACCTATGTTAGACTTTAACTAGAGATAATGAATTGTATGGATTACTTTGCTAAACAGTAAAGGAGGATTCGAGAGAGGAAGTAAACCTATGTTAGACTTTAACTAGAGATAACGAATTGTATGGGTTACTGTGCTAAACAGTAAAGGAGGATTAGAGAGAGGAAGTAAGCCCATGTTAGACTTTAACTAGAGAGAATGAATTGTATGGATTACTGTGCTAAACAGTAAAGGAGGATTCGAGAGAGGAAGTAAACTTATGTTAGACTTTAAATAGAGAGAATTCATTGTATGGATTACTGTGCTAAACTGTAAAGGAGGATTAGAGAGAGGAAGTAAACCTATGTTAGACTTTAACTAGAGAGAATGAATTGCATGGATTACTGTACTCAACAGTAAAGGAGGATTAGAGAGAGGAAGTAAACATGATAGACTTAAAATAGAGAGAATTCATTGTATGGATTACTGTGCTAAACTGTAAAGGAGGACTAGAGAGAGGAAGTAAACCTATGTTAGACTTTAACTAGAGAGAATGAATTGCATGGATTACTGTACTCAACAGTAAAGGAGGATTAGAGAGAGGAAGTAAACATGATAGACTTAAAATAGAGAGAATTCATTGTATGGATTACTGTGCTAAACTGTAAAGGAGGATTAGAGAGAGGAAGTAAACCTATGTTAGACTTTAACTAGAGAGAATGAATTGCATGGATTACTGTACTCAACAGTAAAGGAGGATTAGAGAGAGGAAGTAAACATGATAGACTTAAAATAGAGAGAATTCATTGTATGGATTACTATGCTAAACAGTAAAGGAGGATTAGAGAGAGGAAGTAAACCTATGTTCGACTTTAACTGGAGATAACGAATTGTATGGATTACTTACTAAACAGTAAAGGAGGATTAGAGAGAGGAAGTAAACCTATGTTCGACTTTAACTGGAGATAATGAATTGTATGGATTACTGTGCAAAACAGTAAAGGAGGATTAGAGAGAGGAAGTAAACCTATGTTAGACTTTAACTAGAGATAACGAATTGTATGGTTTACTGTGCTAAACAGTAAAGGAGGATTCGAGAGAGGAAGTAAACATATGTTGGACTTTAACTAGAGAGAATTCATTGTATGGATTACTGTACTGAACAGGAAAGGAGGATTAGAGAGAGAGGAAGTAAACCTATGTTAGACTTTAACTAGAGATAATGAATTGTATGGATTACGTACTAAACAGTAAAGGAGGATTAGAGAGAGAGGAAGTAAACCTATGTTAGACTTTAACTAGAGATAACGAATTGTATGGATTACTGTACTGAACAGTAAAGGAGGATTAGAGAGACAGGAAGTAAACCTATGTTAGACTTTAACTAGAGATAATGAATTATATGGATTACGTACCAAACAGTAAAGGAGGATTAGAGAGAGAGGAAGTAAACCTATGTTAGACTTTAACTAGAGAGAATGAATTGTGTGGATTACTGTGCTAAACAGTAAAGGAGGATAAGAGAGAGGAAGTAAACCTCTTAGACTTTAACTAGAGATAACGAATTGTATGGATTACGTATTAAAAAGTAAAGGAGGATTAGAGAGAGGAAGTGAACCTATGTTAGACTTTAACTAGAGATAACGAATTGTATGGATTACGTACTAAACAGTAAAGGAGGATTAGAGAGAGAGGAAGTAAACCTATGTTAGACTTTAACTAGAGATAATGAATTGTATGGATTACGTACTAAACAGTAAAGGAGGATTAGAGAGAGAGGAAGTAAACCTATGTTAGACTTTAACTAGAGATAACGAATTGTATGGGTTACTGTGCTAAACAGTAAAGGAGGATAAGATAGAGGAAGTAAGCCTATGTTAGACTTTAACTAGAGAGAATGAATTGTATGGATTACTGTGCTAAACAGTAAAGGAGGATTAGAGAGAGGAAGTAAGCCTGTGTTAGACTTTAACTAGAGAGAATGAATTGTATGGATTACTGTGCTAAACAGTAAAGGAGGATTAGGGAGAGGAAGTAAACCTATGTTGGACTTTAACTAGAGAGAATTCATTGTATGGATTACTGTGCTAAACAGTAAAGGAGGATTAGAGAGAGGAAGTAAACCTATGTTAGACTTTAAGTAGAGATAATGAATTGTATGGATTACTGTACTAAACAGTAAAGGAGGATTAGATAGAGAGGAAGTAAACATATGTTAGACTTCAGCTAGAGAGAATTCATTGTATGGATTACTGTACTAAACAGTAAAGGAGGATTCGAGAGAGGAAGTAAACATATGTTGGACTTTAACTAGAGAGAATTCATTGTATGGGTTACTGTACTAAACAGTAAAGGAGGATTAGAGAGAGGAAGTAAACCTATGTTAGACTTTAACTAGAGATAACTAATTGTATGGATTACGTACTAAACAGTAAAGGAGGATTAGAGAGAGGAAGTAAACATAGGTTGGACTTTAACTAGAGATAACTAATTGTATGGATTACTGTACTCAACAGTAAAGGAGGATTCGAGAGAGGAAGTAATCCTATGTTAGACTTTAACTAGAGATAACGAATTGTATGGATTACGTACTAAACAGTAAAGGAGGATTAGAGAGAGGAAGAAAACCTATGTTCGACTTTAACTAGAGATAATGAATTGTATGGATTACTGTACTGAACAGTAAAGGAGGATTAGAGAGAGAGGAAGTAAACCTATGTTAGACTTTAACTAGAGAGAATGTATTGTGTGGATTACTGTGCTAAACAGTAAAGGAGGATTAGAGAGAGGAAGTAAACCTCTTAGACTTTAACTAGAGATAACGAATTGTATGGATTACGTACTAAAAAGTAAAGGAGGATTAGAGAGAGGAAGTGAACCTATGTTAGACTTTAACTAGAGAGAATGAATTGCATGGATTACGTACTAAACAGTAAAGGAGGATTAGAGAGAGAGGAAGTAAACCTATGTTAGACTTTAACTAGAGATAACGAATTGTATGGATTACTGTACTGAACAGTAAAGGAGGATTAGAGAGAGAGGAAGTAAACCTATGTTAGACTTTAACTAGAGATAATGAATTATATGGATTACGTACTAAACAGTAAAGGAGGATTAGAGAGAGAGGAAGTAAACCTATGTTAGACTTTAACTAGAGATAACGAATTGTATGGATTACTGTACTGAACAGTAAAGGAGGATTAGAGAGAGAGGAAGTAAACCTATGTTAGACTTTAACTAGAGAGAATGAATTGTATGGATTACGTACTAAACAGTAAAGGAGGATTAGAGAGAGGAAGTAAACATATGTTGGACTTTAACTAGAGAGAATTCATTGTATGGGTTACTGTACTAAACAGTAAAGGAGGATTAGAGAGAGGAAGTAAACATAGGTTGGACTTTAACTAGAGATAACTAATTGTATGGATTACTGTACTGAACAGTAAAGGAGGATTAGAGAGAGAGGAAGTAAACCTATGTTAGACTTTAACAAGAGATAATGAATTGTATGGATTACGTACTAAACAGTAAAGGAGGATTAGAGAGAGAGGAAGTAAACCTATGTTAGACTTTAACTAGAGATAACGAATTGTATGGATTACTGTACTGAACAGTAAAGGAGGATTAGAGAGAGAGGAAGTAAACCTATGTTAGACTTTAACTAGAGATAATGAATTATATGGATTACGTACTAAACAGTAAAGGAGGATTAGAGAGAGAGGAAGTAAACCTATGTTAGACTTTAACTAGAGATAACGAATTGTATGGATTACTGTACTGAACAGTAAAGGAGGATTAGAGAGAGAGGAAGTAAACCTATGTTAGACTTTAACTAGAGAGAATGAATTGTATGGATTACGTACTAAACAGTAAAGGAGGATTAGAGAGAGAGGAAGTAAACCTATGTTAGACTTTAACTAGAGATAATGAATTGTATGGGTTACTGTGCTAAACAGTAAAGGAGGAATAGACAGAGGAAGTAAAGCTATGTTAGACTTTAACTAGAGATAATGAATTGTATGGATTACGTACTAAACAGTAAAGGAGGATTAGAGAGAGAGGAAGTAAACCTATGTTAGACTTTAACTAGAGATAATGAATTGTATGGATTACTGTGCTAAACAGTAAAGGAGGATTCGAGAGAGGAAGTAAACCTATGTTAGACTTTAACTAGAGATAACGAATTGTATGGGTTACTGTGCTAAACAGTAAAGGAGGATTAGAGAGAGGAAGTAAGCCCATGTTAGACTTTAACTAGAGAGAATGAATTGTATGGATTACTGTGCTAAACAGTAAAGGAGGATTCGAGAGAGGAAGTAAGCTTATGTTAGACTTTAAATAGAGAGAATTCATTGTATGGATTACTGTGCTAAACTGTAAAGGAGGATTAGAGAGAGGAAGTAAACCTATGTTAGACTTTAACTAGAGAGAATGAATTGCATGGATTACTGTACTCAACAGTAAAGGAGGATTAGAGAGAGGAAGTAAACATGATAGACTTAAAATAGAGAGAATTCATTGTATGGATTACTGTGCTAAACTGTAAAGGAGGACTAGAGAGAGGAAGTAAACCTATGTTAGACTTTAACTAGAGAGAATGAATTGCATGGATTACTGTACTCAACAGTAAAGGAGGATTAGAGAGAGGAAGTAAACATGATAGACTTAAAATAGAGAGAATTCATTGTATGGATTACTGTGCTAAACTGTAAAGGAGGATTAGAGAGAGGAAGTAAACCTATGTTAGACTTTAACTAGAGAGAATGAATTGCATGGATTACTGTACTCAACAGTAAAGGAGGATTAGAGAGAGGAAGTAAACATGATAGACTTAAAATAGAGAGAATTCATTGTATGGATTACTATGCTAAACAGTAAAGGAGGATTAGAGAGAGGAAGTAAACCTATGTTCGACTTTAACTGGAGATAACGAATTGTATGGATTACTTACTAAACAGTAAAGGAGGATTAGAGAGAGGAAGTAAACCTATGTTCGACTTTAACTGGAGATAATGAATTGTATGGATTACTGTGCAAAACAGTAAAGGAGGATTAGAGAGAGGAAGTAAACCTATGTTAGACTTTAACTAGAGATAACGAATTGTATGGTTTACTGTGCTAAACAGTAAAGGAGGATTCGAGAGAGGAAGTAAACCTCTTAGACTTTTACTAGAGCTAACGAATTGTATGGATTACGTACTAAAAAGTAAAGGAGGATTAGAGAGAGGAAGTAAACATATGTTGGACTTTAACTAGAGAGAATTCATTGTATGGATTACTGTACTGAACAGGAAAGGAGGATTAGAGAGAGAGGAAGTAAACCTATGTTAGACTTTAACTAGAGATAATGAATTGTATGGATTACGTACTAAACAGTAAAGGAGGATTAGAGAGAGAGGAAGTAAACCTATGTTAGACTTTAACTAGAGATAACGAATTGTATGGATTACTGTACTGAACAGTAAAGGAGGATTAGAGAGACAGGAAGTAAACCTATGTTAGACTTTAACTAGAGATAATGAATTATATGGATTACGTACCAAACAGTAAAGGAGGATTAGAGAGAGAGGAAGTAAACCTATGTTAGACTTTAACTAGAGATAATGAATTGTATGGGTTACTGTGCTAAACAGTAAAGGAGGATTAGAGAGAGGAAGTAAACCTATGTTAGACTTTAACTAGAGATAATGAATTGTATGGATTACGTACTAAACAGTAAAGGAGGATTAGAGAGAGAGGAAGTAAACCTATGTTAGACTTTAACTAGAGATAACGAATTGTATGGATTACTGTACTGAACAGTAAAGGAGGATTAGAGAGAGAGGAAGTAAACCTATGTTAGACTTTAACTAGAGATAATGAATTGTATGGATTACGTACTAAACAGTAAAGGAGGATTAGAGAGAGAGGAAGTAAACCTATGTTAGACTTTAACTAGAGATAATGAATTGTATGGGTTACTGTGCTAAACAGTAAAGGAGGATTAGAGAGAGGAAGTAAACCTATGTTAGACTTTAACTAGAGATAATGAATTGTATGGATTACGTACTAAACAGTAAAGGAGGATTAGAGAGAGAGGAAGTAAACCTATGTTAGACTTTAACTAGAGATAATGAATTGTATGGATTACTGTGCTAAACAGTAAAGGAGGATTCGAGAGAGGAAGTAAACCTATGTTAGACTTTAACTAGAGAAAACGAATTGTATGGGTTACTGTACAGTAAAGGAGGATTAGAGAGAGGAAGTAAGCCCATGTTAGACTTTAACTAGAGAGAATGAATTGTATGGATTACTGTGCTAAACAGTAATGGAGGATTAGAGAGAGGAAGTAAACATATGTTGGACTTTAACTAGAGATAATTCATTGTATGGATTACTGTGCTAAACAGTAAAGGAGGATTAGAGAGAGGAAGTAAACCTATGTTAGACTTTAAGTAGAGATAACGAATTGTATGGATTACTGTGCTAAACAGTAAAGGAGGATTAGAGAGAGGAAGTAAACATATGTTGGACTTTAACTAGAGAGAATTCATTGTATGGGTTACTGTACTCAACAGTAAAGGAGGATTAGAGAGAGGAAGTAAACATATGATAGACTTTAAATAGAGAGAATTCATTGTATGGATTACTGTGCTAAACAGTAAAGGAGGATTAGAGAGAGGAAGTAAACCTATGTTAGACTTGAACTAAAGATAACGAATTGTATGGATTACTGTGCTAAACAGTAAAGGAGGATTAGGGAGAGGAAGTAAGCCTATGTTAGACTTTGACTAAAGATAACGAATTGTATGGATTACTGTGCTAAACAGTAAAGGAGGATTAGAGAGAGGAAGTAAACATATGTTGGACTTTAACTAGAGAGAATTCATTGTATGGATTACTGTGCTAAACAGTAAAGGAGGATTAGAGAGAGAGGAAGTAAAACTATGTTAGACTTTAACTAGAGATAACTAATTGTATGGATTACGTACTAAACAGTAAAGGAGGATTAGAGAGAGGAAGTAAACATAGGTTGGACTTTAACTGGAGATAACTAATTGTATGGATTACTGTACTCAACAGTAAAGCAGGATTCGAGAGAGGAAGTAATCCTATGTTAGACTTTAACTAGAGATAACGAATTGTATGGATTATGCACTAAACAGTAAAGGAGGATTAGAGAGAGGAAGTAAACCTATGTTCGACTTTAACTAGAGATAATGAATTGTATGGATTACTGTGCTAAACAGTAAAGGAGGATTAGAGAGAGGAAGTAAACCTATGTTAGACTTTAACTAGAGATAACGAATTGTATGGATTACTGTGCTAAACAGTAAGGGAGGATTCGAGAGAGGAAGAAAACCTATGTTAGACTTTAACTAGAGAGAATGAATTGTGTGGATTACTGTGCTAAACAGTAAAGGAGGATAAGAGAGAGGAAGTAAACCTCTTAGACTTTAACTAGAGATAACGAATTGTATGGATTACGTACTAAAAAGTAAAGGAGGATTAGAGAGAGGAAGTGAACCTATGTTAGACTTTAACTAGAGATAACGAATTGTATGGATTACGTACTAAACAGTAAAGGAGGATTAGAGAGAGAGGAAGTAAACCTATGTTAGACTTTAACTAGAGATAATGAATTGTATGGATTACGTACTAAACAGTAAAGGAGGATTAGAGAGAGAGGAAGTAAACCGATGTTAGACTTTGACTAGAGATAACGAATTGTATGGGTTACTGTGCTAAACAGTAAAGGAGGATAAGATAGAGGAAGTAAGCCTATGTTAGACTTTAACTAGAGAGAATGAATTGTATGGATTACTGTGCTAAACAGTAAAGGAGGATTAGAGAGAGGAAGTAAGCCTATGTTAGACTTTAACTAGAGAGAATGAATTGTATGGATTACTGTGCTAAACAGTAAAGGAGGATTAGAGAGAGGAAGTAAACCTATGTTGGACTTTAACTAGAGAGAATTAATTGTATGGATTACTGTGCTAAACAGTAAAGGAGGATTAGAGAGAGGAAGTAAACCTATGTTAGACTTTAAGTAGAGATAATGAATTGTATGGATTACTGTACTAAACAGTAAAGGAGGATTAGATAGAGAGGAAGTAAACATATGTTAGACTTCAGCTAGAGAGAATTCATTGTATGGATTACTGTACTAAACAGTAAAGGAGGATTCGAGAGAGGAAGTAAACATATGTTGGACTTTAACTAGAGAGAATTCATTGTATGGGTTACTGTACTAAACAGTAAAGGAGGATTAGAGAGAGGAAGTAAACCTATGTAAGACTTTAACTAGAGAGAATGAATTGTATGGATTACTGTGCTAAACAGTAAAGGAGGAATAGAGAGAGGAAGTAAACCTATGTTAGACTTTAACTAGAGATAATGAATTGTATGGATTACGTACTAAACAGTAAAGGAGGATTAGAGAGAGAGGAAGTAAACCTATGTTAGACTTTAACTAGAGATAACGAATTGTATGGATTACTGTACTGAACAGTAAAGGAGGATTAGAGAGACAGGAAGTAAACCTATGTTAGATTTTAACTAGAGATAATGAATTATATGGATTACGTACCAAACAGTAAAGGAGGATTAGAGAGAGAGGAAGTAAACCTATGTTAGACTTTAACTAGAGATAATGAATTGTATGGGTTACTGTGCTAAACAGTAAAGGAGGATTAGAGAGAGGAAGTAAACCTATGTTAGACTTTAACTAGAGATAATGAATTGTATGGATTACGTACTAAACAGTAAAGGAGGATTAGAGAGAGAGGAAGTAAACCTATGTTAGACTTTAACTAGAGATAATGAATTGTATGGATTACTGTGCTAAACAGTAAAGGAGGATTCGAGAGAGGAAGTAAACCTATGTTAGACTTTAACTAGAGATAACGAATTGTATGGGTTACTGTACAGTAAAGGAGGATTAGAGAGAGGAAGTAAGCCCATGTTAGACTTTAACTAGAGAGAATGAATTGTATGGATTACTGTGCTAAACAGTAATGGAGGATTAGAGAGAGGAAGTAAACATATGTTGGACTTTAACTAGAGAGAATTCATTGTATGGATTACTGTGCTAAACAGTAAAGGAGGATTAGAGAGAGGAAGTAAACCTATGTTAGACTTTAAGTAGAGATAATGAATTGTATGGATTACTGTGCTAAACAGTAAAGGAGGATTCGAGAGAGGAAGTAAACCTATGTTAGACTTTTACTAGAGAGAATGAATTGTGTGGATTACTGTGCTAAACAGTAAAGGAGGATTAGAGAGAGGAAGTAAACCTGTAAGACTTTAACTAGAGATAACGAATTGTATGGATTACTGTGCTAAACAGTAAAGGAGGATTAGAGAGAGGAAGTGAACCTATGTTAGACTTTAACTAGAGAGAATGAATTGTATGGATTACGTACTAAACAGTAAAGGAGGATTAGAGAGAGAGGAAGTAAACCTATGTTAGACTTTAACTAGAGAGAATGAATTGTATGGATTACTGTGCTAAACAGTAAAGGAGGATTAGAGAGAGGAAGTAAGCCTATGTAAAACTTTAACTAGAGATAACGAATTGTATGGATTACTGTGCTAAACAGTAAAGGAGGATTAGAGAGAGGAAGTAAACATATGTTAGACTTTAAGTAGAGATAATGAATTGTATGGATTACTGTACGAAACAGTAAAGGAGGATTAGATAGAGAGGAAGTAAACATATGTTAGACTTCAGCTAGAGAGAATTCATTGTATGGATTACTGTACTAAACAGTAAAGGAGGAATTCGAGAGAGGAAGTAAACATATGTTGGACTTTAACTAGAGAGAATTCATTGTATGGGTTACTGTACTAAACAGTAAAGGAGGATTCGAGAGAGGAAGTAAACCTATGTTAGACTTTAACTAGAGATAACTAATTGTATGGATTACTATACTCAACAGTAAAGGAGGATTAGAGAGAGGAAGTAAACCTATGTTAGACTTTAACTAGAGATAACTAATTGTATGGATTACTGTACTAAACAGTAAAGGAGGATTAGAGAGAGGAAGTAAACCTATGTTCGACTTTAACTAGAGATAATGAATTGTATGGATTATTGTGCTAAACAGTAAAGGAGGATAAGAGAGAGGAAGTAAACCTATGTTAGACTTTAACTAGAGATAACGAATTGTATGGATTACTGTGCTAAACAGTAAAGGAGGATTAGAGAGAGGAAGTAAACCTATGTTAGACTTTAACTAGAGATAACGAATTGTATGGGTTACTGTGCTAAACAGTAAAGGAGGATTAGAGAGAGGAAGTAAGTCTATGTTAGACTTTAACTAGAGAGAATGAATTGTATGGATTACTGTGCTAAACAGTAAAGGAGGATTAGAGAGAGGAAGTAAACATATGTTAGACTTTAAGTAGAGATAATGAATTGTATGGATTACTGTACTAAACAGTAAAGGAGGATTAGATAGAGAGGAAGTAAACATATGTTAGACTTCAGCTAGAGAGAATTCATTCTATGGATTACTGTACTAAACAGTAAAGGAGGATTCGAGAGAGGAAGTAAACATATGTTGGAATTTAACTAGAGAGAATTCATTGTATGGGTTACTGTACTAAACAGTAAAGGAGGATTAGAGAGAGGAAGTAAACATAGGTTGGACTTTAACTAGAGATAACTAATTGTATGGATTACTGTACTCAACAGTAAAGGAGGATTCGAGAGAGGAAGTAATCCTATGTTAGACTTTAACTAGAGATAACGAATTGTATGGATTACGTACTAAACAGTAAAGGAGGATTAGAGAGAGGAAGTAAACCTATGTTCGACTTTAACTAGAGATAATGAATTGTATGGATTACTCTGCTAAACAGTAAAGGAGGATTAGAGAGAGGAAGTAAACCTATGTTAGACTTTAACTAGAGATAACGAATTGTATGGATTACTGTGCTAAACAGTAAAGGAGGATTTGAGAGAGGAAGTAAACCTATGTTAGACTTTAACTAGAGAGAATGAATTGTGTGGATTACTGTGCTAAACAGTAAAGGAGGATTAGAGAGAGGAAGTAAACGTGTTAGACTTTAACTAGAGATATCGAATTGTATGGATTACTGTGCTAAACAGTAAAGGAGGATTAGAGAGAGGAAGTGAACCTATGTTAGACTTTAACTAGAGATAACGAATTGTATGGATTACGTACTAAACAGTAAAGGAGGATTAGAGAGAGAGGAAGTAAACCTATGTTAGACTTTAACTAGAGATAACGAATTGTATGGATTACTGTACTGAACAGTAAAGGAGGATTAGAGAGAGAGGAAGTAAACCTTTGTTAGACTTTAACTAGAGATAACGAATTGTATGGGTTCCTGTGCTAAACAGTAAAGGAGGATTAGAGAGAGGAAGTAAACATATGTTGGACTTTAACTCGAGAGAATTCATTGTATGGATTACTGTGCTAAACAGTAAAGGAGGATTAGAGAGAGGAAGTAAACCTATGTTAGACTTTAACTAGAGATAATGAATTGTATGGATTACTGTGCTAAACAGTAAAGGAGGATTCGAGAGAGGAAGTAAACCTATGTTAGACTTTAACTAGAGATAACGAATTGTATGGGTTACTGTGCTAAACAGTAAAGGAGGATTAGAGAGAGGAAGTAAGCCTATGTTAGACTTTAACTAGAGAGAATGAATTGTATGGATTACTGTACTAAACAGTAAAGGAGGATTAGAGAGAAGAAGTAAACCTATGTTAGACTTTAAGTTGAGATAATGAATTGTATGGATTACTGTACTAAACAGTAAAGGAGGATTAGAGAGAGAGGAAGTAAACATATGTTAGACTTCAGCTAGAGAGAATTCATTGTATGGATTACTGTACTAAACAGTAAAGGAGGATTCGAGATAGGAAGTAAACATATGTTGGACTTTAACTAGAGAGAATTCATTGTATGGATTACTGTGCTAAACAGTAAAGGAGGATTAGAGAGAGGAAGTAAACCTATGTTAGACTTTAAGTTGAGATAATGAATTGTATGGATTACTGTACTAAACAGTAAAGGAGGATTAGAGAGAGAGGAAGTAAACATATGTTAGACTTCAGCTAGAGAGAATTCATTGTATGGATTACTGTACTAAACAGTAAAGGAGGATTCGAGAGAGGAAGTAAACATATGTTGGACTTTAACTAGAGAGAATTCATTGTATGGATAACTGAACTAAACAGTAAAGGAGGATTAGAGAGAGGAAGTAAACCTATGTTAGACTTTAACTAGAGATAACTAATTGTATGGATTACGTACTAAACAGAAAAGGAGGATTAGAGAGAGGAAGTAAACCTATGTTAGACTTTAACTAGACATAACGAATTGTATGGATTACTGTGCTAAACAGTAAAGGAGGATTCGAGAGAGGAAGTAAACCTATTTTAGACTTTTACTAGAGAGAATGAATTGTGTGGATTACTGTGCTAAACAGTAAAGGAGGATTAGAGAGAGGAAGTAAACCTGTTAGACTTTAACTAGAGATAACGAATTGTATGGGTTACTGTGCTAAACAGTAAAGGAGGATTAGAGAGAGGAAGTAAGCCTATGTTAGACTTTAACTAGAGAGAATGAATTGTATGGATTACTGTGCTAAACAGTAAAGGAGGATTAGAGAGAGGAAGTAAACCTGTTAGACTTTAACTAGAGATAACGAATTGTATGGATTACTGTACTGAACAGTAAAGGAGGATTAGAGAGACAGGAAGTAAACCTATGTTAGACTTTAACTAGAGATAATGAATTATATGGATTACGTACCAAACAGTAAAGGAGGATTAGAGAGAGAGGAAGTAAACCTATGTTAGACTTTAACTAGAGAGAATGAATTGTGTGGATTACTGTGCTAAACAGTAAAGGAGGATAAGAGAGAGGAAGTAAACCTCTTAGACTTTAACTAGAGATAACGAATTGTATGGATTACGTATTAAAAAGTAAAGGAGGATTAGAGAGAGGAAGTGAACCTATGTTAGACTTTAACTAGAGATAACGAATTGTATGGATTACGTACTAAACAGTAAAGGAGGATTAGAGAGAGAGGAAGTAAACCTATGTTAGACTTTAACTAGAGATAATGAATTGTATGGATTACGTACTAAACAGTAAAGGAGGATTAGAGAGAGAGGAAGTAAACCTATGTTAGACTTTAACTAGAGATAACGAATTGTATGGGTTACTGTGCTAAACAGTAAAGGAGGATAAGATAGAGGAAGTAAGCCTATGTTAGACTTTAACTAGAGAGAATGAATTGTATGGATTACTGTGCTAAACAGTAAAGGAGGATTAGAGAGAGGAAGTAAGCCTGTGTTAGACTTTAACTAGAGAGAATGAATTGTATGGATTACTGTGCTAAACAGTAAAGGAGGATTAGGGAGAGGAAGTAAACCTATGTTGGACTTTAACTAGAGAGAATTCATTGTATGGATTACTGTGCTAAACAGTAAAGGAGGATTAGAGAGAGGAAGTAAACCTATGTTAGACTTTAAGTAGAGATAATGAATTGTATGGATTACTGTACTAAACAGTAAAGGAGGATTAGATAGAGAGGAAGTAAACATATGTTAGACTTCAGCTAGAGAGAATTCATTGTATGGATTACTGTACTAAACAGTAAAGGAGGATTCGAGAGAGGAAGTAAACATATGTTGGACTTTAACTAGAGAGAATTCATTGTATGGGTTACTGTACTAAACAGTAAAGGAGGATTAGAGAGAGGAAGCAAACCTATGTTAGACTTTAACTAGAGATAACTAATTGTATGGATTACGTACTAAACAGTAAAGGAGGATTAGAGAGAGGAAGTAAACATAGGTTGGACTTTAACTAGAGATAACTAATTGTATGGATTACTGTACTCAACAGTAAAGGAGGATTCGAGAGAGGAAGTAATCCTATGTTAGACTTTAACTAGAGATAACGAATTGTATGGATTACGTACTAAACAGTAAAGGAGGATTAGAGAGAGGAAGAAAACCTATGTTCGACTTTAACTAGAGATAATGAATTGTATGGATTACTGTACTGAACAGTAAAGGAGGATTAGAGAGAGAGGAAGTAAACCTATGTTAGACTTTAACTAGAGAGAATGTATTGTGTGGATTACTGTGCTAAACAGTAAAGGAGGATTAGAGAGAGGAAGTAAACCTCTTAGACTTTAACTAGAGATAACGAATTGTATGGATTACGTACTAAAAAGTAAAGGAGGATTAGAGAGAGGAAGTGAACCTATGTTAGACTTTAACTAGAGAGAATGAATTGCATGGATTACGTACTAAACAGTAAAGGAGGATTAGAGAGAGAGGAAGTAAACCTATGTTAGACTTTAACTAGAGATAACGAATTGTATGGATTACTGTACTGAACAGTAAAGGAGGATTAGAGAGAGAGGAAGTAAACCTATGTTAGACTTTAACTAGAGATAATGAATTATATGGATTACGTACTAAACAGTAAAGGAGGATTAGAGAGAGAGGAAGTAAACCTATGTTAGACTTTAACTAGAGATAACGAATTGTATGGATTACTGTACTGAACAGTAAAGGAGGATTAGAGAGAGAGGAAGTAAACCTATGTTAGACTTTAACTAGAGAGAATGAATTGTATGGATTACGTACTAAACAGTAAAGGAGGATTAGAGAGAGGAAGTAAACATATGTTGGACTTTAACTAGAGAGAATTCATTGTATGGGTTACTGTACTAAACAGTAAAGGAGGATTAGAGAGAGGAAGTAAACATAGGTTGGACTTTAACTAGAGATAACTAATTGTATGGATTACTGTACTGAACAGTAAAGGAGGATTAGAGAGAGAGGAAGTAAACCTATGTTAGACTTTAACAAGAGATAATGAATTGTATGGATTACGTACTAAACAGTAAAGGAGGATTAGAGAGAGAGGAAGTAAACCTATGTTAGACTTTAACTAGAGATAACGAATTGTATGGATTACTGTACTGAACAGTAAAGGAGGATTAGAGAGAGAGGAAGTAAACCTATGTTAGACTTTAACTAGAGATAATGAATTATATGGATTACGTACTAAACAGTAAAGGAGGATTAGAGAGAGAGGAAGTAAACCTATGTTAGACTTTAACTAGAGATAACGAATTGTATGGATTACTGTACTGAACAGTAAAGGAGGATTAGAGAGAGAGGAAGTAAACCTATGTTAGACTTTAACTAGAGAGAATGAATTGTATGGATTACGTACTAAACAGTAAAGGAGGATTAGAGAGAGAGGAAGTAAACCTATGTTAGACTTTAACTAGAGATAATGAATTGTATGGGTTACTGTGCTAAACAGTAAAGGAGGAATAGACAGAGGAAGTAAAGCTATGTTAGACTTTAACTAGAGATAATGAATTGTATGGATTACGTACTAAACAGTAAAGGAGGATTAGAGAGAGAGGAAGTAAACCTATGTTAGACTTTAACTAGAGATAATGAATTGTATGGATTACTGTGCTAAACAGTAAAGGAGGATTCGAGAGAGGAAGTAAACCTATGTTAGACTTTAACTAGAGATAACGAATTGTATGGGTTACTGTGCTAAACAGTAAAGGAGGATTAGAGAGAGGAAGTAAGCCCATGTTAGACTTTAACTAGAGAGAATGAATTGTATGGATTACTGTGCTAAACAGTAAAGGAGGATTCGAGAGAGGAAGTAAGCTTATGTTAGACTTTAAATAGAGAGAATTCATTGTATGGATTACTGTGCTAAACTGTAAAGGAGGATTAGAGAGAGGAAGTAAACCTATGTTAGACTTTAACTAGAGAGAATGAATTGCATGGATTACTGTACTCAACAGTAAAGGAGGATTAGAGAGAGGAAGTAAACATGATAGACTTAAAATAGAGAGAATTCATTGTATGGATTACTGTGCTAAACTGTAAAGGAGGACTAGAGAGAGGAAGTAAACCTATGTTAGACTTTAACTAGAGAGAATGAATTGCATGGATTACTGTACTCAACAGTAAAGGAGGATTAGAGAGAGGAAGTAAACATGATAGACTTAAAATAGAGAGAATTCATTGTATGGATTACTGTGCTAAACTGTAAAGGAGGATTAGAGAGAGGAAGTAAACCTATGTTAGACTTTAACTAGAGAGAATGAATTGCATGGATTACTGTACTCAACAGTAAAGGAGGATTAGAGAGAGGAAGTAAACATGATAGACTTAAAATAGAGAGAATTCATTGTATGGATTACTATGCTAAACAGTAAAGGAGGATTAGAGAGAGGAAGTAAACCTATGTTCGACTTTAACTGGAGATAACGAATTGTATGGATTACTTACTAAACAGTAAAGGAGGATTAGAGAGAGGAAGTAAACCTATGTTCGACTTTAACTGGAGATAATGAATTGTATGGATTACTGTGCAAAACAGTAAAGGAGGATTAGAGAGAGGAAGTAAACCTATGTTAGACTTTAACTAGAGATAACGAATTGTATGGTTTACTGTGCTAAACAGTAAAGGAGGATTCGAGAGAGGAAGTAAACCTCTTAGACTTTTACTAGAGCTAACGAATTGTATGGATTACGTACTAAAAAGTAAAGGAGGATTAGAGAGAGGAAGTAAACATATGTTGGACTTTAACTAGAGAGAATTCATTGTATGGATTACTGTACTGAACAGGAAAGGAGGATTAGAGAGAGAGGAAGTAAACCTATGTTAGACTTTAACTAGAGATAATGAATTGTATGGATTACGTACTAAACAGTAAAGGAGGATTAGAGAGAGAGGAAGTAAACCTATGTTAGACTTTAACTAGAGATAACGAATTGTATGGATTACTGTACTGAACAGTAAAGGAGGATTAGAGAGACAGGAAGTAAACCTATGTTAGACTTTAACTAGAGATAATGAATTATATGGATTACGTACCAAACAGTAAAGGAGGATTAGAGAGAGAGGAAGTAAACCTATGTTAGACTTTAACTAGAGATAATGAATTGTATGGGTTACTGTGCTAAACAGTAAAGGAGGATTAGAGAGAGGAAGTAAACCTATGTTAGACTTTAACTAGAGATAATGAATTGTATGGATTACGTACTAAACAGTAAAGGAGGATTAGAGAGAGAGGAAGTAAACCTATGTTAGACTTTAACTAGAGATAACGAATTGTATGGATTACTGTACTGAACAGTAAAGGAGGATTAGAGAGAGAGGAAGTAAACCTATGTTAGACTTTAACTAGAGATAATGAATTGTATGGATTACGTACTAAACAGTAAAGGAGGATTAGAGAGAGAGGAAGTAAACCTATGTTAGACTTTAACTAGAGATAATGAATTGTATGGGTTACTGTGCTAAACAGTAAAGGAGGATTAGAGAGAGGAAGTAAACCTATGTTAGACTTTAACTAGAGATAATGAA
Source organism: Hydrophis major (assembly GCA_033807585.1). NCBI lineage: Eukaryota > Metazoa > Chordata > Lepidosauria > Squamata > Elapidae > Hydrophis > Hydrophis major. The sequence continues at coordinate 5,848,413 of JAUCBL010000017.1, forward strand.
TTGTATGGATTACGTACTAAACAGTAAAGGAGGATTAGAGAGAGAGGAAGTAAACCTATGTTAGACTTTAACTAGAGATAATGAATTGTATGGATTACTGTGCTAAACAGTAAAGGAGGATTCGAGAGAGGAAGTAAACCTATGTTAGACTTTAACTAGAGAAAACGAATTGTATGGGTTACTGTACAGTAAAGGAGGATTAGAGAGAGGAAGTAAGCCCATGTTAGACTTTAACTAGAGAGAATGAATTGTATGGATTACTGTGCTAAACAGTAATGGAGGATTAGAGAGAGGAAGTAAACATATGTTGGACTTTAACTAGAGATAATTCATTGTATGGATTACTGTGCTAAACAGTAAAGGAGGATTAGAGAGAGGAAGTAAACCTATGTTAGACTTTAAGTAGAGATAACGAATTGTATGGATTACTGTGCTAAACAGTAAAGGAGGATTAGAGAGAGGAAGTAAACATATGTTGGACTTTAACTAGAGAGAATTCATTGTATGGGTTACTGTACTCAACAGTAAAGGAGGATTAGAGAGAGGAAGTAAACATATGATAGACTTTAAATAGAGAGAATTCATTGTATGGATTACTGTGCTAAACAGTAAAGGAGGATTAGAGAGAGGAAGTAAACCTATGTTAGACTTGAACTAAAGATAACGAATTGTATGGATTACTGTGCTAAACAGTAAAGGAGGATTAGGGAGAGGAAGTAAGCCTATGTTAGACTTTGACTAAAGATAACGAATTGTATGGATTACTGTGCTAAACAGTAAAGGAGGATTAGAGAGAGGAAGTAAACATATGTTGGACTTTAACTAGAGAGAATTCATTGTATGGATTACTGTGCTAAACAGTAAAGGAGGATTAGAGAGAGAGGAAGTAAAACTATGTTAGACTTTAACTAGAGATAACTAATTGTATGGATTACGTACTAAACAGTAAAGGAGGATTAGAGAGAGGAAGTAAACATAGGTTGGACTTTAACTGGAGATAACTAATTGTATGGATTACTGTACTCAACAGTAAAGCAGGATTCGAGAGAGGAAGTAATCCTATGTTAGACTTTAACTAGAGATAACGAATTGTATGGATTATGCACTAAACAGTAAAGGAGGATTAGAGAGAGGAAGTAAACCTATGTTCGACTTTAACTAGAGATAATGAATTGTATGGATTACTGTGCTAAACAGTAAAGGAGGATTAGAGAGAGGAAGTAAACCTATGTTAGACTTTAACTAGAGATAACGAATTGTATGGATTACTGTGCTAAACAGTAAGGGAGGATTCGAGAGAGGAAGAAAACCTATGTTAGACTTTAACTAGAGAGAATGAATTGTGTGGATTACTGTGCTAAACAGTAAAGGAGGATAAGAGAGAGGAAGTAAACCTCTTAGACTTTAACTAGAGATAACGAATTGTATGGATTACGTACTAAAAAGTAAAGGAGGATTAGAGAGAGGAAGTGAACCTATGTTAGACTTTAACTAGAGATAACGAATTGTATGGATTACGTACTAAACAGTAAAGGAGGATTAGAGAGAGAGGAAGTAAACCTATGTTAGACTTTAACTAGAGATAATGAATTGTATGGATTACGTACTAAACAGTAAAGGAGGATTAGAGAGAGAGGAAGTAAACCGATGTTAGACTTTGACTAGAGATAACGAATTGTATGGGTTACTGTGCTAAACAGTAAAGGAGGATAAGATAGAGGAAGTAAGCCTATGTTAGACTTTAACTAGAGAGAATGAATTGTATGGATTACTGTGCTAAACAGTAAAGGAGGATTAGAGAGAGGAAGTAAGCCTATGTTAGACTTTAACTAGAGAGAATGAATTGTATGGATTACTGTGCTAAACAGTAAAGGAGGATTAGAGAGAGGAAGTAAACCTATGTTGGACTTTAACTAGAGAGAATTAATTGTATGGATTACTGTGCTAAACAGTAAAGGAGGATTAGAGAGAGGAAGTAAACCTATGTTAGACTTTAAGTAGAGATAATGAATTGTATGGATTACTGTACTAAACAGTAAAGGAGGATTAGATAGAGAGGAAGTAAACATATGTTAGACTTCAGCTAGAGAGAATTCATTGTATGGATTACTGTACTAAACGGTAAAGGAGGATTCGAGAGAGGAAGTAAACATATGTTGGACTTTAACTAGAGAGAATTCATTGTATGGGTTACTGTACTAAACAGTAAAGGAGGATTAGAGAGAGGAAGTAAACCTATGTAAGACTTTAACTAGAGAGAATGAATTGTATGGATTACTGTGCTAAACAGTAAAGGAGGAATAGAGAGAGGAAGTAAACCTATGTTAGACTTTAACTAGAGATAATGAATTGTATGGATTACGTACTAAACAGTAAAGGAGGATTAGAGAGAGAGGAAGTAAACCTATGTTAGACTTTAACTAGAGATAACGAATTGTATGGATTACTGTACTGAACAGTAAAGGAGGATTAGAGAGACAGGAAGTAAACCTATGTTAGATTTTAACTAGAGATAATGAATTATATGGATTACGTACCAAACAGTAAAGGAGGATTAGAGAGAGAGGAAGTAAACCTATGTTAGACTTTAACTAGAGATAATGAATTGTATGGGTTACTGTGCTAAACAGTAAAGGAGGATTAGAGAGAGGAAGTAAACCTATGTTAGACTTTAACTAGAGATAATGAATTGTATGGATTACGTACTAAACAGTAAAGGAGGATTAGAGAGAGAGGAAGTAAACCTATGTTAGACTTTAACTAGAGATAATGAATTGTATGGATTACTGTGCTAAACAGTAAAGGAGGATTCGAGAGAGGAAGTAAACCTATGTTAGACTTTAACTAGAGATAACGAATTGTATGGGTTACTGTACAGTAAAGGAGGATTAGAGAGAGGAAGTAAGCCCATGTTAGACTTTAACTAGAGAGAATGAATTGTATGGATTACTGTGCTAAACAGTAATGGAGGATTAGAGAGAGGAAGTAAACATATGTTGGACTTTAACTAGAGAGAATTCATTGTATGGATTACTGTGCTAAACAGTAAAGGAGGATTAGAGAGAGGAAGTAAACCTATGTTAGACTTTAAGTAGAGATAATGAATTGTATGGATTACTGTGCTAAACAGTAAAGGAGGATTCGAGAGAGGAAGTAAACCTATGTTAGACTTTTACTAGAGAGAATGAATTGTGTGGATTACTGTGCTAAACAGTAAAGGAGGATTAGAGAGAGGAAGTAAACCTGTAAGACTTTAACTAGAGATAACGAATTGTATGGATTACTGTGCTAAACAGTAAAGGAGGATTAGAGAGAGGAAGTGAACCTATGTTAGACTTTAACTAGAGAGAATGAATTGTATGGATTACGTACTAAACAGTAAAGGAGGATTAGAGAGAGAGGAAGTAAACCTATGTTAGACTTTAACTAGAGAGAATGAATTGTATGGATTACTGTGCTAAACAGTAAAGGAGGATTAGAGAGAGGAAGTAAGCCTATGTAAAACTTTAACTAGAGATAACGAATTGTATGGATTACTGTGCTAAACAGTAAAGGAGGATTAGAGAGAGGAAGTAAACATATGTTAGACTTTAAGTAGAGATAATGAATTGTATGGATTACTGTACGAAACAGTAAAGGAGGATTAGATAGAGAGGAAGTAAACATATGTTAGACTTCAGCTAGAGAGAATTCATTGTATGGATTACTGTACTAAACAGTAAAGGAGGAATTCGAGAGAGGAAGTAAACATATGTTGGACTTTAACTAGAGAGAATTCATTGTATGGGTTACTGTACTAAACAGTAAAGGAGGATTCGAGAGAGGAAGTAAACCTATGTTAGACTTTAACTAGAGATAACTAATTGTATGGATTACTATACTCAACAGTAAAGGAGGATTAGAGAGAGGAAGTAAACCTATGTTAGACTTTAACTAGAGATAACTAATTGTATGGATTACTGTACTAAACAGTAAAGGAGGATTAGAGAGAGGAAGTAAACCTATGTTCGACTTTAACTAGAGATAATGAATTGTATGGATTATTGTGCTAAACAGTAAAGGAGGATAAGAGAGAGGAAGTAAACCTATGTTAGACTTTAACTAGAGATAACGAATTGTATGGATTACTGTGCTAAACAGTAAAGGAGGATTAGAGAGAGGAAGTAAACCTATGTTAGACTTTAACTAGAGATAACGAATTGTATGGGTTACTGTGCTAAACAGTAAAGGAGGATTAGAGAGAGGAAGTAAGTCTATGTTAGACTTTAACTAGAGAGAATGAATTGTATGGATTACTGTGCTAAACAGTAAAGGAGGATTAGAGAGAGGAAGTAAACATATGTTAGACTTTAAGTAGAGATAATGAATTGTATGGATTACTGTACTAAACAGTAAAGGAGGATTAGATAGAGAGGAAGTAAACATATGTTAGACTTCAGCTAGAGAGAATTCATTCTATGGATTACTGTACTAAACAGTAAAGGAGGATTCGAGAGAGGAAGTAAACATATGTTGGAATTTAACTAGAGAGAATTCATTGTATGGGTTACTGTACTAAACAGTAAAGGAGGATTAGAGAGAGGAAGTAAACATAGGTTGGACTTTAACTAGAGATAACTAATTGTATGGATTACTGTACTCAACAGTAAAGGAGGATTCGAGAGAGGAAGTAATCCTATGTTAGACTTTAACTAGAGATAACGAATTGTATGGATTACGTACTAAACAGTAAAGGAGGATTAGAGAGAGGAAGTAAACCTATGTTCGACTTTAACTAGAGATAATGAATTGTATGGATTACTCTGCTAAACAGTAAAGGAGGATTAGAGAGAGGAAGTAAACCTATGTTAGACTTTAACTAGAGATAACGAATTGTATGGATTACTGTGCTAAACAGTAAAGGAGGATTTGAGAGAGGAAGTAAACCTATGTTAGACTTTAACTAGAGAGAATGAATTGTGTGGATTACTGTGCTAAACAGTAAAGGAGGATTAGAGAGAGGAAGTAAACGTGTTAGACTTTAACTAGAGATATCGAATTGTATGGATTACTGTGCTAAACAGTAAAGGAGGATTAGAGAGAGGAAGTGAACCTATGTTAGACTTTAACTAGAGATAACGAATTGTATGGATTACGTACTAAACAGTAAAGGAGGATTAGAGAGAGAGGAAGTAAACCTATGTTAGACTTTAACTAGAGATAACGAATTGTATGGATTACTGTACTGAACAGTAAAGGAGGATTAGAGAGAGAGGAAGTAAACCTTTGTTAGACTTTAACTAGAGATAACGAATTGTATGGGTTCCTGTGCTAAACAGTAAAGGAGGATTAGAGAGAGGAAGTAAACATATGTTGGACTTTAACTCGAGAGAATTCATTGTATGGATTACTGTGCTAAACAGTAAAGGAGGATTAGAGAGAGGAAGTAAACCTATGTTAGACTTTAACTAGAGATAATGAATTGTATGGATTACTGTGCTAAACAGTAAAGGAGGATTCGAGAGAGGAAGTAAACCTATGTTAGACTTTAACTAGAGATAACGAATTGTATGGGTTACTGTGCTAAACAGTAAAGGAGGATTAGAGAGAGGAAGTAAGCCTATGTTAGACTTTAACTAGAGAGAATGAATTGTATGGATTACTGTACTAAACAGTAAAGGAGGATTAGAGAGAAGAAGTAAACCTATGTTAGACTTTAAGTTGAGATAATGAATTGTATGGATTACTGTACTAAACAGTAAAGGAGGATTAGAGAGAGAGGAAGTAAACATATGTTAGACTTCAGCTAGAGAGAATTCATTGTATGGATTACTGTACTAAACAGTAAAGGAGGATTCGAGATAGGAAGTAAACATATGTTGGACTTTAACTAGAGAGAATTCATTGTATGGATTACTGTGCTAAACAGTAAAGGAGGATTAGAGAGAGGAAGTAAACCTATGTTAGACTTTAAGTTGAGATAATGAATTGTATGGATTACTGTACTAAACAGTAAAGGAGGATTAGAGAGAGAGGAAGTAAACATATGTTAGACTTCAGCTAGAGAGAATTCATTGTATGGATTACTGTACTAAACAGTAAAGGAGGATTCGAGAGAGGAAGTAAACATATGTTGGACTTTAACTAGAGAGAATTCATTGTATGGATAACTGAACTAAACAGTAAAGGAGGATTAGAGAGAGGAAGTAAACCTATGTTAGACTTTAACTAGAGATAACTAATTGTATGGATTACGTACTAAACAGAAAAGGAGGATTAGAGAGAGGAAGTAAACCTATGTTAGACTTTAACTAGACATAACGAATTGTATGGATTACTGTGCTAAACAGTAAAGGAGGATTCGAGAGAGGAAGTAAACCTATTTTAGACTTTTACTAGAGAGAATGAATTGTGTGGATTACTGTGCTAAACAGTAAAGGAGGATTAGAGAGAGGAAGTAAACCTGTTAGACTTTAACTAGAGATAACGAATTGTATGGGTTACTGTGCTAAACAGTAAAGGAGGATTAGAGAGAGGAAGTAAGCCTATGTTAGACTTTAACTAGAGAGAATGAATTGTATGGATTACTGTGCTAAACAGTAAAGGAGGATTAGAGAGAGGAAGTAAGCCTATCTTAGACTTTAACTAGAGAGAATGAATTGTATGGATTACTGTGCTAAACAGTAAAGGAGGATTAGAGAGAGGAAGTAAACATATGTTAGACTTTAAGTAGAGATAATGAATTGTATGGATTACTGTACTAAACAGTAAAGGAGGATTAGATAGAGAGGAAGTAAACATATGTTAGACTTCAGCTAGAGAGAATTCATTGTATGGATTACTGTACTAAACAGTAAAGGAGGATTCGAGAGAGGAAGTAAACATATGTTGGACTTTAACTAGAGAGAATTCATTGTATGGGTTACTGTACTAAACAGTAAAGGAGGATTAGAGAGAGGAAGTAAACCTAAGTTAGACTTTAACTAGAGATAACTAATTGTATGGATTACTGTACTCAACAGTAAAGGAGGATTAGAGAGAGGAAGTAATCCTATGTTAGACTTTAACTAGAGATAACGAATTGTATGGATTACGTACTAAACAGTAAAGGAGGATTAGAGAGAGGAAGTAAACCTATGTTCGACTTTAACTAGAGATAATGAATTGTATGGATTATTGTGCTAAACACTAAAGGAGGATTAGAGAGAGGAAGTAAACCTATGTTAGACTTTAACTAGAGATAACGAATTGTATGGGTTACTGTGCTAAACAGTAAAGGAGGATTAGAGAGAGGAAGTAAGCCTATGTTAGACTTTAACTAGAGAGAATTCATTGTATGGATTACTGTACTAAACAGTAAAGGAGGATTAGAGAGAGGAAGTAAACTTATGTTAGACTTTAACTAGAGATAACTAATTGTATGGATTACGTACTAAACAGTAAAGGAGGATTAGAGAGAGGAAGTAAACATAGGTTGGACTTTAACTAGAGATAACTAATTGTATGGATTACTGTACTCAACAGTAAAGGAGGATTCGAGAGAGGAAGTAATCCTATGTTAGACTTTAACGAGAGATAACGAATTGTATGGATTACTGTGCTAAACAGTAAAGGAGGATTAGAGAGAGGAAGTGAACCTATGTTAGACTTTAACTAGAGAGAATGAATTGTATGGATTACGTACTAAACAGTAAAGGAGGATTAGAGAGAGAGGAAGTAAACCTATGTTAGACTTTAACTAGAGATAATGAATTGTATGGATTACTGTGCTTAACAGTAAAGGAGGATTCGAGAGAGGAAGTAAACCTATGTTAGACTTTAACTAGAGATAACGAATTGTATGGGTTACTGTGCTAAACAGTAAAGGAGGATTAGAGAGAGGAAGTAAGCCTATGTTAGACTTTAACTAGAGAGAATGAATTGTATGGATTACTGTCCTAAACAGTAAAGGAGGATTAGAGAGAAGAAGTAAACATATGTTGGACTTTAACTAGAGAGAATTCATTGTATGGATTACTGTGCTAAACAGTAAAGGAGGATTAGAGAGAGGAAGTAAACCTATGTTAGACTTTAAGTTGAGATAATGAATTGTATGGATTACTGTACTAAACAGTAAAGGAGGATTAGAGAGAGAGGAAGTAAACATATGTTAGACTTCAGCTAGAGAGAATTCATTGTATGGATTACTGTACTAAACAGTAAAGGAGTATTCGAGAGAGGAAGTAAACATATGTTGGACTTTAACTAGAGAGAATTCATTGTATGGATAACTGAACTAAACAGTAAAGGAGGATTAGAGACAGGAAGTAAACCTATGTTAGACTTTAACTAGAGATAACTAATTGTATGGATTACGTACTAAACAGAAAAGGAGGATTAGAGAGAGGAAGTAAACCTATGTTAGACTTTAACTAGAGATAACGAATTGTATGGATTACTGTGCTAAACAGTAAAGGAGGATTCGAGAGAGGAAGTAAACCTATTTTAGACTTTTACTAGAGAGAATGAATTGTGTGGATTACTGTGCTAAACAGTAAAGGAGGATTAGAGAGAGGAAGTAAACCTGTTAGACTTTAACTAGAGATAACGAATTGTATGGATTACTGTGCTAAACAGTAAAGGAGGATTAGAGAGAGGAAGTAAGCCTATGTTAGACTTTAACTAGAGAGAATGAATTGTATGGATTACTGTGCTAAAAAGTAAAGGAGGATTAGAGAGAGGAAGTAAACATATGTTAGACTTTAAGTAGAGATAATGAATTGTATGGATTACTGTACTAAACAGTAAAGGAGGATTAGATAGAGAGGAAGTAAACATATGTTAGACTTCAGCTAGAGAGAATTCATTGTATGGATTACTGTACTAAACAGTAAAGGAGGATTCGAGAGAGGAAGTAAACATATGTTGGACTTTAACTAGAGAGAATTCATTGTATGGGTTACTGTACTAAACAGTAAAGGAGGATTAGAGAGAGGAAGTAAACCTATGTTAGACTTTAACTAGAGATAACTAATTGTATGGATTACTGTACTCAACAGTAAAGGAGGATTAGAGAGAGGAAGTAATCCTATGTTAGACTTTAACTAGAGATAACGAATTGTATGGATTACGTACTAAACAGTAAAGGAGGATTAGAGAGAGGAAGTAAACCTATGTTCGACTTTAACTAGAGATAATGAATTGTATGGATTATTGTGCTAAACACTAAAGGAGGATTAGAGAGAGGAAGTAAACCTATGTTAGACTTTAACTAGAGATAACGAATTGTATGGATTACTGTGCTTAACAGTAAAGGAGGATTAGAGAGAGGAAGTAAACCTATGTTAGACTTTAACTAGAGATAACGAATTGTATGGGTTACTGTGCTGAACAGTAAAGGAGGATTAGAGAGAGGAAGTAAGCCTATTTTAGAGTTTAACTAGAGAGAATGAATTGTATGGATTACTGTGCTAAACAGTAAAGGAGGATTAGAGAGAGGAAGTAAGCCTATGTTAGACGTTAACTAGAGAGAATGAATTGTATGGATTACTGTGCTAAACAGTAAAGGAGGATTAGAGAGAGGAAGTAAACATATGTTAGACTTTAAGTTGAGATAATGAATTGTATGGATTACTGTACTAAACAGTAAAGGAGGATTAGATAGAGAGGAAGTAAACATATGTTAGACTTCAGCTAGAGAGAATTCATTGTATGGATTACTGTACTAAACAGTAAAGGAGGATTCGAGAGAGGAAGTAAACATATGTTGGAATTTAACTAGAGAGAATTCATTGTATGGGTTACTGTACTAAACAGTAAAGGAGGATTAGAGAGAGGAAGTAAACATAGGTTGGACTTTAACTAGAGATAATTAATTGTATGGATTACTGTACTCAACAGTAAAGGAGGATTCGAGAGAGGAAGTAATCCTATGTTAGACTTTAACTAGAGATAACGAATTGTATGGATTACGTACTAAACAGTAAAGGAGGATTAGAGAGAGGAAGTAAACCTATGTTCGACTTTAACTAGAGATAATGAATTGTATGGATTACTGTGCTAAACAGTAAAGGAGGATTAGAGAGAGGAAGTAAACCTATGTTAGACTTTAACTAGAGATAACGAATTGTATGGATTACTGTGCTAAACAGTAAAGGAGGATTAGAGAGAGGAAGTGAACCTATGTTAGACTTTAACTAGAGATAACGAATTGTATGGATTACGTACTAAACAGTAAAGGAGGATTAGAGAGAGGAAGTAAGCCTATGTTAGACTTTAACTAGAGAGAATGAATTGTATGGATTACTGTGCTAAACAGTAAAGGAGGATTAGAGAGAGGAAGTAAGCCTATCTTAGACTTTAACTAGAGAGAATGAATTGTATGGATTACTGTGCTAAACAGTAAAGGAGGATTAGAGAGAGGAAGTAAACATATGTTAGACTTTAAGTAGAGATAATGAATTGTATGGATTACTGTACTAAACAGTAAAGGAGGATTAGATAGAGAGGAAGTAAACATATGTTAGACTTCAGCTAGAGAGAATTCATTGTATGGATTACTGTACTAAACAGTAAAGGAGGATTCGAGAGAGGAAGTAAACATATGTTGGACTTTAACTAGAGAGAATTCATTGTATGGGTTACTGTACTAAACAGTAAAGGAGGATTAGAGAGAGGAAGTAAACCTAAGTTAGACTTTAACTAGAGATAACTAATTGTATGGATTACTGTACTCAACAGTAAAGGAGGATTAGAGAGAGGAAGTAATCCTATGTTAGACTTTAACTAGAGATAACGAATTGTATGGATTACGTACTAAACAGTAAAGGAGGATTAGAGAGAGGAAGTAAACCTATGTTCGACTTTAACTAGAGATAATGAATTGTATGGATTATTGTGCTAAACACTAAAGGAGGATTAGAGAGAGGAAGTAAACCTATGTTAGACTTTAACTAGAGATAACGAATTGTATGGGTTACTGTGCTAAACAGTAAAGGAGGATTAGAGAGAGGAAGTAAGCCTATGTTAGACTTTAACTAGAGAGAATTCATTGTATGGATTACTGTACTAAACAGTAAAGGAGGATTAGAGAGAGGAAGTAAACTTATGTTAGACTTTAACTAGAGATAACTAATTGTATGGATTACGTACTAAACAGTAAAGGAGGATTAGAGAGAGGAAGTAAACATAGGTTGGACTTTAACTAGAGATAACTAATTGTATGGATTACTGTACTCAACAGTAAAGGAGGATTCGAGAGAGGAAGTAATCCTATGTTAGACTTTAACGAGAGATAACGAATTGTATGGATTACTGTGCTAAACAGTAAAGGAGGATTAGAGAGAGGAAGTGAACCTATGTTAGACTTTAACTAGAGAGAATGAATTGTATGGATTACGTACTAAACAGTAAAGGAGGATTAGAGAGAGAGGAAGTAAACCTATGTTAGACTTTAACTAGAGATAATGAATTGTATGGATTACTGTGCTTAACAGTAAAGGAGGATTCGAGAGAGGAAGTAAACCTATGTTAGACTTTAACTAGAGATAACGAATTGTATGGGTTACTGTGCTAAACAGTAAAGGAGGATTAGAGAGAGGAAGTAAGCCTATGTTAGACTTTAACTAGAGAGAATGAATTGTATGGATTACTGTCCTAAACAGTAAAGGAGGATTAGAGAGAAGAAGTAAACATATGTTGGACTTTAACTAGAGAGAATTCATTGTATGGATTACTGTGCTAAACAGTAAAGGAGGATTAGAGAGAGGAAGTAAACCTATGTTAGACTTTAAGTTGAGATAATGAATTGTATGGATTACTGTACTAAACAGTAAAGGAGGATTAGAGAGAGAGGAAGTAAACATATGTTAGACTTCAGCTAGAGAGAATTCATTGTATGGATTACTGTACTAAACAGTAAAGGAGTATTCGAGAGAGGAAGTAAACATATGTTGGACTTTAACTAGAGAGAATTCATTGTATGGATAACTGAACTAAACAGTAAAGGAGGATTAGAGACAGGAAGTAAACCTATGTTAGACTTTAACTAGAGATAACTAATTGTATGGATTACGTACTAAACAGAAAAGGAGGATTAGAGAGAGGAAGTAAACCTATGTTAGACTTTAACTAGAGATAACGAATTGTATGGATTACTGTGCTAAACAGTAAAGGAGGATTCGAGAGAGGAAGTAAACCTATTTTAGACTTTTACTAGAGAGAATGAATTGTGTGGATTACTGTGCTAAACAGTAAAGGAGGATTAGAGAGAGGAAGTAAACCTGTTAGACTTTAACTAGAGATAACGAATTGTATGGATTACTGTGCTAAACAGTAAAGGAGGATTAGAGAGAGGAAGTAAGCCTATGTTAGACTTTAACTAGAGAGAATGAATTGTATGGATTACTGTGCTAAAAAGTAAAGGAGGATTAGAGAGAGGAAGTAAACATATGTTAGACTTTAAGTAGAGATAATGAATTGTATGGATTACTGTACTAAACAGTAAAGGAGGATTAGATAGAGAGGAAGTAAACATATGTTAGACTTCAGCTAGAGAGAATTCATTGTATGGATTACTGTACTAAACAGTAAAGGAGGATTCGAGAGAGGAAGTAAACATATGTTGGACTTTAACTAGAGAGAATTCATTGTATGGGTTACTGTACTAAACAGTAAAGGAGGATTAGAGAGAGGAAGTAAACCTATGTTAGACTTTAACTAGAGATAACTAATTGTATGGATTACTGTACTCAACAGTAAAGGAGGATTAGAGAGAGGAAGTAATCCTATGTTAGACTTTAACTAGAGATAACGAATTGTATGGATTACGTACTAAACAGTAAAGGAGGATTAGAGAGAGGAAGTAAACCTATGTTCGACTTTAACTAGAGATAATGAATTGTATGGATTATTGTGCTAAACACTAAAGGAGGATTAGAGAGAGGAAGTAAACCTATGTTAGACTTTAACTAGAGATAACGAATTGTATGGATTACTGTGCTTAACAGTAAAGGAGGATTAGAGAGAGGAAGTAAACCTATGTTAGACTTTAACTAGAGATAACGAATTGTATGGGTTACTGTGCTGAACAGTAAAGGAGGATTAGAGAGAGGAAGTAAGCCTATTTTAGAGTTTAACTAGAGAGAATGAATTGTATGGATTACTGTGCTAAACAGTAAAGGAGGATTAGAGAGAGGAAGTAAGCCTATGTTAGACTTTAACTAGAGAGAATGAATTGTATGGATTACTGTGCTAAACAGTAAAGGAGGATTAGAGAGAGGAAGTAAACATATGTTAGACTTTAAGTTGAGATAATGAATTGTATGGATTACTGTACTAAACAGTAAAGGAGGATTAGATAGAGAGGAAGTAAACATATGTTAGACTTCAGCTAGAGAGAATTCATTGTATGGATTACTGTACTAAACAGTAAAGGAGGATTCGAGAGAGGAAGTAAACATATGTTGGAATTTAACTAGAGAGAATTCATTGTATGGGTTACTGTACTAAACAGTAAAGGAGGATTAGAGAGAGGAAGTAAACATAGGTTGGACTTTAACTAGAGATAATTAATTGTATGGATTACTGTACTCAACAGTAAAGGAGGATTCGAGAGAGGAAGTAATCCTATGTTAGACTTTAACTAGAGATAACGAATTGTATGGATTACGTACTAAACAGTAAAGGAGGATTAGAGAGAGGAAGTAAACCTATGTTCGACTTTAACTAGAGATAATGAATTGTATGGATTACTGTGCTAAACAGTAAAGGAGGATTAGAGAGAGGAAGTAAACCTATGTTAGACTTTAACTAGAGATAACGAATTGTATGGATTACTGTGCTAAACAGTAAAGGAGGATTAGAGAGAGGAAGTGAACCTATGTTAGACTTTAACTAGAGATAACGAATTGTATGGATTACGTACTAAACAGTAAAGGAGGATTAGAGAGAGAGGAAGTAAACCTATGTTAGACTTTAACTAGAGATAACTAATTGTATGGATTACTGTACTGAACAGTAAAGGAGGATTAGAGAGAGAGGAAGTAAACCTATGTTAGACTTTAACTGGAGAGAATGAATTGTATGGATTACTGTGCTAAACAGTAAAGGAGGATTAGAGTTAGGAAGTAAGCCTATGTTAGACTTTAACTAGAGAGAATGAATTGTATGGATTACTGTGCTAAACATTAAAGGAGGATTAGAGAGAGGAAGTAAACATATGTTGGACTTTAACTCGAGAGAATTCATTGTATGGATTACTGTGCTAAACAGTAAAGGAGGATTAGAGAGAGGAAGTAAACCTATGTTAGACTTTAAGTAGAGATAATGAATTGTATGGATTACTGTACTAAACAGTAAAGGAGGATTAGATAGAGGAAGTAAACATAGGTTGGACTTTAACTAGAGATAACTAATTGTATGGATTACTGTACTCAACAGTAAAGGAGGATTCGAGAGAGGAAGTAATCCTATGTTAGACTTTAACTAGAGATCACGAATTGTATGGATTACGTACTAAACAGTAAAAGAGGATTAGAGAGAGGAAGTAAACCTATGTTAGACTTTAACTAGAGATAATGAATTGTATGGATTACTGTGCTAAACAGTAAAGGAGGATTCGAGAAAGGAAGTAAACCTATGTTAGACTTTAACTAGAGATAACCAATTGTATGGGTTACTGTGCTAAACAGTAAAGGAGGATTAGAGAGAGGAAGTAAGCCTATGTTAGACTTTAACTAGAGAGAATGAATTGTATGGATTACTGTGCTAAACAGTAAAGGAGGATTAGAGAGAGGAAGTAAGCCTATGTTAGACTTTAACTGGAGAGAATGAATTGTATGGATTACTGTGCTAAACAGTAAAGGAGGATTAGAGTTAGGAAGTAAGCCTATGTTAGACTTTAACTAGAGAGAATGAATTGTATGGATTACTGTGCTAAACAGTAAAGGAGGATTAGAGAGAGGAAGTAAACATATGTTCGACTTTAACTAGAGATAATGAATTGTATGGATTACGTACTAAACAGTAAAGGAGGATTAGAGAGAGGAAGTAAACCTATGTTAGACTTTAAGTAGAGATAACTAATTGTATGGATTACTGTACTCAACAGTAAAGGAGGATTCGAGAGAGGAAGTAATCCTATGTTAGACTTTAACTAGAGATAACGAATTGTGTGGATTACGTACTAAACAGTAAAGGAGGATTAGAGAGAGGAGGTAAACCTATGTTCGACTTTAACTAGAGATAATGAATTGTATGGATTACTGTGCTAAACAGTAAAGGAGGATTAGAGAGAGGAAGTAAACCTATGTTAGACTTTAACTAGAGATAACGAATTGTATGGATTACTGTGCTAAACAGTAAAGGAGGATTCGAGAGAGGAAGTAAACCTATGTTAGACTTTAACTAGAGAGAATGAATTGTGTGGATTACTGTGCTAAACAGTAAAGGAGGATTAGAGAGAGGAAGTAAACCTGTTAGACTTTAACTAGAGATAACGAATTGTATGGATTACTGTGCTAAACAGTAAAGGAGGATTAGAGAGAGGAAGTGAACCTATGTTAGACTTTAACTAGAGATAACGAATTGTATGGATTATGTACTAAACAGTAAAGGAGGATTAGAGAGAGAGGAAGTAAACCTATGTTAGACTTTAACTAGAGATAACGAATTGTATGGATTACTGTACTGAACAGTAAAGGAGGATTAGAGAGAGAGGAAGTAAACCTATGTTAGACTGTAACTAGAGATAATGAATTGTATGGATTACGTACTAAACAGTAAAGGAGGATTAGAGAGAGAGGAAGTAAACCTATGTTAGACTTTAACTAGAGATAACGAATTGTATGGATTACTGTACTGAACAGTAAAGGAGGATTAGAGAGAGAGGAAGTAAACCTATGTTAGACTTTAACTAGAGATAATGAATTGTATGGATTACGTACTAAACAGTAAAGGAGGATTAGAGAGAGAGGAAGTAAACCTATGTTAGACTTTAACTAGAGATAATGAATTGTATGGATTACTGTGCTAAACAGTAAAGGAGGATTCGAGAGAGGAAGTAAACCTATGTTAGACTTTAACTAGAGATAACGAATTGTATGGGTTACTGTGCTAAACAGTAAAGGAGGATTAGAGAGTGGAAGTAAGCCCATGTTAGACTTTAACTAGAGAGAATGAATTGTATGGATTACTGTGCTAAACAGTAAAGGAGGATTAGAGAGAGGAAGTAAGCCTATGTTAGACTTTAACTAGAGAGAATGAATTGTATGGATTACTGTGCTAAACAGTAAAGGAGGATTAGAGAGAGGAAGTAAACATATGTTGGACTTTAACTAGAGAGAATTCTTTGTATGGATTACTGTGCTAAACAGTAAAGGAGGATTAGAGAGAGGAAGTAAACCTATGTTAGACTTTAACTAAACATAACGAATTGTATGGATTACTGTGCTAAACAGTAAAGGAGGATTAGAGAGAGGAAGTAAACCTATGTTAGACTTTAACTTGAGAGAATGAATTGTATGGAATACTGTACTCAACAGTAAAGGAGGATTAGAGAGAGGAAGTAAACATATGATAGACTTTAAATAGAGAGAATTCATTGTATGGATTACTGTGCTAAACAGTAAAGGAGGATTAGAGACAGGAAGTAAACCTATGTTAGACTTTAACTAAAGATAACGAATTGTATGGATTACTGTGCTAAACAGTAAAGGAGGATTAGAGAGAGGAAGTAAGCCTATGTTAGACTTTAACTAGAGAGAATGAATTGTATGGATTACTGTGCTAAACAGTAAAGGAGGATTAGAGAGAGGAAGTAAACATATGTTGGACTTTAACTAGAGAGAATTCATTGTATGGATTACTGTGCTAAACAGTAAAGGAGGATTAGAGAGAGGAAGTAAACCTATGTTAGACTTTAAGTTGAGATAATGAATTGTATGGATTACTGTACTAAACAGTAAAGGAGGATTAGAGAGAGAGGAAGTAAACATATGTTAGACTTCAGCTAGAGAGAATTCATCGTATGGATTACTGTACTAAACAGTAAACGAGGATTCGAGAGAGGAAGTAAACATATGTTGGACTTTAACTAGAGAGAATTCATTGTATGGATAACTGAACTAAACAGTAAAGGAGGATTAGAGAGAGGAAGTAAACCTATGTTAGACTTTAACTAGAGATAACTAATTGTATGGATTACGTACTAAACAGAAAAGGAGGATTAGAGAGAGGAAGTAAACCTATGTTAGACTTTAACTAGAGATAACGAATTGTATGGATTACTGTGCTAAACAGTAAAGGCGGATTCGAGAGAGGAAGTAAACCTATTTTAGACTTTTACTAGAGAGAATGAATTGTGTGGATTACTGTGCTAAACAGTAAAGGAGGATTAGAGAGAGGAAGTAAACCTGTTAGACTTTAACTAGAGATAACGAATTGTATGGATTACTGTGCTAAACAGTAAAGGAGGATTAGAGAGAGGAAGTAAACCTATGTTAGACTTTAACTAGAGATAACGAATTGTATGGATTACTGTACTGAACAGTAAAGGAGGATTAGATAGAGAGGAAGTAAACATATGTTAGACTTTAAGTAGAGATAATGAATTGTATGGATTACTGTACTAAACAGTAAAGGAGGATTAGATAGAGAGGAAGTAAACATATGTTAGACTTCAGCTAGAGAGAATTCATTGCATGGATTACTGTACTAAACAGTAAAGGAGGATTAGAGAGAGGAAGTAAACCTATGTTCGACTTTAACTAGAGATAATGAATTGTATGGATTATTGTGCTAAACACTAAAGGAGGATTAGAGAGAGGAAGTAAACCTATGTTAGACTTTAACTAGAGATAACGAATTGTATGGATTACTGTGCTTAACAGTAAAGGAGGATTAGAGAGAGGAAGTAAACCTATGTTAGACTTTAACTAGAGATAACGAATTGTATGGGTTACTGTGCTGAACAGTAAAGGAGGATTAGAGAGAGGAAGTAAGCCTATGTTAGAGTTTAACTAGAGAGAATGAATTGTATGCATTACTGTGCTAAACAGTAAAGGAGGATTAGAGAGAGGAAGTAAGCCTATGTTAGACTTTAACTAGAGAGAATGAATTGTATGGATTACTGTGCTAAACAGTAAAGGAGGATTAGAGAGAGGAAGTAAACATATGTTAGACTTTAAGTTGAGATAATGAATTGTATGGATTACTGTACTAAACAGTAAAGGAGGATTAGATAGAGAGGAAGTAAACATATGTTAGACTTCAGCTAGAGAGAATTCATTCTATGGATTACTGTACTAAACAGTAAAGGAGGATTCGAGAGAGGAAGTAAACATATGTTGGAATTTAACTAGAGAGAATTCATTGTATGGGTTACTGTACTAAACAGTAAAGGAGGATTAGAGAGAGGAAGTATACATAGGTTGGACTTTAACTAGAGATAATTAATTGTATGGATTACTGTACTCAACAGTAAAGGAGGATTCGAGAGAGGAAGTAATCCTATGTTAGACTTTAACTAGAGATAACGAATTGTATGGATTACGTACTAAACAGTAAAGGAGGATTAGAGAGAGGAAGTAAACCTATGTTCGACTTTAACTAGAGATAATGAATTGTATGGATTACTGTGCTAAACAGTAAAGGATGATTAAAAAGAGGAAGTAAACCTATGTTAGACTTTAACTAGAGATAACGAATTGTATGGATTACTGTGCTAAACAGTAAAGGAGGATTAGAGAGAGGAAGTGAACCTATGTTAGACTTTAACTAGAGATAACGAATTGTATGGATTACGTACTAAACAGTAAAGGAGGATTAGAGAGAGAGGAAGTAAACCTATGTTAGACTTTAACTAGAGATAACTAATTGTATGGATTACTGTACTAAACAGTAAAGGAGGATTAGAGAGAGGAAGTAAACATATGTTGGACTTTAACTCGAGAGAATGAATTGTATGGATTACTGTGCTAAACAGTAAAGGAGGATTAGAGAGAGAGGAAGTAAACCTATGTTAGACTTTAACTGGAGAGAATGAATTCTATGGATTACTGTGCTAAACAGTAAAGGAGGATTAGAGAGAGGAAGTAAGCCTATGTTAGACTTTAACTAGAGAGAATGAATTGTATGGATTACTGTGCTAAACAGTAAAGGAGGATTAGAGAGAGGAAGTAAACATATGTTGGACTTTAACTAGAGAGAATTCATTGTATGGATTACTGTGCTAAACAGTAAAGGAGGATTAGAGAGAGGAAGTAAACCTATGTTAGACTTTAACTAGAGATAACGAATTGTATGGATTACTGTACTAAACAGTAAAGGAGGATTAGATAGAGAGGAAGTAAACATATGTTAGACTTCAGCTAGAGAGAATTCATTGTATGGATTACTGTACTAAACAGTAAAGGAGGATTCGAGAGAGGAAGTAAACATATGTTGGACTTTAATTTGAGAGAATTCATTGTATGGGTTACTGTACTAAACAGTAAAGGAGGATTAGAGAGAGGAAGTAAACCTATGTTAGACTTTAACTAGAGATAACGAATTGTGTGGATTACGTACTAAACAGTAAAGGAGGATTAGAGAGAGGAGGTAAACCTATGTTCGACTTTAACTAGAGATAATGAATTGTATGGATTACTGTGCTAAACAGTAAAGGAGGATTAGAGAGAGGAAGTAAACCTATGTTAGACTTTAACTAGAGATAACGAATTGTATGGATTACTGTGCTAAACAGTAAAGGAGGATTCGAGAGAGGAAGTAAACCTATGTTAGACTTTAACTAGAGAGAATGAATTGTGTGGATTACTGTGCTAAACAGTAAAGGAGGATTAGAGAGAGGAAGTAAACCTGTTAGACTTTATCTAGAGATAACGAATTGTATGGATTACTGTGCTAAACAGTAAAGGAGGATTAGAGAGAGGAAGTGAACCTATGTTAGACTTTAACTAGAGATAACGAATTGTATGGATTACGTACTAAACAGTAAAGGAGGATTAGAGAGAGAGGAAGTAAACCTATGTTAGACTTTAACTAGAGATAACGAATTGTATGGATTACTGTACTGAACAGTAAAGGAGGATTAGAGAGAGAGGAAGTAAACCTATGTTAGACTTTAAGTAGAGATAATGAATTGTATGGATTACGTACTAAACAGTAAAGGAGGATTAGAGAGAGAGGAAGTAAACCTATGTTAGACTTTAACTAGAGATAATGAATTGTATGGATTACTGTGCTAAACAGTAAAGGAGGATTCGAGAGAGGAAGTAAACCTAAGTTAGACTTTAACTAGAGATAACGAATTGTATGGGTTACTGTGCTAAACAGTAAAGGAGGATTAGAGAGTGGAAGTAAGCCCATGTTAGACTTTAACTAGAGAGAATGAATTGTATGGATTACTGTGCTAAACAGTAAAGGAGGATTAGAGAGAGGAAGTAAGCCTATGTTAGACTTTAACTAGAGAGAATGAATTGTATGGATTACTGTGCTAAACAGTAAAGGAGGATTAGAGAGAGGAAGTAAACATATGTTGGACTTTAACTAAAGAGAATTCTTTGTATGGATTACTGTGCTAAACAGTAAAGGAGGATTAGAGAGAGGAAGTAAACCTATGTTAGACTTTAACTAAAGATAACGAATTGTATGGATTACTGTGCTAAACAGTAAAGGAGGATTAGAGAGAGGAAGTAAACCTATGTTAGACTTTAACTTGAGAGAATGAATTGTATGGAATACTGTACTCAACAGTAAAGGAGGATTAGAGAGAGGAAGTAAACATATGATAGACTTTAAACAGAGAGAATTCATTGTATGGATTACTGTGCTAAACAGTAAAGGAGGATTAGAGACAGGAAGTAAACCTATGTTAGACTTTAACTAGAGAGAATGAATTGTGTGGATTACTGTGCTAAACAGTAAAGGAGGATTAGAGAGAGGAAGTAAACCTGTTAGACTTTAACTAGAGATAACGAATTGTATGGATTACTGTGCTAAACAGTAAAGGAGGATTAGAGAGAGGAAGTGAACCTATGTTAGACTTTAACTAGAGATAACGAATTGTATGGATTACGTACTAAACAGTAAAGGAGGATTAGAGAGAGAGGAAGTAAACCTATGTTAGACTTTAACTAGAGATAACGAATTGTATGGATTACTGTACTGAACAGTAAAGGAGGATTAGAGAGAGAGGAAGTAAACCTATGTTAGACTTTAAGTAGAGATAATGAATTGTATGGATTACGTACTAAACAGTAAAGGAGGATTAGAGAGAGAGGAAGTAAACCTATGTTAGACTTTAACTAGAGATAATGAATTGTATGGATTACTGTGCTAAACAGTAAAGGAGGATTCGAGAGAGGAAGTAAACCTATGTTAGACTTTAACTAGAGATAACGAATTGTATGGGTTACTGTGCTAAACAGTAAAGGAGGATTAGAGAGTGGAAGTAAGCCCATGTTAGACTTTAACTAGAGAGAATGAATTGTATGGATTACTGTGCTAAACAGTAAAGGAGGATTAGAGAGAGGAAGTAAGCCTATGTTAGACTTTAACTAGAGAGAATGAATTGTATGGATTACTGTGCTAAACAGTAAAGGAGGATTAGAGAGAGGAAGTAAACATATGTTGGACTTTAACTAAAGAGAATTCTTTGTATGGATTACTGTGCTAAACAGTAAAGGAGGATTAGAGAGAGGAAGTAAACCTATGTTAGACTTTAACTAAAGATAACGAATTGTATGGATTACTGTGCTAAACAGTAAAGGAGGATTAGAGAGAGGAAGTAAACCTATGTTAGACTTTAACTTGAGAGAATGAATTGTATGGAATACTGTACTCAACAGTAAAGGAGGATTAGAGAGAGGAAGTAAACATATGATAGACTTTAAATAGAGAGAATTCATTGTATGGATTACTGTGCTAAACAGTAAAGGAGGATTAGAGACAGGAAGTAAACCTATGTTAGACTTTAACTAAAGATAACGAATTGTATGGATTACTGTGCTAAACAGTAAAGGAGGATTAGAGAGAGGAAGTAAGCCTATGTTAGACTTTAACTAGAGAGAATGAATTGTATGGATTACTGTGCTAAACAGTAAAGGAGGATTAGAGAGAGGAAGTAAACATATGTTGGACTTTAACTAGAGAGAATTCATTGTATGGATAACTGTGCTAAACAGTAAAGGAGGATTAGAGAGAGAGGAAGTAAACCTATTTTAGACTTTAACTAGAGAGAATGAATTGTATGGATTTATGTGCTAAACAATAAAGGAGGATTAGAGAGAGGAAGTAAACCTATGTTAGACTTTAAGTAGAGATAATGAATTGTATGGATTACTGTACTAAACAGTAAAGGAGGATTAGATAGAGAGGAAGTAAACATATGTTAGACTTCAGCTGGAGAGAATTCATTGTATGGATTACTGTACTAAACAGTAAAGGAGGATTCGAGAGAGGAAGTAAACATATGTTGGACTTTAACTAGAGAGAATTCATTGTATGGGTTACTGTACTAAACAGTAAAGGAGGATTAGAGAGAGGAAGTAAACCTATGTTAGACTTTAACTAGAGATAACTAATTGTATGGATTACGTACTAAACAGTAAAGGAGGATTAGAGAGAGGAAGTAAACATAGGTTGGACTTTAAATGGAGATAACTAATTGTATGGATTACTGTACTCAACAGTAAAGGAGGATTCGAGAGAGGAAGTAATCTTATGTTAGACTTTAACTAGAGATAACGAATTGTATGGATTACGTACTAAACAGTAAAGGAGGATTAGAGAGAGGAAGTAAACCTATGTTCGACTTTAACTAGAGATAATGAATTGTATGGATTACTGTGCTAAACAGTAAAGGAGGATAAGAGAGAGGAAGTAAACCTATGTTAGACTTTAACTAGAGATAACGAATTGTATGGATTACTGTGCTAAACAGTAAAGGAGGATTAGAGAGAGGAAGTAAACATATGTTGGACTTTAACTCGAGAGAATTCATTGTATGGATTACTGTGCTAAACAGTAAAGGAGGATTAGAGAGAGGAAGTAAACATATGTTAGACTTTAAGTAGAGATAATGAATTGTATGGATTACTGTACGAAACAGTAAAGGAGGATTAGATAGAGAGGAAGTAAACATATGTTAGACTTCAGCTAGAGAGAATTCATTGTATGGATTACTGTACTAAACAGTAAAGGAGGATTCGAGAGAGGAAGTAAACATATGTTGGACTTTAACTAGAGAGAATTCATTGTATGGGTTACTGTACTAAACAGTAAAGGAGGATTCGAGAGAGGAAGTAAACCTATGTTAGACTTTAACTAGACATAACTAATTGTATGGATTACTGTACTCAACAGTAAAGGAGGATTAGAGAGAGGAAGTAAACCTATGTTAGACTTTAACTAGAGATAACTAATTGTATGGATTACTGTACTAAACAGTAAAGGAGGATTAGAGAGAGGAAGTAAACCTATGTTCGACTTTAACTAGAGATAATGAATTGTATGGATTATTGTGCTAAACAGTAAAGGAGGATTAGAGAGAGGAAGTAAACATAGGTTGGACTTTAACTAGAGATAACTAATTGTATGGATTACTGTACTCAACAGTAAAGGAGGATTCGAGAGAGGAAGTAATCCTATGTTAGACTTTAACTAGAGATAACGAATTGTATGGATTACGTACTAAACAGTAAAGGAGGATTAGAGAGAGGAAGTAAACCTATGTTCGACTTTAACTAGAGATAATGAATTGTATGGATTACTCTGCTAAACAGTAAAGGAGGATTAGAGAGAGGAAGTAAACCTATGTTAGACTTTAACTAGAGATAACGAATTGTATGGATTACTGTGCTAAACAGTAAAGGAGGATTTGAGAGAGGAAGTAAACCTATGTTAGACTTTAACTAGAGATAACGAATTGTATGGATTACTGTGCTAAACAGTAAAGGAGGATTAGAGAGAGGAAGTAAACCTGTTAGACTTTAACTAGAGATAACGAATTGTATGGGTTCCTGTGCTAAACAGTAAAGGAGGATTAGAGAGAGGAAGTAAGCCTATGTTAGACTTTAACTAGAGAGAATGAATTGTATGGATTACTGTGCTAAACAGTAAAGGAGGATTAGAGACAGGAAGTGAACCTATGTTAGACTTTAACTAGAGATAACGAATTGTATGGATTACTGTACTGAACAGTAAAGGAGGATTAGAGAGAGAGGAAGTAAACCTATGTTAGACTTTAACTAGAGATAACGAATTGTATGGATTACTGTGCTAAACAGTAAAGGAGGATTAGAGAGAGGAAGTAAGCCTATGTTCGACTTTAACTAGAGAGAATGAATTGTATGGATAACTGTGCTAAACAGTAAAGGAGGATTAGAGAGAGGAAGTAAACATATGTTAGACTTTAAGTAGAGATAATGAATTGTATGGATTACTGTACTAAACAGTAAAGGAGGATTAGATAGAGAGGAAGTAAACATATGTTAGACTTCAGCTAGAGAGAATTCATTGTATGGATTACTGTACTAAACAGTAAAGGAGGATTCGAGAGAGGAAGTAAACATATGTTGGAATTTAACTAGAGAGAATTCATTGTATGGGTTACTGTACTAAACAGTAAAGGAGGATTAGAGAGAGGAAGTAAACATAGGTTGGACTTTAACTAGAAATAACTAATTGTATGGATTACTGTACTCAACAGTAAAGGAGGATTCGAGAGAGGAAGTAATCCTATGTTAGACTTTAACTAGAGATAACGAATTGTATGGATTACGTACTAAACAGTAAAGGAGGATTAGAGAGAGGAAGTAAACCTATGTTCGATTTTAACTAGAGATAATGAATTGTATGGATTACTGTGCTAAACAGTAAAGGAGGATTAGAGACAGGAAGTAAACCTGTTAGACTTTAACTAGAGATAACGAATTGTATGGATTACTGTGCTAAACAGTAAAGGAGGATTAGAGAGAGGAAGTGAACCTATGTTAGACTTTAACTAGAGATAACGAATTGTATGGATTACTGTATTGAACAGTTAAGGAGGATTAGAGAGAGAGGAAGTAAACCTATGTTAGACTTTAACTAGAGATAACGAATTGTATGGGTTACTGTGCTAAACAGTAAAGGAGGATTAGAGAGAGGAAGTGAGCCTATGTTAGACTTTAACTAGAGAGATTGAATTGTATGGATTACGTACTAAACAGTAAAGGAGGATTAGAGAGAGAGGAAGTAATCCTATGTTAGACTTTAACTAGAGATAACGAATTGTGTGGATTACGTACTAAACAGTAAAGGAGGATTAGAGAGAGAGGAAGTAAACCTATGTTAGACTTTAACTAGAGATAACGAATTGTATGGATTACTGTACTGAACAGTAAAGGAGGATTAGAGAGAGGAAGTAAGCCTATGTTAGACTTTAACTAGAGAGAATGAATTGTATGGATTACTGTGCTAAACAGTAAAGGAGGATTAGAGACAGGAAGTGAACCTATGTTAGACTTTAACTAGAGATAACGTATTGTATGGATTACTGTACTGAACAGTAAAGGAGGATTAGAGAGAGAGGAAGTAAACCTATGTTAGACTTTAACTAGAGATAACGAATTGTATGGATTACTGTACTGAACAGTAAAGGAGGATTAGAGAGAGGAAGTAAGCCTATGTTAGACTTTAACTAGAGAGAATGAATTGTATGGATTACTGTGCTAAACAGTAAAGGAGGATTAGAGACAGGAAGTGAACCTATGTTAGACTTTAACTAGAGATAACGTATTGTATGGATTACTGTACTGAACAGTAAAGGAGGATTAGAGAGAGAGGAAGTAAACCTATGTTAGACTTTAACTAGAGATAACGAATTGTATGGGTTACTGTGCTAAACAGTAAAGGAGGATTAGAGAGAGGAAGTAAACATAGGTTGGACTTTAACTAGAGATAACTAATTGTATGGATTACTGTACTCAACAGTAAAGGAGGATTCGAGAGAGAAAGTAATCCTATGTTAGACTTTAACTAGAGATAACGAATTGTATGGATTACGTACTAAACAGTAAAGGAGGATTAGAGAGAGGAAGTAAACCTATGTTCGATTTTAACGAGAGATAATGAATTGTATGGATTACTGTGCTAAACAGTAAAGGAGGATTAGAGAGAGGAAGTAAACCTGTTAGACTTTAACGAGAGATAACGAATTGTATGGATTACTGTGCTAAACAGTAAAGGAGGATTAGAGAGAGGAAGTGAACCTATGTTAGACTTTAACTAGAGAGAATGAATTGTATGGATTACGTACTAAACAGTAAAGGAGGATTAGAGAGAGAGGAAGTAAACCTATTTTAGACTTTTACTAGAGAGAATGAATTGTGTGGATTACTGTGCTAAACAGTAAAGGAGGATTAGAGAGAGGAAGTAAACCTGTTAGACTTTAACTAGAGATAACGAATTGTATGGGTTACTGTGCTAAACAGTAAAGGAGGATTAGAGAGAGGAAGTAAGCCTATGTTAGACTTTAACTAGAGAGAATGAATTGTATGGATTATTGTGCTAAACACTAAAGGAGGATTAGAGAGAGGAAGTAAACCTATGTTAGACTTTAACTAGAGATAACGAATTGTATGGGTTACTGTGCTAAACAGTAAAGGAGGATTAGAGAGAGGAAGTAAGCCTATGTTAGACTTTAACTAGAGAGAATTCATTGTATGGATTACTGTACTAAACAGTAAAGGAGGATTAGAGAGAGGAAGTAAACTTATGTTAGACTTTAACTAGAGATAACTAATTGTATGGATTACGTACTAAACAGTAAAGGAGGATTAGAGAGAGGAAGTAAACATAGGTTGGACTTTAACGAGAGATAACTAATTGTATGGATTACTGTACTCAACAGTAAAGGAGGATTCGAGAGAGGAAGTAATCCTATGTTAGACTTTAACGAGAGATAACGAATTGTATGGATTACTGTGCTAAACAGTAAAGGAGGATTAGAGAGAGGAAGTGAACCTATGTTAGACTTTAACTAGAGAGAATGAATTGTATGGATTACGTACTAAACAGTAAAGGAGGATTAGAGAGAGAGGAAGTAAACCTATGTTAGACTTTAACTAGAGATAATGAATTGTATGGGTTACTGTGCTAAACAGTAAAGGAGGATTAGAGAGAGGAAGTAAGCCTATGTTAGACTTTAACTAGAGAGATTGAATTGTATGGATTACGTACTAAACAGTAAAGGAGGATTAGAGAGAGAGGAAGTAATCCTATGTTAGACTTTAACTAGAGATAACGAATTGTGTGGATTACGTACTAAACAGTAAAGGAGGATTAGAGAGAGAGGAAGTAAACCTATGTTAGACTTTAACTAGAGATAACGAATTGTATGGATTACTGTACTGAACAGTAAAGGAGGATTAGAGAGAGGAAGTAAGCCTATGTTAGACTTTAACTAGAGAGAATGAATTGTATGGATTACTGTGCTAAACAGTAAAGGAGGATTAGAGACAGGAAGTGAACCTATGTTAGACTTTAACTAGAGATAACGTATTGTATGGATTACTGTACTGAACAGTAAAGGAGGATTAGAGAGAGAGGAAGTAAACCTATGTTAGACTTTAACTAGAGATAACGAATTGTATGGGTTACTGTGCTAAACAGTAAAGGAGGATTAGAGAGAGGAAGTGAGCCTATGTTAGACTTTAACTAGAGATAACGAATTGTATGGATTACTGTACTGAACAGTAAAGGAGGATTAGAGAGAGAGGAAGTAAACCTATGTTAGACTTTAACTAGAGATAACTAATTGTATGGATTACGTACTAAACAGTAAAGGAGGATTAGAGAGAGGAAGTAAACATAGGTTGGACTTTAACTAGAGATAACTAATTGTATGGATTACTGTACTCAACAGTAAAGGAGGATTCGAGAGAGGAAGTAATCCTATGTTAGACTTTAACGAGAGATAACGAATTGTATGGATTACTGTGCTAAACAGTAAAGGAGGATTAGAGAGAGGAAGTGAACCTATGTTAGACTTTAACTAGAGAGAATGAATTGTATGGATTACGTACTAAACAGTAAAGGAGGATTAGAGAGAGGAAGTAAACCTATGTTCGATTTTAACTAGAGATAATGAATTGTATGGATTACTGTGCTAAACAGTAAAGGAGGATTAGAGACAGGAAGTAAACCTGTTAGACTTTAACTAGAGATAACGAATTGTATGGATTACTGTGCTAAACAGTAAAGGAGGATTAGAGAGAGGAAGTGAACCTATGTTAGACTTTAACTAGAGATAACGAATTGTATGGATTACTGTACTGAACAGTAAAGGAGGATTAGAGAGAGAGGAAGTAAACCTATGTTAGACTTTAACTAGAGATAACGAATTGTATGGGTTACTGTGCTAAACAGTAAAGGAGGATTAGAGAGAGGAAGTGAGCCTATGTTAGACTTTAACTAGAGATAACGAATTGTATGGGTTACTGTGCTAAACAGTAAAGGAGGATTAGAGAGAGGAAGTAAGCCTATGTTAGACTTTAACTAGAGAGAATGAATTGTATGGATTACTGTGCTAAACAGTAAAGGAGGATTAGAGACAGGAAGTGAACCTATGTTAGACTTTAACTAGAGATAACGTATTGTATGGATTACTGTACTGAACAGTAAAGGAGGATTAGAGAGAGAGGAAGTAAACCTATGTTAGACTTTAACTAGAGATAACGAATTGTATGGGTTACTGTGCTAAACAGTAAAGGAGGATTAGAGAGAGGAAGTAAACATAGGTTGGACTTTAACTAGAGATAACTAATTGTATGGATTACTGTACTCAACAGTAAAGGAGGATTCGAGAGAGAAAGTAATCCTATGTTAGACTTTAACTAGAGATAACGAATTGTATGGATTACGTACTAAACAGTAAAGGAGGATTAGAGAGAGGAAGTAAACCTATGTTCGATTTTAACGAGAGATAATGAATTGTATGGATTACTGTGCTAAACAGTAAAGGAGGATTAGAGAGAGGAAGTAAACCTGTTAGACTTTAACGAGAGATAACGAATTGTATGGATTACTGTGCTAAACAGTAAAGGAGGATTAGAGAGAGGAAGTGAACCTATGTTAGACTTTAACTAGAGAGAATGAATTGTATGGATTACGTACTAAACAGTAAAGGAGGATTAGAGAGAGAGGAAGTAAACCTATTTTAGACTTTTACTAGAGAGAATGAATTGTGTGGATTACTGTGCTAAACAGTAAAGGAGGATTAGAGAGAGGAAGTAAACCTGTTAGACTTTAACTAGAGATAACGAATTGTATGGGTTACTGTGCTAAACAGTAAAGGAGGATTAGAGAGAGGAAGTAAGCCTATGTTAGACTTTAACTAGAGAGAATGAATTGTATGGATTATTGTGCTAAACACTAAAGGAGGATTAGAGAGAGGAAGTAAACCTATGTTAGACTTTAACTAGAGATAACGAATTGTATGGGTTACTGTGCTAAACAGTAAAGGAGGATTAGAGAGAGGAAGTAAGCCTATGTTAGACTTTAACTAGAGAGAATTCATTGTATGGATTACTGTACTAAACAGTAAAGGAGGATTAGAGAGAGGAAGTAAACTTATGTTAGACTTTAACTAGAGATAACTAATTGTATGGATTACGTACTAAACAGTAAAGGAGGATTAGAGAGAGGAAGTAAACATAGGTTGGACTTTAACGAGAGATAACTAATTGTATGGATTACTGTACTCAACAGTAAAGGAGGATTCGAGAGAGGAAGTAATCCTATGTTAGACTTTAACGAGAGATAACGAATTGTATGGATTACTGTGCTAAACAGTAAAGGAGGATTAGAGAGAGGAAGTGAACCTATGTTAGACTTTAACTAGAGAGAATGAATTGTATGGATTACGTACTAAACAGTAAAGGAGGATTAGAGAGAGAGGAAGTAAACCTATGTTAGACTTTAACTAGAGATAATGAATTGTATGGGTTACTGTGCTAAACAGTAAAGGAGGATTAGAGAGAGGAAGTAAGCCTATGTTAGACTTTAACTAGAGAGATTGAATTGTATGGATTACGTACTAAACAGTAAAGGAGGATTAGAGAGAGAGGAAGTAATCCTATGTTAGACTTTAACTAGAGATAACGAATTGTGTGGATTACGTACTAAACAGTAAAGGAGGATTAGAGAGAGAGGAAGTAAACCTATGTTAGACTTTAACTAGAGATAACGAATTGTATGGATTACTGTACTGAACAGTAAAGGAGGATTAGAGAGAGAGGAAGTAAACCTATGTTAGACTTTAACTAGAGATAATGAATTGTATGGATTACGTACTAAACAGTAAAGGAGGATTAGAGAGAGAAGAAGTAAACCTATGTTAGACTTTAACTAGAGATAACGAATTGTATGGATTACTGTACTGAACAGTAAAGGAGGATTAGAGAGAGAGGAAGTAAACCTATGTTAGACTTTAACTAGAGATAATGAATTGTATGGATTACGTACTAAACAGTAAAGGAGGATTAGAGAGAGAGGAAGTAAACCTATGTTAGACTTGAACTAGAGATAATGAATTGTATGGATTACTGTGCTAAACAGTAAAGGAGGATTAGAGAGTGGAAGTAAGCCCATGTTAGACTTTAACTAGAGAGAATGAATTGTATGGATTACTGTGCTAAACAGTAAAGGAGGATTAGAGACAGGAAGTGAACCTATGTTAGACTTTAACTAGAGATAACGAATTGTATGGATTACTGTACTGAACAGTAAAGGAGGATTAGAGAGAGAGGAAGTAAACCTATGTTAGACTTTAACTAGAGATAACGAATTGTATGGATTACTGTGCTAAACAGTAAAGGAGGATTAGAGAGAGGAAGTAAGCCTATGTTCGACTTTAACTAGAGAGAATGAATTGTATGGATAACTGTGCTAAACAGTAAAGGAGGATTAGAGAGAGGAAGTAAACATATGTTAGACTTTAAGTAGAGATAATGAATTGTATGGATTACTGTACTAAACAGTAAAGGAGGATTAGATAGAGAGGAAGTAAACATATGTTAGACTTCAGCTAGAGAGAATTCATTGTATGGATTACTGTACTAAACAGTAAAGGAGGATTCGAGAGAGGAAGTAAACATATGTTGGAATTTAACTAGAGAGAATTCATTGTATGGGTTACTGTACTAAACAGTAAAGGAGGATTAGAGAGAGGAAGTAAACATAGGTTGGACTTTAATTAGAAATAACTAATTGTATGGATTACTGTACTCAACAGTAAAGGAGGATTCGAGAGAGGAAGTAATCCTATGTTAGACTTTAACTAGAGATAACGAATTGTATGGATTACGTACTAAACAGTAAAGGAGGATTAGAGAGAGGAAGTAAACCTATGTTCGATTTTAACTAGAGATAATGAATTGTATGGATTACTGTGCTAAACAGTAAAGGAGGATTAGAGACAGGAAGTAAACCTGTTAGACTTTAACTAGAGATAACGAATTGTATGGATTACTGTGCTAAACAGTAAAGGAGGATTAGACAGAGGAAGTGAACCTATGTTAGACTTTAACTAGAGATAACGAATTGTATGGATTACTGTACTGAACAGTAAAGGAGGATTAGAGAGAGAGGAAGTAAACCTATGTTAGACTTTAACTAGAGATAACGAATTGTATGGGTTACTGTGCTAAACAGTAAAGGAGGATTAGAGAGAGGAAGTGAGCCTATGTTAGACTTTAACTAGAGATAACGAATTGTATGGATTACTGTACTGAACAGTAAAGGAGGATTAGAGAGAGAGGAAGTAAACCTATGTTAGACTTTAACTAGAGATAACGAATTGTACGGGTTACTGTACTGAACAGTAAAGGAGGATTAGAGAGAGAGGAAGTAAACCTATGTTAGACTTTAACTAGAGATAACGAATAGTATGGGTTACTGTGCTAAACAGTAAAGGAGGATTAGAGAGAGGAAGTAAGCCTATGTTAGACTTTAACTAGAGAGAATGAATTGTATGGATTACTGTGCTAAACAGTAAAGGAGGATTAGAGACAGGAAGTGAACCTATGTTAGACTTTAACTAGAGATAACGTATTGTATGGATTACTGTACTGAACAGTAAAGGAGGATTAGAGAGAGAGGAAGTAAACCTATGTTAGACTTTAACTAGAGATAACGAATTGTATGGGTTACTGTGCTAAACAGTAAAGGAGGATTAGAGAGAGGAAGTAAACCTATGTTCGATTTTAACGAGAGATAATGAATTGTATGGATTACTGTGCTAAACAG
This sequence comes from Hydrophis major, assembly GCA_033807585.1. Classification (NCBI taxonomy): domain Eukaryota; kingdom Metazoa; phylum Chordata; class Lepidosauria; order Squamata; family Elapidae; genus Hydrophis; species Hydrophis major. Next base: position 5,880,657 of record JAUCBL010000017.1, read on the forward strand.
TAAAGGAGGATTAGAGAGAGGAAGTAAACCTGTTAGACTTTAACTAGAGATAACGAATTGTATGGATTACTGTGCTAAACAGTAAAGGAGGATTAGAGAGAGGAAGTGAACCTATGTTAGACTTTAACTAGAGATAACGAATTGTATGGATTACTGTACTGAACAGTAAAGGAGGATTAGAGAGAGAGGAAGTAAACCTATGTTAGACTTTAACTAGAGATAACGAATTGTATGGGTTACTGTGCTAAACAGTAAAGGAGGATTAGAGAGAGGAAGTAAGCCTATGTTAGACTTTAACTAGAGAGAATTCATTGTATGGATTACTGTGCTAAACAGTAAAGGAGGATTAGAGAGAGGAAGTAAACTTATGTTAGACTTTAACTAGAGATAACTAATTGTATGGATTACGTACTAAACAGTAAAGGAGGATTAGAGAGAGGAAGTAAACATAGGTTGGACTTTAACTAGAGAAAACTAATTGTATGGATTACTGTACTCAACAGTAAAGGAGGATTCGAGAGAGGAAGTAATCCTATGTTAGACTTTAACGAGAGATAACGAATTGTATGGATTACTGTGCTAAACAGTAAAGGAGGATTAGAGAGAGGAAGTGAACCTATGTTAGACTTTAACTAGAGAGAATGAATTGTATGGATTACGTACTAAACAGTAAAGGAGGATTAGAGAGAGGAAGTAAACCTATGTTCGATTTTAACTAGAGATAATGAATTGTATGGATTACTGTGCTAAACAGTAAAGGAGGATTAGAGACAGGAAGTAAACCTGTTAGACTTTAACTAGAGATAACGAATTGTATGGATTACTGTGCTAAACAGTAAAGGAGGATTAGAGAGAGGAAGTGAACCTATGTTAGACTTTAACTAGAGATAACGAATTGTATGGATTACTGTACTGAACAGTAAAGGAGGATTAGAGAGAGAGGAAGTAAACCTATGTTAGACTTTAACTAGAGATAACGAATTGTATGGGTTACTGTGCTAAACAGTAAAGGAGGATTAGAGAGAGGAAGTGAGCCTATGTTAGACTTTAACTAGAGATAACGAATTGTATGGGTTACTGTGCTAAACAGTAAAGGAGGATTAGAGAGAGGAAGTAAGCCTATGTTAGACTTTAACTAGAGATAACGAATTGTATGGGTTACTGTGCTAAACAGTAAAGGAGGATTAGAGAGAGGAAGTAAACATAGGTTGGACTTTAACTAGAGATAACTAATTGTATGGATTACTGTACTCAACAGTAAAGGAGGATTCGAGAGAGAAAGTAATCCTATGTTAGACTTTAACTAGAGATAACGAATTGTATAGATTACGTACTAAACAGTAAAGGAGGATTAGAGAGAGGAAGTAAACCTATGTTCGATTTTAACGAGAGATAATGAATTGTATGGATTACTGTGCTAAACAGTAAAGGAGGATTAGAGAGAGGAAGTGAACCTATGTTAGACTTTAACTAGAGAGAATGAATTGTATGGATTACGTACTAAACAGTAAAGGAGGATTAGAGAGAGAGGAAGTAAACCTATTTTAGACTTTTACTAGAGAGAATGAATTGTGTGGATTACTGTGCTAAACAGTAAAGGAGGATTAGAGAGAGGAAGTAAACCTGTTAGACTTTAACTAGAGATAACGAATTGTATGGGTTACTGTGCTAAACAGTAAAGGAGGATTAGAGAGAGGAAGTAACCCTATGTTAGACTTTAACTAGAGAGAATGAATTGTATGGATTACTGTACTAAACAGTAAAGGAGGATTAGAGAGAGGAAGTAAGCCTATGTTAGACTTTAACTAGAGATAACGAATTGTATGGGTTACTGTGCTAAACAGTAAAGGAGGATTAGAGAGAGGAAGTAAGCCTATGTTAGACTTTAACTAGAGAGAATGAATTGTATGGATTACTGTACTAAACAGTAAAGGAGGATTAGAGAGAGGAAGTAAGCCTATGTTAGACTTTAACTAGAGAGAATGAATTGTATGGATTACTGTGCTAAACAGTAAAGGAGGATTAGAGAGAGGAAGTAAACATATGTTAGACTTTAAGTAGAGATAATGAATTGTATGGATTACTGTACTAAACAGTAAAGGAGGATTAGATAGAGAGGAAGTAAACATATGTTAGACTTCAGCTAGAGAGAATTCATTGTATGGATTACTGTACTAAACAGTAAAGGAGGATTCGAGAGAGGAAGTAAACATATGTTCGACTTTAACTAGAGATAATGAATTGCATGGATTATTGTGCTAAACACTAAAGGAGGATTAGAGAGAGGAAGTAAACCTATGTTAGACTTTAACTAGAGATAACGAATTGTATGGGTTACTGTGCTAAACAGTAAAGGAGGATTAGAGAGAGGAAGTAAGCCTATGTTAGACTTTAACTAGAGAGAATTCATTGTATGGATTACTGTACTAAACAGTAAAGGAGGATTAGAGAGAGGAAGTAAACTTATGTTAGACTTTAACTAGAGATAACTAATTGTATGGATTACGTACTAAACAGTAAAGGAGGATTAGAGAGAGGAAGTAAACATAGGTTGGACTTTAACGAGAGATAACTAATTGTATGGATTACTGTACTCAACAGTAAAGGAGGATTCGAGAGAGGAAGTAATCCTATGTTAGACTTTAACGAGAGATAACGAATTGTATGGATTACTGTGCTAAACAGTAAAGGAGGATTAGAGAGAGGAAGTGAACCTATGTTAGACTTTAACTAGAGAGAATGAATTGTATGGATTACGTACTAAACAGTAAAGGAGGATTAGAGAGAGAGGAAGTAAACCTATGTTAGACTTTAACTAGAGATAATGAATTGTATGGGTTACTGTGCTAAACAGTAAAGGAGGATTAGAGAGAGGAAGTAAGCCTATGTTAGACTTTAACTAGAGAGATTGAATTGTATGGATTACGTACTAAACAGTAAAGGAGGATTAGAGAGAGAGGAAGTAATCCTATGTTAGACTTTAACTAGAGATAACGAATTGTGTGGATTACGTACTAAACAGTAAAGGAGGATTAGAGAGAGAGGAAGTAAACCTATGTTAGACTTTAACTAGAGATAACGAATTGTATGGATTACTGTACTGAACAGTAAAGGAGGATTAGAGAGAGAGGAAGTAAACCTATGTTAGACTTTAACTAGAGATAATGAATTGTATGGATTACGTACTAAACAGTAAAGGAGGATTAGAGAGAGAGGAAGTAAACCTATGTTAGACTTTAACTAGAGATAATGAATTGTATGGATTACGTACTAAACAGTAAAGGAGGATTAGAGAGAGAGGAAGTAAACCTATGTTAGACTTTAACTAGAGATAATGAATTGTATGGATTACTGTGCTAAACAGTAAAGGAGGATTAGAGAGTGGAAGTAAGCCCATGTTAGACTTTAACTAGAGAGAATGAATTGTATGGATTACTGTGCTAAACAGTAAAGGAGGATTAGAGAGAGGAAGTAAGCCTATGTTAGACTTTAACTAGAGAGAATGAATTGTATGGATTACTGTGCTAAACAGTAAAGGAGGATTAGAGAGAGGAAGTAAACATATGTTGGACTTTAACTAGAGAGAATTCTTTGTATGGATTACTGTGCTAAACAGTAAAGGAGGATTAGAGAGAGGAAGTAAACCTATGTTAGACTTTAACTAAAGATAACGAATTGTATGGATTACTGTGCTAAACAGTAAAGGAGGATTAGAGAGAGGAAGTAAACCTATGTTAGACTTTAACTTGAGAGAATGAATTGTATGGAATACTGTACTCAACAGTAAAGGAGGATTAGAGAGAGGAAGTAAACATATGATAGACTTTAAATAGAGAGAATTCATTGTATGGATTACTGTGCTAAACAGTAAAGGAGGATTAGAGACAGGAAGTAAACCTATGTTAGACTTTAACTAAAGATAACGAATTGTATGGATTACTGTGCTAAACAGTAAAGGAGGATTAGAGAGAGGAAGTAAGCCTATGTTAGACTTTAACTAGAGAGAATGAATTGTATGGATTACTGTGCTAAACAGTAAAGGAGGATTAGAGACAGGAAGTAAACATATGTTGGACTTTAACTAGAGAGAATTCATTGTATGGATAACTGTGCTAAACAGTAAAGGAGGATTAGAGAGAGAGGAAGTAAACCTATTTTAGACTTTTACTAGAGAGAATGAATTGTATGGATTTATGTGCTAAACAGTAAAGGAGGATTAGAGAGAGGAAGTAAGCCTATGTTAGACTTTAACTAGAGATAACGAATTGTATGGATTACTGTGCTAAACAGTAAAGGAGGATTAGAGAGAGGAAGTAAACCTATGTTAGACTTTAAGTAGAGATAATGAATTGTATGGATTACTGTACTAAACAGTAAAGGAGGATTAGATAGAGAGGAAGTAAACATATGTTAGACTTCAGCTAGAGAGAATTCATTGTATGGATTACTGTACTAAACAGTAAAGGAGGATTCGAGAGAGGAAGTAAACATATGTTGGACTTTAACTAGAGAGAATTCATTGTATGGGTTACTGTACTAAACAGTAAAGGAGGATTAGAGAGAGGAAGTAAACCTATGTTAGACTTTAACTAGAGATAACTAATTGTATGGATTACGTACTAAACAGTAAAGGAGGATTAGAGAGAGGAAGTAAACATAGGTTGGACTTTAACTGGAGATAACTAATTGTATGGATTACTGTACTCAACAGTAAAGGAGGATTCGAGAGAGGAAGTAATCTTATGTTAGACTTTAACTAGAGATAACGAATTGTATGGATTACGTACTAAACAGTAAAGGAGGATTAGAGAGAGGAAGTAAACCTATGTTCGACTTTAACTAGAGATAATGAATTGTATGGATTACGTACTAAACAGTAAAGGAGGATTAGAGAGAGGAAGTAAACCTATGTTCGACTTTAACTAGAGATAATGAATTGTATGGATTACTGTGCTAAACAGTAAAGGAGGATTAGAGAGAGGAAGTAAACCTATGTTAGACTTTAACTAGAGATAACGAATTGTATGGATTACTGTGCTAAACAGTAAAGGAGGATTCGAGAGAGGAAGTAAACCTATGTTAGACTTTAACTAGAGAGAATGAATTGTATGGGTTACTGTGCTAAACAGTAAAGGAGGATTAGAGAGAGGAAGTAAGCCTATGTTAGACTTTAACTAGAGATAACGAATTGTATGGGTTACTGTGCTAAACAGTAAAGGAGGATTAGAGAGAGGAAGTAAACATAGGTTGGACTTTAACTAGAGATAACTAATTGTATGGATTACTGTACTCAACAGTAAAGGAGGATTCGAGAGAGAAAGTAATCCTATGTTAGACTTTAACTAGAGATAACGAATTGTATAGATTACGTACTAAACAGTAAAGGAGGATTAGAGAGAGGAAGTAAACCTATGTTCGATTTTAACGAGAGATAATGAATTGTATGGATTACTGTGCTAAACAGTAAAGGAGGATTAGAGAGAGGAAGTGAACCTATGTTAGACTTTAACTAGAGAGAATGAATTGTATGGATTACGTACTAAACAGTAAAGGAGGATTAGAGAGAGAGGAAGTAAACCTATTTTAGACTTTTACTAGAGAGAATGAATTGTGTGGATTACTGTGCTAAACAGTAAAGGAGGATTAGAGAGAGGAAGTAAACCTGTTAGACTTTAACTAGAGATAACGAATTGTATGGGTTACTGTGCTAAACAGTAAAGGAGGATTAGAGAGAGGAAGTAACCCTATGTTAGACTTTAACTAGAGAGAATGAATTGTATGGATTACTGTACTAAACAGTAAAGGAGGATTAGAGAGAGGAAGTAAGCCTATGTTAGACTTTAACTAGAGATAACGAATTGTATGGGTTACTGTGCTAAACAGTAAAGGAGGATTAGAGAGAGGAAGTAAGCCTATGTTAGACTTTAACAAGAGAGAATGAATTGTATGGATTACTGTACTAAACAGTAAAGGAGGATTAGAGAGAGGAAGTAAGCCTATGTTAGACTTTAACTAGAGAGAATGAATTGTATGGATTACTGTGCTAAACAGTAAAGGAGGATTAGAGAGAGGAAGTAAACATATGTTAGACTTTAAGTAGAGATAATGAATTGTATGGATTACTGTACTAAACAGTAAAGGAGGATTAGATAGAGAGGAAGTAAACATATGTTAGACTTCAGCTAGAGAGAATTCATTGTATGGATTACTGTACTAAACAGTAAAGGAGGATTCGAGAGAGGAAGTAAACATATGTTCGATTTTAACTAGAGATAATGAATTGTATGGATTATTGTGCTAAACACTAAAGGAGGATTAGAGAGAGGAAGTAAACCTATGTTAGACTTTAACTAGAGATAACGAATTGTATGGGTTACTGTGCTAAACAGTAAAGGAGGATTAGAGAGAGGAAGTAAGCCTATGTTAGACTTTAACTAGAGAGAATTCATTGTATGGATTACTGTACTAAACAGTAAAGGAGGATTAGAGAGAGGAAGTAAACTTATGTTAGACTTTAACTAGAGATAACTAATTGTATGGATTACGTACTAAACAGTAAAGGAGGATTAGAGAGAGGAAGTAAACATAGGTTGGACTTTAACGAGAGATAACTAATTGTATGGATTACTGTACTCAACAGTAAAGGAGGATTCGAGAGAGGAAGTAATCCTATGTTAGACTTTAACGAGAGATAACGAATTGTATGGATTACTGTGCTAAACAGTAAAGGAGGATTAGAGAGAGGAAGTGAACCTATGTTAGACTTTAACTAGAGAGAATGAATTGTATGGATTACGTACTAAACAGTAAAGGAGGATTAGAGAGAGAGGAAGTAAACCTATGTTAGACTTTAACTAGAGATAATGAATTGTATGGGTTACTGTGCTAAACAGTAAAGGAGGATTAGAGAGAGGAAGTAAGCCTATGTTAGACTTTAACTAGAGAGATTGAATTGTATGGATTACGTACTAAACAGTAAAGGAGGATTAGAGAGAGAGGAAGTAATCCTATGTTAGACTTTAACTAGAGATAACGAATTGTGTGGATTACGTACTAAACAGTAAAGGAGGATTAGAGAGAGAGGAAGTAAACCTATGTTAGACTTTAACTAGAGATAACGAATTGTATGGATTACTGTACTGAACAGTAAAGGAGGATTAGAGAGAGAGGAAGTAAACCTATGTTAGACTTTAACTAGAGATAATGAATTGTATGGATTACGTACTAAACAGTAAAGGAGGATTAGAGAGAGAGGAAGTAAACCTATGTTAGACTTTAACTAGAGATAATGAATTGTATGGATTACGTACTAAACAGTAAAGGAGGATTAGAGAGAGAGGAAGTAAACCTATGTTAGACTTTAACTAGAGATAATGAATTGTATGGATTACTGTGCTAAACAGTAAAGGAGGATTAGAGAGTGGAAGTAAGCCCATGTTAGACTTTAACTAGAGAGAATGAATTGTATGGATTACTGTGCTAAACAGTAAAGGAGGATTAGAGAGAGGAAGTAAGCCTATGTTAGACTTTAACTAGAGAGAATGAATTGTATGGATTACTGTGCTAAACAGTAAAGGAGGATTAGAGAGAGGAAGTAAACATATGTTGGACTTTAACTAGAGAGAATTCTTTGTATGGATTACTGTGCTAAACAGTAAAGGAGGATTAGAGAGAGGAAGTAAACCTATGTTAGACTTTAACTAAAGATAACGAATTGTATGGATTACTGTGCTAAACAGTAAAGGAGGATTAGAGAGAGGAAGTAAACCTATGTTAGACTTTAACTTGAGAGAATGAATTGTATGGAATACTGTACTCAACAGTAAAGGAGGATTAGAGAGAGGAAGTAAACATATGATAGACTTTAAATAGAGAGAATTCATTGTATGGATTACTGTGCTAAACAGTAAAGGAGGATTAGAGACAGGAAGTAAACCTATGTTAGACTTTAACTAAAGATAACGAATTGTATGGATTACTGTGCTAAACAGTAAAGGAGGATTAGAGAGAGGAAGTAAGCCTATGTTAGACTTTAACTAGAGAGAATGAATTGTATGGATTACTGTGCTAAACAGTAAAGGAGGATTAGAGACAGGAAGTAAACATATGTTGGACTTTAACTAGAGAGAATTCATTGTATGGATAACTGTGCTAAACAGTAAAGGAGGATTAGAGAGAGAGGAAGTAAACCTATTTTAGACTTTTACTAGAGAGAATGAATTGTATGGATTTATGTGCTAAACAGTAAAGGAGGATTAGAGAGAGGAAGTAAGCCTATGTTAGACTTTAACTAGAGATAACGAATTGTATGGATTACTGTGCTAAACAGTAAAGGAGGATTAGAGAGAGGAAGTAAACCTATGTTAGACTTTAAGTAGAGATAATGAATTGTATGGATTACTGTACTAAACAGTAAAGGAGGATTAGATAGAGAGGAAGTAAACATATGTTAGACTTCAGCTAGAGAGAATTCATTGTATGGATTACTGTACTAAACAGTAAAGGAGGATTCGAGAGAGGAAGTAAACATATGTTGGACTTTAACTAGAGAGAATTCATTGTATGGGTTACTGTACTAAACAGTAAAGGAGGATTAGAGAGAGGAAGTAAACCTATGTTAGACTTTAACTAGAGATAACTAATTGTATGGATTACGTACTAAACAGTAAAGGAGGATTAGAGAGAGGAAGTAAACATAGGTTGGACTTTAACTGGAGATAACTAATTGTATGGATTACTGTACTCAACAGTAAAGGAGGATTCGAGAGAGGAAGTAATCTTATGTTAGACTTTAACTAGAGATAACGAATTGTATGGATTACGTACTAAACAGTAAAGGAGGATTAGAGAGAGGAAGTAAACCTATGTTCGACTTTAACTAGAGATAATGAATTGTATGGATTACTGTGCTAAACAGTAAAGGAGGATTAGAGAGAGGAAGTAAACCTATGTTAGACTTTAACTAGAGATAACGAATTGTATGGATTACTGTGCTAAACAGTAAAGGAGGATTCGAGAGAGGAAGTAAACCTATGTTAGACTTTAACTAGAGAGAATGAATTGTGTGGATTACTGTGCTAAACAGTAAAGGAGGATTAGAGAGAGGAAGTAAACCTCTTAGACTTTAACTAGAGATAACGAATTGTATGGATTACGTACTAAAAAGTAAAGGAGGATTAGAGAGAGGAAGTGAACCTATGTTAGACTTTAACTAGAGATAACGAATTGTGTGGATTACGTACTAAACAGTAAAGGAGGATTAGAGAGAGAGGAAGTAAACCTATGTTAGACTTTAACTAGAGATAACGAATTGTATGGATTACTGTACTGAACAGTAAAGGAGGATTAGAGAGAGAGGAAGTAAACCTATGTTAGACTTTAACTAGAGATAATGAATTGTATGGATTACGTACTAAACAGTAAAGGAGGATTAGAGAGAGAGGAAGTAAACCTATGTTAGACTTTAACTAGAGATAATGAATTGTATGGATTACGTACTAAACAGTAAAGGAGGATAAGAGAGAGAGGAAGTAAACCTATGTTAGACTTTAACTAGAGATAATGAATTGTATGGATTACTGTGCTAAACAGTAAAGGAGGATTCGAGAGAGGAAGTAAACCTATGTTAGACTTTAACTAGAGATAACGAATTGTATGGGTTACTGTGCTAAACAGTTAAGGAGGATTAGAGAGAGGAAGTAAGCCCATGTTAGACTTTAACTAGAGAGAATGAATTGTATGAATTACTGTGCTAAACAGTAAAGGAGGATTAGAGAGAGGAAGTAAACATATGTTGGACTTTAACTAGAGATAATGAATTGTATGGATTACGTACTAAACAGTAAAGGAGGATTAGAGAGAGAGGAAGTAAACCTATGTTAGACTTTAACTAGAGATAATGAATTGTATGGATTACTGTGCTAAACAGTAAAGGAGGATTAGAGAGAGGAAATAAGCCTATGTTAGACTTTAAGTAGAGATAACGAATTGTATGGATTACTGTGCTAAACAGTAAAGGAGGATCAGTGAGAGGAAGTAAACCTATGTTAGACTTTAACTTGAGAGAATGAATTGTATGGATTACTGTACTCAACAGTAAAGGAGGATTAGAGAGAGGAAGTAAACATATGATAGACTTTAAATAGAGAGAATTCATTGTATGGATTACTGTGCTAAACGGTAAAGGAGGATTAGAGAGAGGAAGTAAACCTATGTTAGACTTTAACTAAAGATAACGAATTGTATGGATTACTGGGCTAAACAGTAAAGGAGGATTAGAGAGAGGAAGTAAGCCTATGTTAGACTTTAACTAGAGAGAATGAATTGTATGGATTACTGTGCTAAACAGTAAAGGAGGATTAGAGAGAGGAAGTAAACATATGTTGGACTTTAACTAGAGAGAATTCATTGTATGGATTACTGTGCTAAACGGTAAAGGAGGATTAGAGAGAGGAAGTAAACCTATGTTAGACTTTAACTAAAGATAACGAATTGTATGGATTACTGTGCTAAACAGTAAAGGAGGATTAGAGAGAGAGGAAGTAAACCTATTTTAGACTTTAACTAGAGAGAATGAATTGTATGGATTACTGTGCTAAACAGTAAAGGAGGATTAGAGAGAGGAAATAAGCCTATGTTAGACTTTAACTGGAGAGAATGAATTGTATGGATTATTGTGCTAAACAGTAAAGGAGGATTAGAGAGAGAGGAAGTAAACATATGTTAGACTTCAGCTAGAGAGAATTCATTGTATGGATTACTGTACTAAACAGTAAAGGAGGATTCGAGAGAGGAAGTAAACATTTGTTGGACTTTAACTAGAGAGAATTCATTGTATGGATTACTGTGCTAAAGAGTAAAGGAGGATTAGAGAGAGGAAGTAAACCTATGTTAGACTTTAAGTAGAGATAATGAATTGTATGGATTACTGTACTAAACAGTAAAGGAGGATTAGATAGAGAGGAAGTAAACCTATGTTAGACTTCAGCTAGAGAGAATTCATTGTATGGATTACTGTACTAAACAGTAAAGGAGGATTCGAGAGAGGAAGTAAACATATGTTGGACTTTAACTAGAGAGAATTCATTGTATGGGTTACTGTACTAAACAGTAAAGGAGGATTAGAGAGAGGAAGTAAACATATGTTAGACTTTAACTAGAGATAACTAATTGTATGGATTACGTACTAAACAGTAAAGGAGGATTAGAGAGAGGAAGTAAACATAGGTTGGACTTTAACTGGAGATAACTAATTGTATGGATTACTGTACTCAACAGTAAAGCAGGATTCGAGAGAGGAAGTAAACCTATGTTCGACTTTAACTGGAGATAATGAATTGTATGGATTACTGTGCAAAACAGTAAAGGAGGATTAGAGAGAGGAAGTAAACCTATGTTCGACTTTAACTGGAGATAATCAATTGTATGGATTACTGTGCAAAACAGTAAAGGAGGATTCGAGAGATGAAGTAAACCTATGTTAGACTTTAACTAGAGAGAATGAATTGTGGGGATTACTGTGCTAAACAGTAAAGGAGGATTAGAGAGAGGAAGTAAACCTCTTAGACTTTAACTAGAGCTAACGAATTGTATGGATTACGTACTAAAAAGTAAAGGAGGATTAGAGAGAGGAAGTAAACATATGTTGGACTTTAACTAGAGAGAATTCATTGTATGGATTACTGTGCTAAACAGTAAAGGAGGATTAGAGAGAGGAAGTAAACCTATGTTAGACTTTAACTAGAGATAATGAATTGTATGGATTACTGTGCTAAACAGTAAAGGAGGATTAGAGAGAGGAAGTAAACCTATGTTAGACTTTAACTTGAGAGAATGAATTGTATGGACTACTGTACTCAACAGTAAAGGAGGATTAGAGAGAGGAAGTAAACATATGATAGACTTTAAATAGAGAGAATTCATTGTATGGATTACTGTGCTAAACAGTAAAGGAGGATTATAGAGAGGAAGTAAACCTATGTTAGACTTTAACTAAAGATAACGAATTGTATGGATTACTGTGCTAAACAGTAAAGGAGGATTAGAGAGAGGAAGTAAGCCTATGTTAGACTTTAACTAGAGAGAATGAATTGTATGGATTACTGTGCTAAACAGTAAAGGAGGATTAGAGAGAGGAAGTAAACATATGTTGGACTTTAACTAGAGAGAATGAATTGTATGGATTACTGTGCTAAACAGTAAAGGAGGATTAGAGAGAGGAAGTAAGCCTATGTTAGACTTTAACTAGAGAGAATTCATTGTATGGATTACTGTGCTAAACAGTAAAGGAGGATTAGAGAGAGGAAGTAAACCTATGTTAGACTTTAAGTAGAGATAATGAATTGTATGGATTACTGTACTAAACAGTAAAGGAGGATTAGATAGAGAGGAAGTAAACATATGTTAGACTTCAGCTAGAGAGAATTCATTGTATGGATTACGTACTAAACAGTAAAGGAGGATTAGAGAGAGGAAGTAAACCTATGTTAGACTTTAAGTAGAGATAATGAATTGTATGGATTACGTACTAAACAGTAAAGGAGGATTAGAGAGAGAGGAAGTAAACCTATGTTAGACTTTAACTAGAGATAATGAATTGTATGGATTACGTACTAAACAGCAAAGGAGGATTAGAGAGAGGAAGTAAACATAGGTTGGACTTTAACTGGAGATAACTAATTGTATGGATTACTGTACTCAACAGTAAAGCAGGATTCGAGAGAGGAAGTAATCCTATGTTAGACTTTAACTAGAGATAACGAATTGTATGGATTACTTACTAAACAGTAAAGGAGGATTAGAGAGAGGAAGTAAACCTATGTTCGACTTTAACTGGAGATAATGAATTGTATGGATTACTGTGCAAAACAGTAAAGGAGGATTAGAGAGAGGAAGTAAACCTATGTTAGACTTTAACTAGAGATAACGAATTGTATGGTTTACTGTGCTAAACAGTAAAGGAGGATTCGAGAGAGGAAGTAAACCTCTTAGACTTTTACTAGAGCTAACGAATTGTATGGATTACGTACTAAAAAGTAAAGGAGGATTAGAGAGAGGAAGTAAACATATGTTGGACTTTAACTAGAGAGAATTCATTGTATGGATTACTGTACTGAACAGGAAAGGAGGATTAAAGAGAGAGGAAGTAAACCTATGTTAGACTTTAACTAGAGATAATGAATTGTATGGATTACGTACTAAACAGTAAAGGAGGATTAGAGAGAGAGGAAGTAAACCTATGTTAGACTTTAACTAGAGATAACGAATTGTATGGATTACTGTACTGAACAGTAAAGGAGGATTAGAGAGACAGGAAGTAAACCTATGTTAGACTTTAACTAGAGATAATGAATTATATGGATTACGTACCAAACAGTAAAGGAGGATTAGAGAGAGAGGAAGTAAACCTATGTTAGACTTTAACTAGAGATAACGAATTGTATGGATTACTGTACTGAACAGTAAAGGAGGATTAGAGAGAGAGGAAGTAAACCTATGTTAGACTTTAACTAGAGATAATGAATTGTATGGATTACGTACTAAACAGTAAAGGAGGATTAGAGAGAGAGGAAGTAAACCTATGTTAGACTTTAACTAGAGATAATGAATTGTATGGGTTACTGTGCTAAACAGTAAAGGAGGATTAGAGAGAGGAAGTAAACCTATGTTAGACTTTAACTAGAGATAATGAATTGTATGGATTACGTACTAAACAGTAAAGGAGGATTAGAGAGAGAGGAAGTAAACCTATGTTAGACTTTAACTAGAGATAACGAATTGTATGGGTTACTGTACAGTAAAGGAGGATTAGAGAGAGGAAGTAAGCCCATGTTAGACTTTAACTAGAGAGAATGAATTGTATGGATTACTGTGCTAAACAGTAATGGAGGATTAGAGAGAGGAAGTAAACATATGTTGGACTTTAACTAGAGAGAATTCATTGTATGGATTACTGTGCTAAACAGTAAAGGAGGATTAGAGAGAGGAAGTAAACCTATGTTAGACTTTAAGTAGAGATAACGAATTGTATGGATTAATGTGCTAAACAGTAAAGGAGGATTAGAGAGAGGAAGTAAACATATGTTGGACTTTAACTAGAGAGAATTCATTGTATGGGTTACTGTACTCAACAGTAAAGGAGGATTAGAGAGAGGAAGTAAACATATGATAGACTTTAACTAGAGAGAATGAATTGTATGGATTACTGTGCTAAACAGTAAAGGAGGATTAGAGAGAGGAAGTAAACCTATGTTAGACTTGAACTAAAGATAACGAATTGTATGGATTACTGTGCTAAACAGTAAAGGAGGATTAGGGAGAGGAAGTAAGCCTATGTTAGACTTTGACTAAAGATAACGAATTGTATGGATTACTGTGCTAAACAGTAAAGGAGGATTAGAGAGAGGAAGTAAACATATGTTGGACTTTAACTAGAGAGAATTCATTGTATGGATTACTGTGCTAAACAGTAAAGGAGGATTAGAGAGAGAGGAAGTAAAACTATGTTAGACTTTAACTAGAGATAACTAATTGTATGGATTACGTACTAAACAGTAAAGGAGGATTAGAGAGAGGAAGTAAACATAGGTTGGACTTTAACTGGAGATAACTAATTGTATGGATTACTGTACTCAACAGTAAAGCAGGATTCGAGAGAGGAAGTAATCCTATGTTAGACTTTAACTAGAGATAACGAATTGTATGGATTATGCACTAAACAGTAAAGGAGGATTAGAGAGAGGAAGTAAACCTATGTTCGACTTTAACTAGAGATAATGAATTGTATGGATTACTGTGCTAAACAGTAAAGGAGGATTAGAGAGAGGAAGTAAACCTATGTTAGACTTTAACTAGAGATAACGAATTGTATGGATTACTGTGCTAAACAGTAAAGGAGGATTCGAGAGAGGAAGAAAACCTATGTTAGACTTTAACTAGAGAGAATGAATTGTGTGGATTACTGTGCTAAACAGTAAAGGAGGATAAGAGAGAGGAAGTAAACCTCTTAGACTTTAACTAGAGATAACGAATTGTATGGATTACGTACTAAAAAGTAAAGGAGGATTAGAGAGAGGAAGTGAACCTATGTTAGACTTTAACTAGAGATAACGAATTGTATGGATTACGTACTAAACAGTAAAGGAGGATTAGAGAGAGAGGAAGTAAACCTATGTTAGACTTTAACTAGAGATAATGAATTGTATGGATTACGTACTAAACAGTAAAGGAGGATTAGAGAGAGAGGAAGTAAACCTATGTTAGACTTTAACTAGAGATAACGAATTGTATGGGTTACTGTGCTAAACAGTAAAGGAGGATAAGATAGAGGAAGTAAGCCTATGTTAGACTTTAACTAGAGAGAATGAATTGTATGGATTACTGTGCTAAACAGTAAAGGAGGATTAGAGAGAGGAAGTAAGCCTGTGTTAGACTTTAACTAGAGAGAATGAATTGTATGGATTACTGTGCTAAACAGTAAAGGAGGATTAGAGAGAGGAAGTAAACCTATGTTGGACTTTAACTAGAGAGAATTCATTGTATGGATTACTGTGCTAAACAGTAAAGGAGGATTAGAGAGAGGAAGTAAACCTATGTTAGACTTTAAGTAGAGATAATGAATTGTATGGATTACTGTACTAAACAGTAAAGGAGGATTAGATAGAGAGGAAGTAAACATATGTTAGACTTCAGCTAGAGAGAATTCATTGTATGGATTACTGTACTAAACAGTAAAGGAGGATTCGAGAGAGGAAGTAAACATATGTTGGACTTTAACTAGAGAGAATTCATTGTATGGGTTACTGTACTAAACAGTAAAGGAGGATTAGAGAGAGGAAGTAAACCTATGTTAGACTTTAACTAGAGATAACTAATTGTATGGATTACGTACTAAACAGTAAAGGAGGATTAGAGAGAGGAAGTAAACATAGGTTGGACTTTAACTAGAGATAACTAATTGTATGGATTACTGTACTCAACAGTAAAGGAGGATTCGAGAGAGGAAGTAATCCTATGTTAGACTTTAACTAGAGATAACGAATTGTATGGATTACGTACTAAACAGTAAAGGAGGATTAGAGAGAGGAAGAAAACCTATGTTCGACTTTAACTAGAGATAATGAATTGTATGGATTACTGTACTGAACAGTAAAGGAGGATTAGAGAGAGAGGAAGTAAACCTATGTTAGACTTTAACTAGAGAGAATGTATTGTGTGGATTACTGTGCTAAACAGTAAAGGAGGATTAGAGAGAGGAAGTAAACCTCTTAGACTTTAACTAGAGATAACGAATTGTATGGATTACGTACTAAAAAGTAAAGGAGGATTAGAGAGAGGAAGTGAACCTATGTTAGACTTTAACTAGAGATAACGAATTGTATGGATTACTGTACTGAACAGTAAAGGAGGATTAGAGAGAGAGGAAGTAAACCTATGTTAGACTTTAACAAGAGATAATGAATTGTATGGATTACGTACTAAACAGTAAAGGAGGATTAGAGAGAGAGGAAGTAAACCTATGTTAGACTTTAACTAGAGATAACGAATTGTATGGATTACTGTACTGAACAGTAAAGGAGGATTAGAGAGAGAGGAAGTAAACCTATGTTAGACTTTAACTAGAGATAATGAATTATATGGATTACGTACTAAACAGTAAAGGAGGATTAGAGAGAGAGGAAGTAAACCTATGTTAGACTTTAACTAGAGATAACGAATTGTATGGATTACTGTACTGAACAGTAAAGGAGGATTAGAGAGAGAGGAAGTAAACCTATGTTAGACTTTAACTAGAGAGAATGAATTGTATGGATTACGTACTAAACAGTAAAGGAGGATTAGAGAGAGAGGAAGTAAACCTATGTTAGACTTTAACTAGAGATAATGAATTGTATGGGTTACTGTGCTAAACAGTAAAGGAGGAATAGAGAGAGGAAGTAAACCTATGTTAGACTTTAACTAGAGATAATGAATTGTATGGATTACGTACTAAACAGTAAAGGAGGATTAGAGAGAGAGGAAGTAAACCTATGTTAGACTTTAACTAGAGATAATGAATTGTATGGATTACTGTGCTAAACAGTAAAGGAGGATTCGAGAGAGGAAGTAAACCTATGTTAGACTTTAACTAGAGATAACGAATTGTATGGGTTCCTGTGCTAAACAGTAAAGGAGGATTAGAGAGAGGAAGTAAGCCCATGTTAGACTTTAACTAGAGAGAATGAATTGTATGGATTACTGTGCTAAACAGTAAAGGAGGATTCGAGAGAGGAAGTAAACTTATGTTAGACTTTAAATAGAGAGAATTCATTGTATGGATTACTGTGCTAAACTGTAAAGGAGGATTAGAGAGAGGAAGTAAACCTATGTTAGACTTTAACTAGAGAGAATGAATTGCATGGATTACTGTACTCAACAGTAAAGGAGGATTAGAGAGAGGAAGTAAACATGATAGACTTAAAATAGAGAGAATTCATTGTATGGATTACTGTGCTAAACTGTAAAGGAGGACTAGAGAGAGGAAGTAAACCTATGTTAGACTTTAACTAGAGAGAATGAATTGCATGGATTACTGTACTCAACAGTAAAGGAGGATTCGAGAGAGGAAGTAAACTTATGTTAGACTTTAAATTGAGAGAATTCATTGTATGGATTACTGTGCTAAACTGTAAAGGAGGATTAGAGAGAGGAAGTAAACCTATGTTAGACTTTAACTAGAGAGAATGAATTGCATGGATTACTGTACTCAACAGTAAAGGAGGATTAGAGAGAGGAAGTAAACATGATAGACTTAAAATAGAGAGAATTCATTGTATGGATTACTGTGCTAAACTGTAAAGGAGGACTAGAGAGAGGAAGTAAACCTATGTTAGACTTTAACTAGAGAGAATGAATTGCATGGATTACTGTACTCAACAGTAAAGGAGGATTAGAGAGAGGAAGTAAACATGATAGACTTAAAATAGAGAGAATTCATTGTATGGATTACAATGCTAAACAGTAAAGGAGGATTAGAGAGAGGAAGTAAACCTATGTTCGACTTTAACTGGAGATAACGAATTGTATGGATTACTTACTAAACAGTAAAGGAGGATTAGAGAGAGGAAGTAAACCTATGTTCGACTTTAACTGGAGATAATGAATTGTATGGATTACTGTGCAAAACAGTAAAGGAGGATTAGAGAGAGGAAGTAAACCTATGTTAGACTTTAACTAGAGATAACGAATTGTATGGTTTACTGTGCTAAACAGTAAAGGAGGATTCGAGAGAGGAAGTAAACCTCTTAGACTTTTACTAGAGCTAACGAATTGTATGGATTACGTACTAAAAAGTAAAGGAGGAATAGAGAGAGGAAGTAAACATATGTTGGACTTTAACTAGAGAGAATTCATTGTATGGATTTCTGTACTGAACAGGAAAGGAGGATTAGAGAGAGAGGAAGTAAACCTATGTTAGACTTTAACTAGAGATAATGAATTGTATGGATTACGTACTAAACAGTAAAGGAGGATTAGAGAGAGAGGAAGTAAACCTATGTTAGACTTTAACTAGAGATAATGAATTATATGGATTACGTACCAAACAGTAAAGGAGGATTAGAGAGAGAGGAAGTAAACCTATGTTAAACTTTAACTAGAGATAACGAATTGTATGGATTACTGTACTGAACAGTAAAGGAGGATTAGAGAGAGAGGAAGTAAACCTATGTTAGACTTTAACTAGAGATAATGAATTGTATGGATTACGTACTAAACAGTAAAGGAGGATTAGAGAGAGAGGAAGTAAACCTATGTTAGACTTTAACTAGAGATAATGAATTGTATGGGTTACTGTGCTAAACAGTAAAGGAGGATTAGAGAGAGGAAGTAAACCTATGTTAGACTTTAAGTAGAGATAATGAATTGTATGGATTACGTACTAAACAGTAAAGGAGGATTAGAGAGAGAGGAAGTAAACCTATGTTAGACTTTAACTAGAGATAATGAATTATATGGATTACGTACCAAACAGTAAAGGAGGATTAGAGAGAGAGGAAGTAAACCTATGTTAGACTTTAACTAGAGATAACGAATTGTATGGATTACTGTACTGAACAGTAAAGGAGGATTAGAGAGAGAGGAAGTAAACCTATGTTAGACTTTAACTAGAGATAATGAATTGTATGGATTACGTACTAAACAGTAAAGGAGGATTAGAGAGAGAGGAAGTAAACCTATGTTAGACTTTAACTAGAGATAATGAATTGTATGGATTACTGTGCTAAACAGTAAAGGAGGATTCGAGAGAGGAAGTAAACCTATGTTAGACTTTAACTAGAGAAAACGAATTGTATGGGTTACTGTACAGTAAAGGAGGATTAGAGAGAGGAAGTAAGCCCATGTTAGACTTTAACTAGAGAGAATGAATTGTATGGATTACTGTGCTAAACAGTAATGGAGGATTAGAGAGAGGAAGTAAACATATGTTGGACTTTAACTAGAGATAATTCATTGTATGGATTACTGTGCTAAACAGTAAAGGAGGATTAGAGAGAGGAAGTAAACCTATGTTAGACTTTAAGTAGAGATAACGAATTGTATGGATTACTGTGCTAAACAGTAAAGGAGGATTAGAGAGAGGAAGTAAACATATGTTGGACTTTAACTAGAGAGAATTCATTGTATGGGTTACTGTACTCAACATTAAAGGAGGATAAGAGAGAGGAAGTAAACATATGATAGACTTTAAATAGAGAGAATTCATTGTATGGATTACTGTGCTAAACAGTAAAGGAGGATTAGAGAGAGGAAGTAAACCTATGTTAGACTTGAACTAAAGATAACGAATTGTATGGATTACTGTGCTAAACAGTAAAGGAGGATTAGGGAGAGGAAGTAAGCCTATGTTAGACTTTGACTAAAGATAACGAATTGTATGGATTACTGTGCTAAACAGTAAAGGAGGATTAGAGAGAGGAAGTAAACATATGTTGGACTTTAACTAGAGAGAATTCATTGTATGGATTACTGTGCTAAACAGTAAAGGAGGATTAGAGAGAGAGGAAGTAAAACTATGTTAGACTTTAACTAGAGATAACTAATTGTATGGATTACGTACTAAACAGTAAAGGAGGATTAGAGAGAGGAAGTAAACATAGGTTGGACTTTAACTGGAGATAACTAATTGTATGGATTACTGTACTCAACAGTAAAGCAGGATTCGAGAGAGGAAGTAATCCTATGTTAGACTTTAACTAGAGATAACGAATTGTATGGATGATGCACTAAACAGTAAAGGAGGATTAGAGAGAGGAAGTAAACCTATGTTCGACTTTAACTAGAGATAATGAATTGTATGGATTACTGTGCTAAACAGTAAAGGAGGATTAGAGAGAGGAAGTAAACCTATGTTAGACTTTAACTAGAGATAACGAATTGTATGAATTACTGTGCTAAACAGTAAAGGAGGATTCGAGAGAGGAAGAAAACCTATGTTAGACTTTAACTAGAGAGAATGAATTGTGTGGATTACTGTGCTAAACAGTAAAGGAGGATAAGAGAGAGGAAGTAAACCTCTTAGACTTTAACTAGAGATAACGAATTGTATGGATTACGTACTAAAAAGTAAAGGAGGATTAGAGAGAGGAAGTGAACCTATGTTAGACTTTAACTAGAGATAACGAATTGTATGGATTACGTACTAAACAGTAAAGGAGGATTAGAGAGAGAGGAAGTAAACCTATGTTAGACTTTAACTAGAGATAACGAATTGTATGGGTTACTGTGCTAAACAGTAAAGGAGGATAAGATAGAGGAAGTAAGCCTATGTTAGACTTTAACTAGAGAGAATGAATTGTATGGATTACTGTGCTAAACAGTAAAGGAGGATTAGAGAGAGGAAGTAAGCCTATGTTAGACTTTAACTAGAGAGAATGAATTGTATGGATTACTGTGCTAAACAGTAAAGGAGGATTAGAGAGAGGAAGTAAACCTATGTTGGACTTTAACTAGAGAGAATTCATTGTATGGATTACTGTGCTAAACAGTAAAGGAGGATTAGAGAGAGGAAGTAAACCTATGTTAGACTTTAAGTAGAGATAATGAATTGTATGGATTACTGTACTAAACAGTAAAGGAGGATTAGATAGAGAGGAAGTAAACATATGTTAGACTTCAGCTAGAGAGAATTCATTGTATGGATTACTGTACTAAACAGTAAAGGAGGATTCGAGAGAGGAAGTAAACATATGTTGGACTTTAACTAGAGAGAATTCATTGTATGGGTTACTGTACTAAACAGTAAAGGAGGATTAGAGAGAGGAAGTAAACCTATGTTAGACTTTAACTAGAGATAACTAATTGTATGGATTACGTACTAAACAGTAAAGGAGGATTAGAGAGAGGAAGTAAACATAGGTTGGACTTTAACTAGAGATAACTAATTGTATGGATTACTGTACTCAACAGTAAAGGAGGATTCGAGAGAGGAAGTAATCTTATGTTAGACTTTAACTAGAGATAACGAATTGTATGGATTACGTACTAAACAGTAAAGGAGGATTAGAGAGAGGAAGAAAACCTATGTTCGACTTTAACTAGAGATAATGAATTGTATGGATTACTGTACTGAACAGTAAAGGAGGATTAGAGAGAGAGGAAGTAAACCTATGTTAGACTTTAACTAGAGAGAATGTATTGTGTGGATTACTGTGCTAAACAGTAAAGGAGGATTAGAGAGAGGAAGTAAACCTCTTAGACTTTAACTAGAGATAACGAATTGTATGGATTACGTACTAAAAAGTAAAGGAGGATTAGAGAGAGGAAGTGAACCTATGTTAGACTTTAACTAGAGATAACGAATTGTATGGATTACTGTACTGAACAGTAAAGGAGGATTAGAGAGAGAGGAAGTAAACCTATGTTAGACTTTAACAAGAGATAATGAATTCTATGGATTACGTACTAAACAGTAAAGGAGGATTAGAGAGAGAGGAAGTAAACCTATGTTAGACTTTAACTAGAGATAACGAATTGTATGGATTACTGTACTGAACAGTAAAGGAGGATTAGAGAGAGAGGAAGTAAACCTATGTTAGACTTTAACTAGAGATAACGAATTGTATGGGTTACTGTGCTAAACAGTAAAGGAGGATAAGATAGAGGAAGTAAGCCTATGTTAGACTTTAACTAGAGAGAATGAATTGTATGGATTACTGTGCTAAACAGTAAAGGAGGATTAGAGAGAGGAAGTAAGCCTATGTTAGACTTTAACTAGAGAGAATGAATTGTATGGATTACTGTGCTAAACAGTAAAGGAGGATTAGAGAGAGTAAGTAAACCTATGTTGGACTTTAACTAGAGAGAATTCATTGTATGGATTACTGTGCTAAACAGTAAAGGAGGATTAGAGAGAGGAAGTAAACCTATGTTAGACTTTAAGTAGAGATAATGAATTGTATGGATTACTGTACTAAACAGTAAAGGAGGATTAGATAGAGAGGAAGTAAACATATGTTAGACTTCAGCTAGAGAGAATTCATTGTATGGATTACTGTACTAAACAGTAAAGGAGGATTCGAGAGAGGAAGTAAACATATGTTGGACTTTAACTAGAGAGAATTCATTGTATGGGTTACTGTACTAAACAGTAAAGGAGGATTAGAGAGAGGAAGTAAACCTATGTAAGACTTTAACTAGAGAGAATGAATTGTATGGATTACTGTGCTAAACAGTAAAGGAGGAATAGAGAGAGGAAGTAAACCTATGTTAGACTTTAACTAGAGATAATGAATTGTATGGATTACGTACTAAACAGTAAAGGAGGATTAGAGAGAGAGGAAGTAAACCTATGTTAGACTTTAACTAGAGATAACGAATTGTATGGATTACTGTACTGAACAGTAAAGGAGGATTAGAGAGACAGGAAGTAAACCTATGTTAGACTTTAACTAGAGATAATGAATTATATGGATTACGTACCAAACAGTAAAGGAGGATTAGAGAGAGAGGAAGTAAACCTATGTTAGACTTTAACTAGAGATAACGAATTGTATGGATTACTGTACTGAACAGTAAAGGAGGATTAGAGAGAGAGGAAGTAAACCTATGTTAGACTTTAACTAGAGATAATGAATTGTATGGATTACGTACTAAACAGTAAAGGAGGATTAGAGAGAGAGGAAGTAAACCTATGTTAGACTTTAACTAGAGATAATGAATTGTATGGATTACTGTGCTAAACAGTAAAGGAGGATTCGAGAGAGGAAGTAAACCTATGTTAGACTTTAACTAGAGATAACGAATTGTATGGGTTACTGTACAGTAAAGGAGGATTAGAGAGAGGAAGTAAGCCCATGTTAGACTTTAACTAGAGAGAATGAATTGTATGGATTACTGTGCTAAACAGTAATGGAGGATTAGAGAGAGGAAGTAAACATATGTTGGACTTTAACTAGAGAGAATTCATTGTATGGATTACTGTGCTAAACAGTAAAGGAGGATTAGAGAGAGGAAGTAAACCTATGTTAGACTTTAAGTAGAGATAACGAATTGTATGGATTACTGTGCTAAACAGTAAAGGAGGATTAGAGAGAGGAAGTAAACATATGTTGGACTTTAACTAGAGAGAATTCATTGTATGGGTTACTGTACTCAACAGTAAAGGAGGATTAGAGAGAGGAAGTAAACATATGATAGACTTTAAATAGAGAGAATTCATTGTATGGATTACTGTGCTAAACAGTAAAGGAGGATTAGAGAGAGGAAGTAAACCTATGTTAGACTTGAACTAAAGATAACGAATTGTATGGATTACTGTGCTAAACAGTAAAGGAGGATTAGGGAGAGGAAGTAAGCCTATGTTAGACTTTGACTAAAGATAACGAATTGTATGGATTACTGTGCTAAACAGTAAAGGAGGATTAGAGAGAGGAAGTAAACATATGTTGGACTTTAACTAGAGAGAATTCATTGTATGGATTACTGTGCTAAACAGTAAAGGAGGATTAGAGAGAGAGGAAGTAAAACTATGTTAGACTTTAACTAGAGATAACTAATTGTATGGATTACGTACTAAACAGTAAAGGAGGATTAGAGAGAGGAAGTAAACATAGGTTGGACTTTAACTGGAGATAACTAATTGTATGGATTACTGTACTCAACAGTAAAGCAGGATTCGAGAGAGGAAGTAATCCTATGTTAGACTTTAACTAGAGATAATGAATTGTATGGATTACTGTGCTAAACAGTAAAGGAGGATTCGAGAGAGGAAGTAAACATATGTTGGACTTTAACTAGAGAGAATTCATTGTATGGGTTACTGTACTAAACAGTAAAGGAGGATTAGAGAGAGGAAGCAAACCTATGTAAGACTTTAACTAGAGAGAATGAATTGTATGGATTACTGTGCTAAACAGTAAAGGAGGAATAGAGAGAGGAAGTAAACCTATGTTAGACTTTAACTAGAGATAATGAATTGTATGGATTACGTACTAAACAGTAAAGGAGGATTAGAGAGAGAGGAAGTAAACCTATGTTAGACTTTAACTAGAGATAACGAATTGTATGGATTACTGTACTGAACAGTAAAGGAGGATTAGAGAGACAGGAAGTAAACCTATGTTAGACTTTAACTAGAGATAATGAATTATATGGATTACGTACCAAACAGTAAAGGAGGATTAGAGAGAGAGGAAGTAAACCTATGTTAGACTTTAACTAGAGATAACGAATTGTATGGATTACTGTACTGAACAGTAAAGGAGGATTAGAGAGAGAGGAAGTAAACCTATGTTAGACTTTAACTAGAGATAATGAATTGTATGGATTACGTACTAAACAGTAAAGGAGGATTAGAGAGAGAGGAAGTAAACCTATGTTAGACTTTAACTAGAGATAATGAATTGTATGGATTACTGTGCTAAACAGTAAAGGAGGATTCGAGAGAGGAAGTAAACCTATGTTAGACTTTAACTAGAGATAACGAATTGTATGGGTTACTGTACAGTAAAGGAGGATTAGAGAGAGGAAGTAAGCCCATGTTAGACTTTAACTAGAGAGAATGAATTGTATGGATTACTGTGCTAAACAGTAATGGAGGATTAGAGAGAGGAAGTAAACATATGTTGGACTTTAACTAGAGAGAATTCATTGTATGGATTACTGTGCTAAACAGTAAAGGAGGATTAGAGAGAGGAAGTAAACCTATGTTAGACTTTAAGTAGAGATAACGAATTGTATGGATTACTGTGCTAAACAGTAAAGGAGGATTAGAGAGAGGAAGTAAACATATGTTGGACTTTAACTAGAGAGAATTCATTGTATGGGTTACTGTACTCAACAGTAAAGGAGGATTAGAGAGAGGAAGTAAACATATGATAGACTTTAAATAGAGAGAATTCATTGTATGGATTACTGTGCTAAACAGTAAAGGAGGATTAGAGAGAGGAAGTAAACCTATGTTAGACTTGAACTAAAGATAACGAATTGTATGGATTACTGTGCTAAACAGTAAAGGAGGATTAGGGAGAGGAAGTAAGCCTATGTTAGACTTTGACTAAAGATAACGAATTGTATGGATTACTGTGCTAAACAGTAAAGGAGGATTAGAGAGAGGAAGTAAACATATGTTGGACTTTAACTAGAGAGAATTCATTGTATGGATTACTGTGCTAAACAGTAAAGGAGGATTAGAGAGAGAGGAAGTAAAACTATGTTAGACTTTAACTAGAGATAACTAATTGTATGGATTACGTACTAAACAGTAAAGGAGGATTAGAGAGAGGAAGTAAACATAGGTTGGACTTTAACTGGAGATAACTAATTGTATGGATTACTGTACTCAACAGTAAAGCAGGATTCGAGAGAGGAAGTAATCCTATGTTAGACTTTAACTAGAGATAATGAATTGTATGGATTACTGTGCTAAACAGTAAAGGAGGATTAGAGAGAGGAAGTAAACCTATGTTAGACTTTAACTAGAGATAACGAATTGTATGGATTACTGTGCTAAACAGTAAAGGAGGATTCGAGAGAGGAAGAAAACCTATGTTAGACTTTAACTAGAGAGAATGAATTGTGTGGATTACTGTGCTAAACAGTAAAGGAGGATAAGAGAGAGGAAGTAAACCTCTTAGACTTTAACTAGAGATAACGAATTGTATGGATTACGTACTAAAAAGTAAAGGAGGATTAGAGAGAGGAAGTGAACCTATGTTAGACTTTAACTAGAGATAACGAATTGTATGGATTACGTACTAAACAGTAAAGGAGGATTAGAGAGAGAGGAAGTAAACCTATGTTAGACTTTAACTAGAGATAATGAATTGTATGGATTACGTACTAAACAGTAAAGGAGGATTAGAGAGAGAGGAAGTAAACCTATGTTAGACTTTAACTAGAGATAACGAATTGTATGGGTTACTGTGCTAAACAGTAAAGGAGGATAAGATAGAGGAAGTAAGCCTATGTTAGACTTTAACTAGAGAGAATGAATTGTATGGATTACTGTGCTAAACAGTAAAGGAGGATTAGAGAGAGGAAGTAAGCCTATGTTAGACTTTAACTAGAGAGAATGAATTGTATGGATTACTGTGCTAAACAGTAAAGGAGGATTAGAGAGAGGAAGTAAACCTATGTTGGACTTTAACTAGAGAGAATTCATTGTATGGATTACTGTGCTAAACAGTAAAGGAGGATTAGAGAGAGGAAGTAAACCTATGTTAGACTTTAAGTAGAGATAATGAATTGTATGGATTACTGTACTAAACAGTAAAGGAGGATTAGATAGAGAGGAAGTAAACATATGTTAGACTTCAGCTAGAGAGAATTCATTGTATGGATTACTGTACTAAACAGTAAAGGAGGATTCGAGAGAGGAAGTAAACATATGTTGGACTTTAACTAGAGAGAATTCATTGTATGGGTTACTGTACTAAACAGTAAAGGAGGATTAGAGAGAGGAAGTAAACCTATGTTAGACTTTAACTAGAGATAACTAATTGTATGGATTACGTACTAAACAGTAAAGGAGGATTAGAGAGAGGAAGTAAACATAGGTTGGACTTTAACTAGAGATAACTAATTGTATGGATTACTGTACTCAACAGTAAAGGAGGATTCGAGAGAGGAAGTAATCCTATGTTAGACTTTAACTAGAGATAACGAATTGTATGGATTACGTACTAAACAGTAAAGGAGGATTAGAGAGAGGAAGAAAACCTATGTTCGACTTTAACTAGAGAGAATGTATTGTGTGGATTACTGTGCTAAACAGTAAAGGAGGATTAGAGAGAGGAAGTAAACCTCTTAGACTTTAACTAGAGATAACGAATTGTATGGATTACGTACTAAAAAGTAAAGGAGGATTAGAGAGAGGAAGTGAACCTATGTTAGACTTTAACTAGAGATAACGAATTGTATGGATTACTGTACTGAACAGTAAAGGAGGATTAGAGAGAGAGGAAGTAAACCTATGTTAGACTTTAACAAGAGATAATGAATTGTATGGATTACGTACTAAACAGTAAAGGAGGATTAGAGAGAGAGGAAGTAAACCTATGTTAGACTTTAACTAGAGATAACGAATTGTATGGATTACTGTACTGAACAGTAAAGGAGGATTAGAGAGAGAGGAAGTAAACCTATGTTAGACTTTAACTAGAGATAACGAATTGTATGGGTTACTGTGCTAAACAGTAAAGGAGGATAAGATAGAGGAAGTAAGCCTATGTTAGACTTTAACTAGAGAGAATGAATTGTATGGATTACTGTACTAAACAGTAAAGGAGGATTAGAGAGAGGAAGTAAGCCTATGTTAGACTTTAACTAGAGAGAATGAATTGTATGGATTACTGTGCTAAACAGTAAAGGAGGATTAGAGAGAGGAAGTAAACCTATGTTGGACTTTAACTAGAGATAATGAATTGTATGGATTACTGTGCTAAACAGTAAAGGAGGATTCGAGAGAGGAAGTAAACCTATGTTAGACTTTAACTAGAGATAACGAATTGTATGGGTTACTGTACAGTAAAGGAGGATTAGAGAGAGGAAGTAAACCTATGTTAGACTTTAAGTAGAGATAATGAATTGTATGGATTACTGTACTAAACAGTAAAGGAGGATTAGATAGAGAGGAAGTAAACATATGTTAGACTTCAGCTAGAGAGAATTCATTGTATGGATTACTGTACTAAACAGTAAAGGAGGATTCGAGAGAGGAAGTAAACATATGTTGGACTTTAACTAGAGAGAATTCATTGTATGGGTTACTGTACTAAACAGTAAAGGAGGATTAGAGAGAGGAAGTAAACCTATGTAAGACTTTAACTAGAGAGAATGAATTGTATGGATTACTGTGCTAAACAGTAAAGGAGGAATAGAGAGAGGAAGTAAACCTATGTTAGACTTTAACTAGAGATAATGAATTGTATGGATTACGTACTAAACAGTAAAGGAGGATTAGAGAGAGAGGAAGTAAACCTATGTTAGACTTTAACTAGAGATAACGAATTGTATGGATTACTGTACTGAACAGTAAAGGAGGATTAGAGAGACAGGAAGTAAACCTATGTTAGACTTTAACTAGAGATAATGAATTATATGGATTACGTACCAAACAGTAAAGGAGGATTAGAGAGAGAGGAAGTAAACCTATGTTAGACTTTAACTAGAGATAACGAATTGTATGGATTACTGTACTGAACAGTAAAGGAGGATTAGAGAGAGAGGAAGTAAACCTATGTTAGACTTTAACTAGAGATAATGAATTGTATGGATTACGTACTAAACAGTAAAGGAGGATTAGAGAGAGAGGAAGTAAACCTATGTTAGACTTTAACTAGAGATAATGAATTGTATGGGTTACTGTGCTAAACAGTAAAGGAGGATTAGAGAGAGGAAGTAAACCTATGTTAGACTTTAACTAGAGATAATGAATTGTATGGATTACTGTGCTAAACAGTAAAGGAGGATTCGAGAGAGGAAGTAAACCTATGTTAGACTTTAACTAGAGATAACGAATTGTATGGGTTACTGTACAGTAAAGGAGGATTAGAGAGAGGAAGTAAGCCCATGTTAGACTTTAACTAGAGAGAATGAATTGTATGGATTACTGTGCTAAACAGTAATGGAGGATTAGAGAGAGGAAGTAAACATATGTTGGACTTTAACTAGAGAGAATTCATTGTATGGATTACTGTGCTAAACAGTAAAGGAGGATTAGAGAGAGGAAGTAAACCTATGTTAGACTTTAAGTAGAGATAACGAATTGTATGGATTACTGTGCTAAACAGTAAAGGAGGATTAGAGAGAGGAAGTAAACATATGTTGGACTTTAACTAGAGAGAATTCATTGTATGGGTTACTGTACTCAACAGTAAAGGAGGATTAGAGAGAGGAAGTAAACATATGATAGACTTTAAATAGAGAGAATTCATTGTATGGATTACTGTGCTAAACAGTAAAGGAGGATTAGAGAGAGGAAGTAAACCTATGTTAGACTTGAACTAAAGATAACGAATTGTATGGATTACTGTGCTAAACAGTAAAGGAGGATTAGGGAGAGGAAGTAAGCCTATGTTAGACTTTGACTAAAGATAACGAATTGTATGGATTACTGTGGTAAACAGTAAAGGAGGATTAGAGAGAGGAAGTAAACATATGTTGGACTTTAACTAGAGAGAATTCATTGTATGGATTACTGTGCTAAACAGTAAAGGAGGATTAGAGAGAGAGGAAGTAAAACTATGTTAGACTTTAACTAGAGATAACTAATTGTATGGATTACGTACTAAACAGTAAAGGAGGATTAGAGAGAGGAAGTAAACATAGGTTGGACTTTAACTGGAGATAACTAATTGTATGGATTACTGTACTCAACAGTAAAGCAGGATTCGAGAGAGGAAGTAATCCTATGTTAGACTTTAACTAGAGATAATGAATTGTATGGATTACTGTGCTAAACAGTAAAGGAGGATTAGAGAGAGGAAGTAAACCTATGTTAGACTTTAACTAGAGATAACGAATTGTATGGATTACTGTGCTAAACAGTAAAGGAGGATTCGAGAGAGGAAGAAAACCTATGTTAGACTTTAACTAGAGAGAATGAATTGTGTGGATTACTGTGCTAAACAGTAAAGGAGGATAAGAGAGAGGAAGTAAACCTCTTAGACTTTAACTAGAGATAACGAATTGTATGGATTACGTACTAAAAAGTAAAGGAGGATTAGAGAGAGGAAGTGAACCTATGTTAGACTTTAACTAGAGATAACGAATTGTATGGATTACGTACTAAACAGTAAAGGAGGATTAGAGAGAGAGGAAGTAAACCTATGTTAGACTTTAACTAGAGATAATGAATTGTATGGATTACGTACTAAACAGTAAAGGAGGATTAGAGAGAGAGGAAGTAAACCTATGTTAGACTTTAACTAGAGATAACGAATTGTATGGGTTACTGTGCTAAACAGTAAAGGAGGATAAGATAGAGGAAGTAAGCCAATGTTAGACTTTAACTAGAGAGAATGAATTGTATGGATTACTGTGCTAAACAGTAAAGGAGGATTAGAGAGAGGAAGTAAGCCTATGTTAGACTTTAACTAGAGAGAATGAATTGTTTGGATTACTGTGCTAAACAGTAAAGGAGGATTAGAGAGAGGAAGTAAACCTATGTTGGACTTTAACTAGAGAGAATTCATTGTATGGATTACTGTGCTAAACAGTAAAGGAGGATTAGAGAGAGGAAGTAAACCTATGTTAGACTTTAAGTAGAGATAATGAATTGTATGGATTACTGTACTAAACAGTAAAGGAGGATTAGATAGAGAGGAAGTAAACATATGTTAGACTTCAGCTAGAGAGAATTCATTGTATGGATTACTGTACTAAACAGTAAAGGAGGATTCGAGAGAGGAAGTAAACATATGTTGGACTTTAACTAGAGAGAATTCATTGTATGGGTTACTGTACTAAACAGTAAAGGAGGATTAGAGAGAGGAAGTAAACCTATGTTAGACTTTAACTAGAGATAACTAATTGTATGGATTACGTACTAAACAGTAAAGGAGGATTAGAGAGAGGAAGTAAACATAGGTTGGACTTTAACTAGAGATAACTAATTGTATGGATTACTGTACTCAACAGTAAAGGAGGATTCGAGAGAGGAAGTAATCCTATGTTAGACTTTAACTAGAGATAACGAATTGTATGGATTACGTACTAAACAGTAAAGGAGGATTAGAGAGAGGAAGAAAACCTATGTTCGACTTTAACTAGAGATAATGAATTGTATGGATTACTGTAATGAACAGTAAAGGAGGATTAGAGAGAGAGGAAGTAAACCTATGTTAGACTTTAACTAGAGAGAATGTATTGTGTGGATTACTGTGCTAAACAGTAAAGGAGGATTAGAGAGAGGAAGTAAACCTCTTAGACTTTAACTAGAGATAACGAATTGTATGGATTACGTACTAAAAATAAAGGAGGATTAGAGAGAGGAAGTGAACCTATGTTAGACTTTAACTAGAGATAACGAATTGTATGGATTACTGTACTGAACAGTAAAGGAGGATTAGAGAGAGAGGAAGTAAACCTATGTTAGACTTTAACAAGAGATAATGAATTGTATGGATTACGTACTAAACAGTAAAGGAGGATTAGAGAGAGAGGAAGTAAACCTATGTTAGACTTTAACTAGAGATAACGAATTGTATGGGTTACTGTGCTAAACAGTAAAGGAGGATAAGATAGAGGAAGTAAGCCTATGTTAGACTTTAACTAGAGAGAATGAATTGTATGGATTACTGTGCTAAACAGTAAAGGAGGATTAGAGAGAGGAAGTAAGCCTATGTTAGACTTTAACTAGAGAGAATGAATTGTATGGATTACTGTGCTAAACAGTAAAGGAGGATTAGAGAGAGGAAGTAAACCTATGTTGGACTTTAACTAGAGAGAATTCATTGTATGGATTACTGTGCTAAACAGTAAAGGAGGATTAGAGAGAGGAAGTAAACCTATGTTAGACTTCAGCTAGAGAGAATTCATTGTATGGATTACTGTACTAAACAGTAAAGGAGGATTAGAGAGAGGAAGTAAACCTATGTTAGACTTTAACTAGAGATAACTAATTGTATGGATTACGTACTAAACAGTAAAGGAGGATTAGAGAGAGGAAGTAAACATAGGTTGGACTTTAACTAGAGATAACTAATTGTATGGATTACTGTACTCAACAGTAAAGGAGGATTCGAGAGAGGAATTAATCCTATGTTAGACTTTAACTAGAGATAACGAATTGTATGGATTACGTACTAAACAGTAAAGGAGGATTAGAGAGAGGAAGAAAACCTATGTTCGACTTTAACTAGAGATAATGAATTGTATGGATTACTGTACTGAACAGTAAAGGAGGATTAGAGAGAGAGGAAATAAACCTATGTTAGACTTTAACTAGAGAGAATGTATTGTGTGGATTACTGTGCTAAACAGTAAAGGAGGATTAGAGAGAGGAAGTAAACCTCTTAGACTTTAACTAGAGATAACGAATTGTATGGATTACGTACTAAAAAGTAAAGGAGGATTAGAGAGAGGAAGTGAACCTATGTTAGACTTTAACTAGAGATAACGAATTGTATGGATTACTGTACTGAACAGTAAAGGAGGATTAGAGAGAGAGGAAGTAAACCTATGTTAGACTTTAACAAGAGATAATGAATTGTATGGATTACGTACTAAACAGTAAAGGAGGATTAGAGAGAGAGGAAGTAAACCTATGTTAGACTTTAACTAGAGATAACGAATTGTATGGATTACTGTACTGAACAGTAAAGGAGGATTAGAGAGAGAGGAAGTAAACCTATGTTAGACTTTAACTAGAGATAATGAATTATATGGATTACGTACTAAACAGTAAAGGAGGATTAGAGAGAGAGGAAGTAAACCTATGTTAGACTTTAACTAGAGATAACGAATTGTATGGATTACTGTACTGAACAGTAAAGGAGGATTAGAGAGAGAGGAAGTAAACCTATGTTAGACTTTAACTAGAGAGAATGAATTGTATGGATTACGTACTAAACAGTAAAGGAGGATTAGAGAGAGAGGAAGTAAACCTATGTTAGACTTTAACTAGAGATAATGAATTGTATGGGTTACTGTGCTAAACAGTAAAGGAGGAATAGAGAGAGGAAGTAAACCTATGTTAGACTTTAACTAGAGATAATGAATTGTATGGATTACGTACTAAACAGTAAAGGAGGATTAGAGAGAGAGGAAGTAAACCTATGTTAGACTTTAACTAGAGATAATGAATTGTATGGATTACTGTGCTAAACAGTAAAGGAGGATTCGAGAGAGGAAGTAAACCTATGTTAGACTTTAACTAGAGATAACGAATTGTATGGGTTACTGTGCTAAACAGTAAAGGAGGATTAGAGAGAGGAAGTAAGCCCATGTTAGACTTTAACTAGAGAGAATGAATTGTATGGATTACTGTGCTAAACAGTAAAGGAGGATTCGAGAGAGGAAGTAAACTTATGTTAGACTTTAAATAGAGAGAATTCATTGTATGGATTACTGTGCTAAACTGTAAAGGAGGATTAGAGAGAGGAAGTAAACCTATGTTAGACTTTAACTAGAGAGAATGAATTGCATGGATTACTGTACTCAACAGTAAAGGAGGATTAGAGAGAGGAAGTAAACATGAAAGACTTAAAATAGAGAGAATTCATTGTATGGATTACTGTGCTAAACTGTAAAGGAGGATTAGAGAGAGGAAGTAAACCTATGTTAGACTTTAACTAGAGAGAATGAATTGCATGGATTACTGTACTCAACAGTAAAGGAGGATTAGAGAGAGGAAGTAAACATGATAGACTTAAAATAGAGAGAATTCATTGTATGGATTACTGTGCTAAACTGTAAAGGAGGATTAGAGAGAGGAAGTAAACCTATGTTAGACTTTAACTAGAGAGAATGAATTGCATGGATTACTGTACTCAACAGTAAAGGAGGATTAGAGAGAGGAAGTAAACATGATAGACTTAAAATAGAGAGAATTCATTGTATGGATTACTATGCTAAACAGTAAAGGAGGATTAGAGAGAGGAAGTAAACCTATGTTCGACTTTAACTGGAGATAACGAATTGTATGGATTACTTACTAAACAGTAAAGGAGGATTAGAGAGAGGAAGTAAACCTATGTTCGACTTTAACTGGAGATAATGAATTGTATGGATTACTGTGCAAAACAGTAAAGGAGGATTAGAGAGAGGAAGTAAACCTATGTTAGACTTTAACTAGAGATAACGAATTGTATGGTTTACTGTGCTAAACAGTAAAGGAGGATTCGAGAGAGGAAGTAAACCTCTTAGACTTTTACTAGAGCTAACGAATTGTATGGATTACGTACTAAAAAGTAAAGGAGGATTAGAGAGAGGAAGTAAACATATGTTGGACTTTAACTAGAGAGAATTCATTGTATGGATTACTGTACTGAACAGGAAAGGAGGATTAGAGAGAGAGGAAGTAAACCTATGTTAGACTTTAACTAGAGATAATGAATTGTATGGATTACGTACTAAACAGTAAAGGAGGATTAGAGAGAGAGGAAGTAAACCTATGTTAGACTTTAACTAGAGATAACGAATTGTATGGATTACTGTACTGAACAGTAAAGGAGGATTAGAGAGACAGGAAGTAAACCTATGTTAGACTTTAACTGGAGATAATGAATTATATGGATTACGTACCAAACAGTAAAGGAGGATTAGAGAGAGAGGAAGTAAACCTATGTTAGACTTTAACTAGAGATAACGAATTGTGTGGATCACTGTACTGAACAGTAAAGGAGGATTAGAGAGAGAGGAAGTAAACCTATGTTAGACTTTAACTAGAGATAATGAATTGTATGGATTACGTACTAAACAGTAAAGGAGGATTAGAGAGAGAGGAAGTAAACCTATGTTAGACTTTAACTAGAGATAATGAATTGTATGGGTTACTGTGCTAAACAGTAAAGGAGGATTAGACAGAGGAAGTAAACCTATGTTAGACTTTAACTAGAGATAATGAATTGTATGGATTACGTACTAAACAGTAAAGGAGGATTAGAGAGAGAGGAAGTAAACCTATGTTAGACTTTAACTAGAGATAATGAATTGTATGGATTACTGTGCTAAACAGTAAAGGAGGATTCGAGAGAGGAAGTAAACCTATGTTAGACTTTAACTAGAGATAACGAATTGTATGGGTTACTGTACAGTAAAGGAGGATTAGAGAGAGGAAGTAAGCCCATGTTAGACTTTAACTAGAGAGAATGAATTGTATGGATTACTGTGCTAAACAGTAATGGAGGATTAGAGAGAGGAAGTAAACATATGTTGGACTTTAACTAGAGAGAATTCATTGTATGGATTACTGTGCTAAACAGTAAAGGAGGATTAGAGAGAGGAAGTAAACCTATGTTGGACTTTAACTAGAGAGAATTCATTGTATGGGTTACTGTACTCAACAGTAAAGGAGGATTAGAGAGAGGAAGTAAACATATGATAGACTTTAAATAGAGAGAATTCATTGTATGGATTACTGTGCTAAACAGTAAAGGAGGATTAGAGAGAGGAAGTAAACCTATGTTAGACTTGAACTAAAGATAACGAATTGTATGGATTACTGTGCTAAACAGTAAAGGAGGATTAGGGAGAGGAAGTAAGCCTATGTTAGACTTTGACTAAAGATAACGAATTGTATGGATTACTGTGCTAAACAGTAAAGGAGGATTAGAGAGAGGAAGTAAACATATGTTGGACTTTAACTAGAGAGAATTCATTGTATGGATTAATGTGCTAAACAGTAAAGGAGGATTAGAGAGAGAGGAAGTAAAACTATGTTAGACTTTAACTAGAGATAACTAATTGTATGGATTACGTACTAAACAGTAAAGGAGGATTAGAGAGAGGAAGTAAACATAGGTTGGACTTTAACTGGAGATAACTAATTGTATGGATTACTGTACTCAACAGTAAAGCAGGATTCGAGAGAGGAAGTAATCCTATGTTAGACTTTAACTAGAGATAACGAATTGTATGGATTATGCACTAAACAGTAAAGGAGGATTAGAGAGAGGAAGTAAACCTATGTTCGACTTTAACTAGAGATAATGAATTGTATGGATTACTGTGCTAAACAGTAAAGGAGGATTAGAGAGAGGAAGTAAACCTATGTTAGACTTTAACTAGAGATAACGAATTGTATGGATTACTGTGCTAAACAGTAAAGGAGGATTCGAGAGAGGAAGAAAACCTATGTTAGACTTTAACTAGAGAGAATGAATTGTGTGGATTACTGTGCTAAACAGTAAAGGAGGATAAGAGAGAGGAAGTAAACCTCTTAGACTTTAACTAGAGATAACGAATTGTATGGATTACGTACTAAAAAGTAAAGGAGGATTAGAGAGAGGAAGTGAACCTATGTTAGACTTTAACTAGAGATAACGAATTCTATGGATTACGTACTAAACAGTAAAGGAGGATTAGAGAGAGAGGAAGTAAACCTATGTTAGACTTTAACTAGAGATAATGAATTGTATGGATTACGTACTAAACAGTAAAGGAGGATTAGAGAGAGAGGAAGTAAACCTATGTTAGACTTTAACTAGAGATAACGAATTGTATGGGTTACTGTGCTAAACAGTAAAGGAGGATAAGATAGAGGAAGTAAGCCTATGTTAGACTTTAACTAGAGAGAATGAATTGTATGGATTACTGTGCTAAACAGTAAAGGAGGATTAGAGAGAGGAAGTAAGCCTATGTTAGACTTTAACTAGAGAGAATGAATTGTATGGATTACTGTGCTAAACAGTAAAGGAGGATTAGAGAGAGGAAGTAAACCTATGTTGGACTTTAACTAGAGAGAATTCATTGTATGGATTACTGTGCTAAACAGTAAAGGAGGATTAGAGAGAGGAAGTAAACCTATGTTAGACTTTAAGTAGAGATAATGAATTGTATGGATTACTGTACTAAACAGTAAAGGAGGATTAGATAGAGAGGAAGTAAACATATGTTAGACTTCAGCTAGAGAGAATTCATTGTATGGATTACTGTACTAAACAGTAAAGGAGGATTCGAGAGAGGAAGTAAACATATGTTGGACTTTAACTAGAGAGAATTCATTGTATGGGTTACTGTACTAAACAGTAAAGGAGGATTAGAGAGAGGAAGTAAACCTATGTTAGACTTTAACTAGAGATAACTAATTGTATGGATTACGTACTAAACAGTAAAGGAGGATTAGAGAGAGGAAGTAAACATAGGTTGGACTTTAACTAGAGATAACTAATTGTATGGATTACTGTACTCAACAGTAAAGGAGGATTCGAGAGAGGAAGTAATCCTATGTTAGACTTTAACTAGAGATAACGAATTGTATGGATTACGTACTAAACAGTAAAGGAGGATTAGAGAGAGGAAGAAAACCTATGTTCGACTTTAACTAGAGATAATGAATTGTATGGATTACTGTACTGAACAGTAAAGGAGGATTAGAGAGAGAGGAAGTAAACCTATGTTAGACTTTAACTAGAGAGAATGTATTGTGTGGATTACTGTGCTAAACAGTAAAGGAGGATTAGAGAGAGGAAGTAAACCTCTTAGACTTTAACTAGAGATAACGAATTGTATGGATTACGTACTAAAAAGTAAAGGAGGATTAGAGAGAGGAAGTGAACCTATGTTAGACTTTAACTAGAGATAACGAATTGTATGGATTACTGTACTGAACAGTAAAGGAGGATTAGAGAGAGAGGAAGTAAACCTATGTTAGACTTTAACAAGAGATAATGAATTGTATGGATTACGTACTAAACAGTAAAGGAGGATTAGAGAGAGAGGAAGTAAACCTATGTTAGACTTTAACTAGAGATAACGAATTGTATGGATTACTGTACTGAACAGTAAAGGAGGATTAGAGAGAGAGGAAGTAAACCTATGTTAGACTTTAACTAGAGATAATGAATTATATGGATTACGTACTAAACAGTAAAGGAGGATTAGAGAGAGAGGAAGTAAACCTATGTTAGACTTTAACTAGAGATAACGAATTGTATGGATTACTGTACTAAACAGTAAAGGAGGATTAGAGAGAGAGGAAGTAAACCTATGTTAGACTTTAACTAGAGAGAATGAATTGTATGGATTACGTACTAAACAGTAAAGGAGGATTAGAGAGAGAGGAAGTAAACCTATGTTAGACTTTAACTAGAGATAATGAATTGTATGGGTTACTGTGCTAAACAGTAAAGGAGGAATAGAGAGAGGAAGTAAACCTATGTTAGACTTTAACTAGAGATAACGAATTGTATGGGTTACTGTGCTAAACAGTAAAGGAGGATTAGAGAGAGGAAGTAAGCCCATGTTAGACTTTAACTAGAGAGAATGAATTGTATGGATTACTGTGCTAAACAGTAAAGGAGGATTCGAGAGAGGAAGTAAACTTATGTTAGACTTTAAATAGAGAGAATTCATTGTATGGATTACTGTGCTAAACTGTAAAGGAGGATTAGAGAGAGGAAGTAAACCTATGTTAGACTTTAACTAGAGAGAATGAATTGCATGGATTACTGTACTCAACAGTAAAGGAGGATTAGAGAGAGGAAGTAAACATGATAGACTTAAAATAGAGAGAATTCATTGTATGGATTACTGTGCTAAACTGTAAAGGAGGATTAGAGAGAGGAAGTAAACCTATGTTAGACTTTGACTAGAGAGAATGAATTGCATGGATTACTGTACTCAACAGTAAAGGAGGATTAGAGAGAGGAAGTAAACATGATAGACTTAAAATAGAGAGAATTCATTGTATGGATTACTATGCTAAACAGTAAAGGAGGATTAGAGAGAGGAAGTAAACCTATGTTAGACTTTAACTAGAGATAACGAATTGTATGGATTACTGTGCTAAACAGTAAAGGAGGATTAGAGAGAGGAAGCAAACCTATGTTAGACTTTAACTAGAGAGAATGAATTGTATGGATTAATGTACTCAACAGTAAAAGAGGATTAGAGAGAGGAGGTAAACATATGATAGACTTTAAATAGAGAGAATTCATTGTATGGATTACTGTGCTAAACAGTAAAGGAGGATTAGAGAGAGGAAGTAAACCTATGTTAGACTTTAACTAAAGACAACGAATTGTATGGATTACTGTGCTAAAGAGTAAATGAGGATTCGAGAGAGGAAGTAAACCTATGTTGGACTTTAACTAGAGAGAATTCATTGGATGGATTACTGTGCTAAACAGTAGAGGAGGATTAGAGAGAGGAAGTAAACCTATGTTGGACTTTAACTAGAGAGAATTCATTGTATGCATTACTGTGCTAAACAGTGAAGGAGGATTAGAGAGAGAAAATAAACCTATGTTAGACTTTAACTAGAGATAATTCATTGTATGGAGTACTGTGCTAAACAGTAAAGGAGGATTAGAGAGAGGAAGTAAACCTATGTTAGACTTTAACTTGAGATAATTCATTGTATGGATTACTGTGCTCAACAGTAAAGGAGGATTAGAGAGAGGAAGTAAGCCTATGTTAGACTTTAACTAGAGAGAATGAATTGTATGGATTACTGTGCTAAAGAGTAAAGGAGGATTAGAGAGAGGAAGTAAACATATGTTGGACTTTAACTAGAGAGAATTCATTGTATGGATTACTGTGCTAAACAGTAAAGGAGGATTAGAGAGAGGAAGTAAACCTATGTTAGACTTTAAGTAGAGATAATGAATTGTATGGATTACTGTACTAAACAGTAAAGGAGGATTAGACAGAGAGGAAGTAAACATGTTAGACTTCAGCTAGAGAGAATTCATTTTATGGATTACTGTACTAAACAGTAAAGGAGGATTCGAGAGAAGAAGTAAACATATGTTGGACTTTAACTAGAGAGAATTCATTGTATGGATTACTGTACGAAACAGTAAAGGAGGATTAGAGAGAGGAAGTAAACCTATTTTAGACTTTAACTAGAGATAACTAATTGTATGGATTACGTACTAAACAGTAAAGGAGGATTAGAGAGAGGAAGTAAACATAGGTTGGACTTTAACCAGAGATAACTAATTGTATGGATTACTGTACTCAACAGTAAAGGAGGATTAGAGAGAGGAAGTAAACCTATGTTAGACTTTAACTAGAGATAATGAATTGTATGGATTACTGTGCTAAACAGTAAAGGAGGATTAGAGAGAGGAAGTAAACTTATGTTAGACTTTAACTAGAGATAACGAATTGTATGGATTACTGTGCTAAACAGTAAAGGAGGATTAGAGAGAGAGGAAGTAAACCTATGTTAGACTTTAACTAGAGATAACGAATTGTATGGATTACTGTACTGAACAGTAAAGGAGGATTAGAGAGAGAGGAAGTAAACCTATGTTAGACTTTAACTAGAGATAATGAATTATATGGATTACGTACTAAACAGTAAAGGAGGATTAGAGAGAGAGGAAGTAAACCTATGTTAGACTTTAACTAGAGATAACGAATTGTATGGATTACTGTACTGAACAGTAAAGGAGGATTAGAGAGAGAGGAAGTAAACCTATGTTAGACTTTAACTAGAGAGAATGAATTGTATGGATTACGTACTAAACAGTAAAGGAGGATTAGAGAGAGAGGAAGTAAACCTATGTTAGACTTTAACTAGAGATAACGAATTGTATGGATTACTGTACTGAACAGTAAAGGAGGATTAGAGAGAGAGGAAGTAAACCTATGTTAGACTTTAACTAGAGAGAATGAATTGTATGGATTACGTACTAAACAGTAAAGGAGGATTAGAGAGAGAGGAAGTAAACCTATGTTAGACTTTAACTAGAGATAATGAATTGTATGGGTTACTGTGCTAAACAGTAAAGGAGGAATAGAGAGAGGAAGTAAACCTATGTTGGACTTTAACTAGAGAGAATTCATTGTATGGGTTACTGTACTCAACAGTAAAGGAGGATTAGAGAGAGGAAGTAAACATATGATAGACTTTAAATAGAGAGAATTCATTGTATGGATTACTGTGCTAAACAGTAAAGGAGGATTAGAGAGAGGAAGTAAACCTATGTTAGACTTGAACTAAAGATAACGAATTGTATGGATTACTGTGCTAAACAGTAAAGGAGGATTAGGGAGAGGAAGTAAGCCTATGTTAGACTTTGACTAAAGATAACGAATTGTATGGATTACTGTGCTAAACAGTAAAGGAGGATTAGAGAGAGGAAGTAAACATATGTTGGACTTTAAC
This sequence comes from Hydrophis major, assembly GCA_033807585.1. Classification (NCBI taxonomy): domain Eukaryota; kingdom Metazoa; phylum Chordata; class Lepidosauria; order Squamata; family Elapidae; genus Hydrophis; species Hydrophis major. Next base: position 5,921,914 of record JAUCBL010000017.1, read on the forward strand.
TAGAGAGAATTCATTGTATGGATTAATGTGCTAAACAGTAAAGGAGGATTAGAGAGAGAGGAAGTAAAACTATGTTAGACTTTAACTAGAGATAACTAATTGTATGGATTACGTACTAAACAGTAAAGGAGGATTAGAGAGAGGAAGTAAACATAGGTTGGACTTTAACTGGAGATAACTAATTGTATGGATTACTGTACTCAACAGTAAAGCAGGATTCGAGAGAGGAAGTAATCCTATGTTAGACTTTAACTAGAGATAACGAATTGTATGGATTATGCACTAAACAGTAAAGGAGGATTAGAGAGAGGAAGTAAACCTATGTTCGACTTTAACTAGAGATAATGAATTGTATGGATTACTGTGCTAAACAGTAAAGGAGGATTAGAGAGAGGAAGTAAACCTATGTTAGACTTTAACTAGAGATAACGAATTGTATGGATTACTGTGCTAAACAGTAAAGGAGGATTCGAGAGAGGAAGAAAACCTATGTTAGACTTTAACTAGAGAGAATGAATTGTGTGGATTACTGTGCTAAACAGTAAAGGAGGATAAGAGAGAGGAAGTAAACCTCTTAGACTTTAACTAGAGATAACGAATTGTATGGATTACGTACTAAAAAGTAAAGGAGGATTAGAGAGAGGAAGTGAACCTATGTTAGACTTTAACTAGAGATAACGAATTCTATGGATTACGTACTAAACAGTAAAGGAGGATTAGAGAGAGAGGAAGTAAACCTATGTTAGACTTTAACTAGAGATAATGAATTGTATGGATTACGTACTAAACAGTAAAGGAGGATTAGAGAGAGAGGAAGTAAACCTATGTTAGACTTTAACTAGAGATAACGAATTGTATGGGTTACTGTGCTAAACAGTAAAGGAGGATAAGATAGAGGAAGTAAGCCTATGTTAGACTTTAACTAGAGAGAATGAATTGTATGGATTACTGTGCTAAACAGTAAAGGAGGATTAGAGAGAGGAAGTAAGCCTATGTTAGACTTTAACTAGAGAGAATGAATTGTATGGATTACTGTGCTAAACAGTAAAGGAGGATTAGAGAGAGGAAGTAAACCTATGTTGGACTTTAACTAGAGAGAATTCATTGTATGGATTACTGTGCTAAACAGTAAAGGAGGATTAGAGAGAGGAAGTAAACCTATGTTAGACTTTAAGTAGAGATAATGAATTGTATGGATTACTGTACTAAACAGTAAAGGAGGATTAGATAGAGAGGAAGTAAACATATGTTAGACTTCAGCTAGAGAGAATTCATTGTATGGATTACTGTACTAAACAGTAAAGGAGGATTCGAGAGAGGAAGTAAACATATGTTGGACTTTAACTAGAGAGAATTCATTGTATGGGTTACTGTACTAAACAGTAAAGGAGGATTAGAGAGAGGAAGTAAACCTATGTTAGACTTTAACTAGAGATAACTAATTGTATGGATTACGTACTAAACAGTAAAGGAGGATTAGAGAGAGGAAGTAAACATAGGTTGGACTTTAACTAGAGATAACTAATTGTATGGATTACTGTACTCAACAGTAAAGGAGGATTCGAGAGAGGAAGTAATCCTATGTTAGACTTTAACTAGAGATAACGAATTGTATGGATTACGTACTAAACAGTAAAGGAGGATTAGAGAGAGGAAGAAAACCTATGTTCGACTTTAACTAGAGATAATGAATTGTATGGATTACTGTACTGAACAGTAAAGGAGGATTAGAGAGAGAGGAAGTAAACCTATGTTAGACTTTAACTAGAGAGAATGTATTGTGTGGATTACTGTGCTAAACAGTAAAGGAGGATTAGAGAGAGGAAGTAAACCTCTTAGACTTTAACTAGAGATAACGAATTGTATGGATTACGTACTAAAAAGTAAAGGAGGATTAGAGAGAGGAAGTGAACCTATGTTAGACTTTAACTAGAGATAACGAATTGTATGGATTACTGTACTGAACAGTAAAGGAGGATTAGAGAGAGAGGAAGTAAACCTATGTTAGACTTTAACAAGAGATAATGAATTGTATGGATTACGTACTAAACAGTAAAGGAGGATTAGAGAGAGAGGAAGTAAACCTATGTTAGACTTTAACTAGAGATAACGAATTGTATGGATTACTGTACTGAACAGTAAAGGAGGATTAGAGAGAGAGGAAGTAAACCTATGTTAGACTTTAACTAGAGATAATGAATTATATGGATTACGTACTAAACAGTAAAGGAGGATTAGAGAGAGAGGAAGTAAACCTATGTTAGACTTTAACTAGAGATAACGAATTGTATGGATTACTGTACTAAACAGTAAAGGAGGATTAGAGAGAGAGGAAGTAAACCTATGTTAGACTTTAACTAGAGAGAATGAATTGTATGGATTACGTACTAAACAGTAAAGGAGGATTAGAGAGAGAGGAAGTAAACCTATGTTAGACTTTAACTAGAGATAATGAATTGTATGGGTTACTGTGCTAAACAGTAAAGGAGGAATAGAGAGAGGAAGTAAACCTATGTTAGACTTTAACTAGAGATAACGAATTGTATGGGTTACTGTGCTAAACAGTAAAGGAGGATTAGAGAGAGGAAGTAAGCCCATGTTAGACTTTAACTAGAGAGAATGAATTGTATGGATTACTGTGCTAAACAGTAAAGGAGGATTCGAGAGAGGAAGTAAACTTATGTTAGACTTTAAATAGAGAGAATTCATTGTATGGATTACTGTGCTAAACTGTAAAGGAGGATTAGAGAGAGGAAGTAAACCTATGTTAGACTTTAACTAGAGAGAATGAATTGCATGGATTACTGTACTCAACAGTAAAGGAGGATTAGAGAGAGGAAGTAAACATGATAGACTTAAAATAGAGAGAATTCATTGTATGGATTACTGTGCTAAACTGTAAAGGAGGATTAGAGAGAGGAAGTAAACCTATGTTAGACTTTGACTAGAGAGAATGAATTGCATGGATTACTGTACTCAACAGTAAAGGAGGATTAGAGAGAGGAAGTAAACATGATAGACTTAAAATAGAGAGAATTCATTGTATGGATTACTATGCTAAACAGTAAAGGAGGATTAGAGAGAGGAAGTAAACCTATGTTAGACTTTAACTAGAGATAACGAATTGTATGGATTACTGTGCTAAACAGTAAAGGAGGATTAGAGAGAGGAAGCAAACCTATGTTAGACTTTAACTAGAGAGAATGAATTGTATGGATTAATGTACTCAACAGTAAAAGAGGATTAGAGAGAGGAGGTAAACATATGATAGACTTTAAATAGAGAGAATTCATTGTATGGATTACTGTGCTAAACAGTAAAGGAGGATTAGAGAGAGGAAGTAAACCTATGTTAGACTTTAACTAAAGACAACGAATTGTATGGATTACTGTGCTAAAGAGTAAATGAGGATTCGAGAGAGGAAGTAAACCTATGTTGGACTTTAACTAGAGAGAATTCATTGGATGGATTACTGTGCTAAACAGTAGAGGAGGATTAGAGAGAGGAAGTAAACCTATGTTGGACTTTAACTAGAGAGAATTCATTGTATGCATTACTGTGCTAAACAGTGAAGGAGGATTAGAGAGAGAAAATAAACCTATGTTAGACTTTAACTAGAGATAATTCATTGTATGGAGTACTGTGCTAAACAGTAAAGGAGGATTAGAGAGAGGAAGTAAACCTATGTTAGACTTTAACTTGAGATAATTCATTGTATGGATTACTGTGCTCAACAGTAAAGGAGGATTAGAGAGAGGAAGTAAGCCTATGTTAGACTTTAACTAGAGAGAATGAATTGTATGGATTACTGTGCTAAAGAGTAAAGGAGGATTAGAGAGAGGAAGTAAACATATGTTGGACTTTAACTAGAGAGAATTCATTGTATGGATTACTGTGCTAAACAGTAAAGGAGGATTAGAGAGAGGAAGTAAACCTATGTTAGACTTTAAGTAGAGATAATGAATTGTATGGATTACTGTACTAAACAGTAAAGGAGGATTAGACAGAGAGGAAGTAAACATGTTAGACTTCAGCTAGAGAGAATTCATTTTATGGATTACTGTACTAAACAGTAAAGGAGGATTCGAGAGAAGAAGTAAACATATGTTGGACTTTAACTAGAGAGAATTCATTGTATGGATTACTGTACGAAACAGTAAAGGAGGATTAGAGAGAGGAAGTAAACCTATTTTAGACTTTAACTAGAGATAACTAATTGTATGGATTACGTACTAAACAGTAAAGGAGGATTAGAGAGAGGAAGTAAACATAGGTTGGACTTTAACCAGAGATAACTAATTGTATGGATTACTGTACTCAACAGTAAAGGAGGATTAGAGAGAGGAAGTAAACCTATGTTAGACTTTAACTAGAGATAATGAATTGTATGGATTACTGTGCTAAACAGTAAAGGAGGATTAGAGAGAGGAAGTAAACTTATGTTAGACTTTAACTAGAGATAACGAATTGTATGGATTACTGTGCTAAACAGTAAAGGAGGATTAGAGAGAGAGGAAGTAAACCTATGTTAGACTTTAACTAGAGATAACGAATTGTATGGATTACTGTACTGAACAGTAAAGGAGGATTAGAGAGAGAGGAAGTAAACCTATGTTAGACTTTAACTAGAGATAATGAATTATATGGATTACGTACTAAACAGTAAAGGAGGATTAGAGAGAGAGGAAGTAAACCTATGTTAGACTTTAACTAGAGATAACGAATTGTATGGATTACTGTACTGAACAGTAAAGGAGGATTAGAGAGAGAGGAAGTAAACCTATGTTAGACTTTAACTAGAGAGAATGAATTGTATGGATTACGTACTAAACAGTAAAGGAGGATTAGAGAGAGAGGAAGTAAACCTATGTTAGACTTTAACTAGAGATAACGAATTGTATGGATTACTGTACTGAACAGTAAAGGAGGATTAGAGAGAGAGGAAGTAAACCTATGTTAGACTTTAACTAGAGAGAATGAATTGTATGGATTACGTACTAAACAGTAAAGGAGGATTAGAGAGAGAGGAAGTAAACCTATGTTAGACTTTAACTAGAGATAATGAATTGTATGGGTTACTGTGCTAAACAGTAAAGGAGGAATAGAGAGAGGAAGTAAACCTATGTTAGACTTTAACTAGAGATAATGAATTGTATGGATTACGTACTAAACAGTAAAGGAGGATTAGAGAGAGAGGAAGTAAACCTATGTTAGACTTTAACTAGAGATAATGAATTGTATGGATTACTGTGCTAAACAGTAAAGGAGGATTCGAGAGAGGAAGTAAACCTATGTTAGACTTTAACTAGAGATAACGAATTGTATGGGTTACTGTGCTAAACAGTAAAGGAGGATTAGAGAGAGGAAGTAAGCCCATGTTAGACTTTAACTAGAGAGAATGAATTGTATGGATTACTGTGCTAAACAGTAAAGGAGGATTCGAGAGAGGAAGTAAACTTATGTTAGACTTTAAATAGAGAGAATTCATTGTATGGATTACTGTGCTAAACTGTAAAGGAGGATTAGAGAGAGGAAGTAAACCTATGTTAGACTTTAACTAGAGAGAATGAATTGCATGGATTACTGTACTCAACAGTAAAGGAGGATTAGAGAGAGGAAGTAAACATGATAGACTTAAAATAGAGAGAATTCATTGTATGGATTACTGTGCTAAACTGTAAAGGAGGATTAGAGAGAGGAAGTAAACCTATGTTAGACTTTAACTAGAGAGAATGAATTGCATGGATTACTGTACTCAACAGTAAAGGAGGATTAGAGAGAGGAAGTAAACATGATAGACTTAAAATAGAGAGAATTCATTGTATGGATTACTATGCTAAACAGTAAAGGAGGATTAGAGAGAGGAAGTAAACCTATGTTAGACTTTAACTAGAGATAACGAATTGTATGGATTACTGTGCTAAACAGTAAAGGAGGATTAGAGAGAGGAAGCAAACCTATGTTAGACTTTAACTAGAGAGAATGAATTGTATGGATTAATGTACTCAACAGTAAAAGAGGATTAGAGAGAGGAGGTAAACATATGATAGACTTTAAATAGAGAGAATTCATTGTATGGATTACTGTGCTAAACAGTAAAGGAGGATTAGAGAGAGGAAGTAAACCTATGTTAGACTTTAACTAAAGACAACGAATTGTATGGATTACTGTGCTAAACAGTAAATGAGGATTCGAGAGAGGAAGTAAACCTATGTTGGACTTTAACTAGAGAGAATTCATTGTATGCATTACTGTGCTAAACAGTGAAGGAGGATTAGAGAGAGAAAATAAACCTATGTTAGACTTTAACTAGAGATAATTCATTGTATGGAGTACTGTGCTAAACAGTAAAGGAGGATTAGAGAGAGGAAGTAAACCTATGTTAGACTTTAACTTGAGATAATTCATTGTATGGATTACTGTGCTCAACAGTAAAGGAGGATTAGAGAGAGGAAGTAAACATATGTTAGACTTTAACTAGAGAGAATGAATTGTATGGATTACTGTGCTAAAGAGTAAAGGAGGATTAGAGAGAGGAAGTAAACATATGTTGGACTTTAACTAGAGAGAATTCATTGTATGGATTACTGTGCTAAACAGTAAAGGAGGATTAGAGAGAGGAAGTAAACCTATGTTAGACTTTAAGTAGAGATAATGAATTGTATGGATTACTGTACTAAACAGTAAAGGAGGATTCGAGAGAAGAAGTAAACATATGTTGGACTTTAACTAGAGAGAATTCATTGTATGGATTACTGTACGAAACAGTAAAGGAGGATTAGAGAGAGGAAGTAAACCTATGTTAGACTTTAACTAGAGATAACTAATTGTATGGATTACGTACTAAACAGTAAAGGAGGATTAGAGAGAGGAAGTAAACATAGGTTGGACTTTAACCAGAGATAACTAATTGTATGGATTACTGTACTCAACAGTAAAGGAGGATTAGAGAGAGGAAGTAAACCTATGTTAGACTTTAACTAGAGATAATGAATTGTATGGATTACTGTGCTAAACAGTAAAGGAGGATTAGAGAGAGGAAGTAAACTTATGTTAGACTTTAACTAGAGATAACGAATTGTATGGATTACTGTGCTAAACAGTAAAGGAGGATTCGAGAGAGGAAGTAAACTTATGTTAGACTTTAACTAGAGATAACGAATTGTATGGATTACTGTGCTAAACAGTAAAGGAGGATTAGAGAGAGGAAGTGAATCTATGTTAGACTTTAACTAGAGATAACGAATTGTATAGATTACGTACTAAACAGTAAAGGAGGATTAGAGAGAGAGGAAGTAAACCTATGTTAGACTTTAACTAGAGATAACGAATTGTATGGATTACTGTGCTAAACAGTAAAGGAGGATTAGAGAGAGGAAGTGAACCTATGTTAGACTTTAACTAGAGATAACGAATTGTATGGATTACGTACTAAACAGTAAAGGAGGATTAGAGAGAGAGGAAGTAAACCTATGTTAGACTTTAACTAGAGATAACGAATTGTATGGATTACTGTGCTAAACAGTAAAGGAGGATTAGAGAGAGGAAGTAATGCTATGTTAGACTTTAACTAGAGATAACGAATTGTATGGATTACGTACTAAACAGTAAAGGAGGATTAGAGAGAGGAAGTAAACCTATGTTAGACTTTAACTAGAGATAATGAATTGTATGGATTACTGTGCTAAACAGTAAAGGAGGATTAGAGAGAGGAAGTAAACTTATGTTAGACTTTAACTAGAGATAACGAATTGTATGGATTACTGTGCTAAACAGTAAAGGAGGATTCGAGAGAGGAAGTGAACCTATGTTAGACTTTAACTAGAGATAACGAATTGTATGGATTACGTACTAAACAGTAAAGGAGGATTAGAGAGAGAGGAAGTAAACCTATGTTAGACTTTTACTAGAGATAATGAATTGTATGGATTACTGTGCTAAACAGTAAAGGAGGATTAGAGAGAGGAAGTGAACCTATGTTAGACTTTAACTAGAGATAACGAATTGTATGGATTACGTACTAAACAGTAAAGGAGGATTAGAGAGAGAGGAAGTAAACCTATGTTAGACTTTAACTAGAGATAACGAATTGTATGGATTACTGTGCTAAACAGTAAAGGAGGATTAGAGAGAGGAAGTAAACCTATGTTAGACTTTAACTAGAGATAATGAATTGTATGGATTACTGTGCTAAACAGTAAAGGGGGATTCGAGAGAGGAAGTAAACCATTCAGTGCTGCCAACTCTCACGCAATCAGAGTGAGACTCACGCAATTCAACCAATTTTGACTGTCTCACTCTGATAAACGAAATCTCACGCTGAACCCCCAAAATGGAATGTACAAAAATAAATATATCTCTACATTCTCTGATATTCCGAATATTCCCCTTAGGAGAAGGATGAGCTCCCAGCGCCGCCCCGCCCTGCCCAGCCACCCCACCGCGCCTCTTTTCCCGCCTTAATCCTCGTTCTGCCTCGGTGTCCCGTAACTGTGCATGATGCCGATTAGCAAATTCGCTTCTGGAAAGCGAAGAGCAAGAGGCTTCTTCCCGCCCGGGGCGCTCTCAGCCACTTTGCCCCGCGCTCTCCCTCTCTGCAATGTCCTCCGGGACAAGCCAGCTGCCCTTTTCAAAGAAGGACACAAGGGGGCTGGCAAAGCCTCTTTTGCAGGCAACAGCCTCGGCCAGTAATAACCCTGGTAAGCAAAGCTGAGTATTGTCCGCTGCCAGAGATGTAACTAGAAGCTGGGGCGTCTCTCTCTCTCTGAAAGGCATTTGTTCCAGAGGATCACATCCTGTCAGTCCTCCAACTTTCTATTTTGCACAAAGCTGCCCAGCCCCTTTATAGATCAGCCTGGCGCGCTTCTCGCCTTGCTGGTTTGGGAAGACTCTTTTGGATCAGCTAAAAGAGAGCATAAGGCGTGTAAAGGGGTGGTGGTGGTGGTGGAAGTTTGGTCATACACCCACATGCTAAAAGCATTAGGACAATGTTCTGTTAGGACAATGGGATCAACCAGGATGAAAGGTTATGTATTTCCAAGCGATCGCATGACACTCCAGCATTGACAGTGCAGTTGGGTTCCTTTAATAACTTGGATTTGGTTTAGTAACCTTCCCCCTCTCCCCCTCCGGTTTACTCTGGGCCTTGGTAGCAGGTGAGTTTTCAAGACGGCATTTTTGAAAATACTTTAAAAACAAGGTTAGGGTTTCCCTTTTTCTAATATTGGAAGCAGTCTCCTCCAAATGGTAATTAATTAAACATCTGCTTAATTCTTCAGCCAAATAAAGTTGCTATAATGGCTCTTTAAAAAAAGTAATTTTACGAGCACCACCCTGGGGTTTACACTGTGTAAGATACAAGGAAAGGAGAGGAAGGTGGAAGAAAAGAAGACTGATGCAAAATATAATGTTCACAGAATTTTATTCAGAGTTGTGTTGGATCTCTTTTTTTTGGGGGGGGGGGGTTTGTCCCATTCTTTCTTGGTGTTCTTTCTGTTCTTTCTGTCCTTTTTGCTTTTTTAAATGGTCTTTCTCCCCTGGGTCAGAAATCCACACCAGAAACCCGCTAAATTATTAGAGTTGACAGTTCATCTGTGATGAAGTGTAGTATTTAACCTGTGGCATTCAACTACTATTCCAGAGTTTCCTTGTGAATCAAGAGCTGCACTTGCTGTATTTTTTAGTCTCTACCAGGGCTTTGTTTTGGTTCTATAGCTTCTATGATGAAAGCTAGGGCCAAGCTTCAGAATACAGTAGATGAGTTTTACAGTTAACAATATGTATATTTATATGAAGCACTCATTATTCGATTAAATGTTTAGTTTATACATGTCTGAAATTATGAACCCCTATTTCAGTCAACAAGTTAGTATATAATTAAAGACTGAGACTATAGCATTTGATATTGGCATGTAGTATGGTATTTGATACAGAAAGAAGAATACCCATTGATGTATTTGCATTATCTCTGTAGTTGTTTCGGGTTTTTTGTCTTTTTGTTGCACATTGAATTCATCCTATAGTGGTCTATAGTACATCACTAAGCTAATAAAGTCAGTTGAGGTAGAATACTGCAGTTACAAGTCAGGAACTTCAATTATTCATGGTCAGTGAACTGCATTATTAATATCTTACAAATCCGGTTCAAGTACATTGGTGCTGCTTGCATGTATGTATGTATGTATATGTCCAAATCATGACTAAAGTATGCATCAGATTGCACCATTTAAAATGTAAAATTGTCAAAGCTCCCTACCGTGGAAGGGGGGACACCCCCCTTCCACACCATCCCCCCCTCGGTCGCTTCGCTCCCTCGCAGTGTCTCACTCCGAACTATCACTCAAGGTTGGCAGCCCTAGTATAGTGTTGGGGGGGTGGTGCACGAAGGGAGCCTCAGCCAATCTCATTGTACACATGTTGTACTCTGACAATAAAGGTTTGAAATTGGTGAAATACCACTGGTTAATTGTTCTGTCAGGAAGTTTCTCCTTAGTTTTCGGTTGCTTCTCCTTGTTCAGTTTCCAGCCATTGCTTTTTTTTTGTTTTGTCTTCTGCTGCTTTGGAAAATACATATCCCCCCTTCTTTGTGGCAGCCCCTCAAAAGTCTGTTTTGTGACCTATCACACTCTTGGGCAAAGCATGTGAGCCATTTCCTCCTTTCAGTGGTCCATGAAAGTACATCTATAGGCATGATGGTGAACCTATGGCATTTGTGCCAGCACGTGAGCTGCAAGCTAACTTATCTCACTGCGCATGCACGCACCTCATAGCTGATTTTTGGCTGGTTTGAGGCCTTTTTCGGTCTCCCATAGGCTTCAGGAAGGCTTCTGCAAGCTTTTCAGGATGAAAACTTGGCCTGTTTCATCACTTCCTGTTTTTCCAGAAATACCAGAAGTGACTAAATGGGCCTAGTTTTCATCCCGAAAAGCCTGCAGAAGCCTTCCTCAAGCCTCTGGGAGGCCAAAAAAGGACTCAAACTGGCTGAAAATCAGCTGTGAGGTGCAGTGCAGGTAAGGGGGCGGCAGGGTGTGTGTGGGGATTGCATGCGCATGCATAGGGGGTGTGTGGGGGCATGCATTGCCTTCTGGGTGCTGGCACGCGAATGCGAGAGTGCCAGCGCGTGCACAATTTTTGGCACAGGAGCCCAAAAAGGTTAGCCACCACTGATCTATAGTATGTAGATGCAGATAATAAAATCAAAAAAAGGTGAACAAGGTTTTTACAGCACTATAGATATGTTGAGTCTTTTGAGGTGAGTGGCGAGGAGGCTAGGCGAGGCTGGGCGTGTCAAGGAGTGGCTGGGAGTGGCGTGGCGAGGAGACGCCGGGCAAGGTGCCCTTCGATGTGCCGTAGAGTTGGCCACACCCACCCAGCCACACCTACCCAGCAGGTCATTAGGGCAGAGAATAGGTTGTTAAATAATTTGAATCCCACCACTGAATTATTCCTATTGTTATTGTGATGGAGTCAAAGACCAGTCATTTGCAGGGTGCCAAGATGTCCGACTGCTTGAGCAGCATTTATTGCTTTTTATAGTTTTTACAAGGAGAAAAAGGTAAAGCAGCAACAGCATTTTTATTGGTGAATTCTGACTGCCAATCCTTAAGAATATACAAGGAAGTGGTGATGTTAGCCAGGTGAGATCATGTACTAGCCAGGGACAGTTCTGCTGAGTGAGATCATGTATGTATTTGAGGCCATGTAGGCTTTGAGGTACGTCAGTGTGCTGCTTGCGCCCCCTACAGGCCTCTATTTCTACTACATCTCACTTTTTTGTTCTGTTAGACAAGGCATCGTTGTAAGAGGGATTCATAAAAGGATCATAATCAGGAGAGGAGCATCCTTGCAATTGTTTATACAGGGCATATACCTGACCCTGAGGCAGTGTGGGAGGGGGTTTGGGGCAAAAAGCTGTGATACATATGTTGCAAACGGAAGTAAGACATTGAACAAAGCAGCACCCACCAATCAAAATAGCACAAATAATGACTAAATAGTGTAGAATATTTCCCATTAAGCCTGTGGGCAATCAAGCCCAAAAGCTTTCCCACCAAGATCCTAAATTATCAATTTTCAAATCCGAGGCCAAATTGTATAAAACATTAAGCTGGTGCTGTATGGTTCGTGACTCATCAGACAAATTAAAACAACATAGCCCATCCAAAGCTTCACAACCCAAATGCTGGCGCAGAAGCAAATAATCAATTGCAGCGCGATTTTGTAAAATAGCCTTTCTCAAAGCTTGCATCTCGTGGTTGATTGCTGAGATAGCTGAAGAAATAGCATTGTTTTTGCTAAAATTACATGCAACAGAGTTAATGTTAAGGTGAGCGCGAGCAGCAAGTGCTGGCACGCCCACTATAGACACAGCCAATACTATGTATTCCGCTTTATTAAGTAAGGCTGTTTCAGAGTCAGGTGCTATCTAGCATGACCCCACGTCGAGAACGATTTGAGTGAATTTGTTGTTTGGAAAGCAAAACAGGAATCAGCCGGCTGAGACAGCACTGCGCTTCAGGAATATAATTAATATATATATATTGTTGAATATAGCAGGAATATAATTAAAAGTTTCTTGACCACATGTAAAAAACCATCCTTGCAGTAGCCAAACATGGGCAAAATTAATGTCACTGGACAACTGGCACAACGGGACCAGATTGGACTTTGTGCTGTCTGTAGAGTCACCCTTGCCATTTCTGGGACCGGATCCGGGGACTGGTGCCATGACATCCTTGGCTGGGCGGACACCCACAAAGGTCCTGTAGGAGCAAGCACAGCAGCATAGCCTCGCCCCCAAGTAATCAGAGGAACCGGCCCCAACCATGTTTTGTCTGGTAATGCCCGATAATATACTGGAAGAGGCAAGCTTGTTTTCTGTTGAAAGTGTCTCTGATAAGTGGTCCAATTTTGAATAGAAGCATTCAATTGATTTAAGGTAAATAATACTTTTTTAACCTGTTGCGTTACCCATGACAAATTGGGGACCTCAGGTCCCTCCTTTTTTGTTTGTGGAGGCAGTCCTTAAAGGACTAGTGAACACGTTCCATGATGGCTTGACCTGTGGAATTATAGGGAAGACCATGAGTAAGAACAATATTCCAGGTTGTACAAAATTGCAGAAAAGCCAATGAAGAATAGCCCAAGTCTGTAATAGCCCAAAAAAGATGAGAAATAACATGATTAGCAGTTTCCCCTCGTTGAGGCGTGGCCCAAATCGCTCCTGAATAGGTATCAATAGATAAAAGGATATATTTCCAGGGAGCCAAAGAGGGAACATGGGTAACATCCATTTGCCAAAGTTGATTAGAGGTGAAACCACAGGGATTAACTCCCGTGTCCCCTGAGGGGGGTGTTCCAGAACATTGGGGACAAGATAAAACAATCTGCTTGGCTTGGTCGAGTGGAATATGACAAGCTTGTGCCAGCCCCCTAGCGTTTTGATGGAAAAAAGAGTGACTGAAAAAAGGATCTGAAAACAAAGTAGGTAAAACATAAACAGCAGCGTCAGCATGATTATTGTCTTCAGAAAGAGGCTCAGGAAGGGGGGAGTGACTGCGTATATGAGAAACATAGTACAAATGCCTTCGGTCTTGTAGCAGCCGCTGCAAAGTTAAAAACAAGGCCATGAGATTAGGGTCAATCCTGGGCGTGATATAAACACCTGGAAGATTAGAAACAAGTTGACACACATAATGAGAGTCAGAGATTAAATTGAAAGGCTGTTGAGAAAAGGTTCGGAAAGCTAAAATTGCAGCAGATAATTCTGAACATTGCAGAGAGGATTGTACTGCAGTGTAGGACACTTTTCAGGTATCATCATGAGGATCCTTGTAAGCAATTGCTCCTCTTGTTCGCCCACCATCTGAAAAAACAGTAGGAGCTTGTGGCAATGGAGAAGGAGAAAGCAGTGGGTGGACAGGAAAGGAAGAAGTCATTAAGCAAGCAAGCCGAGGATCTTTAGGCAAATGATATGCAATACAGCCTACAAAGTCAGTTAAAGCACATTGACGAGATAAGTTACTCTGAAAATAAAATTGAAAATCAGATTTCTGGACAGGAAGAACAATATTCATTAAATCAGTCCCATTTCTACGGAAAGCTCGAGTGCGTCCTAAAATTATTATTTCAGCAACAGCTTGGATAAATGGTAAGACATTTTGGGATGGGGTTACAGATCTGTGTCTCGTTCCATGCTCCTGAACAGCAGAGTTGACTGGACCATTGAAATCAATGGGGCATGCCTTCCTCACTGACTCTGCCATCCAGGGCATCAGAAGAGAACAGTTCCCCAGTATCTCCACCATTTCCACCTTACTGTATTTATCAAAATTTACAAAGAAAGAGGATCCCAAATCATGTTTCTGCCCTAACCATTTTTGATTTCTTCTTCCCCCACTTCTTATTTGCAAAGCATATATACCTTTTGTGATTTTACCTGTTGTGATGGTAATAGTTATGCATTCTTCACATTCTTGTTGTAAACCCTCCAAAATTCCAATAGTTCTCCTGGAACTTTAAAATCTAAGTCATTTTACAATGCACACTCACACTGACATATGCAATCACAGAACCAACACATCAGGGAGGGGTATTTTGAGTCAAACTTTAGTGTAAATTCTCTGCTTTGATCAAAATATGGATTAAGAGCATGTACAGAGTGTGGCTGGTTTGAATTTTGATTCCCTTGCTGAGCTCCATTGTAAACTGGGAACTGAGCCACCGTCAAAGATAACATTCTAGGCAAAATGCCCACCTCAGCCTAGCCATCTAAGGCTTCTTTGTTTGCAGTAAACTCAAAGCAGAGAAAAAAAATGTTAAAGTGAGCAAAAAGCCTCACTCCCCCACTTTTCCTGCTTCTTTTGCTTTTTCAAGGCAAAAAGTCCTTGAACAAGAGAAAGAAAAATTAACAACCAGCGAGGACAAGAAGGTGGGGGGAATGTTTAAAATACTACATAGAAATCTCACCCCTTTTCTCCACTCAACATCCTTTCAACAAAATAATTCTCTCTCTCCAGTAAATCACACACATTTCTCCATGGGACCTTTCTCATTTCCTTGCACATGCTATTTCTTACTCTCCTTTTAATCTGGGATGGGGGTCAACACAGACATTTACACCAACTTTTTACCACCAACATACTCACAAATCTGTACTGTAATCAGACTGCTTGCATACTTACAATTCTTTTTTGGGAGCCAATGAGCTCCATTGTCTAAATAATTTTATGTACTGTTATTAGAGGGTCTCATCCTCCAGGTCTGGAAATGATCACACATAGACACATTCTCACACACAACATTTCCAGACCTGGGAAGGTTTTGTCCCTTTAAATCTCCACGTTTTCTTCCTTTGGACAACCTGCAGTTTGTTCTCAGAGCAGTGGGAAAACTCAAGGAGCAGTTCCAATCACAAATGCAATTGTGGGCCCTAACCACTGCCAACCTGCTTCCCAAAGCTCTAAATCCAATCCAAAAAGCCAATTTAATTCTCTGGCTGGCCAAACATGTCACAATTATTTTATTTTGAACTGCAGCAGCCCCAATTGGGGCTAGACACAGGTAATTTTTTTTTTTTCAATTCAATCCTATTCAATTCTGTATGCAATTATTATACATGCACATCTAAGAATTTTTAATAGAAATCACATCATGGAAAGAATATTTTCTTCTTCTCTTAGTTCTTTCTACCACACATAACAGCATAAATTAACCATATCTTCTTTGATCAGCCCCAATGTACTGTATGGAAGGGCTTCCCAACCTCTAAGTATTTTTCTCTAAAGGACTACTCAGGTCTATTTACAATTTGGGATTCTTCCTAATTGTTTTAGTGAACTTCTCACTTTTACTCAAAGTTACACCCATTGTTCTATCTCAAGTACTAAATAATTAAAAAGGATTAAAAATAAAAATTTTAAATAAATAAATTGTTACTATGTCTCTCTGCCCTGGGCATGTTCCCTTTCTAGCTTGAATCTCCCTGCTTTACTAATTGTTCCTCTAATACTTGTCTTATGGGGCTGTACAATGGCCGTGGAGAAGCAAAAGATTTAGCCTCCTCAGAAGGAGCTGAAGGTCCAATTGGAGAAGATTTTGGGGTGACAATTTTTACCTGAACATAATCAGGCAGGGGGCTTGTAGTCAATTGTTGTCCTGCTGAAACATCAAAGCCAAATTTTTCCACTGCTTGATGGCATTGATACCATCGATGTAATATTTGGACTGGAGCCCTGGGTTCAAGATCTAAAGTATGCCCTATCTTTATCCAATCCCTTAAACTGAGTGCCCCCCGCTCAGGATACCAGGGACAATGTTTCCCTACCTCCTCAACCAACTTATGTCTGCCCCAGGCACTGTAACGCCTGACTTGTGTAACAGGAATCTGAGTTCCTGTACATGTTTATGCTGGTTTTGAGATAGATTGCAACTCATACTTACCACTGAGGGGTCCCGGAGGACGGAGGTGCACCTAGGGGTCTGTTCCAGATGATGGTATGTGTTAAGCCTGTGTTCCCCAACCAGGGTTAAGGAGACAAGCTAAACAGAATGTGCAGCGTTAGTCAGATAGGCACACAGATAAATGAGTGAGATAAGTTTTGTATGTTTGTTAACATACAGTAAAAATAAGATACGCTTGTGCTATCAAAATATAGTTTATTCCATTTAGAATTTATAGCAAAGTCAAAATAACAGTCCATTAGTCATGTATCGTTTTAGTCAGTCCATTCAAGGATATTCAATTAGCAAAGTCCGTGTAGAATATCCAATGTCAGTTCACTTACAAATCAGTCCTCTCTCTCTCCTGTTCCAGTAGGGAAAAATGCAGTCTTCAATTCATCCAGTAATTAGGGATCATAAAGCCAGAGAGAGCAAGCTGCCATTGTCTTGCTTCTTTTATGGTGCTATTACAACCACTCCCTTAATTACATTCCTACAGTTAAAGTTGCAGACACTTTAACTAACAAACCATGATAACATATTCATTATTTTACCTAAACCAGTTAGGGTAAACAATGTTATCCCTAACAGTATGTTGGCTGTTGCTACCCATGGGGGGCAGGGGGTTGTAGTCCCTGGTTGGGCGCCAGCTGATGGAGTCAAAGACCAGTCATTTGCAGGGTGCCAAGATGTCCGACTGCCTGAGCAGCGTTTATTGCTTTTTATACAGTTTTTACAAACAGAAAAAGGTAAAGCAGCAACAGCATTTTTTTTAAACAAATTTTATTAATTTTTGAAAACAAACAAAACATAGGACATAAAAGCATAAAACCTCCTTTCTAAAAATTACTTATAAGTTTTAACAAGGCAAATAAAACATCATTTTTAAAGACATAGTTCCACATTGTCACATTTCCATTTAGCACATATATATCTTTTCCAAATTTCTCATTATTTCTCCCTTCACTTTTATTCAATTATATTTCTTTCTATCAAGGTTTTATTAATTCTCAATCGAATATAGACATTTATACAGCATAGTTCCAAATTATCACATTTCCATTTAAACACCTATATATCTTTTCCAAATTTCTCATTATTTCTCCCTTCACTTTTATTCAATTATATTTCTATCAAGGTTTTATTAATTCTCAATCAAGCATAAACACACAAAATACAAAACATAAAACAAGACATAAAAAGATAGAACCTCCTTAATTATCATTTGTACATGTCTTTTCCAAATTTCTCTCCCTTTAGTTTTATTCCTCCAAGGTTTTATTAATTCACAATCAAACATAGCTAACCAAAACACAAAACATAAAACTTCTTTTGAAAAGTGGCTTAGCCCCGGGTTACATCTTTTTTTACAGACCTAAATCAAATTCATGCTCACCTTATATACCATTCATATCTTATTAACCATTCTATATTTTCTATATCACGTCTCCCTTCTTTTCATTCTTAATTATATTTTGTTTATTTCATCTTATTTCAAAATCATTATGCTTGTATCTTTTGTCCATTCTTTTCCAATCATCTATTTATCTCTTCTCTTTAGCAAAGAATTTCCCCTGTAATCACTTTTAAAGTGTGACGCCTTTCTATCTTTCCCCTAAAGTAACACTTAAAATAATACATACTTTCCATCCTGATTCTGCTAAGTACATTCTACATGTTGCATTTTAAAATAAAATAATAATAAACTTATAATATAGTTAAGTATATAATTTCCATTCTAGTTTTAATTCTAATTAATACATTATTTCAGAATAAGATGAAATAGTAAATTTATAATAACATTAAAACAATAACGAATTAAACAATAACTAAGCATTAATCATTTTACATATTCTCTTTAATATTTTATTAAATATTGAGATCTATCATTATTAAACATTTTAATATTTTAATATTTTGTTAAATCTTATAATATTCCAATAGACTATTTCAAATGCAAATACTACAATACTATCTTTTGTACTCTTGCAGAATCTTTCTTCAATTATACACTATCCTTTATCCCTAAAAAAAATCTTCTTTTTGGCACCTTGTTTCAGACTGTGGCTTTTTTTCCCTTTTTGCCTCCCTTTCTTCTCCAGTCTGGTCTTTTTGCCCCCGCCCTCCTAAACTCCACCTTTTTAACTTCCCCTCTCCGTTGTAATTCTCTTTTCAATTGCTTTCTAACATAGTACCTTTTTTTTCACCTTATTTTTCTTTTTCTTGGTTGTTTTATTGAATCTTAAATTCTCATTTTTCCTTCCTCTCTTCCTATTTTCTTTCTTAATCAAACTTTTTTGTCCATTAAAGATGGCTTCTTCCTCTTCTTCTTCTCCTTCCTCAAGTATTTGCTGGTACGTAGAAACCACCATTTCTAAAAAGTGGAAGGCAGCTCCCAAAAAATCCTTGCCATTTTGTTCTCTTTCTTTTAATTTTTCATATTCCATTTTTAATTTATTCACGGATAGTGCCATTGTAAATTTTTAAGAACCCAGATGTTTTTAGTCTTAAAGTAATTTCCAAATGTCAAAGTTATCAAACAATCCAAACAGACAGAAATTATTTCCTCTTCTTCTCTTTGCAATTTTTCCTCCTGGGGCAAAATCCCAAATATATTTTAAAGCCATATTACAGTTAGTTGCTGGTCTTATAATCTTCAAGGCGTCTCCTCCAACAAATTTTTAAAGATTTTTTTTTAGTCCTCTCCTTCCCACTTATAACAAAGAGCTTATTTTTACCTTAAAGAAGCAGGTTTTTCTGTGCTCATTTGCTTTCTCCGTAAGGAAGGGGAGTGAACTTTCCTTCAGCACTTTCGCCACTGTAACAATCTTTTGGAAACAAATGTATCAATCCACAAGTCAGGTTTCCAGGGTGTTTTAAAAGTAACTTAATGTCCCGGTTCAGCCAAGAAAACTTCTCCTTCTAAAAAACTTCCTCCTGCACAGTCTTATCCGGTTGAAGATTCCTTTGTGGCTGCCATTTCTGACAGCCACTCCACCGCCTCAGGAAAAAGGAGTCTAGCCGGCTGGGGAAGGGGGTTGCGATATCCCCAGACCCCTGCCCGGATCTCCTCTGTCTTCCGCTGCCTCTTCGGGGCAGCGACAACCCCCAAATCCAGTTGGATCGGGGGTACCTCAGCGGCGAGCGCAGCAGGGACCCGCAGAGCAGCGGATTCCTGCCACCGCCAAAGCCTTACACCGGAAGTCCCCACCATTTCTCAGCAACAGCATTTTTATTGGTGAATTCTGACTGCCAATCCTTAAGAATATACAAGTAAGGAAGTGGTGATGTTAGCCAGGTGAGATCATGTTCCAGCCAGGGACAGTTCTGCTGAATGAGATCATGTATGTATTTGAGGCCATGTAGGCTTTGAGGTACGGCACTGTGCTGCTCACGCCCCTCCACAGGCCTCTATTTCTACTACACTATTGAGGATGTCCAGGAAAGGTAGTGAGTTTTTTTTTTCCCTTGTGAATTTTGTATCTTTGAAGATGTTGATGGTGTCATGTGTGTTCTCTAGTTGGTCCTTTATTTTGGTGAAGGTGGCATCTACCATACCTGATCCATATTTTGGTTTACCTCATTTGGGTGATGAAACATCTGCAAGAAAACAACTCAACTCAGAGAGCACCAAAGACCCCTCATTTCAATCCTGAGCTTAAAACATTTTCCTCTATCGGTAATCTTTTTGTCCTGAGAACTGTTAACTTTAGAATACCGTATATACTCGAGTATAAGTCGAGTTTTTCAGCCCATTTTTTGTGCTGAAAAAACCGCCCTCGACTTATACTCGAGTCAGATTCCCCTCTGAAAAAAAAATGGTGTGGAGCTCCGAAGCTGGGCAGCCGCTTCCCTGCTTCCGTGTTTCCTTTGCAACTTTTAAGCATGGGAGGGGGAGGCTTTTCTGAGCTCTAGGCTGAAAAAGCAACGCGAGCCTAGGTCGCTCCACTCAGTTTCATTTCCTCAGCTCCAGCTGCTTTCAGTCCACTCGGGAGGAGGGGGAGGGGGAGGAGGAGGGGGAGGCTTTTCTGAGCTTTAGGCTGAAAAAGCAACGGGAGCTGAGGTCGCTCCATTCAGTTTCATTTCCTCAGCTCCAGCTGCTTTCAGTCCACTCGGGAGGAGGGGGAGGGGGAGGCTTTTCTGAGCTTTAGGCTGAAAAAGCAACGGGAGCTGAGGTCGCTCCACTCAGTTTCATTTCCTCAGCTCCAGCTGCTTTCAGTCCACTCGGGAGGAGGGGGAGGAGGAGGGGGAGGCTTTTCTGAGCTTTAGGCTGAAAAAGCAACGGGAGCTGAGGTCGCTCCACTCAGTTTCATTTCCTCAGCTCCAGCTGCTTTCAGTCCACTCGGGAGGAGGGGGAGGGGGAGGCTTTTCTGAGCTTTAGGCTGAAAAAGCAACGGGAGCTGAGGTCGCTCCACTCAGTTTCATTTCCTCAGCTCCAGCTGCTTTCAGTCCACTCGGGAGGAGGGGGAGGGGGAGGCTTTTCTGAGCTTTAGGCTGAAAAAGCAACGGGAGCTGAGGTCGCTCCACTCAGTTTCATTTCCTCAGCTCCAGCTGCTTTCAGTCCACTCGGGAGGAGGGGGAGGAGGGGGGGAGGAGAGAGAGAGAGAGATATCATAAGAACAGCTCTTGGTTTTTTCTTGCAAGGGAGAGAGTGACTCCTGCCTTCCACTGTCATCATCATCATCTTTTGTGTTAGTGAATCAATCAAACCTTTCATGATAGTGAGATCGTTTCCCAAATTTCCCTTAAATCAGGGAAGAAATCAGAAACAAACCTTTGGGCTGAGAATAAGCTTGTTCCTATGATGCCATTTTTGTTCACTTCAGTGTGAAAAGTGTGAAAAAACACACTTCTTTTTCTTCATCTTCTTGTTCCCTATTTACTGGTCTCTTTCAAAGAGGAAATTGTGAACATCAAACTTATTCTCAACTGTCCTAGTGAAAGTTTTTATTGGCATCTATTTTTATTTTTGAAATTTACCAGTAGCTGCTGCATTTCCCACCCTCGACTTATACTCGAGTCAATAAGTTTTCCCAGTTTTTTGTGGTAAAATTGGGTGCCTCGACTTATATTCGGGTCGACTTATACTCGAGTATATACGGTATCCAATCTGTCGTTTAAAATATCTGTATGTATAAATAGATTTACACCCTCTTGAAGGATCAGATGATGGGATGTATGTACAGAGGAGGCCCTTGGGATCAGAGGAAGGGTCATATGGACCCAGGTATGGATGGAATGGACATGAGAGTGAGGAATATGAATTCTGATAAAACATTTTCTCGTCTTCATTTCTGTGCCTTAAGCAGCCTTGCTCCTTCCTGTCTTCTCTCTCTCTACAGAAGGAGGGGGGTCGCGGGGGTGCTGCCTCAGACAAAGTTACAACTGCTTTTACTTTTCTCTGTGGAAGGAGGGGGGTCACGGGGAGTGGGGTTGCTGCTTTGAGCTGCTCTGCAACAGGAAAGGGATTGGGAACTGCACATTCTTAGCAAGGCAGAAGTTAGCACCTTAAACCTCAAACCAGGATGTTAGGAACAAGAATAGCTTGCTTATAAGAAAAAACCCCAAAACCACATAGCTGGCACATGAAACTAGGACACTTTGCAAGATACCCATGACCTGAGGTGAAACACAGGTGACATTTAGCTATGTAGGGGGCTGAGATCCAAATTACCAATCACTATTATCTGTTATGCATGCATTATTAGGGGAAGGTCAAAGGGCTGAATGTGACCACCCCTTGACTATAAAAATTGCTGCAAGATTCTCATCGAGGCCCTTGGTTAGCTTTTGAGCCAGGCTCCTTATATCTTGCTACCAAAATAAAAGTATATTGTATCACACCTTGTGTCTGGTGACTTATCGGCTTCAACTCCAAGCAAGAGCCCAGTTTGGGGACAACACTCTCAGCAACAGGACTTTTGATGTCGTAGAGGCCTGTCTTATAGAGGAGACAACAACGTGACCTGGAGAGAAATGAAAATAGGATTTAAAGAAAATATGAAGCGGCTGCCCTTTAACGCAGTATGTTTATACGCTTTCTCCCATGGGGTACAGGCCGAAGATGCTCTCGATTTTCCGAGAGCCGAGGCGTGGATTCTCCTGTACCTTCTTCCAGGCGGTAGTGATGGATCCGTCCCTCTTTCACTCGAGAGCGGGGGTAACGTGAACAATGCTGCCTCGTGAGAGAGACTGGACCGTCTCCGCCCAGGCGAAAGTCAAAATAGCCGCTCTTGCGTGCCCGTACCTAGCCGTGCTCGCGTCGTGCGCTCGTTTCAGCAGCACCGTGCCCGCGCTTTTGCGCGATGCAGTGTGGGAATGGTTGTAGCGCTGGGGTTGGCTGAACGAGGTGGCCAGTCGAGGTTTAATGTCCGCCATGTTGGCCGTGGCGTATTGAGCAGACCCAGAGCGGCGGCGTTGAAAAAACGGCGCTCTGGCCTAGCCGTGCTAGTCGCCGTCGCTGGGACCCGCCTCAGAGCGAGTCCCGCCCCGTCGCGGGAGTCCCGGCCCCTCCATGACAACTCGCGGCGAGGTCCGGCTCTCACCTCGGAGCGCTCTTCCTGCCTCCGTGCGCTGTGCTGGAGCAGCAGCAGCCACCATAGCAGTTGTAGCCGACGACTAATATGAGCAAACTGTCGTTCCGGGCCCGGGCGCTGGACGCGTCAAAGCCGCTTCCCGTCTTCCGCTGCGAGGACTTGCCCGACCTGGCTGAGTATGCCTCGATCAACCGTGCCGTGCCGCAGATGCCCACGGGAATGGAGAAGGAAGAGGAGTCGGTACGTGAGACACACCCCCCCCGGCCGATCTGGGGCCCGCCGTCGTCCGGTAACCAGGCCCCCACCATCAACTCTGCGCAAGCACAAAATGGCCACCATTTTCGACCCGCTTCCTCCCCTTGTCCTCCCCTCTCCCCATGGGAAGACGGCGATCCCTAAAAGCCCCCCCCCCCGCCCCATCTGTCTTTCTCTGCTCGGGTGCCAAGGCCGCCTGCTGGCCTCCACTTCGCGTCCCGAAAGGCACAAAGTATCGCGGCGTGTCGTAGCCTATATTTAGTCGCCTTAATAGCGCAGCAGCTGCCAAAATGCGAGCTCCAACGGTGCGGAAGAGTAAAATAGTTCCGCTCGTTTTGGATATTAGGTGACGTCTTTGTATTCTAATTTGGCTGCAAGCGTGGCTGACTTTGCCATCTACCTGACAGATTTGCTGTTGTCAGTTCTGTAGCTGCCAGCTAAGTTACGGTAAGGAAGGAGGACTCTTGAACTGCATGGATCGGGATAAACAAGATTACAGGCAGAAATTACACGAAATAGGATGAAAAACTTGGTTCTTGGTCGATGCTCTGTTTTCCCTAAATTGGCTTGTTAAATTCAGTACTGGTGTGAAAAACAGTTAAAATTAAATTAGTCTAGTCATTTCGCCTATTTTGACACCCACATGATTTGGCACTAATTCAATTTTGTGGTGAGCAGTAAAACAAACAGTACTTAGTCGCGGCCAATGGCAGCGATTCAAGTCTCCCGCTCTTGGAGTGAGCCAATCACGGGAGACTTCAATCGGGCCAATCAGCGCGGCTCACCTGGCCAATCAGAAATCCCCGCGCTTTAGCCAATCAAAGCGTGGGGATTTCAAGTATGCAAATTAAGGACAGAACACCCCTCCCCTCTTGGTATAGTCCATCACATTGCGTAGTCATGTAGGTAGGCGGGGCTCCGTCTAGTCCTACTTGACCTGCGCAACTCAGTTTCAAGCTGGATTTCGGCCGGAGCGGTCATGTTTTTGGCTGCTCCCTCTTCTGTGCGAACCGGCTGGATGATCGGGCCGGTTCTTTCACCGTGGCTCCCACCTGGGCCTTCCGGGTTGGTTGAGCTGCGGGTTTCGCCGCTCCCGCTTGGTTTCTCCGAGTCGGTTGAGCTGGCCAGGTGGTTCTTCTCCGGTGGGGGATCGCGATGGCTGCGTTCCGGTAAGTACTGCTGGTTTATTTTTTCTTGCGTTTGTTTATTCGGGTATTCCCTCCCCCCTTGGTTCGTGTTTTGGGGGTTGAGGCCCGTTGCTGTTCGTGACCTGAGCTGGTCTATGTGTCGTTTCCAGGCTCGCCCATCGGTGGTTTGGAGCCGGTACGACCGTGGACCTGTGATTTGAGTGATGACGGCTGGGATCCATAGGGGGTCCCCCGTCAGATTTTTCGCGTATACTAAGTCACCGGGGGCAAAGGTCCGGTATTTTGTACTGGAGTCTGGGGGTCGCTCCGGGTTATATGTTGGGTGTAACCTGTCGAGCGGGGACCTCAGCTTCCTACCCATCAGCAACTCGGCTGGGCTTTTGTTGGTAGTGGTGTTCGGGGTGATGTGTTGTATAAAAAGGAGTTTATTTATTTTGTCGTTGATCTCCCCGTGGTCCATTTTCCGGATGGTTTTTTTGGTAAATTGTACCATCCGTTCCGCCCTACCGTTCGCCGCCGGATGCGCCGGTGCTGTTAATGCGTGGCGGATGCCCCTCTCCGCCAGGAACCTCTCGAAGTCGAGGGAAGTAAACTGGGGCCCGTTGTCTGAGACGACGACGTCTGGGAGGCCGTGTGTGGAAAAGAGTTTGCAAAGTTCTTTAATAACGGCCTCCGTGGTAGTGGATTTCATGTCGCTTACCTCCAACCAGTTGGAGTAAGCGTCAACTGTGATCAGAAAGGTATGTCCATTTGTGGGACCAGCAAAGTCTAAATGGATTCTTGACCAGGGTCCCCTTGGTGTTTCCCAGTCCAGGATGGGTGCTGCGGGTGGGCTGGGTCTGGTCTCCTGGCATCGTTGGCATTTGGCTACCCATGCCTCTATCTGCTTGTCCATCCCTGGCCACCAAGCGTAACTCCTGGCCAGGGCTTTAGTCCTGACGATGCCAGGATGCCCTTCGTGCAGCATCTCTAAGACCCTCCCTTGCAACCTGTCCGGGATGACCACCCTGTCACCCCACAAAATACATCCCTTGAGTAGTGAGAGTTCAGTCTGGCGGTTTCTGAATGTCTTAACGGATTCGTCACTGTCCCTTTCAGGCCAACCTTTTTCCACCCAATGTAAAATTCGCGCCAGACGCCTGTCCTTGATAGTTTCCCTGGCAATGTCTGACGCGGTAATGGGTAGGTTGGGCAAATTTTCGATGTTAAGGGTGTTTGTTGTTGGTGCTGGGTCAGGATCAGAGTCTGGTAAAGGCGAGCGGCTTAAAGCGTCCGCGTGCGAAATTTTCTTACCTGGCTTGTGTAACAGTTCGTAGCTGTAGGCTGCCAGGAACTCGGACCACCTTGTCATCCGGGGTGATAAAATGTTCGGGGTGGCTCGGTTTCCTGCGAGGATGCCCAGCAACGGCTTGTGATCTGCCACAATGGTAAACGGGCGGCCATAAAGGTATTCGTGGAAACGCTTAACGGCGGCAACTATAGCCAAAGCTTCTTTGTCCAGCTGGCTATAGTTGCGCTCTGGTTTAGTTAGAGTCCTGGAAAAGAAAGCGATGGGTGCTTCTCTTTTGTCGGGGAGAGTATGGCTGAGGACAGCGCCGACGCCGAAAGGTGATGCGTCGCAAGTGACAACCAAGGGCAAGGTTTCGCTGAATTGAATCAGGACGGCATCGGAGGTGAGGAGGTCTTTGGTTTTTTGGAAGGCGGCTTGCTCTCGTCTCCCCCAAGTCCAAGTTGCCGCCTTATCCAGGAGCCTATGCAGAGGCTCCGCCTCCGTAGCCTTTTGGGGTAGGAAAACATTATAAAAATTCAGCAAGCCTAAGAAAGCCTGTAGTTCCGTTTTAGACCTTGGGGTGGGGGCTTCTTTGATGGCTTTCACTTTTTTAATTGTAGGGTGAATGCCATGCCGGTCTAGAAGGTAGCCCAAAAATTCCACTCGCTCTGTGCATAGTTGGCATTTTTCTCGTTTTACTTTGAGTCCCGTTACTTTAAATTTTGTTAAGACCTCCCTGAGTCGGTTTTCTAATTCGGCTTCGTTTGGCACCGCCACTAATACGTCATCAAAATAGGGCACCACCCCCTTGATGCCCTGCAGTAAACGTTCCATCAGGCTCTGAAAGATGCCTGGTGCCACGCTGACTCCGAATTGGAGCCGGTTACATTTGAATGCCCCCCGATGGGTAACGATGGTTTGGGCTTCCGCTGTTTTTTCGTCGACCGGCAACTGCTGATATGCCTGGGCGAGATCGAGCTTGGCAAAGACTTTGCCCCCTCCCAGTGAGTGCAGTAGGTGTTGCACGATTGGGACGGGGTAGGCGCTTTGTTGCAACGCGCCATTTAGGGTGGCCTTATAGTCCCCACAAATTCTCACGGACCCGTCTGGCTTGACTGGGGTCACTATAGGGGTCTCCCATCGGGCATGGTCTATCGGCTGCAACACCCCCTGTTTGACGAGTTTGTCGATCTGCTCGTCAATTTTAGGTTTTAGGGCGAATGGTACCCTTCTAGGTTTTAATCGCTTGGGGGGAACCCTAGGGTCTAGGTCAAATGAGATAAGGGGCCCCTGGTACTTGCCCAGGCTTCCGTCGAAGACCTCCCGGAACTCCTGGGCTAGCCGCTGTTCCCAGCCGTCGTCGATGACGTGGTTGACTCCTGTCAGCGCGATGTCAAGCGGGGCAAACCATTGTAGGCCCAGCAGGCTTGGGCGGTCGCGATCGACGATTGTGAGTGGGAGTTGTTCGGTGCGGCCTTTGTAAGTTACATTAAAGTTCTTGGTGCCCACTACCGGGACGCGGTTTCCCTGGTAGTCTTTTATAATGATTTTTTGGGCATTAATGTTCCTCTTATGGAGGGTGGGCACTAGCCGTTTTATCTCGTGCCATGCAATCATGGAGAGGTAGGACCCGGAGTCCACCTCCATCTTGCATGGTTGGCCTTCAATATGGACTTCTACGTGTACCTTTCTGGCGCCGTCGGAGATGGCGTGGCCGATGGTTACCGTCTGGTGGGTATTTTCCTTGCGCCGACTGTCGCCGCCTCTTGAAGATCGTTGGATTCGGTCCCACCGACCGTCCGATTGGCGATCTCTGGTCCTGGGCAGGGGGCTTTCCTTCTTTCGGTCGTGATGTTCCCATCTGGGCGGGCTGCGGGTCTTTTTTTGGCGGCAAACTCGAGCGATGTGTCCCCGTCTTTCACAATGCCTACAGATAGAGTCAAAAAATCGGCATTCTGATCTGGGGTGGTCGCCGCCGCACCCGGCACAGATGGCCCTCGACCTACGACCTCTTCGGTTCCGTTGGTCGCCGCGACCCGTCTGCACGCGATGTATGTCCTCCTCGTCTTCTGACGTGCTGGACGTAGACTGGAATTCTCCGTAGTGCGCTGTTGATTCGCTTTTAGGGTCGGCCGACCTTGCCGGGTTGTTGTTTCCGCCTTTCGCGTCTGATTTTCGCATGCTGTCAGCGGAAGTGCGGGTTGCTTCTGCGGCTGTGGCTGCGGTGAGGGCGTCTGCTAGGCTGATGTCGCCCTTGGCCATAAGCCGGCTCTGAAGTGTAGGGTCCCATAGGCCGAGTACGAATCGGTCTCTTAGGAGGCTGTTCAGACCTTCAAACTCGCAGAGTCCTCCTAGGCGCCGCAACTCGGCGACGAAATCGCTCAGTTTTTCGCCTGGTTTCTGATCTCGGCGGTAAAATTCGTTGCGCCGGATCAGGATGGGGACCTCGGGGGCGTAATGGCGCCGCAGGATAGGTTCGAGGACGTCCCAGTCCATGGCGGTTGCGTCTGCCGGCTTGGCCAATGCCTTGGCCATCTGGAAGACCTCGGTTCCGCAATGGGTGAGGAAGACGGCGCGTTTTAGCGGGCCCGGGGCGTCCTTCATTCCGGTGCACTCGAGGTACATGCGGAAACGGTCTGAAAACGATTCCCAGTCCTCGGTGGCGGGGTTGAAGGGGGCGGGCGGTGCGATTTTCGCCATCTCGTGCTGAAACTGGCTCTTGGACACGGGGTTCGGTTCAGGGTCGGGATCCCACCTTCGTCGCCAGTGTCGTGTCCGCAAAAGAAGCCAGGAGTCGGTGACTAAGTTTCAAGCTCTTTATTTAACAGTTGTGAACCGAACCGGCGAAAAGGAAAAAGCCCGCGGCTTTTATCCTTTTCGCTGTGGCGGCCGCGGCCAATGGCAGCGATTCAAGTCTCCCGCTCTTGGAGTGAGCCAATCACGGGAGACTTCAATCGGGCCAATCAGCGCGGCTCGCCTGGCCAATCAGAAATCCCCGCGCTTTAGCCAATCAAAGCGCGGGGATTTCAAGTATGCAAATTAAGGACAGAACAAGGACCCTGATTCAAAAGCTAACCAAAGGTCCCGATTACAATCTTACAGCATTTTTT
Organism: Hydrophis major; assembly: GCA_033807585.1. Taxonomy (NCBI): domain Eukaryota; kingdom Metazoa; phylum Chordata; class Lepidosauria; order Squamata; family Elapidae; genus Hydrophis; species Hydrophis major. Next base: position 5,950,673 of record JAUCBL010000017.1, read on the forward strand.
ATAGTCAAAGGGTGGTCACAGTCAGTCCTTTGCCCTTCCCCTAATAATGCATGCATAACAGATAATAGTGATTGGTTATTTGGATCTCAGCCCCCTACATAGCTAAATGTCACCTGTGTTTCACCTCAGGTCACCGGTATCTTGCAAAGGGTCCTAGTTTCATGTGCCAGCTATGTGGTTTTTGGGGGTTTTCATATAAGCAAGCTATTCTTGTCCCTAATATCCTGGCTAATAGTTTAAGGTGCTAACTTCTGCCTGCTAAGAATGTGCAGTTCCAACCCCTTTCCTATTGCAGAGCAGCTCAAGGTAGCACCCCCCCACTCCCCTTTCAGCAGAGAAAAGTAAGAGCAGTTTTAAATCTTTGTTTGAGGCAGCACCCCCACTCCCCCATGACCCCCTCCTTCTGTAGAGAGGGACAGGAAGGAGCAAGGCTGCTTTAGGCACAGAAATGAAGACGAGAAAATGTTTTATCAGAATTCATATTCCTCACTCTCATGTCCATTCCATCCATACCTGGGTCCTATCTTCACATAAGACCCTTCCTCTGATCCCCAGGGCTGCCTCTGTAGATACATTCCATCATCTGATCCTTTATATTCATAATATAAATAAAATACTTAGTGTTTAGAAAATAACCTTTTTATGTACTAACAATCAACGTATACTAAAACACAGAATATGTAAATTTCAGCATATTGGAAGTGCATAAAGTTTTAACAAATACATGGCTTGGGTTTTAACAAATACATGGCTTAAAAACTGGATAAATCATACAAATGCTACATTTTTACTTAAGACAAATTAATACATTAATATCTGCATCATAATTGTAGCACAGTATCCTTGTCATGAAATGTTTAAAGATTGAACTCTAACATGTTTTCCTCATTTCCATTATGGTGGTGTGAAAGAAGAAGAAATGCATGTTTTACTTAATTTATATATGCATATTATAAGCTAATAATTATATTTTTAGTAAATCTCTGCTAGATATCAATTTGAAAAGTTTCTCCTCTAGTTGTTCCTTCAGACCCCTGGGTTAATATTAAATTTTGTGAACTAAGTTGTAGGCTGGTGTTTCTTTATCCTGAATTTGTGCAGCTACCCACATTTGGATAGATGGCGAATTCTGAACAAGAGATTAACTGAGTCACTAAGCTTCAGGTCCTGCTGATAGAAAGTAGTAGAGTGACAGTATAGTCCTTTACATGTTTGCTGAGATATTAAGACTCATACATTCAGTAAGACTTTCTTACAAGTTAGGTTATATGAGACTGCATTTTAAAATTCTGAACAAGGGGTTCAGAAAATAGTCAGAACTTCAAGAAAAGAGAAAAAGAATGCAAACATAAAAGGCTCTGAATATTTATATCTTGCATAGAGTTACTTATAAATCATGTAGAAAATTATAGCCTGGATACTACTAAACTATTAGACTTCACTCAGTCAGGTACCCCTAAAATTGTAATCATCTAAATCTGCTAGAGTCCAAAAATTGTTAAAACGTTTATGCAAAAGTGATCCTTCCAAATAAATTGATGTTCTCTGACATAAGCAGGTAACAGGCAGTAATGAAGAAGATGCTGTTTTCAAGAAATATAACTTTTCTTAAACATATAAGCTATATTTGACTGGTAGTTGCTTGATATTTCTCCATGGACCACAGGTTGAGAACCACTGGCTACTTTGGGAGAGAAATTTGGGACTGGGAATGGAATAAAATTACCAAATGGTTACCACTGGAAGTGGTGGACTCTGCAAGTACCTTATTTGCCCTCATTTTAATTTAAACATAAGAGACTGCTGGAGACAACAGACATGCAGAAGTGGGGCTCTCCTGAATAATCTAATTAAAAACCTAAAAAAAAACCCCAAACATGCACAGGAATGCAACCACAGGAAAAAAAGTGAATGGAAGAAAAGACTGGACTTGGAGAGAAGACAAATCTTGGAAATCAAACGTTTATTTGGGTGCAAAGTTCCAAATTCTGGTGAGTTCTGCTTGTAGATATTGTGGATTACAAATAGTCAAGAGACTGCAATATGTAAAGTTTCTAATATTTTTAAATATTTTGTGGATTTTTGTGGGCTACCTTGTAATATCTTTTTGTACCATATATATGTTTCTTTTTTTTTTTTTTTGAAAACAATTTTATTAGTTTTTATAGACAAACAAAACAAAACATAAAAAACATCCAGCTTTCTTTCATAAATATACAAACAGTGTGTCAGTTGGTTTACCAGTTTTTGTGCATCCATTTCGTAGTCTCAATTACAGTTACATCACATAATAACTCATATTATCAGAAATTATATACGCTAGTATCACTATTAAACAATCATTTGACTATAATTTTATTCATTCATACTTTGCGAGATAACTATAATTTACTTAGTTTATTTTATAACAAATCATATAATCATACCAAATCTATCCTAAAAACATTTTATAAATATAATATCAAACAGAAAGAAAAAGAAAAAATATCTTTTTATATATTCATTGTTATCTAAAATTCCAAATATTCTATTATTGTATTTTATCATCCAACCATTGATAGAAAAGGTCCCAAATTTTATAGAATTGTTTATCCTCTTGTTCTCTAATTTCAAATGTCAATCTACTCATTTCAGCACATTCCAATATTTTCTTTATAATTTCTTCCTGTAATGGTATTTTCTCATTTTTCCAGTTTTTAGCAAATACAATCCTAGCCGCTGTTAATACATTTACAATCAGGTATTTCAAATCTTTACTATATGTATCGGGTAAAATTCCTAATAAAAAGATCTCTGGTTTCAAGTCTATGTGTTTATCATTTTTTCCAACCACATGCGAATTTTAGTCCAGTATTTTCTAGCGTCCTCACAAGTCCACCACATATGGTAATATGAACCAGGTATCTGATGACATTTCCAGCATTTTTCAGATTTATTCTTGAACATTCTTGCTATTCTTGTCGGGGAAAGTGCCACCTGTAAAACATCTTTACAAGTTTTCTTTATAAGCTGTTGACATTGTCATTTTATAATTTTGAGACCACAATTTTTGCCATTTCTCTAGATCAATCCCATATCCAAAATTCTTCCCCCAAGCAATCATAGTTTCTTTAACTTGTTCTTCCTCTAGTTTAATTTCCAGTAAATAACCGTATAATTTTTTAATCACCTTTTCATCAGTACCCATCAAGATCTTATCTAAATCAGTCAATTTATCATAAAATCCCTCTGTTTTGAAATCTTCATCATACCTTGAATGTATTTGCGCATATGAAAACCAATTCATCTTTATACCTTGTTCTTCTAATTTTGTATCGTTTTAAGTTCACCCTTTTCATCCAGTATTTCCCCATATTTGACTGTTTGTTCCTTCTTATAAATTATAGGATAGGAAAATGCTTCAATGGTCGATAACCAAACTGGAATTTTCAAATAACATTGTCTTTTGATCTTCTCCCAATTTAACCACAAAGACTCCCGTATATTATGTCTTCTAAAATAACCCTGTGTTTTAGTTCCCTTATACCATAGAAAGGCATGCCAGCCCAACAACAAATCATGACCTTCTAATGTCAACGATCTAGTCTTTCTTAATGTTATCCATTCCTTGGCCCACATCAAATTTGCAGCTTGATAGTACAACTCCCAATTAGGCAAACCAAAACCTCCTCTAATTCTGGCATCTTGTAAAAGTTTTAACTTTATTCTCGCTTTCTTACCTTGCCATATATACTTCAACACAGTTTTATTTAACTCTTCAAAATAGTATTTTCCAAGCCTGATTGGTATTGTTTGAAACAAGTATAAGATTCTGGGTAGAATATTCATCTTGATTGTAGAGATTCTCCCTATTAATGACAATTGTAGATTTTCCCATTTCTTCAAATCTTACGCTATCTGTTGTTTAAGTTTAATATAATTGTTCTCTTTTAATGTACTACATCTTGATGTCAAATATATCCCCAAATACTTGACCTTGTTCGTGACTTGAATTTTCAATAGGTCTGCCAGTTCTTCTCTTTGTCTTAGTAACATATTCTTTGTCAAAATCTTTGTTTTATCTTTATTTATTTTCAAACCAGCCACCTCACCATATGTCTCTATCTTTTCCAATAATTTTGGAGCTGTTTCTAAAGGGTCTTCCAAAATAAAGGCCAGATCATCCGCAAAGGCTTGCAATTTAAGTTCTTCCTTTTTAATTTTCATTCCTTTTATGCTTTTATCATCTCTAATATTTCTATTCAACACTTCCAAAGTCAATACAAATAGCAAAGGTGATAGAGGGCATCCTTGTCCTGTACTTTTTCTTTATATTAATAAAATCTGTGAATTCTCCCTCAATCATTACCTTTGCCATTTGCTTATGGTATATGGCTTCTATTGCTTGGATAAATTTTCTGGCAAAACCCATCTGTTCCAATAATAGTAACATAAATCTCCAATTCACATTGTCAAATGCCTTTTGGGCATCTAAGAATATCAAAGCCATTTGCTTTTCGGGATGTGCCTCATAATATTCCAAAGTGTCCAGGATTACTCTCATGTTGTCTTTGATTTGTCTCTTTGGCAGAAATCCATTTTGATCTGGATGGATAAAGTTGTTTAAGTATTTTTTAAGTCTTTGCCAAAATTGAAGCAAAGATTTTATAGTCAGCATTTAGTAAAGAAATAGGGCTATAATTCTTAATTTGCAATTGGTCAGCCTCTTCTTTTGGAATAAGTGTAATATAAGCTTCTGACCATGTTTCAGGTATCTTCTTCTTTGCCATAACTTCATTCATGTCTTCTAGCAATGGAATGCTCAATGATTCTTGTAGTGTTTTATAAAATTCTGCCGGAAGCCCATCTGGACCTGGTGCTTTCCCATTGTTTTGCTTCTTAAGTGCTTCAGTTAATTCCATCATTGTTATATTACTTTCTAACATTTCTTCAGTCTCTTTAGGTATCTTAGGTAGATTAGCATTCTGTAGATACTGTTTGACTTTTTCCTCATCAATATTCTCTTGTTTATATAGTTGCCCGTAGAAGTCTCGAATAATTTCCTTTTTCTCTTTATTTCCATAGCAAACTTGACCTTGGTCATCTATTAACTGTGATATTTTCCTTGATTCTTTCTCCTTTCTCAATTTGTATCCCAACCATCTACCTGGTTTATTTGCATCTTCAAAATAGTTCTGTTTAGCACTTCTAATTTTCTGTGCCAATTCTTCTTTCTCTATTTGACCCATTTTATGTTTAATTATATCCAATTTTAGTTTAATGTCTTTTTTCTGTGGCATTTTCTGTAATTCTTTTTCAAGTCTTTTATACTCATCTTCCAAGGCCTTAGTGGCTTGCCTTTTCCTGATATTCTTTTTTCTTATATAGTTTATTATCAAGCCTCTAGCATATGCCTTCATTGTGTCCCAGACATTCTGAATTAAAGTATCTTCTTTTTTATTTTCTCTAAAGAAAAAGGCCAATTCTTTCTCCATCCATTGTGTAAAATCTTTTTCCTTTAAAATAGTATTATTTAGCATCCATCTCGATCTTTTTTTTTTGTCCCTTCCATTTAATTGTCATTGGATTATGGTCTGCCCAAGTACTTGTTTCAATGTTTGTTTCTTGAATGTTAGATATTAGTTCTGTTGAGATCCAAATCATATCTAATCTGGACCATGATAAATGTCTATTTGAATAAAAAGTATATTGTTTGGTTTTAGCATTTCTTTCTCTCCATATATCTTTTAAATTTAATTCATCTATCATTTTTAAAAAAGATTTAGGGAGAGTCTTTCTCTTTTGCTTTGTTATTGTTGCTGTATAGTCCAGTTTATTGTCCACAATTCCATTAAAATCTCCCATCATAACTGTGTTAACATAGTCCAGTCCAATTATTTTCATGTGTAATTTTTTGTAGAATTCTTCTTGTTTATCATTCGGAGCATAAATTGCAATCAAGAGTATTTTTATATTGTTGTCCATTGTTTCCACCATTAATACTCTTCCATCTTCATCAGTATAAATCAGTTTTGCTGGGATAACCTCTTTAATATATAAAACCACTCCTCTTTTCTTACATTGAGTCAAAGAAGTAAATATTTTCCCTAGTTTTGGCTGCACCAACAATTGTTCATATTGTTTTTTGATATGTACTTCTTGTAAACAAATTATATCAAATTTTAATTTCTCTAGTTTATGAAAAATGTTCCTTCTTTTAACAGCTGAATTAAGTCCATTTATATTCATTGTAATCAGTTTTTTCTCTTCCATGATTATATTTTGTAATTAGGTTTGGCAGCTCTCGTAGATCTTGGTTCACGTTGTTCTTTGATCTCACCTGTCCACCTTCTGCACCTTCTTTTTCAGTCCCCATTTGGTCCTCTTGGAATTCAATTAGTGAGACCTCTTTTTCTGCCTCTTCCTCTCTCCTTCCAAAAAATTATGCCTAGAAAAGTTCTGCTTTCTCAATTGAATCAATTCTGTGTCTCTGTTCTTGCCATGTAAACATTAGTCCTTCTGGAATCAGCCATCTATAATTCACCTCCTTTTTCAAAAACATTTTAGTCAGAAATCGATATCCTCTTCTCATCTCTCTCACTCCTCCAGGTATTTGTTTTAAGACCACAATCTCCTTGCCTTTGTATTTCAATGTCTTCTCTCTTGCCACTTGTAATATTTGTGTTTTAATGGATTTTTTTGTAAATCTGATGTGAACTTCTCTTGGTAAGTTGTTTCTCATCACATATCTTGTAAAGACTCGGTATACTTCATCTACTCCATCCATCATCTTTTCCTCTGTTATTTCCAAGGCTTCAGCCAGAATTTCTATCATTATCGCAGCTAGATTTTGTCCTTTTTCTTCCTCTATATTTTGAAATCAGAGATAGAATTTTGACCTGTCCATCTCCCACTTCAGCATCCCACTTTTATCTTGTTCAACCACTGTTAATCTGCTGTCAATGTTTCCAATCTTCTCCTCTCTTTGTTTATCATCTTCAATTTTTTGTAATCTCTCATCATACTTTGCCATCATTTGTTGGATATTTTCAATTTTTTCATTGGTCTTCCCTGTTCTTTGTTCAATGTTCTCTGTTCTCTTTTCAATGGTATCTGATTTTATCTTAAGATCTTGGATTCCTTGCATAATCATCTGTAGAGTCACTTTTTCTTGTTCTTTAGCTTGCTTTAACATTGTCTGAATTAAGCATTGTCCTTCAGATGGTGGGGAGGCAGAAGTAGAGGTTGAAGTGCCAGAAGCTATGAGTTTCCTACTCATTTTGAACGATTCAAAACCTTCAAATTCTTTTAGACCTTAATCCAATTAGTAAGGTAGCCAATTGTAATCCAGAGTGGGAAATAAAAATAGTAGAGAGTAAAAAGCCCAGTAATAGTCAAAGATGAAAGAAAAGAAAAAATTCTTCAGGTTCTTCTGGACCTTAATCCAATTTTGAAATAGTCAATTGTAATCCACAATGAAGGATAAAAATAGGAAGAAGAAAAAAGCCCAATAATAATAAGAAAAGAATAAAAAAGAAGTTTCTTCAGGTTCTTTGCACCTTAATCCAATTGAAAGATCTCAATAATAAAAATAAACCATAAAAATAAACCAAAAACATGGATGGAAGAAACAAAAATCCCAATAAAAAAAGAAAAAGGAAAAATTCTGAGGCTTTCCCTTTAAAATAAAAAGCGAACTTAAAAATATTGCAAAAATAAAAGTTTACAGTAGAGCTGGTAAGGAGGGGTAACAGAACTAAAAGAAAATAGAAGAGAACACACTGCACTTTATTTAATTATCCAAGGCTCTTGTTATGACTCTCTTCTCCACAAACTTCAAAGCCAAGTTTCAAGTGTTTAATTGTTGATAGAAGTCCAGAAGAACACCTGTAATAACACTCTCCCGTGCTCTTCCCTCTATCTTATCAAGTTGCAATGTCCTTGAAAAGGAGTCTTTCACAATTCTCTCAACTTCATAATATTTTCAAGCCTCTAGTTGGCAGTGTTGCAAAATTTCTTTGTTCTCATTTTCCCCCTCCTTTCCCAGGAAAATGTAATTGAAGTTAAAAAAAAAGTATATGTATATATATATATATGTATATGTATATGTATTTGTATATGTATATATAAACTTAAGAAAACATATATATATATATGTATATATATATATATATGTGGATCTTTGGTTATTTGGGTTTTCTCCCGCGTAAGATTGGAAGTATCTAGGCAACGTTTCGATGAAGTCTCATTCATCATCTTCAGGCTTGGTCTTCAGCTCTGTGCTTCCCAGAGTGATGTGAGCTTGCAGCTGCTTCTTCCTTTTAACTGCTAGTGGGGGTGTGACTTGATTGGGTGGGGGCTTGGCTGTGTTCTGATTGGGTGGGGGTGTGTTCTCATTGGTTGGGGGTTTGGCTGTGTTCTGATTGGTAGGGGGGTTGGCTGTGTTCTGATTGGCTGGAGGCATGTTCTGTTCAGGTGGGGGCTTGGTTGTGCTCAGGTTAGTCTTAGTTGCTGGGGGATTTGAGCTAGTGAGCTGTGATCTTGCTGTTTGGCTTCGAGTTTGTGGTCGTGCTGCATCTTCATGGTGGGGGTCAGTTCGCTTCATGTATGGCTCAGAGGGGTTTGAAGTGGGCAGTGATGCAGCTGCAGTGCGGCTTCTGGTCCGTGGTCGTGTCTCATCTTCTGTGTGGGTGTGAGTCTGCTTTCTACGTGGAAGTGTGGTGGTGGCATCTTGTGTGGCTCTCAGGGGTGTGGGTCTGGTGTCATTCTTCATGTTAGGTACTCGTCTGTTCATGAGGGCTGGTTTCCAAATGGCTGGTAGGCGGGAGGTATCATCTCGTTTATTCATGCTGTGTGGGCATTTTTCTATCTCTATGGCTTCTCTGATTAATCTGCTGCTGAAGTGTTCGGTTTTGGCAATACTTCTGGTATTTTTAAAGTCAATCTCATGTCCTGTGGCTTTGAGGTGTTGGACCAGGGAAGAAGTCGGTTCTTCCTTTTTGATTGAGTTCTTATGTTCTTCAATGCGTGCACTTATTCTTCTGTTAGTTTGTCCAATGTATGTGGTGGGGCAGGCAGTGCAAGGGATTTCGTATACTCCTTGATTTTCTAACTCAATTTTGTCCTTAGGGTTTCTTAGGATGGTGGATATCTTTCTGTTTGTGCAGAATGCTGTCTTAATGTTGTGTTTTTGTAGGATCTTGCTGATTTTGTCTGTAGTGCCTTTTATATATGGGAGGAGGGCTTTGCCATTCTCTTGTTCTCTGTCTTGGATTTTGGTTGGGGTTTCTTTTTGGATTAGGTGGGTGATCTTCTTTCTTTGGAATCCATTGGGTGTCAGCACGCCGGTGAGAGTGTGTAGTTCGGTCTCTAGGTGTTGTTCGTCAGCTAAGCATTTTGTTCTGGAGATGAGTGTCTCGGCTACGGAATTGATCTGTGCTGGGTGGTGGTGTGAGAGTGCGTGTAGACAGCGGTTTGTATGTGTTTTCTTCTGGTAGATGGTGTGTCCTAGGGAGCCATTGGATTTTTTGTATACCAAGACATCTAGGAAGGGAAGTTGGTTGTTAGCTTCTGTTTCCATGGTGAATTGTATTTTGGGGTGTAGGCTGTTGAGGTGTGTGAGGAAGTTGTTCAGTTTTTCTTTCCCGCGTGGCCAGATTATGAAGGTGTCATCTACGTATCTGAGCCAGAGTTTGGGTTTGTGATCATATTTTTCTAGAGCTTGTGTTTCAAAGTGTTCCATGTAGAGGTTAGCGATGACAGGTGAGAGGGGTGATCCCATGGGTGTTCCTTCTATTTGTTTGTATTTTTGTCCGTTGTAGGTGAAGTACGTATTGGATAGGCAGTGGTTGGTCAGATCTAGGATGTGCTTGGGGGGGTTGTATTTGTTTTGGATGGCTGTCAAGGCTTTTATTGGCACTTGGGTGAAGAGGGATATGACATCGAAGCTCACTAGTAGGTCTCACTGGGTTGTAAGTTTTGTTTCTTTATGATCTCGATGGACTGGAATGAGTTTCTTACGTGTGAGTTGATGGATTCTGCATAGGGCTGTAGTTGTTTGGCGAGAAATTTGGCTAGGTTTTGTAGAGGTGAGCCAATGGAGCTGACTATTGGTCTGAGTGGGGTTCCTTCTTTGTGTATCTTGGGGAGACCATAAAGTTTAGGGCATCTGGATGATTTCTCTCTGGGTATGATTCTTTGCTGGATTTCTTCACTGATGGGGGAGGCTTTTATTTTGGATCTGGTGGTTTTTTCTAGGTAGGTGGTGGGGTCTCTCTTTAGGGGTTTGTATGTGGGGTCTTGGAGTAGGTTGGTTAACTTGGATTGGTAATCAGATGTGTTCATAACCACTGTCGCATTGGCTTGGCTGCTGGTAGGATTATTATGCTGGTGTCTTCTTTCAGGTTAAGTAGTACAGTTTGTTCTTCTAAGTAGTGCAGTTTGTTCTTCGAAGAAACCCAAAGGACAAAATTGAGTTAGAAAATCAAGGAGTATACGAAATCCCTTGCACCGCCTTCCCCACCACATACATTGGACAAACTAACAGAAGAATAAGTGCACGCATTGAAGAACATAAGAATTCAATCAAAAAGGAAGAACCAACCTCTTCCCTGGTCCAACACCTCAAAGCCACAGGACATGAGATTGACTTTAAAAATACCAGAAGTATTGCCAAAACCGAACACTTCAGCAGCAGAATAATCAGAGAAGCCATAGAGATAGAAAAATGCCCACACAGCATGAATAAACGAGATGATACCTCCCGCCTACCAGCCATTTGGAAACCCGCCCTCATGAACAGATGAGTACCTAACATGAAGAATGACACCAGACCCACACCCCTGAGAGCCACACAAGATGCCACCACCACACTTCCACGTAGAAAGCAGACTCACACCCACACAGAAGATGAGACACGACCACGGACCAGAAGCCGCACTGCAGCTGCATCACTGCCCACTTCAAACCCCTCTGAGCCATACATGAAGCGAACTGACCCCCACCATGAAGATGCAGCACGACCACGAACTCGCAACCAAACAGCTCACCAGCTCAAATCCCCCAGCAACTAAGACTAACCTGAGCACAACCAAGCCCCCACCTGAACAGAACATGCCTCCAGCCAATCAGAACACAGCCAACCCCCTACCAATCAGAACACAGCCAAACCCCCAACCAATGAGAACACACCCCCACCCAATCAGAACACAGCCAAGCCCCCACCCAATCAAGTCACACCCCCACTAGCAGTTAAAAGGAAGAGGCAGCTGCAAGCTCACATCACTCTGAGAAGCACAGAGCTGAAGATGATGAATGAGACTTCATCGAAACGTTGCCTAGATACTTCCAATCTTACACGGGAGAAAACCCGAATAACCAAAGATCCACATACAAATACCCGCGAGAACCTCAGAAAATATATATATATATATGTCTGGCATTCAGCTTTGTTCGGGTATTTTCCCACGTCATAGTAGTGGTGCTTTTAAAGTAGCAACGTTTCAGCAGAATCTCATCTGCCATCATCAGGCTTCTGTATAGTGTTTGTCTGTGAGTCAGACTTTTACAGTGGTTTCAGATTTAAATTTGGGGCAGCCTATTGCTGTGTCAGAATTGTTTTTTCTTCCTCCTGATTGGTTGAGAGTCTTGGTCTGTGTTTATTGGTCTTGGAGTTTGCTGTGTTCTGCTTCTAATATCTTTTGTCTGTTTTTTTTTTGGGGGGGGGGCTCTTTTTGTATCTTGGTTGGCTGGCAACATTGTGTTACTTTATTGGAGGCCTTTAGTGCAGCTTGGCTTCGGGTAAATGGACGGCTATCATTAGTTAGGAAGCTGGGTTTCATCTGGGTGCCTGGTTGGGGTGTCTTTGAGCTGGAGGTATCAGGGGGGATCTGTTTGTACCCAGGTGTTTGTCTGGCTTGTGGTGTGGAGATTTTTTTTTTTGTTTGTGAGTGCAGGCTTCCAAATGATTGACAGCCTGGTGGAATCATCTCTTCTGTTCATGCTTTCTGGTCTTTTTTCAATCTCTATGGCTTGCTTCTCTGATGATTCTGTGGCTGGGATTTTCTATAGTGGCTAGGGTTTTGGTGCCATTGAAGTTGATGCTATGACCTGTGGCTTCCATGTGTTGGACTAGTGAGGAAGTGTGTTCCAGCTTTTTGACTGCATTTTTGTGTTCATCCAGGCGGGTGCTTATTCTTCTATTGGTCTGTCCAATGTATGTGGCTGGGCATGATGCACAGGGGACTTCGTATATGCCTTGGTTTTCCAGGTCAATTTTGTCTTTGGGGTTCCTGAGGATGGCTGCTATTTTTCTGTCTGTTTTGAAGGCAGTCTTCACTATTCACTCAAGTCCCGATAAAAGAGACCCTTGAAATCATCAAAAATAAATACCAACCAGCTAAACACCTCATGGAACTAACAGAACACTGCTTAACCAACACATATTTCATATTCAAAGGACAAAGATACAAACAAATTGAAGGAGCCCCCATGGGATCACCACTGTCACCTGTCATTGCAAACCTTTTCATGGAAGAATTCGAATCCAGAGCCCTGGCCAATGCCATTCTCAAACCCAAACTATGGTTAAGATATATCGATGACACATTCGTGATTTGGCCCCATGGACAAGAAAACCTAAACAATTTCCTAACACACCTAAACAGTGCACACCCCAAAATCAAGTTCACCATGGAAACAGAAACAAACAAACAACTACCATTCCTAGATGTACTAATCTACAAGAAAACAGATGGCACACTAGGACACACCATATACCAGAAGAAAACACACACCAACTGCTACCTCAATGCCCAATCCCACCACCACCCAGCACAGATAAACTCCGTGGCTAAAACACTAATTACTAGAACCAAACGCCTGGCAGATAAGACACACATTAAGACTGAACTATGCACCCTGACTAAAATATTGACAGCCAACGGCTTCCACAAAAGCAAAATCACCAACTTGATCCACAAAAGCACACTGAGACATAATAGAGACCCAGAAGATGAACAGACCCATGGAACAGCTGTCCTGCCCTACATAAGAGGCACTACAGACAAAATTAGTAAGATTCTATACAGACACCACATCAAGACTGCCTTCAAAACAGACAGAAAAATAGCAGCCATCCTCAGGAACCCCAAAGACAAAATTGACCTGGAAAACCAAGGCATATACGAAGTCCCCTGTGCATCATGCCCGGCCACATACATTGGACAGACCAATAGAAGAATAAGCACCCGCCTGGATGAACACAAAAATGCAGTCAAAAAGCTGGAACACACTTCCTCACTCGTCCAACACATGGAAGCCACAGGTCATAACATCAACTTCAATGGCACCAAAACCCTAGCCACCATAGAAAATCCCAGCCACAGAATCATCAGAGAAGCAAGCCATAGAGATTGAAAAAAGACCAGAAAGCATGAACAGAAGAGATGATTCCACCAGGCTGTCAATCATTTGGAAGCCTGCACTCACAAACAAAAAAATCTCCACACCACAAGCCAGGCAAACACCTGGGCACAAACAGATCCCCCCTGATACCTCCAGCTCAAAGACACCCCAACCAGGCACCCAGATGAAACCCAGCTTCCTAACTAATGATAGCCGTCCATTTACCCGAAGCCAAGCTGCACTAAAGGCCTCCAATAAAGTAACACAATGTTGCCAGCCAATCAAGATACAAAAAGAGCCCCCCCCCCAAAAAAAGACAGAAGATATTAGTAGCAGAACACAGCAAACTCCAAGACCAATAAACACAGACCAAGACTCTCAACCAATCAGGAGGAAGAAAAAACCATTCTGACACAGCAATAGGCTGCCCCAAATTTAAATCTGAAACCACTGTAAAAGTTTGACTCACAGACAAACACCATAAAGAAGCCTGATGATGGCAGATGAGATAAAAAACTAAAGGGAACCTCTAATCTAAAAAGTTGAAAAATCAAAAAGGAGAAGAGAAGAAGAATATATATAAAGGAAAATTCAGTCCAGTTAACAAGTGCTAAGTCGCGATAAAGTGCAGTAAAAAAAAAATGAAAAAATAAAAAGCCAAGCCTCACTTTGACGTCTCCCTTTAAAAATCGCCGCTTATTCAATTTTGTCAAAAATCTTACAGATTTCTTCCTATTCTTAGAGTGTCCTTTCAAGTCTCAAAATATTAGTAAAAAAAAAGTTCTCACCCAGCCGACACACTTTCTCTTTCAGTCTCTTCCTTTCCGGAGCTGTCCCAACTTCAGCAGCTTTGGGGCTGCCTCTCCGCCGCCGGCAAAAGGGACTTCTCCTGAATCAACCAGGGACTTTGCGGTGTCCCTGGGATCCACAGGATGTGCCCTTCGCTATCACTGTCTCTACGGGACGGTTTAGGTCCGTTTGGACCGACCAGGGATGAAGATATGGGCTGCAATCTCAGAGCCCCGAGATTGCAAGCCGTACCGTCGCGACATCAGCTCTGCCCTCCTTCCATATATATATATTTCTGTATAATCTTTTTTTACGCTAACAACAAGCTGACAATTCTATTTTTTTTTTTTGTGCTCTCAGCTGAGGTACTTTTTTTTCCCTTTTAAGATGAGATTTTGTTTTACTTTGCAAATTTTATTCGTCTAATTTTCAATACATATGTGGATTACAAACTATACTAAGAGGGCAACATCAAGATTAGCTACAGGAGGGATTAAAAAGAGAACTTGAACTCCTTGAACAAAGAGGTGAGAAGTAGTCCAGTTGAGAGGTGGCCTGGCAGCCCAACTGAAAGGTGGCATGGCAACCCATGTGAGAGAAGTAGAGAAAGCCGAGCTGAGAAACGGAGAGGCAGCCCAGTGACCCAGCCTGACATCTGAGTGGAGCCAGTGCGGTGCAAACGGAGGCCACTGAGCAGCGGTGAAGCAGTGCTAGGTGGCAGCAGACCAGTGGCTGTGAGCAGCACGGCAGACCTTGAGCAGCTGTAATGCAGAGCTACGTGGCAGAGGAGTGAAGCACTGTGAGCAGTGACTAAGAGCTGAGAGCAGCACAGAGGATCAACTGAGCAGTGGTGCCCACAGCAGCGGTTGAGAGCAGTGTGGCAGACCAGCAGCAGCTGAGAGCAGCACAATGGATCACCTAAGCAGAGTGCCCACATCAGCACATCGTACCTGAAGGCCCTGGGAGTGGCCAGGCAACTAAAGGGCAAGAAAGAAGGGGAAAAAGGATAAGTACAAAACACGTGTGGACAGGGAGGAAAGGGATAAACTTTCAAGTCAGGTGAGTCGAGGGTTAAGAGTAAAGCATCTCCTAGAAAATAGCCTGAAACTTCCAACAACAACAACAAAAAAAGCTTATTACTTCATAAAGGGCCAAAAGCTGTTGTAAATTCTTAAATTTTTTAAATCTCTGAATTCCCTTTTTTTTTAAAAAAAAATCCTTTTCAATTTTTTAATTTTTTTTTCAATTTTTCAATTCCTTGTTCCAATTTTAATCTTTTTCTAACTCTTGAATATTTTTAATTTAAAATTCTTTTTTCAATTTTTAAATCTTTTTTCAATTTTAAACTTTTTTCATTTTTTAAAAAATTTTTCAATTTCAAACTAATTTAAACTTATTTTAATTCTTTATTATTTAATATCTTTAATTCTTATTTTAAATTCTTAATCTAAGAGGAAAAAATAAAAAACCACAGAAAAAGAGACAGACACTTAAAATGGAAGATGATGAATTTTTCAAGACAGAACAAAAGGTCAAGAACTATTGTAAACTATTGTAAACTGACACTTTGCAACATGGAAAATATTCAGATTTTTAGATTTTGTTTTAAAAATTATCAAACACAGAAAAAAGTCATGGAGATGGGGCTGACACTATAGTGACTTGAAAAGTGTGCCATATGTTTCACCTTTTGCCCACAGAAGACCCAGATTATTTATCATTCAAATGTAAACTTGAACTACTAGAAGAAAAAGTAAAGGTAAGTTTAGCCACTCTGAAACTCAGTGAGCAAAGTGAGAAATCCCAACCTAAGCAAGAAGACTACACCAAAATAAAACACAATAGGGAGCAAACACCTTCTTAAAAAAATGGCCCTGTATATATGAACATAAAGAAGAAAATCGATACACCCAAATCAAACATAATAGGGAACAAACAGCTTCTCCTTAGAGCTGCTCGGATCATCCAGAGAGTGGGAGGTGCTTCAGTCTGTGCTGTTGTAGGCTGAGCTTAATTACTGAGGAACGCTCCACTTTCCATCACGTGGCTCCCTTACAGCGTTCCCCAGTTTATGCTCAACCTCGTGAGAGTTAGGCTGTTTCTGATAACGCTCCTTGGCCGATTCAGGACTTCTTCTAATTTCACTTAAGGTTTGCTTAATATTATTTTTCCTTTAGCCTCTGCGCATTTGGTTGTTTCTCTAGATTAAGGGGAGCGCGTTTCTTGCCCCCAAGGGGGAAAAAAAGCAGGCGGTTTAGCAGCGCTCATGCGCTAACACCCCCCCAATCTTCGATCTGAATTTCCTGCCGCCCTTGTTAGCGGCTCGAATTATCGTGCTCTAAAGCGCTGCTGGTTCCCCCCCCACACGAACGCCGATCGTCCCAGGAAGGGGCGAATTTCTCCTCACTGCCCCTCTCGGCATTCTAAGCTTGCCGGAGGGGCTTATTTCTGTCCTGAGCGGCCCCGACAGATCCATAGGCGGCCGCCATTTTGGGTGCCGCCTCGTGGTCAGGTGCCATTTTGTTTCCTCCGGCCTCATTTCTCTGCTGCGAGTGTTCCTAGCTCGCCAAAACAGGCCCTTCCAGCCTGTTCAGAGCATTCTTTATAACTGCATACCTGATATTTCCGTTGTTAAGAGTATTGTTGGCTATTCCGCAGCTGCGCTCAGAGCGAAGTAACAGCAGCACCCCCCCTCCCGGTTTTCGTCTGGTAGTAAAAGCTGCTGGAGGCCTTATCTCTCAACCTTGTGCCATTGGCCTCAGGCGTTCATTTGACTAATTGGATAAATAATCACCTGGGTTACTACCCTCATTGGACCGAGATCCGAATTTATTTGATCAAATTACATATTTTTATATATATAAAATAATAATAATAATAGCAATAATAGCAATAATATATATACACACACACACACACATATATCAATAACAAAATAATATATATATTAATAATAGTAATAATAATAATATAACATACATCAAAATTCCAAAAGGGGGTGCGGACCAGCTGAAAGGACACCTGGCTTTTGCTGCAGGCTGAACCCTAGGTGAGCCAACCGCCTCTAGTATCCTTACGATCATTACTTCTTAAAATGGCAGACGACAATTCCTCTAAAGGCCCTTCCTTGAAGGCCAAATCTAAGTCTTACCATATGCGCAGACAGGCTAAGGAAACTTCCAAGGCCTCTCAAAGAGCCATAAGGCATTGGAGAAGGAATTTGACAGGCAATCCAGGAAGTCACACCCGGTGCCTCCAGCCCTCCCACCCTCCATTCCTTCTACCTCTACTCACCCCCCCTCCTCCAGATTACTCTTCCCTCTCCAGGCACAGCTCACCCCAGGGGCATCAGGCCCTTGGACCAACGACCAGACGGACACCTGAAGCTACATTTACTCCCATGGCCACTGGTCTGCGCCAAGAGGAGCCCGCCATAGTCGAGATTCCAGAACAAATGAGGTCATGGATGGAGCTGGCTATCCGCCAGGGGATTGCAGAAGGTCTCCCACAGATGTCCAGGCCCGGCCTCTTCCCGATGGCCCCCGAACACGAGTCTCTTATCGATCAGGTCCCTGCCTAGATCAGACCCTCCCCACGGTCAGGTACCTTTACAGGGGGACAGCCCTCTTCCAGAAGGGGAACAGGAGGAGGAGGAAGGGGGCCTGGATCAATTCAGGGAGGAGGAAGAATTCGAATTGGGGTCAACACATTACAGTGAACCCCTATCGGAGACAGAGCCTATGGAGGGGGAGATGTTCGAGGGTGAGGGCCTCACCCCCGACCAACCCACCTTCGTGGGCTTGTTCAAACCACACCTGTATAAACCGCTTCTCTTTAAGGCCAAAAACATCTCTGGCCTGTACACACAGTCTCCCTCTGCCCACCCTTCCTCGGCAGAGGGCCCAGAGGATTCCATTTTCAATCAGCCCGTTGTGGAAGCTGAGGTCGTTCTGGCTCCACCCATTTTTTACAACCTAGTCTCAAAACAGCTGGCTTCCACAGGGGTCCCCCCTGCCCCAACCAGCCAGGACAAGAGGTTTTTTTAACCTCGACTGAGACTTCTCTAACCTACTTAGTACCCTTGAGGTTGATGAGCCCATTGTTGGCTTAGCATCCTCCTCCTCCCCTAGTGATCCTCTGGAGGCTCTGAAACCCGAGGACAAGAAGACTGAACTAGCCTTACGCCGGGCTCACCAAGCTGATGCTTGGGCCATTAGATCGGCCATGGCCGCTTCCTTCTTCACCATGTCTTCGATCCGGTGGCTCCGCCAACTAAAACAGCATGTCCCCCCCTAATACAAGGGCACATCAGGACATCGCTAAACTGATGGCCGCGGCAGAATTCTTGGCCGACGCCACCTACCATTCGGTTAAGTTCTCCACTAGAGCTATAACCTCATGTTACAGCCCGCTGCCTGCTCTGGCTCAAACACTGGCAGGCGGATGTCAAAAACAAAGTCAAATTGGCCACCGCCCCCATCAAGGGGGACAAATTATTCGGCACAGCTCTGGAACCCCTGCTAGTCGAGAGCCGAAGCAAGAAAAAATTTCTTCCCTCTCTTTTTCAGAGGTCAGAGCCCAGAGCCCCTCAGCCATTTCGGAGAGCGTCCTTCCGACCCTTCTACCAATCTCCCTTCCCGCCCAGGTACCCGAGACCCCCCTCCTTTCGGCCATTCCAACCCCAGGATCGAGCCGATTTGGGCGACAGGAACAGAAGGGATGGCAGTTACAAGCGACCCTTCAGGGGATCAGGGGGGAGGCCCTTCCGGCGCCCAAGATAGATCCCGTCCCTCCCCCCCATTGGCGGACATCGCAGGCATTTCACCGACCGATGGGATTCCTCTACTTCTGATGCCTGGGTCTGAGACACCATCAGGTTCGGACTCGCCCTGGAATTTCAGTGTGCCCCCCTGACTTTTTCCTGGCGTCCCCCCCTCGAGGGATCCCACCAAACACAGTTTGATGGATTCCGCTATTCATCATCTCCTCAACATACAGGCTATCCAACCCGTCCCACCCTCTCAATGAGGGCGGGGCTTTTACTCCCACCTCTTTGTGGTCCCCAAATCCTCAGAATCAGAATACCTTTATTGTCACTATCCACGTGTACAATTTGCATCATACGCATACACAGTGAAATTAAGCGACTCGTCCTTCAGTGCAACATACACACCAGAAATATACATAAAATCTCTAAAAAAATTATGATAAAAGAATAAAAAGAATAAAAGAATAAAAGAATAAAAATACCCTACTGTGCCTGTCCCAGTAGGAATTATTGCACATGCCCGCCAACACAACAACAATAGTGATCATATTGCACAAAATTTGTTCACAATTATTTACAGTGTATCTGGCAGTATTTAAAATCAGTGCATGTGCAAATTCAAGGTAGTTATGGCTTTCGGGAAAAAACTGTTTTTAAGGCGGTTTGTCCTTGACCAGATGCTCCTGTAACGCCTCCCTGAGGGCAACAGGTCAAACAGTCCATAACCAGGATGAGAGCTGTCTTTTATGATGTTCACAGCTCTACTAAGACAGCGGGAGGAATAAATGTCCGACAGGGAGGGAAGAGGGCAGCCGATGATCTTCTGAGCTGCTTTGACTACCCTCTGTAATCTCTTCCTGTCTGCCATGGTACAGTTGCCATACCACACTGTGATGCAGTATGTCAACAGACTTTCAATGGACGCACGGTAGAAGGTAATCAGCAGGTTAGAGTCCAGATTGTGCTTCCTGAGCACCCGCAGGAAATGGAGTCTCTGCTGGGCCTTCTTAATGACCGCCGTGGTATTTTCCGTCCAAGAGATTTTATCAGCAATGATGACACCCAGAAACCGGAAGGTGTGGATCCTCTCCACCTGCTCTCCATCGATGTAAAGGGGAGCCAAATCGGTGTTATGCCTCCTAAAATCCACAATGAGTTCCTTAGTTTTCTTGGTGTTCAGAACTAAGTTGTTGTCCGAACACCAAGCTGTTAACATCAGGACCTCCTTCCTGTAAGCTGCCTCGTCTCCCTTCGAAATGAGTCCAACCACTGTGGTGTCATCAGCAAACTTCACAATGAGGTTGCTGTCGTGCCGTGGACTACAGTCGTGGGTGTAGAGGCAGTACAGGAGTGGGCTCAGCACGCAGCCCTGTGGGGAGCCAGTGCTGAGTGTACAAGTGGAAGAGAGGTGGGGGCCAAGCCTCACAGTCTGGGGCCGATCGCTTAGGAAGTCTTTTATCCAGGCACATGTAAGGGAAGGCAAACCTAATATGTCCAGTTTTTTAACCAGTATTCCTGGGATAATTGTGTTAAAGGCAGAGCTGTAGTCCACAAAGAGCATCCGGACATAGCTCTGCTGCTGCTCCAGGTGGCTCAGCGCAGCGTGCAGAGCTATGGCTATAGCGTCCTCTGTAGACCGGTTTGTACGGTAGGCAAACTGATGAGGGTCGAAATCCAGGGGGAGATGATTAATGATGTGCCGGAGCACCAGCCTCTCAAAGCACTTCATAACTACAGGAGTAAGCGCCACTGGACGATAGTCATTGAGGCTGGAGATGGGGGATTTCTTCGGCACAGGGATAATTATAGCAGATTTCAGACAAGATGGTATAACTGCCTGGGCCAAGGAGAGGTTAAAGATGTCTTTGAAGATGGAAGCGAGCTGGGGAGCACATGCCTTGAGCACCTTGCCAGGAACTCCATCTGGACCGGCTGCCTTCCTGGGATTCACCGCACAGAACACCCGTCTGACGTCATCCTCCGTCACAGAATATGTACTGGGTGGAATAGTGGAGCTGGGTATAGTTGAAGGTGGGAATAGGGCTGGTACAGCTCTATGATGTTGAGGGACTTCAAAACGAGCAAAGAAGTTATTCAGCTCCTCTGCTAACGCTGCACTCAGATGTTCTGTTGTCGCATGACAGCCCCTGTAATTAGTAATGTCATGTATGCCCTTCCACACCTCCCGTGTGTTATGGCTGGACAGATGGAGCTCTATGCTCCTCCTGTGGTCTATCTTGGCTTTTATGATCCCCTTCCTCAAGTCGGCTCGGGCGGCTGTATACAGGACTCTGTCACCTGACTTGAAGGCTACATCTCGGGCTTTGAGGAGTCTGCGGACTTGAGTAGTCATCCAGGGTTTCTGGTTTGGGAAAACCCGGATGTTTTTATCTACAGTCACATTTCCGATACAGAACTTGATATAGTCCAGCACCGTACTCGTATACATTTCCAGCTCCTGATGTTGAAACGTATTCCAGTCTGTCTGCTCAAAGCAGTCTTGTAGTCTGCTGAGTGCATCCTCCGGCCAGGTCGTAATAGTCTTTATAATAGGCCTGCCCCTACATCTGAGGGGGGTATAGGCTGGGGGTAACAAGAGGGAGAGATGATCTGAAAGCCCAAGATGGGGGAGGGGTATGGCTCTGTATGCATGTTTGATGTTGGTATAAACGTGATCCAGAGTATTTCCTCCCCTCGTAGCACACTTAACATGCTGGTAGAATTTCGGGAGTACAGTTTTCAGATTGGCCTGATTAAAATCTCCTGCAATGACGTGAACACCATCGGGATGAACCCGTTGCTGTTCATTTATGGTGTTCAGCAGGAGAGAGAGTGCCTTATCCGTGTTTGCACCGGGTGGAATATACACCGCCGTGACAATCACGACAGTTAGCTCTCTCGGTAGAAAAAAAGGCCGACATCTTACAGACATATACTCAAGATCAGGGGAACAGTGATTATCTATAATTGTCCCGTTATTACACCAATTCTCATGTACATACATACAGAGCCCCCCCCTCTACTCTTACCAGAGTCCCTCGTTCTATCCCAGCGTAAAAAAGTACGACCTGCAAGCTGCATGCTAGCGTCAGGAATCCCGGGATGTAACCAAGTTTCGGTAATTACCATAACGCAGCAGTCTCGAACGTAGCGATTACCAGCGAGTTGTAAGTTCAGATAGTCCGTTTTATGCACCAGGGATCTGGCGTTGGCAAGATACAGACTCGGGAGAGGTGGCTTGTATGGATGTTTCCTCAGCCTTAGCATAACACCAGACCTCCAGCCTCGCCTCTGCTTCCTCTCCCTCCTCCGTCTGCGCCGCCTCCTAGTCCCGACAACAATCCACGGAGAGCCCGCTGGTCTCGCTATCTCGTCAGGGATGTTATGTAAACGATGAAAAGCACTCGAAACAGACGTCTGGTGTCGGTTTCCTATGCCTATGATGTCCAGTCGTGAGTATAATTGGATCGTAGAGCCAAAAGTCCACAGATAAACAGAAAAAACGTATACAAACAACAAAAAAGAGCACCGAACAGGAGAGCCATAAGCCGCTGCGTCTGTGCGCGCCGCCATTTTCCCCAGAGAAAATCAGGTGGATGGAGAGCAATCCTAGACCTAAAACGGCTTAATTGTTACCTGATCCACCACAGGTTTAAGATGCACACCTTACAGTCCATTCTACTGGGCACCAGGCAGGGGGGACTACTGGCTCTCTTCTATAGATATTTGAGAAGCGTATCTACACATCCCAATCCAACCCTCCCATTTCAAATTCCTCAGGTTTTGTTACAATCACTGCCACTTCCAATATGTGGCCCTCCCCTTTGGGTTGGCATCTGCCCCTAGAACCTTCACTAAGGTCCTCGCGGCCCTAGCGGCTCACCTCAGGAACCTCCCCGTGCGTCTCCACTGCTACCTGGATGACATCCTCATCCTGTCCCACTCCAGATGCCAAGCAGAGAGGGACACCAGAGCTGCTCTCTGCCCTCCAAGACCACGGGTTCCTCGCAAAAGAGCCAACTGTCACCATCTAACCGGATAAACCACTTGGGGTCCGTAATTGATACGGTTAAAGGAAAGGTCTTTCTTTCCTCGGAAAGACTCCTTAGCATCCAGGAATCTGCCAAATCCGGTGATCTAAAAAGGTAACTCTATTAGAATTACCTAAATTATTGGGCAAGATGGTCTCATGCATTTCCATTGTTCCCTGGCCCCATTTACACACCAGATCCCTGCAGTGGTTCCTGCTCCCATTTCAAAGATCCGGCAGAAGCAATTCAAAATCCATGGTCAACGTACCTCCAAGGGTCCTCACGTCTCTCTGGTGGACCAACCCCGCCATCAACAAGGGTCATTACTTCTAGGAGCCCCAATGCCTCACCCTCACCACAGACGCCAGCCTGTCTGGATGGGGCGCTCACATCCACTTGCTCACGACACAGGGCAGATGATCGGAAACAGAATGGGCATGCAGTATAAACTGGTTGGAGCTTCACACCATACACCTGGCCCTACACAGCTTCCTCCCTCAGGTACGCGGGCGGCATGTCCTTATCCTCACGGACAACGTCACCGCCAAGGCTCACGTCAACAGACGGGGGCACACAGTCCATACGGTTGATGAGAGAAGCCGAGCGCTTCGGCCGCTGGGCGGAGCGCAATTTCCTCTCTCTCAAAGCAGAGCACATCTCAGGGGTTTCAAACACCCAAGCAGACTGGCTGAGCAGGGCCATGGTGGACCAGTCCGAGTGGCGCCTCCACCCATCTCTGTTCAAGGAGGCGACCATAATCTTCGGCCTACCGACAGTGGACCTCTTCGCATCCCCCCTCAACACACAACTCCCAAGATTTTTCTAGAGGTACCCCTCCCACGGGGCCGAGAATTACAACGCCCTATGTTGCCCCTGGCCCACAGGGCTCCTGTATGCATTCTCCACGTGAGCCCTAGTTCCCAGAGTCATCCAGAAACTGATCCACGAGAAGGCAGAACTGCTTCTGGTGGCCCCCTACTGGCCCAGGCGCCCATGGCTTGCAGACCTCCGCAACCTATCGGTGGCCCCTCCCTAGAAAATCCCCCCGAACAGGATCTCCCTTTCTCAGGGGCCCCTTCGGCATCTGGATCCCCAATGACTCCAGTTAGCTGTCTGGAGGTTGAGCGGAACCACCTAAGAAACGAAAAGTTCTCTGACCAGGTTATTGATACCATCTTAGCCGCCAGATGGCCCTCAACTAACTGAATATACGATGCCACTTGGAATAGTTTCTGCAAGTGGTGTCATAAATCACAGGTCAACCCACTTTCGCCCTCCATCGCTCAGATTTTGGATTTCCTCCAAGAGGGTCTGAAGAAAGGGCTTTCCCTTAACACCTTGAGAGGGCAGGTCGCAGCCCTCACAATTGTCATCCCTTGCGACAACCTTGGTTCCCTTTCCCACCACCCTCGCATTAGGGCATTCCTCAGAGGAGCCACTAATTTGTGTCCCCCAACCGTTCACTGATATCCTACCTGGGATCTTAATAGGGTCCTTGTGTCGCCTCACTAAACACCCCTTTGAGCCTCTCAGGGAATCCACTCTCCAGTTTTTAATTTTCAAAGTCGTGTTCCTGGTGGCCATTACATTGGCTCGTTCAATCTCGGAGATAGCAGCCTTGTCGGTGAGAAAGGACCTCTGCATCTTCCATGCCGACTGGGTGGTTCTCCAGCCCGACCCTACCTTCTGGCCCAAGGTCAACTCAGCCTTCCATAGGGCACAGGAACTCACTCTCCCAAACTTCTGCCCCAATCCCTCGCGGGAGAGGGAGACGCTTTGGCATACCCTGGATGTGAGACGTGCTCTTCGCATCTACATTAAGCGCACCCAGCCCTTTAGGAGGTCCGAATCCCTATTCCTTTCCTTTCAACCCAAGACATTGGGCCACAAAGTATCCCCTTCAACCATCGGCCGCTGGATCAGAGCCACTATCTCTAGATCTTACTTGTCACAGGCTCTGCCAGTACCCAGCGGAATAACAGCACATTCCACCAGAAGTGCGGCTACCTCGGCAGCTTGGGCCATCCAAGCCCAAATCACTTATATTTGCCGGGCTGCCACCTGGGCCTCCCCGTCTCCCTTTATTAGGCATTACAAGATCGACATATTTGCCTCAGCAGAGGCCTCGTTTGGCAGACAAGTCCTACAGCGGGTCCTCAAGGACCCGGAGAGGCTCCCGAACCAGACGGAGTCCCTCCCATAGGACAGCCAAGCTTTGGTATGTCCCACTCTCTGGATGATCTGAGCAGCTCTAAGGAGAATGGGCGTTGGTTCTTACCTGACACGCCATTTCTCTTTGAGCTGCGAGGATCATCCAGCCCCACCCTTATTTTTTTCACCATCTGGTGGGGTCTTGTTTCGGCCAATGAACCCTTAAGTCTAGTAAGATGAGAGTATGAATTTCTCTTCCCTCTCGCCTTCGCATAAACGGGAACGCTGTAAGGGAGCCACGTGATGGAAGGTGGAGCGTTCCTCAGTAATTAAGCTCAGCCTACAACAGCACAGACTGAAGCGCCTCCCACTCTCTGGATGATAATTGCAGCTCGAAGAGAAATGGCGTGTCAGGTAAGAACCAACACCCATTCTGTAAAAAATGAGCCTACATATGTACAGTACCTAAAAAGCAAGACCGATGGAAACATGTCACTTTTAGAAGAAAACAACAAGAGCAAAGGCCCTACTATATGCCCTAGCCCAGTGGTTGCCAACCATTGGGCTGGGGACCACTGGTGGTCCACGAGAAAATTTTGGTGGTCCGCAGAGAAATGCAAGAGGAAGAAAAGTATTCTAGATCAACCTAGGAAAAAAAAAAGGTGAATATTGGTGAAAGGAGATTTCAATTCTTAGGGGAGCAGAAACTATAGTCTGCAGACCAGGCAGTCAATCTAGGGAGGTATATTGTCTCACTGGAGAAAAAAATCAAAGATGTAACTGAGTACCTTACTAAAATAATCAACTCCACAGATTACTCCTTCTTTTATACGTGGAGACCAATGGCACAACAATGAATCTGAAAACAACAAAAGATTAGGAGCAGCTAGGGAAGAAAGTTAAAGAATTAGGAGCACAAGTGGTGTTTTCATCTATACTTCCAACTAAAGACCAATATCCAGTGAGGGAGCAAAGGATTTTAGAAACGAACCACTGGCTAAAAAACTGGTGTCCTCAACAGAAATTTGGCTGGCTTCCTAGACCATGATCTACATTACCTAGATGAAAGGCTACTGGCAAGGGATGGACTGCTGCACCCCACAAGAACTGGAAACAATTTATTCAGAAAATGACTGAGTCATCTTATGCAAAGGGCTTTAAACTAAAATTGGGGGGAGGGATCTTCATGACCCATAGAACCTAATTCCAAGCAAAAAATATTAGATAACCTATCACATATGGAGGAAGGGAGTAAACAGAAAAAAGAAAACCTAATGAAATAGTGATGGAAAGGGTGGAAATCCCAGTTACAAAGTAGGAGATATAAGAAACATATCCAAGGACTCATATAAAGGACTCAGATGCCTAAACACTAATGCTCAAAGTTTAGGGAACAAACAGGGTGAACTTGAAGTATTAGTACATGAAGGCAGGTATGATATAGTTGCCATTACTGAAAATTGGTGGGATGAAACCCACGACTGGAATGAACTGATGAAAGGATACAAACTATTCAAAAGAAGCAGACCTAACAAAAGAGGAGGTGAAGTTGCATTATATATAAAAGACCTCTACAGAAATTCACAAAACCAAGGATGAAAACCACCTAGAATGCTTATGGGTCAATATAAAAGGGGGGGGGAAAATGACATTGCCACAGGCCACCCAACCAAGCAGAAGAAATAGATGAACTCTTTGCTTATCAGTTAATAAATATATGTAGAAAACATGCCACAGTAGTAATGAGAGACTTTAACTACCCTAATATCAACTAGGAGACAAACTCTTCAGCAAGTGGGAGATCGAACAGATTCCTAACCAACTTAACTGACAACTTTGTCATCCAAAAGGTACAGGAGGGAACTAGAGGAAAAAGTATACTGGACCTAATTCTCACTAAAAGAGAAGTGATAGAAGGAGTTGAAGTCACCAGAACCTTGGGTGAGAGTGACCACGTCATACTGGAATTCAATGTAAAGCAAACACAAGCAATAGAAAATAATCCAACCAATGTCTTAAATGAGCTGATTTTAACAAACTCCAAGCCTAAGTAAAATTTCATGGATAAAATCCTAAAGGGGAAAACAAGTGTAAGAAACTCTGAAAAATATGATCATAAAAGTCCAGTCCAACACAATACCACTAACAAAGAAAAGCAGAAAAACAAATCCAAGCAGAAACCAGCATGGTTGCACAAGGATCTGTCTGATAAACTGAAAGACAAAGGATAAGTAAAAAAAAAAAAAAATGGAAAGAGGGACACATAACTAAGTTAAAATATCAGCAGATAGCCAGAATCTGCAAAGATGAAGTCAGGAAAGCAAAGGCTCAGAATGAACAAAGACTTGCAACAAAAGTCAAAGATAATAATAAAAGTTTCTTTTAACGTATAAATAACAAGAAAAAAGTCAAACAGACGATCCGCTAAAGAGAAGATGGCAAGGAAGTAACAGGTAGTAGAGAGAAAGCAGAGCTGTTTAACTCATTCTTTGCATTAGTCTTCACAGAAAAATAAACAATACCCAACCTACCAAAAACATAACTGTAACAGACAGACTAGCAATAAAAATTAAAATAAGCAAGAAAATGTTAAGAGAACACCTGTCTGACCTTGATGAATATAAATCACCAGGACCTGATGGATTACATCCCAGAGTTCTGAAGGAGCTGGCAGATGTTATGTGAGAACCTTTGTATCATATCTTTAAAAAACCTTGGAGCATTGGGGAAGTACCAGAGAATTGGAAAAGAGCTGATGTTCCTATCTTCAAAAAAGAAAAAAAATAAACCAGACTCAGGAAACTATAGACCAATCAGCCTAACATCAATACTTGGGAAGATACTGGGGAAAAAAACCCAGATTTGTGAACATTTAGAAACAAAGTTATGACTAGTAGCCAGCACGAGTTTGTTAAAAACAGATTGTGCCAAACCAATCTTATTTCATTCTTTGACAAAGTGACTAAATTAGTAGAGCAGCAAAATGCTGTGGAGATAGTACTGTATATTTAGACTTCAGGAAGACATTTGAGAAAATAGACCAAAACCTACTTTTTAAAAAAATATTGTTTTTGTACATTTTTCGTTATTCATCACATTTCCAATTTTGCAACATCAGTGGACTGGTTATATCAAGTCCTTTTTAAAAAGAGACCATGGTATACATCCTGGTTATAACTCTTATTCTTAGAGTTATACAGTATAATTTCTTGACTACATAGTGTTGTACATCATATTTATAACTATTATTTTCAAACCATAATATGTTTTTACATTTATCATTCTATACACTTTACATTGTATTTGCATACAGTCCGATAGCGGGATTGCTTACATTGTATATTCTTATATATTTCAATATATCTATATTTCTATTTTGTTACTCTTCTTTCATTGTTAACTACTAATCTCTGTTCCTGTTATTTAACCATTTATACAGTACATCCCATGTTGAGCAGTATTCTGTTTCCTCTTTGTCCTTAAGTTCCATTGTTAGCCTGTCCAATTTGGCACATTCTAATTTTTTTTTATTACTTTCTCATCTATGGGTATACTTTCATTTTTCCAATTTTGTGCATATGTGATTCTGGCTGCTGTTATTATGTGTATGAATTAAATATTATGTGAATCTATTATATTTCCCCAGTATTATCCCGAATAAGAATAATTCTGGTTTCAGATCTGTTTGCTGTGGTGTTATCTATTCTAGCCAACTCTTTAGCTAATATTTTTTTGCCGCTGAACAGGTCCACCACATATGATAGTAGGATCCCAGCATCTGTTTGCATTTCCAGCATTCTGGTGACATATTTGGAAACATTTTTGCCATTCTTGCTAGTGGCAAGTGCCATCTATAAAACACTTTGTACAGGTTTTCTTTGTACGCTGTTGACATCATTAATTTATAATTTCTTTCCCACAATTTTTGCCAATTGTCTAATTCTATAGTGTACCCAAAATTTTTGCCCATATTATCATAGTTTCTTTTACACATTCTTCTTCCATTTTAAAATTCAATAGGTAATTATAGATTTTTTGATTAATTTTTTATCTGTCCCTAACAGTATTTTATCCAGTTCCTAGGGTTCCTTATAGAATCCATACATTTCTATATCTTTCTTGTGTCTCGTTTGAATTTGGGTATATGGCCACGTCCAAATCAATTCCCTGCTTCTTTCATTCCTGTTTGGATCTTAGGTCCCCCTTTTCATTAAGTATATCTTTATATCTTACAATTTTATCTGGATCTAAAATGTTACGGTATATTAACACTTCCATCATGGATAGCCAGACAGGTATTTTCATATAGTGGTTCTGTTTGGTTTTTTCCCATACTGACAACAGAGCATTTCTAATATAGTACCTTTGGAAGTATCTGTGTAATTTGTTTTTCCTGTACCATATGAATGTGTGCCACCTCAATTGTAGATCATGTCCTTCTATCATCAATATTCTTTTGTTCTTTAAATTTGTCCACTCTTTCACCCATGTGAACATTGAAGCCTGATAGTACAGCGACCAATCCGGGAGCCCAGTCTCCCCTGTTTTTGGTGTCTTGTAGCATTTTCATTTTAATTCTTTGTTTTTTGCCCTGCCAGATGAACTTAGAGATCAGTCTATTTAGGTCCTCAAAGAACTTTTTTCCGAATTTCATCGGGATTGCTTGAAATAGGTATAGAAGTTTTGGTAGATCTACATCTACATGGAGGGAAGTAAGCAGTGGGGTACCACAAGGTTCCATCTCAGAATGAATGAATGAATGAATGAATGCTTTATTGGCCAAGTGTGATTAGACACACAAGGAATTTGTCTTGGTGCATATGCTCTCTGCGTACATAAAAAGAAAAGATACATTCATCAAGAATCATAAGGTACAACACTTAATGATAGTCATAGGGTACAAATAAGCAATCAAATCATACTAGGAAACAGTCAATATAGATCATAAGGATACAAGCAACAAAGGTACAGTCATACAGTCACAAGTGGGAGGAGGGGATGGGTGATAGGAACAATGACAGGATTAATAGTTGTTAGGAATAGCATAGGTTACCTAACGTAGTTTGGGTAAAATAATATATATAAACTATGATAATGAATTGAAGTGTGTGTCACTTTAAACAGCAAAGCATGTAATTTTGGGTGCGGCTGTAAAAACCACCATAAGAGGGAGCAAGAGAACTTGATTGATTGCTGGCTTACTGAATTGCTTGCTGACTATGATGGATTGATTGTTCGATAACTGCGTGTTCCCTACTGCTGCTGAAGGAAGAAAGGAGGTTTGACTTCTTTATATCTCAACTGCGAGGAGATTTATTACTGGACTGATATTTGTAAGTTTACTGACCTCTTTTTCGACACTGGACTTTGCAACTGAATAATCCCCGGATGGACTGAGCTAGTGTATGATATATGGACTGTTTTTGACTATGCTAAAACTCTTACTGGAATAAACTATTTAACGAGCACAGTGTATCTGTTTTACTGAGTGTAAGCTACAAAAACGTTTGTCTGACATATTTGCTTGCCTGCCTGACTGCCGTGCAGATTCTGCTAGGGTGTATCCCTAACACTGGTTATGGGCCCAGCTGCACAGTCAGACTAACCAGGATATAACAGGATCATATAAAGTGAGAGTTAGTGTAGTTACACAGTACTGTAAACAGACATCTGTGTTTTATTAATTATAGTTTAATATGCAGAGAAAGATGGCACAAGTCAATTTACCAAGTTTGTCTCTAATATCCAAACTGGATGGAACAAACTATGTTTCATGGTCTATGAAATGCAGCCTACTTCTACGCAGAGAAGGTTTGTGGAGTATAATTCAAAACCCACCAGAGGTAGATGCTTGGGATCCGGAGGATGAGGATGATGCCCAGAAAATACAAGAATATAAACTAAAGAATGAGCAAGCTCTCTGTATAATAGTACTGTCACTTTGTGACCAGCAGCTTGTCCATATTCGTGGAGAAGAAACAGCTGCGAAATGTTGGGAGAATTTAAAGAAGATTTATGTTCGAGACAGTGTAGGAGCACATATAAATCTTACATGGAAGCTGTTCAGAACACATCTTCAAAAGAATGGAGACATGTTGACTCATATAAACACAATGAAGAGAATTTTTCAGGAACTGCATGAAAAAGAACTTATCTTCACAGAACTACATCAGGTTTATATAATTTTGTCTTCGTTAGATGAGAGCTATGATGACTATGTAACTTCACTGGAAGTACTGCCAAAAGATAACCTCACATTAACTGACATTACTGGCAGATTAATTGAAGAAGCCAGGAGAAGGCTTGAAAGGGATCAACTGAGAAGGGAACAAACTAAAGAAGAGAAATTATCTTCGACAGCCTATACAATTAGACAATGTTTTAATTGTGGAGGAAAAGGACATTTGGCTAGATTCTGCAAGAAAGGAAAACGCCACAATGCCAGCCAGAATGCTAAAAGGCATCAAAAGGATGAAAAATGCTTAGAGTTAGCCATGTATAGCAACGAAACTGTGAATAATAATTTATGGGTTGTAGATAGTGGAGCATCGCACTGCATAACAAAAGATAAGAAAAGATTTGTTAAGATGTCCACGAGTTCACAGCAGATATCGTTCGCTAATGGATGGAAAATGAAAGCAAAAGGTCAAGGTATATCATATTGTTCTTGCATTATATGTACCACAACTTAAGTTTAATTTGCTTTCAGTTAGAGTTTTGGTTAAACTAGGTTATGTAGTTACCTTTAGAGGAGAAAACTGCATAATAGAAAAGGAAGGTAAAAAAGTGCCTGCAACTTTAAAAGATGAATTGTATGTGTTAAAAGATAATCAAATAGAGGTGACTAACACAGTGTATAATAACGTTAAACCTCATGATGAATGCATACATTTGTTACACAGACGTTTAGGGCATATAAATTTTAAAATGCTCAAACAAACGGTTGAACTGTCTGAAGGTATAAAACTAAAGCCTTGCAGTAAGTATTTGCACTGCAATGCTTGCAGTCAAGAAAAAAGCAAGGTAATACCAGCAAATAGAATTTATGGATTTAAAACTAAAGAACCTCTAGAGGTCGTATTTGCTGACATTATAGGTCCTAAAAAACCAAGTGTGGGAGGTGCTCATTATATATTAAGTATAATGGATCATTATTCTAGATATGGTTTCTGTTATTTAACGAAGAGTAAAACGGAAGCATATCAGAATTTCTTTAATTGGTTGAAGTTTGCAGAAAGAAAAACTAAAAGGAAACTAACTCTTGTAACCGATAATGGTACGGAATTTATAAATAATAAATTCCAAAATAGACTGAAGATGGCAGATGTTGGACATAAAAAGTCTGCACCGTATAGGCCACAACATAATTCCTTTATAGAAAGACGAGGCCAAACAATACAGGCAATGGCTCGAACTATGTTGTCGGATTCAGGATTACCTGAAACTTTGTGGGGAGAAGCAATAATGTATGGTAATCATATATTGAATAATGTTAACTCAACAACAGGTGAATTACCATTCACACAGTGGCATGGTAGAAAACCTGACCTAAGCTACATGCACACGTTTGGAGCACCAGCATGGGTGCATATTCCTACACAACTGAGACATAAGGGGCAGCATAGGGCTAAAAAGTTATTCTTTGGAGGTTATGAATCTAATCACAAATCATACAGATTCTGGGAAAAAGGTACATCTAGCGTTTACTGTAGTGCTAGTGCACAATTCCTTGAACATGTAGGATGGGAAAAACTGGAGCAAGATTCAAGTAAGGAAGTAATCATAGAAACCTACAAAAGACCAAAACAACATCTCAGTAATAAGAAGAATACAATTAAAGAGGAAGTACAGGAAGAGCACATAGGACCAGAACAGGAAGAAATAGGTGAACAGGAAGAAATAGATAACCAAGAAAGTCCACCTGTAAGCCCTGTAATACCTAGATGTTCAACACGTGAAACCAGACCACCTGACAGGTACCAAGCAAGTGTAGTTTGCCAAGTTAGTAAAGTTCCAACTGCTGTTGAAGAATTTAGAATGTATCCTGCAAAGGATCAAGAAAATTGGCATAGAGCGATGGAGAAGGAACTAAATTCATTGAAACAAATGGAAGTTCATGAAAATGTTAAATTACCTCCAGGTGAAAAGTCCATTGTCTTTAAAGGATATTTAAATTAAAAACAGGTAAAAATGGGACTGTTACCCATAAGGCTAGGTTGGTAGCTCAAGGATTTAATCAAACTGCATGTGATTATGATGAAGTATTTGCACCGAGTCTAAAAGCAACAACCTTGTGAGCAACTTTAGTGTGGGCAGCTAAGAAGAACTATATCATAAATCACTTAGATGTAGAAACTGCCTATCTGCATGCACCACTGCAGCACACTATATACTTAAAGAAACCTGCAGGAATTAAGGATGATAAAACGAATAATGACTGTTGGAAGCTTAAAAAGAGTCTCTATGGATTAAAACAATCTGGTTACGAATGGAACAAATACATTGTTAAGGAGTTAAACAAGATAGGGTTTAAAGCAGGTTTAGCTGATCCATGTGTATTTAAGAAAGAGACAAATGGAACAGTGTCATTATTGTTGTTTACAGATGATATTGCCTTAATTACAAAAAACTAATAATGAAGCTACTGAAATAATATCATTATTAGGTAAGAGGATAAAATTGAAGCAATTAGGAGAGATAAAACAGTATCTAGGATTAACAATAAATAAAACCAAAGGTGGCTATAAGATATCTCAAGAGGATAAGATTTATCAATTACTAAAAACATACAAGATGGAACTTTGTAAACCGGCAAAAACTCCAATGAGTCAGGAATTTGCCCGCACTGATGCTCAAAGTCCAAAATTCGATAAGACTATTTATCAATCGTTCATTGGTAGTTTATCATACATTCGCAATTGGTCAAGGCCAGACATTGCCTATGGCGTTAATCAATTGGCAAGATTCAGTGCTGAACTCACTGAACAACACTGGCAAGCGACAAAGCGTATCTTAAGATATCTTAAAAGGACAATGCACTATGCATTGTATTTGGAGCCAAAAGATGATCTGATTTTAAGTGCATATGCTGATGCAAGTTTTGCAAGAGACATAAACACTAGGAAATCAACTTCAGGTACGGCTATACTGTTAGGAAAAGCTCTGATTGGTTGGAGCAACACATAAGTATGTCCACAATGGAAGCAGAATTTTCATGTCTATCTTTATTATGTACTGATTTAATTCTGTATAAACAGTTATTATTGGATATGGGAATAACTTAATGATTCCATTGTAGTTTATGAGGACAATCAAGCAGCCATACGGATGGCTACAAATATTGCTGTAAAAACGAGATCTAAGCATACAGATCTTAGATATCTGAATGTAAGACAATCTGTAAAAAATGGTTTAATAAGACTGGAATATTGTATGACTGAAGAAAATATTGCTGATCAGTTTACAAAAGCCCAAGGTTCAGTCCACAAGAAAGTTGTGATGACTATGAGTTAAGGTTGTAAATAGATATATATATATTATTATATTACCCAAAAGGGGAGTATGTTAGGAATAACAAGGTTACCTAACGTAGTTTGGGTAAAATAATGTATATAAACTATGATAGAGAATTTAAGTGTGTGTCATTTTAAACAGCAAAGCATGTAATTTTGGGTGCGGCTATAAAAACCACCATAAGAGGGAGCAAGAGAACTTGATTGATTGCTGGCTTACTGAATTGCTTGCTGACTATGATGGATTGATTGTTCGATAACTGCGTGTTCCCTACTGCTGCTGAAGGAAGAAAGGAGGTTTGACTTCTTTATATCTCAACTGCGAGGAGATTTATTACTGGGCTGATATTTGTAAGTTTACTGACCTCTTTTTTGACACTGGACTTTGCAACTGAATAATCCCCGGATGGACTGAGCTAGTGTATGATATATGGACTGTTTTTGACTATGCTAAAACTCTTACTGGAATAAACTATTTAACGAGCACAGTGTATCTGTTTTACTGAGTGTAATCTACAAAAAGGTTTGTCTCACATATTTGCCTGCCTGCCTGCCGCGCAGATTCTGCTGGGGTGTATCCCTAACAATAGTAATGCAGACTTAGTAAATAGTTGGACAGTGTTGAGGGAGTAATTTGTTTAGCAGAGTGATGGCTTTCAGGAAAAAAAACTGTTCTTGTGTCTAGTTGTTCTGGTGTGCAGTACGCTGTAGTGTCGTTTTCAAGGTAGGAGTTGAAACAGTTTATGTCCAGGATGTGAGGGTTTTGTAAATATTTTTGCAGCCCTCTTTTTGACTTGTGAGGTATACAGGTCCTCTGTAGAAGGCAGGTTGGTAGTAATGGTTTTTTCTACAGTCCTAATTACTCTCTGAAGTCTATGTCTGTCTTGTTGGGTTGCAGAACCAAACCAGACAGTTATAGAGGTGCAGATGACAGACTCAGTAATTCCTCTATAGAACTGTATCAGCAGCTTCTTGGGCAGTTTGCGCTTTCTGAGTTGGTGCAGAAAGAACATTCTTTCTTGTGCTTTTTTGATGATGTTTTTGACATTAGGTGTCCATTTTAGGTCTTGAGATATAGAACCTAGAAATTTGAATTTCTCCCATGAGCTGTGAAGAGCATCCAGTGATGGGGAGGTGCTTCAGTCTCTTCTAGGAAGGCTGGGCTTAAACTTGAGGATGCTCCTCCTCCTCCACGAGACTCCTCCTTAGCGTCCCCAGTTTTTAGCTCAGCCTTTCTTCAGATAGGTTGTGTTATTGTTTTGCTGGTCGGAACAGAACACTGGCGATTTAGCTGATTTATTTCTCAGGTCAGGTACCATAGTTTCTGTCACCAACTACCCCCAACATCCCTGGGAACCCCCAAAAGTCATTTTACTCATTTTTTACGAGCGTTCCAGCCTCCCGAGGCAAAAGCCTCATAAATGCGGCAGCTTATCTTTCCGATCTGCCCTGAGGCTAAAACCCTCTTGTTTCAGAGCCGCAGCCTTAAACTTCTCAACAAGAAGGCTTATCTCTCCAGTCTCCCAGCCAGCTGAGTAAACGCTCCATCTCCTCGAGGCTCGAAGCCTCAATTTAAACAGTGCAGCCTTTTTCCTTTTATTACAAGGCTTTCCCGGCAGCAGGGAATTAGCCCCTGCGCCTTCCCACTGAACGGTTTTGCTTTCAGCAGGCCGGGCGGTGATAGCTGCTTTCATTTTCATTCTGCCACGAGGCAGCCAGAATTTTAAAGGCTGCATGGTTAAATTTGCTGAGTAATTGTTACTGTCTGTGAGGAAAGTTACCCAACAAGGTTTTCCTTTTTGGGGGGACCTGGGAAGGGGGAGTCCCTGTCACCAGTCCACTGGATGATAGAGGACTTGAACTGCTGGATTCCACAGGCAATAAGTGCAGCTAAACTGATCTAATTATGAGTTACAGACCTCTGTGCCCTCATATAGGTGCCGGGTCTGGAGGGGGGTGTTCTGGTCTCCATATTTGATATTACAAGTACTTTATTCAAAAATTGACTTGATTGACTTAAATTCAACAAATCTTTAAGTTATTAAAAGATAGATAGATAGATAGATAGATAGATAGATAGATAACAAAACAAAACAGAACAAGGAGACAAAACAGAACAAGGAGACAACATTTGCTAAAGGCATCGGGGAACTATTTATTCCAGGATCCCCTGCCCCTTAAGGGAGCAGGCCCCTAGGTGTTCCAGCCACCTAATTTTCACCTAATTTTGCCTCTTTACATTGCTAATCTATCAAAGACATTACCATGGCCAGCAACTACAACCCCAGATCTAGACAAACTGCTAAAAATAGATTTAAGTCCATGGAGTCCAAAAAGACCTCTTAAGGCAGCAGAGAAAGATGCACGCAGACGCCATCAGGCATTGGAAAGGCAGGTGGAAAAACATACAGGAGCAGCTGCACAGCCCACCTCTTCACCACTCATCATACCCTCCACCTCACAGGCCCAGAACCTTTCAACCGCCCCTCTGGATTTATCCAGAAGGAGCAGCATATCAATACAACCTCCCCAGGAGGCTCTTTCTAACATTCTCTCCCCAAGGAGGGCCCCAGAGGCAACATTCACGCCAACTGTAGCTGGCCTCAGACAAGAGGAGGGACTTCCGGAGGAAATCCGTGCCAACATGAGGGTGTGGATGGAGCTAGCTATCCAGAAGGGCATATCAGCAGGCGTCCAACAGGCTATTCAGGCACGACGAACACCCTCAGCTTCGGTTTGTGGATCTTTTTCTGAACGATCTCTGGGCATCACGGATCCACATCTTCATCAGGTACCCCCCCCGGAAGAATGATCATTGCCCACTGTTAGAGACCCTCAGTACACACAGGATATGGAAGATCAAGGGGATGCAATGGATCAACTGGAGGAGGGGTTGGTACACACCGTTGACCAGGTATTGTCAGAGGTGGATCCGCTAGAAAGGGGGATGTCTGACGATGAAGGCCTCTCACCTGACCTCTCTGTATTTACAGGATCATTTCGCCCACAATTATTTAAATCCCTGCTGTTTAAGGCCAAGAACACCACACGACTGGATAATACGGGTACCCCTCCCTCACCAAATACTCCAGGGGAAGCAGAGGATCTCATATTCTCTCAACCAGTCACTGAGGCAGAGGTTATCCCTGTGCCACACATTTTCCAGTTTAGTGCAAAAACAATGGGCCTCATATCCTGCTCCCACAGGACATGATAAAAAATACTATAATTTGGCACCCGAGTTCTCTAAATTTCTAAACACTCCGGAAGTAGACGAGCATATCATTGCGCTTGCATCTTCCTCAGCTGTCCCAAGTGAAGCTGAAGAGGCTCTCAAGCCTGAGGAAAAGAGGGAGGAACTAGCAGGGCACACGCCTCGGATACATGGGCCATCAGAGTGACCACAACCCCCTCCTTTTTCACCAGATCATCTCTCAGGTGGCTCCTCCACCTGAGGGATACCATTCCAGCCTCAAACATTAGGGCACATCAAGATGTGGCCAAATTAAGTGATGATGAAGTATGATGAGAGATTCCAAAAAATTGAAGAAGAAGATAAACAAAGAGATAAGAAGATTGGAGATATTGATGGCAGATTAACAGTGGTTGAAAAAGGTAAAAGTGGGATGCTGAGATGGGACATGGATAGATCAGAATTTTATCTCAGATTCCAAAACATAGAGGAAGAAAAGGGACAAAACTTAGCTGAGATAATGATAGAAATCTTGGCGGAAGCTCTGGAAATAACCAAAGAGAAGATGATGGATGGAATAGATGAGGTTTATCGAGTCTTCACAAGATATACAATGAGAAATAGCTTACCAAGAGAAGTTCACATCAGATTAACAAAGAAAGCCATTAAAACGCAAATATTGCAGGTGGCAAGAGAGAAAACATTAAAATATAAAGATAAGGAGATTGTGGTCCTGAAACAAGTACCCAGAAGAGTGAGAGAGATGAGAAGAGAATACCGATTCCTGACTAAAATTCTACTAAAAAAAGAGGTGAATTATAGATGGTTGATTCCAGAAGGTTTAATGTTCACATGGCAAGAACAGAGACACAGAATTGACTCAATTGAGAAAGCTTAATTATTTTATACTGAATACTTTGGCGGGAAAGAGGAGACAGAAAAAGAAATGTCACTAATTGAATTCCAAGAGGACTGCCAAATGGTGACTGAAAAAGAAGAAGGTGCAGGAGGCGGAAAGGTGGAAGTCAAAGAACAACGTGAACCAAGATCTACAAGAGCTGCCAAATCTACCGATAAAGTATAACCATGGAAGAGAAAAAACTGATTACAATGAATATAAACGGACTTAACTCAGCTGTTAAAAGAAGGAAAACTTTCCATAAATTAGAGAAATTAAAATTTGATATAATCTGCCCACAAGAAATACATATTAAAAAGCAACATGAACAACTGTTCATAAAGCCAAAGTTAGGGAAAATATTCACTTCTTTGACATAATGCAAGAAAAGAGGAGTGGTTTTATACATTAAAGATATTATCCCAGCGAAATTGATCCATACGGATGACGATGGAAGATTATTAATGGTGGAAATAATGGACAATAACATGAAAACTCTCCTGATCGCAATCTATGCCCCGAATGACAATCAAGAAGAATTTTATAGAAAATTACATATGAAAATAATTGAACTGGACTATGCTAATATCGTTATGATGGGAGAATTTAATGGAATTGTAGACAATAAATTGGACTATACAACACAGAAAACAACAAAGCAAAACAGAAATCCTTTTTTAAAATGACAGATGAAATAAATTTAAAAGATGCATGGAGAGAAAGAAATGCTAAGACTAAAGAATACACCTATTCAAACAGACATTTATCATGGTCCAGAATAGATATGATATGGATGTCAGCAGAATTGTTAGCCAATATTCAAGAAATAAATATTGAAACAAGTACTTGAGCAGCTCATAATCCAATGACAATTAAATGGAAAGGACAAAGAAGATCTAGATGGAAGTTAAATAATACTATATGAAAAGAAAAAGACTTCAAACAGAGGATGGAGAAAGAACTGGCTTTTTTCTTTAGAGAAAATAAAAAAGAAGACACATCAATGCAGAATGTATGGGATACAATGAAGGCATATGCCAGAGGCTTGATAATAGAATATACAAGGAAAAGAAATAACATGAAAAGACTAGCCTCTAAGACAGTAGAGGATGAGCATAAAGGACTTGAAAAAGAGTTACAGAAAATGCCACAGAAAAAGGACATTAAGTTAAAAATGGACATAATTAAACATAAAATGGATCAAGCAGAGAAAGAAGAACTGGCACAAAAAATTTGAAGTGCTAAACAGAACTATTTTGAAGATGCAAATAAACCAGGTAGATGGTTGGCATATAAACTGAGAAAGGAGAAAGAATCAAGGAAAATATTGCAATTAATAGATGATCAAGGCCAACTTTGCTATGGAAGTAAAGAGAAGAAGGAAATTATACAAGACTATTATGGGATACGAAACACACGAGAGAATATTGATGAGGAAAGAGTTAAACAGTACTTACAGAATGCTAAACTACCCCAGATACCGAAAGAGATTGAAATAATGTTAGAAAGCAATATTATGATAATGGAGTTTACTGAAGCACTTAAGAAGCAAAACAATGGAAAGGCACCAGGCCCAGATGGACTTCTGGGGGAATTTTACAAAACACTGCAAGAATCGTTGAATCTTCCATTGCTAGAAGTTATGAATGAAGTTATGTTAAAGAAGAAGATACCTAAATCATGGTCAGAAGCTTATATTACACTTGTCCCAAAAGAGGAGGCCGATCCATTACAAATCAAGAACTATAGACCTTACTACTATTTCCTTACTAAACACAGATTATAAAATTTTTGCTTCAATATTGGCAGAAAGACTTAAAAAATACCGAAATAATTTTATTCAACCTGACCAAAATGGATTTCTGCCAAAGAGACAAATTAAAGATAATATGAGAGTAATCTTGGACACCTTGGAATACTACGAGGCACAACCTGAAAAACAAATGGTTTTGATATTCTTAAATGCACAGAAGGCATTTGACTATGTGAACTGGTGATTTATGTTATTACAGCTGGAACAGATGGGTTTTGGTAAAAAATTCATCCAAGCAATAGAAGCTACATATCAAAAGCAAATGGCAAAGGAAACGACAGGGGGAGAATTAACGGACTCTATTGATACAAGAAAAGGAACAAGACAAGGGTGCCCACTGTCACCTTTGTTGTTTGTGTCAACCTTGGAAGTGCTAAACAGAAATATTAGAGAAGAAAAGGACATAAAAGGGATGAAAATTAAAAAGGAAGAATTTAAATTGCAAGTATTCGCAGATGATCTGGTTTTCATTTTTGAAGACCCACTAGAAACAGCATTAAAATTGATAGAAAACTTAGATGTATATGGGAAGGTGGCTGGTTTAAAAATAAATAAAGACAAAACAAAGATTTTGACAAAGAATATGTAATCAAGACAAAAGGAAGAACTGGCGGATGTATTGAAAATCCAGGTCACAAATAAGATCAAGTACTTGGGGATACATTTGACAGCAAGATGTAGGACACTAAAAGAGAATAACTATATTAAACTTAAGCAGCAGATAGCGCTAGATTTGGTGAAATGGGAACATTTACAACTGTCATTAATAGGGAGAATATCAACAATCAAGATGAATATATTACCCAGAATTTTATATTTGTTCCAAACAATTCCAATTAGGCTTGGAAAACATTATTTTGAAGATTTAAATAAAATTGTGTTGAAATATATATGGCAAGGTAAGAAAGCGAGAATAAAATTGAAACTTTTGCAAGATGCTAGAATAAGAGGAGGATTTGGTTTGCCTGATGGGGAGTTGTACTACCAAACTACAAATTTGATGTGGGTTAAGGAATGGAGAACATTAAGAAATGCTAGATTGTTGACATTAGAAGGACATGATCTGTTGTTGGGGTGGCATGCCTTATGGTACAAGGGAACTAAAACACAGGGGTACTTTAGAAGACATTATATACAGGAGGCTCTGTGGTTAAATTGGGAGAAGACTAAAAGGCAATGTTATTTGAAAATTCCAGTCTGGCTATCGACTATTGAAGCATTTTCTTATCCTATAACATATAAAAAGGAACAAACAGTTAGATATGGTGAAATATTGAATGAAAAGGGTGAACTTAAATCTATGCAAAAACTAGAGGAACAAGGTATAAAGATGAATTGGATTTCATATGCGCACATATGCTCTAGATATGATAAAGATTCCAAAACAGAGGGTTTCCATGATAAATTGACTGATTTAGATAAGATCTTGACAGGTACTGATGAAAAGGTGATTAAGAAGAAATTAAAGAAATGATGGTTGCTTGGGGGAAAAATTTTGGATATGGAATTGATTTAGAGAAAAGGCAAAAATTGTGGTCTCAAAATTATAAAATGACAATGTCAACAGCATATAAAGAAAATTTGTATAAGATGTTTTACAGGTGGCATTTCCCCCTGACAAGAATAGCAAGAATGTTCGAGAACAAATCTGGAAAATGTTGGAAATGTCATCAGGTACCTGGCTCATATTACCATATGTGGTGGACGTGTGCGGATGCCAAAAAATATTGGACTAAAATCCACACATGGTTGGAAAAAATGACAAAAAAGCATATAGACTTGAAACCAGAGATATTTTTACTGGGAATTTTACCTGAAATATATAGTAAAGAATTGAAATATTTGATTGTAAATATATTAACAGTGGCAAGGATTGTATTTGCTAAAAACTGGAAAAATAAGAAAATACCAACACAGGAGGAAGCTATGAAGAAAATATAGGAATGTCCTGAAATGAGTAGATTGACATTTGAAATCAGAGGACAAGAAGATAAAACAATTTTATAAAATTTGGGATCTATTCTATCAATGGTTCGACATTAAAGCATGGTAATGAAATGTAGCTTCTTAGAAAATAATGAATATATAAAGATGTATTTTTAATTATATCTACAAAATGATTCTAGGATAGATTTGAGATGATAACATGAACTGTCATAAAACAAATTAAATAAAATTTGGGTTATCTTGTAAAACATGAATGAATAATAGTATAGTCAAATGATTGATTAACAATGATATTAATGTATTTAGGAATATTTGATTGGCAATATGAGAATATATATAATGTAATTGTAATTGAAGACTATGAAGTAGAAGCACAAAACAATTTGTAAACCAACTGACACACTGTATGTATATATATGGAAGATGGTTTGATGTTTTTATGTTGTGTTTGTTTATGTTTGTCTTAAAAACAATAAAACTTAAAAAAAAAGATGTGGCCAAATTAATCGCTGCTGCAGAGTTTTCGGCAGACGCAATCTTCAATGTAGTTAAATTTTCCTCTAGGGCCATTGCTTCCCAAATTGCGGTTAGGTTACTTTGGCTCAGGCGTTGGCAGGCAGATGTCAAGCACAAGTGGCGGTTTGCCTCAGCTCCCATCTCGGAGAACAAACTATTTGGCAGTGCGCTTGAACCCCTCCTAATTGAAATCAGAACCAAAAAGAAAATTCTTCCCTCTCTTTTTCGTCCATCAGAGTCCAGATCACAGCCCTTTCATAGGGGTTCCTTTAGCCCCTTCTACCAACCCTACTATCCAAGATTTCAAAGACAGCCTGGATTCAGACAACAGAGAGATAGAATTGAACCTGGGGACAGATATAGAAGGGGACTCCATCCCAGGAGACAATTTCAAGGAACAGGATCTAGGCCCTTCCGCAGGTCCAAGTAACGACTACAACAAGATTCCCATTGGCGGTTGCCTAAAAATGTTTGCCGACCAATGGGACTCTTCTACCACTGACGCATGGGTCAGGAACACAGTAAGATTTGGTCTGGCACTGGAGTTCAGCTCCACCCCCCTGGATTTTTTTATGAAGTCCCCAATTTCCAGGGGCACAGAAAAAAGGTTTCTCATGGACACAGCCATAGCACATATCCGAGAGATCCGGGCCATACAACCCGTCTCTTCTGATCAGAAAGGTCTTGGTTTTTATTCGCACCTCTTTGTGGTCCCCAAAAGTTTGGGGGGATGGAGGGCAATCCTGGACTTAAAACATCTAAACCAGTTTTTAGTTTACCAAAAATTTAAAATGACCACTCTCCAATCCATCTTACTCAGCCTCAGAAAAGACGATGTCCTTACCTCCATAGACTTCACGG
Organism: Hydrophis major; assembly: GCA_033807585.1. Lineage (NCBI taxonomy): Eukaryota > Metazoa > Chordata > Lepidosauria > Squamata > Elapidae > Hydrophis > Hydrophis major. The sequence goes on from JAUCBL010000017.1 coordinate 5,994,535, forward strand.
AAGCTTACTTACATATCCCAATTAGGCCCTTACATTTCAAATTCCTTCATTTCTGTTACAACAACATCTTTTACAAATATATTGTTCTCCCATTTGACCAAGCTTGAGCTCCCAGAACTTTTACAAAGGTCTTGGCTGCCTTGGCAGCATCACTCAGATATAGGTCCATCTGACTTCAATGCTGCTTGGATGACATTCTTATTCTGGCATCTTCCATCAATCGAGCAAATTCAAACACTCAAACTACACTTGTAAACTTACAATAACATGGGTTCTCAATCAATTTGTCGAAAAATCATTTAACACCCTCTACTAGACTCATTCACCTTGGCGCCATCATTGATACCCTGGAAGGCAAAGTTTTCCTCTCCCCTGACAGACGAGAAAGCATTAGAGATTTGGCTCGACAGATCAGAACTCTTAGGAAAGTACAACTATGTCTCCTTTCTAAATTGCTCAGAAAAATGATTTCTTGTATTTCTATTATCCCTTGGGCCCAGTTCCATGCAAGAACCCTGCAATGGTTCCTGTTGCCATAACAACATGCTGGGAGAGACGACGCCAAGACTCATGTAAAAGTTCCATCAACTGTCCTCAGGTCTCTACGATGGTGGACATGACCCAAAATCAACAAGGGCTGCCCTTTCAAGGATCCACACAGGTCGATTGTTACAACAGACGCCAGTCTACTGGGATGGGGGCCCCACTTCCAATCACATACAGCGCAAGGCCTTTGGACAGATTTAGAGAAGGCACACAATATCAACTGGCCAGAACTGAGAGCGGTGTACGTGGCATTCTGACAATTCCTCCTGCATCTCCATTGCAAACACGTGCTCGTCTTAACAGACAACTGCAAAGGCCCATATCAACAAACAAGGGGGCACTCATTCCAATCTACTAATGAGGGAAGCAGAAAGGCTATTCCTGTGGGCTGAAATCCATCTTCTCTCTCTAAAGGAGCACATATCTGGAGTAGTGAATGTACAAGTGGATTGGCTCAGCAGAGCCATGTTAGACCAATCAGAGTGGCGTCTGGACCCCAAGATCTTTCTGGAGGCTACTTGGAGGTTGGGCCAACTGGTTGTCGACCTGTTTGCCTCCCCACTCAATGCACAGCTTCCCCGATTCATTTCTTGTTTCCAATCGCAGGGAGCGGAGGACGTGAACGCCCTCAGATATCACTGGCCTACTGGACTGCTATATGCCTTCCCTCCCCGTGATCCCCAAATTGATTCAGAAGTTGCTGGAAGAAAAAGCGGACCTACTATTAGTGGCTCCTTATTGGCCAAGGCGAGCATGGTTCGTGGACCTGAAGGACCTCTCAACGGTACCACTGTGGAGGATTCCATCATTGGTCATATCGCTGTCTCAAGGCCCAGTGCTACACCCAGACCCCGAATGGCTAAACTTAGCCATATGGAAGTTCAACGGCGATGTCTGAGAGATGAACACCTTTCTCCTTAGAGCCGCTCAGATCATCCAGAGAGTGGGAGGTGCTTCAGTCTGCGTCGTTGAAGGCTGAGTTTAATTACTGAGGAACGCTCCACCCTCCATCACGTGGCTCCCTTGCATTCCCCAGTTTATGCTCAGCCTTTGTGAGGATAGGCTGTGTGATTTTCCACTCCTTGGCCGATTCAAGTATTCCCTATTAATTCAGGTTTGCTTTATTATTGCCTCTTCCTTCCTTAGCCTCTGCGCATTTGGGGTGTCTCTGCAACAAGGGGAGCACGTTCTTCGCCCCCAGGGGGGATAAAGAGTGGGCGGTTTTATCTTGCTCCGGCGCCAACTCCCCCCCTCGATTCGGCTTCTTCCTGCCACTTCTCCATGCCGCCCTCGTAGCGGCTTGATCCGATCGCGCTATAAAAGCGCAGCTGGTGTTCCCCCCCACCGTGAAGGCCGATCGCCCCAGGAAGGGGTGAATTTTGCCTGGCTGCTTCTCTCGGCCTCTAAACTTGCCGGAGAGGCCTAGTTTCGCTCTGAGCGGCCCGTTAATAAGGAGATTGTGGGTGGCTGCCATTTTGGGTGCTGCCACGTGCTTGGGCGCCATTTTCGTGGCCTCATTGCGACTGCGAAGGGGCTAGTTCTATTCACAGGCCTTCCAGCCTGTGAGAGCTGTTACTGGGCTGTATTGTGCACTTAATTAAAATTAGCAAACTAGGCTTTCCGCAGCAGCGCTCAGGGCAAGGATTAGCAGCCTATCTCTCCCGGTTGTTGCCTGGGAGTTCTAGCTGCCAGAGGCCTCATTTCCAGCCTCAGGCGTTCATTTGGCGAATTGGATCTTATTAACATCAATCCCTGGGGCCACTCCCCCCTGGGAGCGCTGAACCAGTTTTCTCATTAGATATTTGTTAAACAACAACAATAATAAAATATTAAATAAATAAATGCATTATATATATATATATCGTTATTGATATATGATAATAATACGTTACCAGTATTGATTGGATTATATATTTAATTATATGCGTGTGTGTGTATATATATATATATATATATATTAATAATTATAACACTAATATTATAGAATATATACATCTAAATTCCAAAAGGGGGCATGGGCCAGCTTAAAGGACACCCGGCCTTTGTTGTAGGTCGAACCCTTGGCGAGCCAACTGCCTTTAGAACTTTATATACAGTCCTTCTAAAATGGCAGATGATAATTCCGCTAAAGGCCCTTCCTTGAAGGCCAGATCTAAGTCCTACCACTTGCGCAGCCAGGCTAAGGAAACTTCTAAGGAAACTTCCAAGGCCTCTCAAAGAGACGCCCTAAGACGCCATAAGGCATTGGAGAAAGAATTTGACAGGCGATCTAGAGAGTCACAACCGGTGCCTCCATCCCTCCCACCCTCCATTCCTTCTACCTCCAGACACCCCCCTTCATCCAGATTGCTCTTCCCTCTCCAGGCGCAGCTCATTCCAGGGGCATCAGGCCCCCGGACCAATGACCAGACGGACGCCCGAAGCTACATTTACGCCCACGGCCGCTGGTCTGTGCCAGGAGGAGCCTGCCACAGTCGAGATCCCTGCACAAATGCAGGCATGGATGGAACAGGCTATCCGCCAGGGGATTGCAGAGGGTCTCCAACAGATGTCCAGGTCTGGTCCCCCCTCGATGGCACCCAAACACAAGTTGCTATCAGTCAGGTCCTCGCCTAGATCGGACCCTCCTCATGGTCAGGTACCTTTACAGAGGGACAGCCCTCTCCCAGAAGGGGAACTGGAGGAGGCCATAGAGGACCTGGATTAGTTCAGGGAGGAGGAGGAATTTGAATGGGGGTCTACGCACCACGGGGAGCCCCTATCGGAGATAGAATCTATGGATGGGGACATGTCCGAGGACGAGGGTCTCACTCCTGATCAACCCACCTTTGTGGGTCTGTTTAAGCCACACATGTTTAAATCGCTCCTATTTAAGGCCAAGAACATATCTGGCCTGTCTGTACAGTCTCCCTCTGCTCTCCCTTCCCTGGTGGAGGGACAAGAGGGTGCCATTTTTAGGCAGCCCGTGGTGGAAGCAGAGGTTATTCCGGCTCCACCCATCTTTCACAACCTAGTCTCAAAACAGCTGGCTTCCACAGGGGTCCCCCCTGCCCCATCCAGCCAGGACAAGAGGTTCTTTAACCTCGATTCAAGCTTCTGCAACCTGCTTAACACCCTTGAGGTAGATGAGCCCATCGTTGGCTTAGCTTCCTCCTCCTCCCCTAGTGATCCTCTGGAGGCTCTGAAACCCGAGAATAAGAGGTCCGAACTAGCCTTACGTCAGGCTCACCAAGCCAACACCTGGGCCATTAGATCAGCCATGGCTGCCTCCTTCACCAGGTCTTCGATCCAGTGGCTCTGCCAACTGAAACAGCATGTCCCCCCCCTAACACAAGGGCACATCAGGACATCGCCAAACTGACGGCTGCGGCAGAATTTCGGCCAATGCCACCAACCACACGGTTAAGTTCTCTACCCAAGCAATAAACACTCATGTTACAGCCCACCGCCTGCTGTGGCTCAAACACTGGCAGACGGATGTAAAAAACAAGGTTAAGTTGGCCACTGCCCCCATCAAGGGGGACAAACTGTTTGGCACGGCCCTGGAGCCATTGCTAGCCGAAACCCGAAGCAAGAAAAAATTTCTTCCTCCTCTTTTTCGGAGGTCAGAGCCCAGAGCTCCTCAGCCATTTCAGAGAGGTTCCTCCCGACCTTTCTACCAGTCACCTTTCCCGCCCAGGTATCTGAGACCCCCCTCCTTCCGGCCATTTCAACCTCAGGATCGAGCCGATCCGGGTGACAGGAACAGGAGGGGCGGCAGCTACAGGTGTCCCTTCAGGGGTTCAGGAGGGAAGCCCTTTCGGCACCCCAGATAGATCCTGTCCCTCCCTTCCCATTGGTGGATGCCTCAAGCATTTCACCGACCGATGGGACTCCTCCACCTCCGATGCCTGGGTCCGGGACACCATTAGATTCGGTCTCGCTCTTGAATTTCAATGCACCCCGCCCCGACTTTATGGCATCCCCCCCCTCGAGGGATCCCACCAAACGTAGCTTGATGGATGCAGCTATCCATCATCATCATCTCCTCAACATACAGGCCATCCACCCCGTCCCACCATCCCAACGGGGGCAAGGTTTTTACTCCCACCTTTTCGTGGTTCCCAAATCCTCAGGTGGATGGAGGGCTATTCTAGACCTGAAATGCCTTAACAGTAACCTGATCCACCGCAGGTTTAAGATGCACACTTTACAGTCCATTCTACTGGGTATCAGGCAGGGGGACTGGGTATCTTCTATAGACCTTTCTGAGGCGTATCTTCACATCCCAATCCGGCCCTCCCATTCCAAATTCCTCAGGTTTTGTTACAATCACTGCCACTTCCAATATGTGGCCCTTCCCTTTGGGTTGGCCTCTGCCCCGAGAACCTTCACTAAGGTCCTCGCGGCTCTAGTGGCATATCTCAGGAACCTCCCGGTTCATCTCCACTGTTACCTGGTGACATCCTCATCCTGTCTCACTCCAGACTCCAAGCAGAGAAGGATATCAGAGCTACTCTCTCTGCCCTCCAAGACCATGGGTTCCTCGTAAATTGGCAAAAGAGCCAATTGTTACCATCTACCCGGATCACCCACTTGGGGTCCGTCATTGACTCAGTTCAAGGAAAAGTCTTCCTTTCCTCGGAAAGATTCCTTAGCATCCAGGAAACCATCAAACATATCAGACAATCAAGAAAGGTTACACTCTTAGAACTGTCTAAATTACTAGGTAAAATGGTCTCATGTATCTCCATTGTTCCCTGGGCCCGTTTACACACCAGATCCCTGCAGTGGTTCCTGCTCCCGTTCCAAAGGTCCGGCAGAAGCAATTCAAAGGCCACGGTCAAGGTGCCTTCAAGGGTCCTCATGTCTCTCCTCTGGTGGACCAGTCCCGCCATCAACAAGGGACATTGCTTCAAGGAGCCCCAACGCCTCACCCTCACCATAGACGCCAGCCTGTCTGGATGGGGCGCTCACATCCACTTGCTCTTGACTCAGGGCAGATGGTCGCAGGCAGAACAGGCATGCAGTATAAACTGGTTGGAACTCCACGCCATCCACCTGGCCCTGCGCAACTTCCTCCCTCAGGTACGCGGGTGGCATGTCCTTATCCTCACGGACAACGTCATCACCAAGGCTCACGTCAACCGGCAAGGGGGTACCCAGTTCATACACTTGATGAGAAAGGCCGAGCACCTCTGCCGTTGGGCAGAGCGCAATCTCCTCTCTCTCAAAGCAGAGCACATCTCAGGGGTTTCAAACACCCAAGCAGATTGGCTGAGCAGGACCACAGTGGACCAGTCTGAGTGGCTCATCCACCCGTCACTGTTCAAGGAGGCGACCATGATGTTCGGTCTCCCGTCAGTTGAACTCTTCGCATCCCCCCCTCAACACACAACTCCCAAGGTTTTTCTCGAGGTACCCCTCTCACGGGGCCGAGAATTACAACGCCTTCTGTTGCCCTTGGCCCACAGGGCTTCTGTAAGCATTCCCTCCATTAGCCGTAGTCCCCAGAGTCATCCAGAAGCTCATTTACGAGAAAGCAGAACTGATTCTAGTGGCCCCCTACTGGCCCAGACGCCCATGGTTTGCGGACCTCCGCAACCTATCGGTGGCCCCTCCCTGGAAAATCCCCCCAAACAGGATCTCCCTTTCTCAGGGGCCCCTCCAGCACCCGGATCCTCAGTGGCTCCAGTTAGCCGTTTGGAGGTTGAGGGGGAACGTCTTAGAAAGGAGAAGTTTTCTGACCAGGTTATTGATACCATCTTAGCCGCCAGGCGGCCCTCAACAACCCGAATATACAATGCCACTTGGAATAGTTTCTGCAAGTGGTGCCATAGTTTCCAGGTCAACCCGCTTTCACCCTCCACCATTCAAGTTTTGGAATTCCTCCAAGAAGGTCTGAGGAAAGGACTTTCCCTGAACACCTTGAGGTGTCAGGTCGCAGCCCTCTCAACCATCATCGCTTGTGACAATCTGGGTTCCCTTTCCCTCCACCCTCGCATTAGGGCATTCCTCAGAGGAGCCACTAACTTGTGCCCCCCAACAGTTCACCGATACCCCACCTGGGACCTCAATAAGGTCCTGTGTCCCTTACTAAACACCCCTTTGAGCCTCTCAGGGAATCCACCCTCCAGTTTTTAACATTCAAAGTCGTGTTCCTGGTGGCCATTACTTCAGCTCGCCGAATATCAGAGATAGCAGCCTTGTCGGTGAGGAAGGACATTTGCATCTTCCATGCCGACCCGGTGGTTCTCCGACCGGACCCTACCTTCTTGCCCAAGGTCAACTCAGCCTTCCACAGGGCACAGGAACTCACACTTCCGAACTTCTGCCCCAATCCCTCGCGGGAAAGGGAGAAGCGTTGGCACACCCTGTACGTGAGACGTGCCCTCCGCATTTACATTAAGCGTACCCAGTCCTTCAGGAGGTCCGAATCCCTATTCCTTTCCTTTCAGCCCAAATCATTGGGCCACAAAGTATCCCCTTCAATCATCGGCCACTGGATTAGAGCTACTATTTCCAAAGCTTATTTGTCTCAGGCTCTGCCGGTACCCAGCGGAATAACAGCACACTCCAGCACAAGTGCAGCTACCTTGGCAGTTTGGGCCACCCAAGGTCCAATTACTGATATTTGTCGGGCGGCCACCTGGGCCTCCCCGTCTCCCTTCATTAGGCATTATAAGATCGACATATTTGCCTTGGCGGAGGCTTCGTTTGGCAGACGAGTCCTCCAGCGAGTCCTCAAGGACCCGCAGAGACTCCCGAACCAGACGGAGTCCCTCTCGTAGGACAGCCAAGCTTTGGTATGTCCCACTCTCTGGATGATCCGAGCGGCTCTAAGGAGAATGGGCGTTGGTCCTTACCTGACACACCACTTCTCTTCGAGCCGCGAGGATCATCCAGCCCCACCCTTATTATTTCACCATCTGGTGGAGTCTTGTTTTGGCCAATGAACCTTTTAGTATAGTAAGATGAGAGCACGACCTTCTCTTCACTCTCGACTTCGCATAAACTGGGGAACGCAAGGGAGCCATGTGATGGAGGGCGGAGCGTTCCTCAGTAATTAAGCTCAGCCTTCAACGACGCAGACTGAAGCACCTCCCACTCTCTGGATGATCCTCACGGCTCGAAGAGAAACGGCGTGTCAGGTGAGGACCAACGGCCATTCTACTCAAGTTATTCATACTGTTCAGTCGGCTCAACGTTCTTTGACGAACCGAATCTATGAGGCCACCTGGTCTAGCTTCTGCCGGTGGTGTCAGAGGGTTCAGATCGACCCCACTTCCCCATCAGTAGCGCAGTTATTAGAATTTTTACAGGGGGTCCTAAACAAAGGGTTATCACGCAATACTCTGCGGAGACAGGTGGCGGCCCTAGCTTCGGTCATATCTTGGGATCATCTTACCTCCATATCTCATCACCCTTGCATTCTGTTTTCTGCACGGTGCCAAGAACTTGAGGCCCCCCGTAGTGCACCGATACCCAACTTGGGACTTAAATAAGGTAGTATTGGCCCTTAGTTCAAGCCACTAAGGACCACGACGCTTCAATTTCTAACCTACAAAGTAGTTTTCCTGATAGCAATTACATCTGCCTGAAGAATCTCAGAACTAGCTGCATTATCGGTGTGCAAAGATCTCTGCATTTTCAATTTGGATAGAGTGGTTCTCAGACCAGATCCCTCCTTCATTCCAAAAGTTAATTCGGCATTCCATAGAGCCCAAGAGCTGGTGCTCCCAAATTTTTGCTCACGTCCATCACACAGGCTTGATCACCAATGGCACCGCTTGGATGTAAGAAGGGCCTTACGCATCTATATAGAGCGCACGGTGCCCTCCAGAAAGACAGAAGCCCTCTTCTTGTCCTTTCAGCCTAACACCCTGAGGCACCATAGGTAGATGGCTAAGAGCCACCATAGCTAAGTCATATGACTCTCACTCGATACCAGTGCCCCAAGGCATTTCCGCTCACTCCACAGCCACCAGCACTCCGCAGCCACCACAGCAGCATGGGCGACCCAAGCTACAATAGAGGAGATTTGCCGAGCTGCAACCTGGGCTTCTCCATCTCCATTTATTAGAAATTATAAAATTGACATATTTGCTTCTGCTGAGGCTTCATTTGGTAGGTGAGTTTTGCAGCAAGTTATTTCAGAGACAGTTAGGTCTGCAACCCAGACAGAGTCCCTCCCTTAGGACAGTGCCAAGCTTTGGTATGTCCCAACACTGGATGCTCTGAACAGCTCATGGGAGAAAGGGCGTTGGTACTTACCTGATACGCCCATTCTCTGTGAGCTGTGAAGAGCATCCAGCCCCTCCCTTTTATTCCATCTGGAAGGGGGTCTGTTCCAGCCAGGGTTATTACATAAGCTTAAGCATATAGGGTATCAACACCTCAGCTTCGCAAAACTGGGGACGCTAAGGAGGAGTCTCGTGGAGGAGGAGTGTCCTCAAATTGAAGCCCAGCCTTCCAAGGAGAGACTGAAGCACCTTCCCATCACTGGATGCTCTTCACAGCTCACAGAGAATGGGTACCAACGCCCTGTCTCTACTGTTGATACTGTGTTGTCTAGTATTGTAAGAGGTGGTAGTATGGGATGGATCGTTTGAGATGCAGTCGTCAGTGTAAAGGGAGAAGAGGAGTGGAGAAAGCACACAGCCTTGAGGGGCCCCTGTGCTGATTTTACAGGTATCGGATGTGATTCTGCCTAGCTTCACCTGCTGCTTCCTGTCTTTTAGGAAGCTTATGATCCACTTAAAAGTGTGTTCAGGTACCTCTAGTTGGTTTAATTTACTGAGAATAGTGTCTGGAATGATGGTATTGAATGCTGAACTGAAGTCTACAAAGAGGACCTGTTAGGGATACACCCTAGCAGAATCTGCACGGCAGTCAAGCAGGCAAGCAAATATGTGAGATAAACGTTTTTGTAGCTTACACTCAGTAAAACAGATACACTGTGCTTGTTAAATAGTTTATTCCAGTAAGAGTTTTAGCATAGTCAAACAGTCCATATATCATTCACTAGTTCAGTCCGTCCAGGGATTATTCAGTTGCAAAGTCCAGTGTCGAAAAAGAGGTCAGTAAAGTTACAAATATCAGTCCAGTAATATATCTCTTCGCAGTTGAGATATAAAGAAGTCAAACCTCCTTTCTTCCTTCAGCAGCAGCAGGGAACACGCAGTTATCAAATCATCAATCCATCTTCGTTAACAATCCAGCAATCCAGCAATCAATCAAGTTCTCTTGCTCCCTCTTATGGTGGTTTTACAGCCGCACCCAAAATTACATGCTTTGCAATTTAAAGCGACACACACTTAAACTCACTATCATAGTTTATATATATTATTTTACCCAAACTACGTTAGGTAACCTTGTTATTCCTAACATACTCCCCTTTTGGGTAATAAAATAATATATATATATCTATTTACAACCTTAACTCATAGTCATCACAACTTTCTTTGTGTTTGACTGAACCTCGGGCTTTTGTAAACTGATCAGCAATATTTTCTTCAGTCATACAATATTCCAATCTTATTAAACCATTTTTTACAGATTGTCTTACATTCAGATATCTAAGATCTGTGTACTTAGATCTCGTTTTCACAGCAATATTTGTAGCCTACCGTATGGCTGCTTGATTGTCCTCATAAACTACAATGGAATTATTAACAGTTATTCCCATATCCAATAATAACTGTTTATACAGAATTAAATCAGTACATAATAAAGATAGACATGAAAATTCTGCTTCCATTGTGGACATACTTATGTGTTGCTGTCTAATTGACCTCCAACCAATCAGTGCTTTTCCTAACAGTATAGCCGTACCTGAAGTTGATTTCCTAGTGTTTATGTCTGTTGCAAAACTTGCATCAGCATATGCACTTAAAATCAGATCATCTTTTGGCTCCAAATACAATGCATAGTGCATTGTCCCTTTAAGATATCTTAAGATACGCTTTGTCGCTTGCCAGTGTTGTTCAGTGGGTTCAGCATTGAATCTTGCCAATTGATTAACGCTGTAGGCAATATCTGGCCTTGACCAATAACTAATGTACGATAAACTGCCAATTAGCGATTGATAGATAGTCTTATCGAATTTTGGACTTTGAGCATCAGTGCGGGCAAATTCCTGACTCATTGGAGTTTTTGCCGGTTTACAAAGTTCCATCTTGTATGTTTTTAGTAATTGATAAATCTTATCCTCTTGAGATATCTTATAGCCACTTTTGGTTTTATTTATTGTTAATCCTAGATACTGTTTTATCTCTCCTAATTGCTTCAATTTTATCCTCTTACCTAATAATGATATTATTTCAGTAGCTTCATTATTAGTTTTTTGTAATTAAGGCAATATCATCTGTAAACAACAATAATAATGACACTGTTCCATTTGTCTCTTTCTTAAATACACATGGATCAGCTAAACCTGCTTTAAACCCTATCTTGTTTAACTCCTTAACAATGTATTTGTTCCATTCGTAACCAGATTGTTTTAATCCATAGAGACTCTTTTTAAGCTTCCAACAGTCATTATTCGTTTTATCATCCTTAATTCCTGCAGGTTTCTTTAAGTATATAGTGTGCTGCAGTGGTGCATGCAGATAGGCAGTTTCTACATCTAAGTGATTTATGATATAGTTCTTCTTAGCTGCCCACACTAAAGTTGCTCACAAGGTTGTTGCTTTTAGACTCGGTGGAAATACTTCATCATAATCACATGCAGTTTGATTGAATCCTTGAGCTACCAACCTAGCCTTATGGGTAACAGTCCCATTTTTACCTGTTTTTAATTTAAATATCCATTTACAGACAATGGACTTTTCACCTGGAGGTAATTTAACATTTTCATAAACTTCCATTTGTTTCAATGAATTTAGTTCCTTCTCCATCTCTCTATGCCAATTTTCTTGATCCTTTGCAGGATACATTCTAAGTTCTTCAACAGCAGTTGGAACTTTACTAACTTGGCAAACTACACTTGCTTGGTACCTGTCAGGTTGTCTGGTTTCACGTGTTGAACGTCTAGGTATCACAGGGTTTACAGGTGGACTTTCATGCACTACCTTTTCCTGGTTTTCTATTTATTCCTGTTCACCTATTTCTTCCTGCTCTGGTCCTATGTGCTCTTCCTGTACTTCCTCTTTAATTTAATTCTTCTTATTACTAATATGTTGTTTTGGTCTTTTGTAGGTTTCTATGATTACTTCCTTACTTGAATCTTGCTCCAGTTTTTCCCATCCTACATGTTCAAGGAATTGTACACTAGCACTACAGTAAACGCTAGATGTACCTTTTTCCCAGAATCTGTATGATTTGTGATTAGATTCATAACCTCCAAAGAATAACTTTTTAGCCCTATGCTGCCCCTTATGTCTCAGTTGTGTAGGAATATGCACCCATGCTGGTGCTCCAAATGTGTGCATGTAGCTTAGGTCAGGTTTTCTACCATGCCACTGTGTGAATGGTAATTCACCTGTTGTTGAGTTAACATTATTCAATATATGATTACCATACATTATTGCTTCTCCCCACAAAGTTTCAGGTAATCCTGAATCCGACAACATAGTACGAGCCGTTGCCTGTATTGTTTGGCCTCGTCTTTCTATAAAGGAATTATGTTGTGGCCTATACGGTGCAGATTTTTTATGTTCAACACCTGCCATCTTCAGTCTATTTTGGAATTTATTATTTATAAATTCCGTACCATTATCAGTTACAAGAGTTATTAGTTTCCTTTTAGTTTTTCTTTCTGCAAACTTCAGCCAATTAAAGAAATTCTGATATGTTTCAGTTTTACTCTTCATTAAATAACAGAAACCATATCTGGAATAATGGTCCATTATATTTAGTATATAATGAGCACCTCCACACTTGGTTTTTTAGGACCTATAATATCAGCAAATACGACCTCTCGAGGTTCTTTAGTTTTAAATCCATAAATTCTATTTGCTGGTATTACCTTGCTTTTTTCTTGACTGCAAGCATTGCAGTGCAAATACTTACTGCAAGGCTTCAGTTTTATACCTTCAGACAGTTCGACCGTTTTCTTGAGCATTTTAAAATTTATATGCCCTAAATGTCTGTGTAACAAATGTATGCATTCATCATGAGGTTTAACGTTATTATACACTGTGTTAGCCACCTCTGATGTCAGTTAATTCGAGGTTATCTTTTGGCAGTACCTCCAGTGAAGTTACATAGTCGTCATAGCTCTCATCTAACGAAGGCAAAATTATATAAACCTGATGTAGTTCTGTGAAGATAAGTTCTTTTTCATGTAGTTCCTGAAAAAATCTCTTCATTGTGTTTATATGAGTCAACATGTCTCCATTCTTTTGAAGATGTGTTCTGAACAGTTTCCGTGTAAGATTTATATGTGCTGCTACACTGTCTCGAACATAAATCTTTAAATTCTCCCAACATTTCGCAACTGTTTCTTCTCCACGAATATGGACAAGCTGCTGGTCACAAAGTGACAGTACAATTATACAGAGAGCTTGCTCATTCTTTAGTTTATATTCTTGTTTTTTCTGGGCATCATCTTCATCCTCCGGATCCCAAGCATCTACCTCTGGTGGGTTTTGAATTATACTCCACAAACCTTCTCTGTGTAGAAGTAGGCTACATTTCATAGACCATGAAACATAGTTTGTTCCATCCAGTTTGGATATTAGAGACAAACTTGGTAAATTGACTTGTGCCATCTTTCTCTGCATATTAAACTATAATTAATAAAACACAGCTGTCTGTTTACAGTATTGTGTTAGTACACTAACTCTCACTTTATATAATCCTGTTATATCCTGGTTAGTCTGACTGTGCAGCTGCACCCATAACCAGTGTTAGGGATACACCCTAGCAGAAATCTGCACGGCAGTCAGTTAGTCAGGCAAATACTGGAATAAACTATTTAACTAGCACAGTGTATCTGTTTTACTGAGTGTAAGCTACAAAAACATTTATCTCACATATTTGCCTGCCTGCCTGCCTGCCGTGCAGATTTCTGCTTGGGTGTATCCCTAACAGGACCCTTGTGTAGGTCTTTGTAGATTCAAGGTTTTGTAGAATGTAGTGCAGAGCTATATTAACAGCATCATCTGTCGATCTATTTGCTCGGTATGGAAACTGCATGGGATCTAACAGTGGATATGTGATGGTTTTCAGGTCGGACAGCACTAGCCTTTCAAAGGTTTTCATAGTTACAGATGTTAAAGCAACTGGTCTGTAGTCATTCAGTTCCTTGATGCAAGAAAGAACATAGCACATCTCTCGTGATTTATTGAAGATTCAGGTGAAGTTGGGGGCTGATTGGTCAACCTGGTGCTTTTCCTGGCTTTTGTCTTTGAAATAGATCTTGAACTTCTTTTTCCGTGATCACCAGGGGTTGTGAACCCAATTGTGGGAGGTTTGGCTGTTGTTGGTGTGTCTGAGATGAGGTCAGTTGTACGAGGCTTGGCTGTTGATGTGTCTGAGATGGGGGTTGTGGAGATAGGTGGCTGTAGTTTCCTTTCAAATCTGCAGTAAAACACATTCAAATGCCAGTTGTTGATTTCCTTCAGCCTGGGAAGGAGGTTTGCTATAGCCAGTGATTATAAGAGTTTTCCACATGTTTGCTGGTTCATTTGTTGAGAACTGATTCCTTAGCCTTTCAGAGTAGCTTCTTTTTGTTGCTCTGATCTCCCTTGTTAATATGTTTCTGGCCTGATTGTACAGCATTCTCAGTTGTACAGGTCGGAGAATCCAAAGCGTGGGTAGTCTCTGCCTTGCTTGAAGACTGAGTCAATCAAAGCTTAGTCTCGCCTCCTTCCACTGCGCATGCCCAGTTTTTGACTCAGTCTTCATGCAAGAGGACGCACAGAGAGAGTGCCCAGGAGATAGTATATTAGTCACGCTTTGAATTCTTGAACAATACAAGGGAAAGAGCTTAGAAACGAATGAACTATGAGTAAAGCGAAAGGGGGCGGAAGCCTCGAGTGGACAGAATCCGGGATTCCTTATCAAGCTGGGAGCACTTTTTAAGAAGAAAGTCATGACGTCCCCATTTTGAGTGGGAGGCCTCGCGCTCAGCCATTCTTAATCAGAAGAGCCGAGGGGTGAGCGCTCAGCTATCCTGAAGCAAGCGGGGAGAGCAGAGGGACCCAGAGAGCAAGATAGGCAAATGCTATCCTGAAGCCGCGGGACGAAGATTAAGCAAGGGACTGCCAAACAGCTGACAGGTGGTTAAAAGGAAACCGTGGCAGCTCTGAAAGAGCGGAGCTAGTGTTGGAGCCAGATATTACGGCTTGCTTGCAATAGGAGAAGGATCCCAGGCAGTAGCAAGAGCCTCCTCAAAGCCTCCAGCAAACTAAAAGGGGTCCTAGGAAGCAAAGAGCCAATACTCAGTTGTGGCTGAGTGCGCTCTGAAAACAAACCCTGCAAGCCCACCAAATTCAAGGGGGGCTAGAGTCCATACTCAGTTTCGGCTGAACATACTCTTGAGCGGTCAGGAACTAACAGACCACATCAGTTGAGCTCCAGCAAGTGTGAAGCTGCTTGTCCCAGAAATGGCTGATTTCTCATAGATGGAGGTAGTCTTGGAGGATCAGGGATCGCCTGACCCAAGCCCTAATAGAGAGCAGGGCTCAAAAGGATCCAGGGAGGCCAGTAGATTGACGAAGATGGAAGAGAGAGAAAAGCCCCTTATCAAGATGTCAAAATCTGATGAAAGAGAGGCTTTAAGGAGGGCCATTTCAGCTTTGCAAGGGCTGAAATGGAGATGGAGAGGAATGGAAATTCCCACGCTCTGACAGGCAGGTTGTTAAGCCTGGTTTCCCCAACCAGGGTTAGGGAGACAAGCTAAAAAGAATGTGCAGCGTTAGTCAGATAGGCACACAGATAAATGAGTGAGCTAAGCTTGTATGTTTATTAACATACAGTAAAAATAACAGATACGCTTGTGCTATCAAAAATATAGTTTATTCCATTATGAGTTCATAGCATAGTCAAAATAACAGTCCAATAGTCATGTATCATTTAGTCAGTCCATTCAGGGATATTCAGTTAGCAAAAGTCCGTGTAGAATATCCTATGTCAGTTCACTTACAAGTCAGTCCTTTGTTTTCCTCTCCCGTTCGAGCAATGCAGTCTTGAGTCCTTGCAGTAATCAGGGATCATCAAAGCCAGAGAGAGAGCAAGCTGCAGTCTTGCCTCTTTTAAAGTGCTTTCACAACCACTCCCTTAATTACTGTCCCACAGTTAAAGTTGCAGACACTTTAACATACAAACTATGATTACATATTATTATTTACCTAAACCAGTTAGGGTAAAACAATGTTATCCCTAACACAGGTCAATAGGAATGAAGCATCAGGAGAATAACGCCCGAGAGGCGACACCAGAGGCAGCTAATGAGTAGTGTTTTCAGGCAACTCTTTGTCTAAAGGAAAATGTGTGTTTAACAGGGATGCAGGGAAGCTCCCAGGAATTCATTGAGAGTTGGGAACCTTCCCCTAAGAGAAGAAGGCTGGCAACAGAGGCCAGCTTTACTCCTACAGCAGCAGGGCTCAGAGAGTTGTCCTTTAAGGAGGAAATGAAAGCCCTAATGTTAGAAATACTGTCAGAGGTTAGGGATGGACAATGTAATCGACCTAACCTGGTGAGTAATGAAAGAGGGCCGGAGGCACATCATCCCTTACTGGCCAGAGAAGCTGGGGAGGAATTGGGGTCCCACAGATCCAATTCGATGCGGTCATACACCCAAAGTGAGGCTTCGATCTCAGGGGAGGAGGAGCAGAAAGAATCAGCATTTTCAGTTGAAGAAGAAAATGAGATAGAGACCTCAGCTTTTACAGGCCTGTTTCTCCAGTAGCTGTTTAAGATGCTTCTAGGTAAAGCCAAGGTAGCAACAGGCTTGGGGAGGGTCATAGCAACAGAGGAATCTGTTCCAGAACCATCAGACCCAAAAGACAGGCAAGTTGCAAGAACTAAGGTAGAAAGCAAGGTGGTGCCCTCACCTGAACTGTTCAGAGGTAATGGAGGGGCAGTTGGACCGACTAATAGTATTTCCAACACCAGGGGGGAATGAGAAAAAGAATTACAACATGGAACTGGCAGAATTGATCCCAGTTCCAACAATAGATGGGCCAGTGGCGGCTTCTATGTCTACTACCATCTTGGCCAATGATGCAGAAGAGGATCTAAAAGGGGAAGACAAGGTGGAGCAGACCCTCCGAAAGGTCCACCAGGCAGCAGCATGGGCAATGAAAGCAACCTCAACTGCCTCATTTTTCAGCAGGGTAGCCCTAATATGCCTCGAACAGATGCAGGATAGGGCGCCACCTGGTGATCTTCAATTACAACAGGATTTAAACAGGTTGATAGCAACAATGGAGCTGATAACCAACGCCATCCTCAATGGTGTCAAGTATGCTTCTGAGGCAATTGCAGCTTTGGTCGCGGTCAGGTGCCTGGTTTGGCTTTGCCATCGGCAGGTGGATTTGAAGCACAAGTGGAAACTTGCTTTGGCCCCAGTTAAAGGGGACAAACTATTCGGGGAAGCCATCGAACTCCTACTGGTCGAAACCAAGGACAAGAGAAAGATCTTGCCTAGGAAGTTTGGCCAGGCAGATCGGCGACCATCGCTATACACGCGAAGGCAGTCCTTTCCAGCCACTGGGGGTGGCTTCAGTCACTTCCAGCATTCCCAGAGATCATACACACAGACACCAATCCAGCAACCGGACAGATCCGGATTTAGAGATGGGGTGGTCAATGATTCCAAGGAAGATGGCCATTCAAGGCCTCTGCCAACAGGCCCTTCCATCATACAAAGTGACAATTGGAACAGCATGCCCATCGGCGGAAGACTGGGCCTATTTGCCGACCAATGGGAGACAATAACAATGGACAAGTGGGTCCGGGACACAATAAAAAGAGGTTTACTTCTGGAATTCCTCTCCACACCTCCAAATTCCTTCAGGAGGGTTCTGATGCCAAAAGACAGAGCGAAAAGAGTCATCATGGAAACAGCAGTTCAACACCTGCTGGATATTCAGGCGGTCCAACCGGTACCAAAGGATGAACAGGGACAAGAGTTTTACTCAGTCCTGTTCATAGTCCAGAAGGCATTGGGGGGAGGGAGTGGAGACCAATTCTGGATCTCAAGTTACTGATCAGACACAGTGTACAGAAGATTCAAAATGCAATCTTTGCAGTTAATCTTGGGGAGTATCCGAGAGGGAGATGTGCTAACGTCAGTAGACCTCACGGACGCATACCTACACATCCCAATTGCCCAACCACATCGAAGGTTCCTGCGCTTTTGTTATGCAGGAAGGCATTACCAATACAGAGCCCTGCCGTTCGGACTATCATCAGTGCCCAGGATATTCACCAAGGTGCTGGCGGTGGTAGTGGCACACCTCAGAACAATACCCATACGTGTCCAATGCTACCTGGTGACATATTGATACAGTCACCCTCCCCCTGGCGGGCAAAAGAAGACATAGAAACCACAGTAAGGACATTACAAGAACAAGGTTTTTTGGTGAACTTTGAAAAGAGCCACCTGGAGCTGACAAGCTGACTGCAGCATTTGGGGGCAGTCATAGACACACAGTTTTGTGATGTGTGCCTGTCGCAGGAGCGACAGTCCAGCATAAGAGCAATGATAGACAAAGTGGTCACACCACCAGTAGTGACTCTGGACCTGCTCTCTCAACTGCTAGGAAAGATGATATCATGCATAGCGATAGTGCCCTGGGCCCGACTGCATGCAAGAACCTTACAGTGGTTCCTGTTACCTTACCAGAGAGCAGTCAAGAGCAATGCGAGAACCAAGGTAAGGGTCCCACCAAGAGTGAAGCATTCCCTCCAATGGTGGAGGTCACAGGCCATGACCAGGCGATGTGGGTTCAAGGAATCCAGCAGACTGACCATTACGACAGACACCAGCCTGATCGTTTGGGGGCCCCACTGCCAGTCTCAAATCACACAGGGTCAGTGGTCCAGGGCAGATCTCAGACACAACATCAACTGTCTGGAGCTCAGGGCTGTGTACCTGGCTCTGAGGACATTCAAGGTGAGGATAGTAGGTCAACACGTGCTGATCCTGACGGACAATGTGACCAGCCAAGGTGCATATCAACAGGCAAGGGGGGGACTCCCAGGCGCTAATGCAAGAGGTGGAGCATCTAGGCTGCTGGGTGGAGAGACATCTATAGATCAGAGCAGAGCATATCTTGGGGTTCGAGAACGTGCAGGCAAACTGGCTCAGCAAAACTATGGTGGACCACTCAGAATGGCATTTACACCCAGACTTGTTCAAGGAATTATCACACAGGTTCGGGAGACCAGTCCTGGACTTGTTTGTGTCCCCTAAAAATACACAACTTCTGAGATTTTACTCAAGATTCCCAACACGGGGGGTGGAAAGGGCCAATGCCCTTCGAGGAACGTGGTCCAGGGAGCTACTTTATGCATTCCCCCTACTTCCATTGATACCGAGAGTAATCAAAAGAGTGATAGAGGAGGGGGCGGAGGTCCTACTCGTAGCACCCCACTCGCCCAGACGATCGTGGTACATAGATCTGGTAGATCTGTCAGTAGCCAGACCATGGAGAATCCCTCCAAACAAAATAGCATTGAGCCAGGGGGCAGTACAGCACCCAGAACCACAATGGCTTCAATTGACTGTCTGGCACTTGAGAGGGCTGTACTGAGACAGTTAGAATGTTCAACCAACATAAAACAGACACTCCAGGCCTCTAGGAAGCCATCAACCAATAGGATTTATGATGCTACCTGGAGAGTATTCGAGGGTTGGTGTTCTAAGAAGCAGCTTGACTCAACCACAGTGTCGGTGACACAGGTTCTGGAATTTCTCCAGGAGGGTCTGGAGAAGGGCCTGGCTCCCAACACCTTACGTAGGCAGGTAGCAGCGATAGCATCAGTGTTGGGGTGTGGAACTTCAGAATCCCTGGCATCCATTGGTTAGGGTTAGGGTTCATCAGAGGAGCAACCAACTTAAGGCCACCTGATACACAGGTACCCCACCTGGGACTTGACCACGGTGCTGAGGGCACTCATGACAGAGCCATTTGAACCACTGAGGCCAGTTAGCTTGCATTTGCTCACCCCTAAGGTGGTCTTCCTAGTGGCCATTACCTCGGCCAGAAGAATATCCAAACTAGTGGCCTTATCTGTAAAGGAGGACCTTTGCATCTTCCACCCAAACAGAGTAGTATTAAGGCTGGATCCAATCTTCATTCCGAAGGTGAACTCTATGTTCCATAGAGCTCAGGAGATAATGCTACTGGACTTCTGTCTGGTCCTGGTCCATAGCTTCGAAAAGAAGTCACATTCTTTGGACGTAAGGAGGGCAATGTGTATATATATTAAGAGAACAAGTACCATTAGGAAAATGGAATCATTGTTCATATCAATCAAGCCAGGTTCTTTGGGACAAAAAGTTTCGCCAGCGACCATAGGTCGGTGGATCAGAGCATGCATTGGAAAGGCTTATGAGAACCAGTTGTTACCACTGCCAAGCAGAATAACAGTGCACTCAAACCAGAAGTGCAGCCATAATGGTGGCTTGGAATACACAGGCCTCTATTGAAGAGATCTGTAAGGCAGCAATGTGGTCATCACCATCTCCATTCATCAGGCACTATAAGTTGGATACCTTCGCGTCAGCGGAGGCAGTATTTGGAAGAAGAGTGCTACAAAGCATTCACACGGAGGTGGGAGCTCGGGACCAGTCTACTGCCCACCCTTAGGACAGCTGGCTTGGGTATGTCCCACGTTTTGGATTCTCCAACCCATACAATTGAGAAAGAGCATTGGTTCTTACCTGAAACGCATCTTCTAGTTGTACAGGAGAAGAATCCAAACCCACCAAGGTGAACATCGGTCCTGAGCTCAGGATCATCAAGAAAAGAGCACCAAGAAATCTCCAAGTCAATCATTAGCCTTCATCAAAAACTGTGTATGTGCAGTGGAAGGAGGCAGGACTAAGCTTTGATTGACTCAGTCTTCAAGCAAGGAAGCAGAGACTACCCATGCTGAATTGACATGCTGAAAATACTTTGGAAGCTCTTTCCTTAAGTTACCTTGGTTGAAATCTCCTAAAATAATGGGAAGAGAATCTGGGTATTTGGTTTCAGCCTCCATAGTCTGGTCAGCTAGACTTTGTAGTGCCTTGTTTACACAAGCTTGTGGAGGAACATACAGAGCAATTAGGAGAAATGAGGAGAACTCTCGTGGACCCCAGTACTCTTCAATATCTTCATAAATTACTTAGATGAGGGAGTAGAAGAGGAACTCATCAAATTTGCAGATGACACTAAGCTGGCAGGAATAGCCAACACCCCAGAAGACAAGTTCAGGATCCAAAAAGTTCTTGACAGACTTGAACAATGGGCCTTATCCAGCAACATGAAATTTAATGTGGAGAAAAGAAAGTTTTTATGGGCAGGAAAAACCAAAGGTGTACAAGTACAGATTAGGTGAAACTTGGCTCAAAAACAGTGACTGTGAGAGGGACCTTGGAGTCTTAGTGGACAATCACTTAAACATGAGTCAGCAGTGTGTGGCGGCAGCCAAAAAAAGCTAGTATAATTCTTGGTTGTATAAACAGAGGCATAGAAACAAAATCATGTGAAGTATTAGTACCGCTTTATTAAGTTTTAGTAAGACCACACCTGGAATACTGCATCCAGTTTTGGTCACCACATTACAAAAAAGATGTTGAGACTTTGGAAAAAGTGCAAGGAAGAGCAGCTAAGATGATTAAAGGCCAGGAGACTAAAACACACCCTGTGCAGTAATTAGGCAAGTGAGTATTTTGACCATATCATCCTTTATATGCATATTTTCCACCTCCAAGCTGTATAAACTTAAATGCTTAGTGGATATAAGCAGATCAGGTGATGTGTATTTGTGTAATGAGGGAGGGTGTGGCCTAAGGCGATCAATACCCTATATCAAGGTGTGCATAATTCTTTGTCCTGTTTCAGCTGTCTATTATCTTTTCTCATTAAACAATATTTCTCCTGTAATCACTGATTGGAGTATGACGCCTTTATATCTTTCCCCTAAAATTGTAACACTTAATATAATACATAACTTCCGTTCGGATTCTGCTTGGTACATTCTAAAACTACACACTGTATTTTAAAAAAAGAAAAAAATTATGAATATATAATATAATTAAAACAACAATCCATACCAATTCAATTCTATCGTTAATATTAATATTCATTTAAATCTTAAACATTTTACACATTACTTTTCAAATAGGTATCATGCTTCTATGGGAACACTTATAAACTTTCCATAGTTACTTCCCCCCCACTTCACTTATATTTTAAAACATTAAGTAATTAAAATGTTCCCATTCCTTCCTAATTCAATTCTCTCATTTATTTCATTTCATTTATTTTGTTCACAAAAGTTTCACTGAATTACACTGACTATTTTATCCCACTTTTTAATCATATGTTGTTTCCAATTTTTCTAACATTATTTCTAATACAAATATAACAATACAATCTTATGTACCTTTGCAGAATCGCTTTTTCAGTTAAATTTTCACCCATTATCTCTGAATAAGTCCTGTTTCTTTACATCTGGCTCCAAACCTTTGTAACTTCTCTTCCCTCCCTCCCTCCCTTGCTTCTTCTCTCTCCCCTTTTTACCCCCTTGTCTCTCCACCTCCATTTCCCTCTTCTGTGTTCCCTCTTTCTGTTCCTTTCTAACATTATATCCACTTTTCACATTATTTTTCCCTTTTTTGGCTGTTTTTTTAGGTCTTAAATTCTCCATTCTCTTTTTCCCCTTTCTTCCCCAGATAAAGTTACTTGTTCATTGAAGATGGCTTCTTCTTTGTCCCAATCTTCTTGTTGCACAGTCTTTTCTTGTAGTTTCTCGTAGGTACAGATCGCCATTTCTAAGAATTGAAAAACGGAGCCAAAAAAGCCCTTCCCTTCTTGTTCCTCTTTTTTATATTTTTTAAATTCCATTTTCAGTTCATCCACAAGTGATGCCATTGTAAAAATTTTTTTTTAAACAACCACCCAATTGTTTTTAGTCATTCAAATATAATTTCCAGAAGACCCAAAGTCACCAAGCAATCCAAATACACACAAGCTGTTTCTTTTAACACTTTCTTTTTTTTTTCACTTTCTCTTCCTGGGGTTACTATTTAGTTGCAAAGTTCCAGTTAAAATGTATCTTTTAGAAGTCTTATTAAGATTTAACTTTAGATTCTTTTGAATTCTAGGCAGACTCCTCCTTCCAAATCCTGCCCGTATACTTTTCTTCTCCCTTCCCACTTATAGTGAATTTTTTTTTTTATCGTTCAGAAATCTTTATTGTCCCCTTGGCATTTAATTATATTTCCAGTTTAATTACCTATTGGTGCCAAAGCAGGTTTTTCTGATTTCTCATTCATCTCTCTTCGCTGTCAACGTAAGGAAGGAGAGTGGAAAAAAAAAAACTTTCCCTTTTCACTTTCATTCGCTGCTTCCGAGTCTTCTTTGGGAGCGATGTATCTTTTATAAAATTTAAATTCCAGGATACCTTAGTTGTTGCTTCTTATCCTGGTCAGCCAAAACTTTCACTTCTTAACTTCCTCCTGCACTTTCTTTTCCGGATGAGTGCTTCTTTGAGGCGGACATTTCTGACCGCTGCTCTTACCGCCTTCGGGAAAGGGAGGAAAGCTGAGGAGGAAAGATGCGGCTTTCCTCGACCCTGCTGGAATCTCCCCTCTCTTCACCACCTCTACGAGGTGGCTTAGCCCCGAAGCCAGCTGGCTCAGATATGTAACCCGGGATCAAGCTGCTTTCAAAAAAGATGTTTTATTTTTTTATGTTTTATGTTTTGTTTGTTTATGTTTGTCTTTAAAAATCAATAAAATTTTCAAAAAAAAAAAGGTGTGCATAATTATTAGGCAGCTTTTCCTCAGGCAAAATTGGCTAAAAAGAGATTTAACTGACTCTGAAAAGTCAAAAATTGTAAAAAGTCTTTCAGGGCGATGCAGCACTCTTCTCCCCCCACCCCCCCAGCAGAGCAAATGTTTAATAGTACTGGCGTTCCGTTCAGTGGTCTAAGTTCTGCAGTCAAGCTAAGATCCAGTTAGCATTTTTACTGGAACCTGAGCAGGCATGAATAACATTAGAAAATTTCCCATCTTTCCCTTGCTGTCCTATATTCCCCAGTTTCTTCAAATGATTCAGATTGTAAAACAATATTATTATTAGATTTTTCCTCACCTAGAATTTTTGTCACTGTGAACAAGCAGGATATGCCATTGCCGTGATGGTGAACCTATGGCACGCGTGCCACAGGTGGCACGTAGAGCCCTCTCTGTAGGCATGCGAGCGGTCAGCCCAACTCAGATCCACCGCGCATGCGCGCCTCCTAGCTGATTTTTAGGTCTAGATCACACTGCCCTCCCCATCCCATTTTCAAAAAACCCGGCCAATCTGTTCAACTTTTTACCCCACTGGCTGGCCCCACCCCACCGTATCTGCCTCTCCTGCCTCCAGAGTCACACGCGCTGCCTAATGGATCTTTGGCTGCTCTCTGGTTCCTGCTCCTTGCTTGTTGTCGTTGCCACCGCTTGCTTGCTTGACTGCCCTGACTCCTTGCTTGACTGCTGTGGCCTGCATAATTTTTGGTAAGTTGCTGACTTTGTGCCCCTCCTCACTTGCTTGCCGTGGCCCGGGCCCAGCTGCTCCCACTCCTGACCCTCTTGCTGTTGGTGCCGTTGGTGCCCGCATGCAGCCCTGGGACATCCTCCCCCTTGTCAGCCAGGAGTACTGCCGCCAGTCGCTCCCCTGTGCCTGCCTTCCTCACGCCCCCGGCAGCTTTTAACAATGCCGCAAGAAACATCTGGGATCCATGTGGGCTGGGGGGTAGGGCAGACATGGCTGGCTGGACGCTGCCCTGAGCGTGATTCTGGCAGAGGAGGAGCAGGTATCCTTGCGCCCCTTGCCCGCTCATACCACTGCCACCAGGAAAGGCCGGTGGTCCACAGCGCACCCGTGTTGGCAACAGGGGTGATACACAGAGAGAGAGGGTACCATGTGGGAGATCGCGGCATTGGAGCCCTTCCCAGGTGTCCCCTGGCCTGCAAGGGGAGGGCACGATCTCCCATGCTCCCTACCCTCCAAGAACCGCAAAGCACTCATCTCCCCTCTGGTACCCGCTAAGCCGCTTCCTGCCATGCTTCTCTTCCTTACCAGAAGCGCTCGCACGCCCAGAGGGAAGGAGGAGGCTTGGCGAAGGCCAGAGGGGTGGTCAAGCCTCCCCCTTGCAACATCTTCGGCATCTTTGGGCATCGCTGGCAGTCGCTTCCTGCGGCTCAGGAGTTCCGCACTCTTCCCACTGCTGCTCAGCCTCTTCAATGCATGAAGGCAAGAGGCAGCAGCCACGACGTGGGTTTGCTAGGCAGACTGCAGGAAAAAGATCACACCTGCCCTACTTGGCCCTGCCCCTGCACACCTGTCTACCCTGTGTCTTGTTTAAAGCTCTTGTTTAGCTTAGCTCTGAGACAAAAAAAAAAATCCTGATCAGAGGGACTTCTACCCCTAAGCAGGAGAGAAAGCCACGGTCACCTGGAGTGACTTCCCTTGAGTGTGGAGAAAGGTTGCGATTTAATCCCCTTTACACTCCGAAAGGCCCTTATACCCTCCTGCCTTCAAATCTTCAAAATATTTTTTCTCTAATTTTATAGGTATATTTTGGAAAACAAAAATTATTTTTGGTAGAATGTTCATTTTTATTGCTGCAATTCTCCCCATAAAGGAGAGTTGTAGGTTTTACCATCTTTCTAATTCCTTCTTTATTTGATTGATCAAATTAATATAATTGTCCTTAATTGTTATGCACCTTGCTGCTATCTGTATTCCCAAGTATTTCACTTTCTTCACTATTTGAATGTTTATCTTCTCAACCAAATCATTTTAGTTTTATCTTGATTTATTTTTAATCCGGCTACTTCCCCATACTCTTCCAGTACTTCCATAAGCCTTGGGCCCGATTGCAGTGGTTCCTCTATAATAAATACAAGGTCATATGCAAAGACCTGTAATTTATAAACTTCTTTCTTGATATTTAATCCTCTGATTTGATTATCTTTTAGAATCATTCTCGTCAATACTTCTAGTGTTAATATAAACAGTAACGGTGATAGCGGACATCCTTGTCTTTTGCCTTTCTTCATTCGGAAGCTTTGTATCGCTTCTCCATTTACTATGACTCTGGCCTCTTTTTTAGCATATGTAGCTCTGAATATATTAATAAAATTATCACCAAAATCCATATAATTTAACTGTCTTAACATAAAGTTTCAATTAACATTATCAAAAGCTTTTTGTGCATCTAGAAATAACAATGCCACTTCCTTTTTACAATTAACTTCATAATATTACAAAATGTCTAATATTCTCATATTATTTCATATTTGTCTTTTTGGGAGAAATCGATTTTGGTCAACATGTATAAATTCATTCAAAATTATTGCCATAAATATTTTATAATCTGAATTCAATAGCGATATGGGTCTGTAATTTTTAATCATTCTTAAATCCACACTTTCTTTTGGAATCAACACTGTATTTGCTTCGGTCCATGACAACGGTGTTTTTGCTTCTTTTAAAACTGCATTAAACACTTCTAGTAATATTTGGCCTAGTGAGTGCTTTAGTTCTTTATATACTTCTACCGGTAATCTGTCGGGGCCTGGTGTTTTATTCTTCTTCTGTTTTTTCAATATCTCTATTAGTTCCGACATTTTTATGTCTGCATTTAGCATACTTTTTTATTTCTTCTGAGATTTTTGGCAGCTCTGCTTTCTTCAAACATTGTAGTATCTTTTCTTCAATGGGGCATTCATTATCATCATATAGCTTCTTATAGAAACACTGAACTATTTTGTTCTTCTCTTCAGTTTGGTAACAAATAATTCCTTCGTCGTTTTGCAGTTTATTAATCCAACTTTTTTCCTTTTGTTTTTTGAATTTATATGATAACCGTATCCCTGGTTTATTGGCATTTTCAAAAAAATTTTGATTGCTCCTTTTTATTTGTTGTGCTAAATCTCCTTTCTCAAGAATGTTCAGTTTATGTTTAACTAATTCCATTTGTTGCTTTAAACTTCCTTTCTGTGGTTCCCTTTGTAGTTCTTCTAGTCTTCTGAATTTGTCTTCTAGGCTTTCTTGTTGTTGTTTATTCTTTTTATTTTCTTTTGCCATATAAGCTATGGCCACACCCCTCATTTATGCCTTTGTGGTGTCCCATAGATTTTGTAAGTTTGTATCCTCCTTATTTTCCTGGAAGAACAAACATAGTTGCTCTTCCATCTTCAATTTAAATTCTTTATGTTTTAGGATCGATCTTTTTAGGGTCCATCTGCCCATCTTTTTCTTCCCCTTCCAGCTGCCGAGCCGACCGGGTGTGCAAAATGGCTTCCTGTAGCGCACAGCTGTTTCCTAGCCACTCGATCGGCTCTACAGAGAGATTTGGAGCCGCGGTCTCTTGGAGGTGGACTGGAAGAAAAGGACAATTGGCGGAGTGAGTTTTAGGCAGCAGCCGAAACTCAAAGGCTGAAGAGGTCCTGGTGGATCGAGGGAAGAGGAAAGCAGCCCGCAATGGGTGCCACAGAGGCTTGACAGCTGGACAATGAAAGCGGTGAAGCAGCAGAACAACGGAGCGACCGGAGCTGGCAGAAATCAGACTCGATGAGAAATGTGAGTGAATCTGGGAGAAAGAACTCTCCGGAGGATTCCCCAACGGATTAATGGCTAGGAGAAGCCCAAGTAGAAAGAGGGAGGAGGGTTCCCTTCCCCCTCTATGACAGTGGCAAAGAAGATTTTGGGGGAAATTAGGAATCCCAAAACAAATTAAGAGCAAGGAAGAGCTGCACTAATAGGAAAAGTGACTGCAACAATTCAAGAGAGACCCTGGCCAGAGTTTTTTGAGGATTTTACAAAAAGACGTAACAACCTTTAAGAAGGGAAAACTGATTAATATGTGGAGTTGATTGACACTTTGGAC
The DNA here is from genome assembly GCA_033807585.1 of Hydrophis major. Lineage (NCBI taxonomy): Eukaryota > Metazoa > Chordata > Lepidosauria > Squamata > Elapidae > Hydrophis > Hydrophis major. Next base: position 6,022,108 of record JAUCBL010000017.1, read on the forward strand.
AGTGACAGAGCAGTTTTTGTACAGAACACTATTATAGAAAAAGCATAAGAGAGACATCTGGCCATTTGTTGGTCAAAAAGGAAATTATTTGCAAAGCAATTGACTGAGGAAACTGCATATTGAATGTTATTTACGCTTGTGGATCTTTGCTATTTGGGACACTTTTGGAAGAAGAAATAAAGATTCTATAGCAGTGGTGGTTGAGAAAGAAGAAAGAAAAGAAACAGTGTTGAAGGACATTTCTGAAACTGAGAGAAAATCCTGGGAGACAAAAATAACAAAATTGATTAGGTATCAAATACAGGAACTTGTGTAACCTCTGAAGTGAGGGATAATATAAGAATATCAACAACGCTAGTACTTTTGGTATATTTCTGATGTATCATTACTATATCATTATTATTACTATTATTAAAATAGAACTATAGTTTATAAAGTTTACGCAGGCTATGTGATTGAGAACTGGGTGTGATAATAATCACAAAAAACAACCAGAGACAATAAACAGGAGCTTTATTATTAAGGTTTTGCAAAAGGGAATTTTGCTCATGGCAGAAGACAATTTTCCCCAGGAGGGCTGGGGTTTATATACAAGTTCAAATATACAGTCTCTGCCCCTTTCCTGGGTTCACAATCTATCCAAGCTACATAGCTCCCTACGCCACATCCATATTTTTGTCACGTAATACCTGTTTCCTTGTCCTTGGAAACTACCCTCGTTCTCATGGCTTCTTCCTGTTATGGTCCTGTTCTGACCTTCTGTAATACAACAGATCATTAACCAGTTTCTTTTGGGTTATGATAACCTAGCATCTCCTTCTCATATCCTTATGCCAAAAAATACAGACTTGCCATTACTTGAGAACATAACAAGTTACAAAACAATACATGTTTATTAGATATAGTTAAATAACTGTCCAATAATCATTTCATAGTTCAAATATTGGATAAACATGGAATCTCTTCTGTTCTTTATTTTCTCACAATATATAATTTCCACATATAACACCGGGTGATATCTTGAGATTAATATTTATATTTAATATATCCCAATATTTGTTAAACAACATAATTTAAAAGTATCTCTTTTACTGTTACTTATTCTCTCTATAGATATTTCTACTGCTACTGGATATTACATGTACGTAATTTATACGAGGGGTCTCCAATGTTTTGGACCTCAGGGACCACCAAATTCATGATTTTAAATCCCACGGACCACTAGCATGCCACTCACTGAAGCTCCTGGACTCTCACTGATGGGATGGAGTCCTTCAGGCACTTAGCTTAGCTGCCTGTTTCTGCAACCTTAAATACTCAAAAGAGTCATTTGGACCCGTTTCCCACAGAAAACAAAACACTGGAATCTCTCATATCTCTTTCTCTCATCTCTCTCTCTCTCTCCCACCCTCCTTCCCTCCCTCCCTCCCTGCCTTTCTTTCTCCCTCTTTCTCTCTGTATCTTGTCTGTCTCTTTCCCTCTCTCATTCTTTTTATTCCTCTTTCTCTGTATCTTGTCTCTCTCTCTTTCCCTCTCTCTTCCTTTCTCCCTCTCTCTCTGTCTTGTCTCTCTTTTCCTCTCTTTCTCTCTCTCTCTCTCTCCCTCCCTTTCCCACCCTCTCCATCTTTCTCTTTCTCCCTTTCTTCCCCCCTCTGTCTTGTCTCTCTCTCTTTCCCTCTTTCTCCCTTTCTCTCTCTCTCTCTCTCTGGTCTCTTTCTTTCCCTCTCTCTCGCTCCTTTTCTCCCCCCCTCTCTCTCTCTCTGTCTTGTCTTTCTCCTCCCCCCTTCTCTCTCTCTGTCCCTGGGGGTGGGGGTTGGGGAAAGGAATCTGAATTGGTGCTGGGTGGTGGGAATCTGATGTCTGAAGGCCGACGAGCCACGTGCTGAAGACCAGATAGCTGGCTGGGAAGTGGGGCAATCCTGCAGTCTCCCTAGCAAACCTGTGTCGTGGCTGCTGCCTCCTGCCTCCATGCATTGAGGAGGCCGAGCAGCAGCAGGAAGAGCGCAGACCTCCTGTGCCACAGGAAGCAGCTGCCAGCAATGCCCTCAGATGAAGATGTTGCAAGGGGGGGTCTCGACCTCTCCCCTCAGGAGCCGCAAAGCACTCACTGCCCCTTTAGTACTTGCCAAGCCTCCTCCTCCCCGCTGGGCATGTGAATGCTTCTGGCAAAGAGGAAGAGAAGCACGGTGGGAGGAGGCTTGGCGGCTGCCAGAGGGGTGGTGAGCACTTTACAGCTTCTGAAGGGAGAGGCATAGGAGATCGTGCCCTCCCCTTGCAGGCCAGGGAACCCCTGGGAAGGGCTCCGATGCCGCAATCTCCCACACGCTACCCTCCCTCCCCATGCACATCAGTCCATCCGCCACCGATATCACCCATGTTGCAGACACGGATACGCTGCAGACCACCAAAATTTTCTCACAGATCACCAGTGGTCCACGGACCACCGGTTCGCAACCTCTGATTGATATAATTACAACTAGATAAACAGATAGGCTAGATAAATTAATATAAAGAACAAAGAAACTGAATTAAAATAAGGTTGATGAATTTGAAATGGAACGGATAAGTAAAAAGTGTTAGCGTTGTTAGAGTTGTGGGGTGATACAATAGAGGGAAGAAGAAGTGGGGGTGTTGGCTGGAAAAGATTAAACATGAGCGTTACAAATCTATCTAAGATTGGGACAGGGAGGAAATAAGTGGCACAGACCTTGTCAGCTACCTCAAGTCCATCTAGTCAAAGGTCGATCAAAGAATTATTGCAAAAGGACACGTCTAACTCGTTCAAAGATTTACAGGCCATGCTGCAATCAAGGCAGGAAGCCATGTCGAGAAATCACAAGGAAGTGGAGAGATTGGGGAGGTAAGAAATGATACAGACGAACTTAAGGAAAAGATGCAAACGATGGTTGGAAGATTGGAATCCTTTCAACAACAAATTATGAGAAATGAACAAAAGCTGCAAGAAATGGAAGAAAGAATGGAAAAAGAAGAGAAGAGTGGAAGAAATAAACGAGAAATTAATCAGGGCAAATAAAGAATTAGAAGCAACGGTCATTGTTCTGGAATCAGAAAAAGCAGCCCATTATTTACATTTCCAGAATATAAAAGAAGGAGGAGAAGATCTACCAGAAATGATGGCAGAATTATTGGCAAAAGCTTTGGTAATAGGAAAGATAGGATATTGATTGAAATGGATGAGATCTACAGAATTCATACCAACTATGCAAGACGCCACAATTTACCGAAAGAGATCCATGTTAGATTAGTTAAAAAATCAATTAGAGATGAGATTCTCCATAGGACAAGAGACGACCCATTATAGTATAGGGGGAAACAGCTGAAAGTGCTGAAGCAAGTGCCAAAAAGAATTAGGGACCTAACGAAGACCGTACCAATTCTTGACATCCAAATTGACCAGACACAATATTAATTTTAGATGGCTGACTCCGGAGGGAATAATGATCACATGGCAGGAAAAGAGAGTTAGAGTGGACACCCTGGACAAAACAGAGAAGTTCCATAAGCAGATTTTTGGCAGTGAAGAACTAGAAGAAGGAGAAGTAGAAGAAGAAAGATGTTGGGCTCCGTTAGGGATGATAGATGATCTGAGCCTGTCAGCACATTTGCAGGAGTAGCCATCGCACCCTGCTGATGATAGATGCTTCTGGGTAATTGCGACAGCTGCAGCGTCAGAGAAGTATGATGTGCAAAGGGATCCTCAGTCTTCTGTAACTTGAAGGGAAACTCCTATTTGTGTTTGATGGATTGTTGGAGGTTAATTAGATGATTCTGCCAAAGCCAAACTGAAAGAGAATAACAGCCGGTGCAGCTGTTGAAACAACTGGGCTGAAGAAACGGGTGATGGGGGGGAGTTTAACTATTTAGTTTACTCTTGGTGAGATAGGAAGCATGAGTGATGGATAGGTGGTAGGGAAGGGATAGGTAGTAGGGATAGGTGGACTTATTAGGTAAACAGGATGATGGGAATAAGGGGCGATTAAGGGAATAATTAGGGGTGTGGATAGGAGATAGAAGCGTTTAGGTGGGTGTGTTTATACCTTTAAATAACACTGTAAGGCAGAAGCTTCCAGTGCTAGCCTAGACCTGTTGGGATACCGTTCTTGTCAGATGGAAAATTTGTTGTTTGATATTAAAACCCTTGAAACCTGCTTTCTGCTCTGCATGGTGGTTTGTGTGCAAATCTGCAAGTTTTCAAAAACCAGCTGAGAAAAGAGAAGAAGAGTCAAGAATATTGGTTAGAGAAGAGAAAGATGCACAAGTTAGAGAAAGAGAAAATTAAAATTAGCTGATTAGAGTGGGACACTTTGAGCCTAGAATATTGCACCTTTTCACAATATTCTAATTTTCTGAGATTGTGGATTTAGGGTTTTCATGAGCTGTAAGCCATAATCATTGCAATTATGACAAATCACGGCTTGAACTATCTTGCTTTGAATGTAATGAGTCTATCTCATATATTAGGTTCACCTTTTAAGTTGCATTCCTGAAATAAATGAACTTTTGCATGATATTCTAATTTTTTGAGTTTCACCTGTATCTGTGTAGTTGATACTGGATGAAATGCTCAAAGCAAACATGGAAAAAAATTCCTCACAAGAAAAACAGTTGTTAATTCAGAATCTGTATAAATATATTATTTTACTGCAATTATAATGTATTTTAAATATAAATACATTGCTGATCTGAACAAAATCCCAACAAATTGGAGTTTGAGCCTTTTGTTCGGTGCTTCAAGACCACAAATGAGAAAAGATAACCACTGTTTGATAGTTAAGATTTTGTTCAAACTGGACACCCTTAATCAGGGGTCTCCAAACTTGGCAACTTTAAGACTTGTGGACTTCAACTCCCAGAATTGTCCAGCCAGCTATGCTGGGAGTTGAAGTCCACAAGTCTTAAAGTTGCCAAGGTTGGAGACCCCTGCCCTAAATTATAGTGCCAAACTGTAAAATAATAGCTGGAAGTTTTCCCTCTATTCATGAAGGATCACTCAATTAGATGCTGATTATATGAATGCTGTGGTTATTCAAAGTGGCCTGTTGGATTTCCCAGCGTATCACTGTTATCTATATATACTGCATTTCTTCATTTTCCCTAGAAGTGCAAATGACTGTAGGGGTGAAAATACAGTATTCCTACTGCAATAACAAGCAGTTTAATTCACTCCATTCATTTCAGAACCTATCGTATTTGTTTGCATTGCAATGATAATTTTGTACTGCTTTTTGAATTATAAGCTGCATTAAAACAGCATTTTTCAGATATATATATATTATTGTTTACATATAAATATATTGAATACAGTGTAATTGTCCTAGCATTCCACTTACGTAAAAACAAAATAACATATATACATTTTAAACAATGCTAGTGTTGTACAATAGTTTCTGACCATTCTAATATGTCAATTTATCACTCTAGTACTTACATTCCTATAACAATATTAAAAATAATATCTCTTTCCATGCAGAGGTGGTACTCAGTAGGTTATGACCAGTTCTGGAGAACTGGTAGCAGAAATTTTGAGTAATTTGGAGAACTGGCAAATACCACCTCTGACTGGAGATTTTACAGTGTCCTCCTGCCATGCCCACCAAGCCACGCCCCCAGAACAAGTAGTAAAAAAATTTGTATACCACCATTTCCATGTCTACCTAACCTGATTCTTTCACATTCCAACTTCTACCTCATGTTTCTAACCATTGATAGAACCCATTTCATGTTGAATAGTATTCTGTATCTCCTTTATCTTCTATTTTTATTTTTACTGTTAGTTTGTCCATTTCCACACAGTCTAGTACCGTGATGGTGAACCTATGGCATATGTGCCATAGGTGGCACTCAGAGCCCTCTGCGAGCATGTGAGTGGTCGGCCCAATTCAGCTCCACTGTGCATGCTCACCTCCCAGCTGATTTTCGGGTCTGTAGATCACACTGCCCTCCCCCATCCTATTTGCAAAAACCTTAACTTTTTGCCTCACTAGCTGGCCCTGCCCCACCTGATCGTAGGATACCGTCTCCAGCTCCATTCTCAGGGAGAGAGAAATAGAGACTTTTGGCTTTATGCAAGGAAAGCACAGAAGCAGCAGCAGTCTTTCTTTCTCTCCCCCAAACTCTGCCAGAAACGAGTCTTTGTGAGGCTTGTCGCGCCGGCACAGCCTCTTGGAGCAGGAGGCCTTGCAGGGTCCCAAAGGCTCGTTTCTGGCAGAGTTTGGGAGAGAGAAAGAAAGAATTTTGATGCTTTCCTTGCGTGCAGCCAAAAGCAGAAGAAGAAAGAAGCAGAAAGAAGTAGTCCGGTGGCCAGGCGAGGCGTGGGGGGCAAGTTAGGCAAGTTCCCCTCCTCTGCACTTTCCCCTCTCCCCTCACTACCTCGTGTTGTTCGCAATGCGAGAGACACAAGATTTGTGTTCCCGCGGGCCATATGGGCAGCGCAGCCTTGTGTTCCCGCACAGCCTGGATTAATTGCTTTGGGGGTGACATTTCTCTGCGGACCACCAAAATTTTCTTGCAGACCACCAGTGGTCCCTGGTCCACTGGTTGGCGACCACTGACCTATAGAACATTTTATAGAGATTTTCCTTATATGTGGCCATTGTCAGTTTCTGATTTCTATCCCAAAGCTTTTTCCAATTGTCCAAATCTATATTATTTCCAAAAATTTTGGCCTACACTATCATCATCTCTTTATCTTGTTGTTCTCCATAGAGCTGCTGCGAGCATCCAGAGTGGGAGGTGCTCCAGTCTTCACTCTAACAGGCTGAGCTATAATTGAGGAACGCTCCTCCTCCTCCACGTGACTCCTCCACACATTCCCCAGTTTTAGCTCAGCCTCGCTAGAGAAAGGCAGCTTGACAGTTTACTCCTTGGCCGATACAGGTTCTTTTTCTACTATTACAAAATCAGGTTTGATCTCTCCGTTCTCCTTGTCCCCTGCGCATTTAGTTTCGTCCCAAATTTAGTGGAGGAGCATTTTTTCACCCCTCAAGGGGGGAAATAGGGGGATTTGGAGCCCTTTGCCCCCCCTCCCTTTTTCCTCTGCCGCTTTTTCGAGCCGTGCTGCATCTAAGCAGCGGCTTGGGCTCGTGCTTTAGAAAGCGCTATGTTGCGCCTTCCCCCCACGAACCTCTAGAAGGGGAGCTTCTTCTTACAGCCCTCTTAGTTTTTTTTTTTTCCTATTTTCTCGCTTGCAGTTTGTTGTTTTAGAGGGTTTGTGCGCCTCTGGGATAGTTGTGCTGGGGCCGGCGGCCATTTTAGGTGCGCCTCGTGACCGGCCGCCATTTTGCATTTTTGTTATTCCATTCCGATCGTGCTGCGAAATTTGTAAAGGCCCATAGCGGGACCGGCAGGCCGTGTGGAGCCTAAATTTTAAGGGTAGTGTGGTTCCGTGTCCTGTTGCCTTTCCTTCCATTGCTAGTTGGCTGTTCTTTTCTGTTCCGCAGCTCGCTCAGAGGAGCAGGCACTTACTTCCCATTTTTGTTGGGAGGCTGCTTCAGGAGGCCTTTTCCTTGTTGATTGTTGTTTTTTATATATATTATTTTCCTTCCCTGGCCTCCGTGTTCATTTGGCCTCTTGGATGTTTAGGGTTTAGTTCTAAGTTTTCCTTCTTTTATTATTGATAAGTATAAATCAGCAACAGATTGAAAACTGATTATTATTATTAATTTTTTTGTTTGGTCTTGATTGGCACCTTTTGGGCTCCGCTCGCAAAAATAAGAAGGTAAGGGTAAGGGTAAGGTGAGGTAAGGTAAGGTAAGGTAAGGTAAGGTAAGGTAAGGTAAGGTAAAAAATAAATAATAAATAATAAATAGATAGGTACAGAAGAAAAAAATTTTATCCAAAAGGGGGACATGGCCCAACTACAGGAAAACCGGCCTACATTGTAGGTCGAACTCCCAGGCGTGCCAACCGCCCTTTTTTTCTTATATAATACACTTTGGTGTCATGGCAGAAGGCAATCCCAGCGGTCCTTCTCTGAAGGCAAAGTCAAAGACGCATTATTTGCGCAAAAGGGACAAGGACTCCTCCAAGGCCTCTCAAATGGTTGCCTTAAGGCGTCATAAGGCCTTGGAGAAGGAGTTTGACAAACGATCTAAAGACTCACATTCTGTAATCCATGCCACACCCTCTACCTCTTCTCAACCCCCTCCCCTGCCAAGACAACCTTCTCCTTCCAGGTGCTCACCCGCCCGAAGTCAACCAGGCTTTTCGCACTCCTGAAGCGACCTTCACACCAACCGCAGCGGGCCTACGTCCAGAGGACCCGTCCTCAACCATCATTCCGGACAGCATTAGGGAGTGGATGCAACTGGCTATCCGGCAAGGAATAACAGAAGGTATCCAACAGCTATCTAGACCAGGTTCCCAGATGATGGCACCCGAGGTTGAATCTATCTCCGGAAGATCCCTCTCCAGGCCGGCATCACAACACAGTCAGGTACCTTCCCAAATGGATGCCCCTTTCCCGGAAGGGGAGGAGGCCCAAGAAGAGGAAGAAATGGGTTTTGAACCTGTCAGGGAAGAGGAAGGTTCATATAGGGGGTCTCTGCAATATTCTGAACCCTTTTTCAAGGTAGATCCCATGGAAGGGGAGATGTCAGAGGACGAGGGCATTTCTCCTGACCAACCAGTATTTGTAGGCCTGTTTAAGCCTCATTTGTTTAAGTCCTTGCTATTCAAGGCAAAGAATGTTTCGGGCCTGACTTCCCAGTCTCCCTCTGAATCATCTCCAGCGACCCCAGGGGGACCAGAAGATTCGATATTCAGACAGCTGGTCATCGAAACCGAGGTTATTCCACCCCCCCCCCAATCTTTTCCGATTTGGTCACGAGACAATTGGCCTCTGCGGGTCCTCCTCCCGCTCCTTCCAGCCAAGACAAGAGATTGTTTAATCTCGACCCGGAATTTTCTACCATGCTAAACACTCCTGAGGTAGACGACCCCCATAGTGAGACTAGCATCATCATCCAATCCCACTGATGCTCTGGAAGGTCTGAAGCCAGAGGATAAGCGAGCAGAGATGGCGCTGCGGCGAGCGCACCAGTCGGATGCTTGGGCCATCCGGTTGGCCACAGCCGCGTCATTTTTCACTCGATCTTCTATCAGGTGGCTCAGGCAGTTGAAACAACATGTCCCTCCATCAAACACGAGGGCCCATCAGGACATTGCCAAACTCACGGCCGCAGCGGAGTTTACGGCCGATGCCACCTTACATTCTGTGAAATTTTCATCTAGGGCCATCTCCTCGCACATTACTGCCCGAAGGCTACTTTGGCTTAGGCATTGGCAGGCCGACGTTAAGAATAAAACTAAGTTGGCCTCAGCTCCTATAGCGGGGGGAAAATTGTTTGGCCCGGCACTTGAGCCATTGCTGATGGAGAGCCGGAATAAGAAGAAGTTCCTCCCATCACTTTTTTGCAGGCAAGAGTCCAGAGGGTCCCAGCCCTTTCGGAGGGGCTCATTTCGCACCTCCTTCCAACCATCCTTCACCCCTAAGTATCAGAGCTCCCCGACATTCCGGTTGGCCTATCAGGACCGGAGCGATCCGGGAGACAGAAACAAAAGGGGAGGCAGCTACAGGAGGCCCTTCCAGGGTGCAGGGAATAAGGTGCCCTGCCGTCCCAGGTAGTCTTTCAGCTCCTTATCCCATTGGCGGTCGCCTTAAGTACTTTGCCGACCAGTGGGAATCATCCACTTTGGATGCCTGGGTTAGGGACACTGTAAGGTTTGGCCTCTCTCTTCAGTTTCAGTCTGTTCCTCTGGAGTACTTCATGATTTCCCCCCTTCCCAGGGACCCGACTAAGCGGGCTCTCATGGCGGCCGCTGTCAGTTATCTTTCTGATATCAAGGCCATCCAGCCCGTCCCACCTTCACAGCGGGGAGGGGGGTTCTATTCCCTCCTCTTCTTGGTCCCTAAGCATTCTAGGAGTTGGAGGCCCATTTTAGATCTGAAGAGGCTCAATCGCTATATCATCCGTCACAAGTTCAAAATGCATAAATTTCAGTCGATATTACAGGGCACCAGGAAGGGAGACTGGCTTACATCCATTGACCTCTCCGAGGCATATCTCCATATACCCATTCACCCCTTGTATTCCAAATATTTGAGATTTTGCTACAACAATCAGCATTTCCAATACGTGGCCCTTCCCTTTGGTCTCGTATCGGCCCCGAGGACCTTCACCAAGGTGTTGGCAGCTCTGGTGGCTCACCTCAGACACTTCCCTATCCGCATTCACTGCTACCTTGACGACATTCTTATTCTATCCCCTACCCGACATCAGGCCGAGAGTGACACTAAGACCACCCTCTTGGTGCTTCAGGCTCACGGCTTTCTTGTAAACTGGGAGAAGAGTCAGCTTAACCCTTTCACCCGTATAGCTCACTTAGGAGCTGTGATTGATTCAGTTGAAGGAAGGGTCTTCCTTTCCCACGAGAGGCTCAGCAGTATCCAAAAAGCTATCAGGACTATTAGACGGACGAGAAAGGCCTCATTGCTGAAATTGTCCAAGTTGCTTGGAAAGTTAGTTTCATGCATATCGATTATACCCTGGGCACGCTTACATTCCAGATCCTTGCAGTGGTTCCTCCTGCCTTATCAACGTTCCGGAAGGAGCAACTCAGGCCTCGTGGTGAAGGTTCCTCCAAGGGTTCTCGCCTCCCTCCTCTGGTGGACAAGACCCTCTACCAACAGAGGTCATCTCTTCAAGGAGCCCCAAAGGGTCACTCTCACAACAGATGCCAGCCTTTCCGGATGGGGGCCCCACATGCAATCGCTTTCAGCCCAGGGAACTTGGTCAGCGATCGAGCGGCGCTGCAGCATCAACTGGCTGGAGCTTCACGCAGTATACCTAGCCCTGCGTGACTTCCTCCCTCAGGTGCGAGGGCGCCACGTACTGGTTTTAACAGCAACACTACCACCAAGGCCCACATCAACCGTCAAAGGGGCACTCATTCCATATGCCTCATGTGGGAGGCCGAGCGGCTTTGTCGATGGGCAGAGGTGCATCTCTCATCCATCAGGGCGGAACACATCTTGGGGGTCTCAAATGTCCAAGCAGACTGGCTGAGCAGGGCCACGCTGGACCAATTGGAATGGCGCCTACTGTTAAGCCTGGTCCCCCAACCATTGTTAAGGAAACACGCTAAACAGAATGTGCAGCGTTAGTTAGGCAGACAGGTAAATGTGTGAGATAAGTTTGTATGTTAGTTAACACTCAGTAAAAAGCAGATACGCTTGTGCTATCAAAATATAGTTTATTCCATTAAGAGTTATAGCATAGTCAAAAACAGTCCATTAGTCATGTATCATTTCAGTCAGTCCATTCGGGGATTCTCAATTTGCAAAGTCCGTGTTGAATATTCAATGTCAGTTCACTTACAATAAATCAGTCCGTATTATCTCTTCTCACCGTTGAGAAATCAACACTCCTTTCTCTCTCCTGTTCCAGTAGGAAAAAACGCAGTCATCAATCCATCCAGTAATTAGGGATCATTAAGCCAGAGAGCGAGCTGCCGTTGTCTTGCTCCTTTTATGGTGCTTTTACAACCACACCTTTAATTACATTCTTGCAGTTAAAGTTACACACACTTTAACTAAGAAACCATGATAACTTATTTATTATTTTACCTTAACCAGTTAGGGTAAACAATGTTATCCCTAACACCTACACCCCTCGTTGTTCAGGGAGGCAACAGTGATGTTCGGTCAGCCCTTGGTGGACCTGTTCGCATCTCCACTCAATGCCCAGACACCGAGATTCTTCGCGCGTTACCCCACCGACGGGGCAGAGAATCACGATGCCCTGCGATGCCCCTGGCCCACCGGGCTTCTGTACGCCTTTCTCCCCCCCTCCCGTTGATCCCCAAGGTGATTCAGAAATTGATGTTCGAAAGGGCAGAGGTCCTCCTGGTAGCCCCATATTGGCCCAGGAGACCATGGTTTGCAGATCTTCGCAATCTGTCAGTGGCCCCACCGTGGAGGATCCCCCTAGACAGGATCTCTCTGTCCCAGGGACCTCTTCAACATCCAGACCCACAGTGGCTTCAGTTAGCCATCTGGAGGTTGAGCGGGAAAGACTAAAAGATGAGGGCCTCTCATTTCAGGTCATCAATACCATCCTGGCGGCAAGGCGGCCCTCGACTACCTGCATTTATAACGCCACCTGGAACATCTTTTGCAGGTGGTGCCATAAGTCGTCTGTTGATCTGCTCTCTCCTTCAATTGCACAAATCCTGGCCTTCCTACAAGACGGGTTAGACAGGGGCCTCTCCCCCAACACCCTGAGAAGACAGGTCGCAGCCCTGTCAACGGTGGTCGCTAGCAGCTCTTCTGGCTCACTTTCCCACCATCCTCGCATAAGGGCTTTTCTTAGAGGGGCTTCCAATCTGCACCCCCCAGTGATTCACAGATACCTGACCTGGGATCTTAATAAGGTTCTTATGGCATTAACTAAACCTCCCTTCGAGCCTCTCAGGGAGGCGCCACTTCAGTTTCTCACATTCACAGTGGTGTTCCTTGTGGCGATAACATCGGCAAGAAGGATGTCTGAAATAGCAGCTCTATCCGTGCGAAAGGACTTATGTGTTTTCCACACTGATCGGGTGGTTCTGAGACCAGACCCCACCTTTATGCCTAAAATCAACTCGGCATTTCACAGAGCTCAGGAATTGGTTCTGCATAATTTTTGTCCCAAGCCTTCTCAAGAAAGGGAAAGGCAGTGGCACACTCTCGATGTACAAAGGGCACTTCGTATCTACATCTATCGTACATAGTCTATCAGAAAGTCAGAGTCGTTATTCCTGTCCTTTCAGCCAAAGACGCTGGGCTGCAAGGTATCCCCGTCTACAGTTGGCCACTGGATTAGAGCTACCATATCCAAGGCCTATTTGGTTCAGGCTCTCCCTGTTCCTAGTGGGATCACCGCTCACTCTACAAGGTGTGCAGCCACCTCGGCAGCCTGGGCTACTCAGGCGTCGATTCAGGATATCTGTCGAGCAGCCACCTGGGCGTCTCCGTCCCCCTTTATCCGACACTATAAAATCGATGTTTATGCCTCAGCTGAGGCATCCTTTGGCAGGCGAGTCCTTCAACAGGTGACAAGAGACCCAGAGGTGATTCTGGACCAGACGGAGTCCCTCCCGTAGGACAGGCCATGCTTTGGTATGTCCCACTCTGGATGCTCGCAGCAGCTCTATGGAGAATGGGCGTTGGTACTTACCTGATATGCCCTTTCTCGTCGAGCTGCGTAGAGCATCCAGCCCCACCCTAATTGGTCCGTCTGGTGGGGAATCCTGTTTTGGCCAATGATGTACATAGTTTATAGTTCAGAAGTGTATAATGGTTGACATGAGAGGATAGTTGTTTTCTTCTCGTCTTCGTAAAACTGGGGAACACGTGGAGGAGTCACGTGGAGGAGGAGGAGCGTTCCTCAATTATAGCTCAGCCTGTTAGAGTGAAGACTGGAGCACCTCCCACTCTGGATGCTCGACGCAGCTCGACGCAGCTCGACGAGAAAGGGCGTATCAGGTAAGCACCAACGTCCATTCCATTCTATAATTTAATAAGTAATTATATTGTATCTTTATCAATTTGTCATCAGTCCCCACTAATATCTTGACCAATGTTGTTAGTTCTCTATAAAAACCCCGTGTTTTCACATCTTTCACATAACACGATTGTATCTTCAGGTACGACCACCATTCTAATTCCACTGCTTGGTTTTTTAGTTCTAATCTAGTTTTCAATTTACCATTCTCATTTAGTATATTTTTATAAGAAACAATTTTTTTCCCATTGATACATTGGGTGTATTAATGCTTCTAAAGTGGAGAGCCAGACTGGTATTTCCCTATAGTTTTGTTGTTTAATTTTGTCCCACACAGATAATACATTCCTTCCATAATGTCTTTGGAAATATCTATGTGCTGTACTTCTCCCATACCAGAGAAACGCATGCCACCCTAGTTGAAGGTCATGACCCTCCAATAACAATTGTCTTCTATGCCTCAAAGTTATCCACTCTTTCACCCACATGAGTGCAGGCTGCTTGGTAATGCAATTCCCAGTCTGGTAGACTAAAACCTCCTTTCCCTTTTGACTCTTGAAGTAGTTTCAGTTTTATTCTCTGTTTTTTTCTTTGCCAAATAAATTTCAACATTATTTTATTCAACTCATCAAAATATTTTTCTCTAGTTTTATTGGTATTGTTTGGGATAGAAAAAGTATCTTCGGCAATATGTTCATCTTTATTGTGGCTATTCTACAGTTGCAAGCTTTTCCATCTCTCCAGATCCAGCTTAATTTGATGCATTAATTTTGTATAGTTGTCCTCCAATTGTTGTACATCTTGCTGTTAGGTAGATTCCTAAATATTTCACTTTTTTCACTATCTGGATGTCCATTTTCTTTATTAATTCATCCCTCTGTTTGTAAGATTTTTAACTATTATTTTGGCTTTTTCCTTATTTATTTTTAATCCAGCAACCTCTCCATATTCCTCTCATTTCTCTATGAGTCTTGGGCCTGATTCTAATGGTTCCTCTAAGATGAAAGCTAAATAATCTGCAAACGCTTGTAGTTCGTACTTTTCTCTTTGGATTTCCATTCCTTTAATATACTCATGTTGACTGATATTTCTTGTTAGTACTTCAGTGTTAAGATAAATAACAATGGAGATAATGGACATCCTTGCCTTGTACCTTTTCATACTGAAAATTTTTCAGTTACCTCACCATTCACAATCACTTTGGCTTTTTGATTTGTATATATTGCCTTGAACATGTTTATAAATTTATCTCCAAAGTCCATATATCTTTTAATTGATATAACATGAATTGCCAGTTCACATTGTCAAATGCCTTTTGGGCTTCTCGAAACAACAATGCCAATTGCTTTTCATTATGTTATTTGTAGTATTCCAATGTATCTAATATTACTCTTGTATTATTTCTTATCTGCCTTTTGGGTAGGAAGCCATTTTGGTCAGGCTATATGAACTTCAAGAATCTCTTCAGCTTTCTGCTGTTATTGAGGGGAATATTTTGTAGTCGGCATTCAGTTGGGATATGGGTCTGTAGTTCTTTATCTCAGCTACTCTTTGGCACAAATGCTGAGAGAAAATAAGACTCTTCGCTTCAGCATTTTGTAACACAAAAGCTTATTGTTTATTCCTCCACAAGGAGTCTGAGATAATAGCTAAGCAAACAAAATAAAGTTGGATCTAACCCGAGTTTCCTGGGGCTTGATATTTATAATGATTTCCCCTCATTACCCTTCATTACCCCGATTCCCCTTTTTACCCCTGATTACCATTTTTAATGATAATTATTTATATGAACTCAATCACATGAATCGTGGTTAATGCATAGAGCTTCACCTCACAGCATTTTACATAGACCGCATGTATTATTATGATACAACCCAAATGGCATAACGTTAAACTGAAAACTTCCAAGGGGGCAATTAAAAGTAGTTTTCCATTGATCCCCTCTCTCGTATTTGAACTCTATAGTAGGCTTCTCGTAAGTCCAATTTTGTAAAATACCTGCCAGTCGCTAACATTGCTAACAAATCGTTGATCAGTGGTAAAGGATATTCATTGTCTATACAAATAGTGTTGAGCCCGCGGAAATCAACAAAAAGACGTAATCCACCATCTTTCTTCTTGCGAAATAAAACAGGGGCAGCTATATGTGATTTCCTGGGTTGAATAAATCCACGCGCCAAATTTTTATCTATATATTGTCTTTTTTCCTCCATCTCTTTTGGAGTCATGGCATACATTCATGGTTTTGGAAACTGCTCCAGGAATTAAATCAATTGTGCAATCAGTTCTGTGTGGTGGTAATGTTTCACAGTCCTTTTTGCTAAACACATCTGCTAGGTATTTATATTCCTCTGGATAATGTAGTTCTTCAGAATCATCCATAGCTGTTACAACTTCCCTATTATTTACATATGGAGGGGACATAGGGCCAACTGCAATTTGTAACTTCCTAAAACTGTCTTCCCACCATATCGTGGGCTTCCATTTGTCTAGCCATACTAGACCTAAAATTAGTGCCTCCCTCATCTGTGGTACTACAATAAATCGTAAAGACTCCCAATGACTCCCTATCTTTAGTTTGATAGGGATTGTCATTATTGTAGCAGGACTCCCACCTAATAATGAACCATCCACTTGTTCAAAATGCATAGGTTTGGGCAGTTCTTCCACTGCTAACTGTAATTCATCGACCACTTTTTTACGAATTAAACATCTAGTACATCCAGTGTCGATTAATGCTCCATACTGATCCCTCAATTTGCTTGTTAGATTTTCCAATACTACTGGTATAACAAATGGTCGCACAGGATTACTCATCAAATCATCCTCATCCGGACTGTCATCTCCACTATCGTATAACCCCGAGACTACCTTGAGTAGTTGTTTGCCATCAGGTGTTTTCCTCTCACGTCTATTTGTCATTACTTCCGTGTTGGTTCTTTGTGACACCCCTTGAGATCTTTCAGATGTAACTGTCCCTTGTTTCATACCATGGGGCATGATACCACCTGGTAAATTTCTACTTGTGGTGCTAGGAATGCGAGCCACCTGTTTTCTATTATCTAGTTCTATAGATGGACACTCCATTGCCCTATGTCCCATACCTTGGCATCGGAAACACCTCATGGGCCCCATTCCCCTACCAATCCTTTTAGTCTCCTCCCCCACTTTACCCCGTGGTACTACTGCTCCCATTGGTTGTCTTTTGGGCCCTCCAAACGTAGGACAGAACTCCCTCAGTCCCACATGCAACTCCACAACTGTTTTATAGCATTCCCCCAGTTTCTGGGGAACCCCCCTATAAAGACAAGCCTGCCTCAATCCTCTATCTAAACCAGATCTAAATTCTCTAATCAATAGTCTTTCTGGCCAGGTGTGAAACCTAGTTGATAATTTCTGAAATTCTCTGACATACTCCATAGCAGGCCTCCCATCCTGCTTCAATGACATTAATGCTTCTTCATATTGATGTATCCTTGACTAAATTGAACTTTGAGTGCATCCAAAACCAAACCAACATCAACCAATTCCTTTGCATGCACACTATGCAACTCCGCAGCCCAATCGGCAGCATCACCTGTTAACACTAGTTATCGCAACTATAATAATAGACCATTGAGAAGGATAGCAATTTGAATATAATTCTAGGTGGTTCACAATTCGGCTTAAAAATAATACGAACCTATCAGGGTTCCCTTCAAAGGAAGCGTTTATAGGAGGAGGACCACCCCAAACCATTCTTTGGGTCCAATATCCAGACAAAGTGATGTTAGCTTCCATCCATGATGGTGGTATCTTTGTTTCATATAAAACTGCATTGTATTCCTCTAATAATGATTGGCCCAAGGTATCTTGTAGCTATTTATATGTTTCTGCTGGTAGCCCTGCTAGGCAAGGTGTTCTGTAATTTTTTTGTTTTTTGATTGCCTCTGCTAGTTCTGTCATTGTTATCCTCTCATTCAGCATAGATTTCATTGCTTCTGGAACCTTAGGTAAGTTAGCTTTTTCCAGATATTGCAATGTTTTCTCTTCTGGATGTTCCTCATCATCATATAGTTTCCTATAAAAGTCCTGAATAATATTATTTTTTCCCTCAGTTTGGTAATGTGGAGTTCCATCCTTCTCTTGCAATTTACTTATCCATTTTTTCTCTTTCTCCTTTTGCAATTTGTAAGCTTGCCATCTCCCTGGTTTGTTTGCATTCTCAAAAAAGTTTTGTTTCATTCTTTTTATATGTTGTGCCAGGTTTTCTTTCTCCAATGAGCTGTTCAAAACATCCAGTAGTGGGAGGTGCTTCAGTCTCTGTGGGAATAGGCTGGGCTTAATTGTGAGGACACTCCCTCCTCCTCCACGGGACTCCTCTCTAGCGTCCCCCAGTTTTTGCTCAGCCTCGTAGAAATGGGTCGTTGGTTCTCACCTGACACAACCTTTCTCTTTGGGTGGAGATAGCATTCAGGATTGGGTGATCAGTCTCCACTTGCTGATTGGACTCAAATCTTTGAGGACACTCCCTCTGTTGCTAGGGTCCTCCCAGAAATTGGCAAAGGAATATTGACAGACTGACGTGTTCTCCTATAACAATAACATACACCATTTCATTCGGAACAGACCAGAAAAGGGTGGGAGTGAATGCTATCTCCACCCAAAGAGAAAGGTCGTATCAGGTGAGAACCAACGACCCTTCTCCATTGTGGTGGAGATAGCATCCAGGATTGGGACATACCAAAGCTGGCTGTCCTATGGGTGAGCCTAGTGCGCGGTCCAAATCCCCTAGACAGGATGGACCTTTTGAAGAACTCTGTCCAAAAGCTGCCCCAGCAGAAGCAAAAGAGTCCAGCTTATAGTGTCTGATGAACGGAGAATGTGAGGCCCAGGTAGCTGCCCTGCAAACCTCCTCCAGAGAGGCCTGAGTGGCCCATGTTGCTGCCATGGCTGTATTTCTTGTCAAATGGGCCGTTATCCTTGGAGGAACTGCAAGTCCCTGGGCTTCGTAAGCTTTGGATATGCACAGTCTTATCCATATCCTCACAGTTGTTGGAGTAGCCTTGCAATCCATAGTAGAAGGTTGAAAGGAAATAAAGAGGGATTCAGACCTTCTGAAGGGTGATGTCCTCTTAACATAAATCCGCAAGGCTCTGCGAACGTCCAGAGTGTGCCATCTTCTTTCTAATGCATGCACAGAATGCGGGCAAAAATAAGGTAAGATTAGTTCCTGGGCTCTGTGGAACCATGAGCTCACCTTTGGCATGAATGAAGGGTCTAGTCTTAACACCACTTGGTTGGTGTGGAACACACAAAAGTCCTTCCTGACAGATAAAGCTGCTAAATCTGAAATCCTCCTGGCAGAGGTAATTGCTACCAGGAAGGCCACCTTGCAAGACAAAACTGCAAGGAAGTGGACCTCAGTGGTTCAAATGGGGCCTCAGTTCACTTTCGAGGGGTCCCATGTCAGAAATCGATGAACCACTGGAGGCCTCAGGTTTATAGCACCCTTCAGAAACTTGTGGGGACCGTGGGATGTTTAGACAAGAATTCCACTCCCCCCCAAGGACAGAACAGAGGACAAGGCTGCAACCTGCCTCCATAAGGCGTTAGGAGAAAGCCCCTTATCTAGGCCCTCTTGGAGGAAGTCCAGCACCTGTGCAATTGAGGCCCCAGTGGGCCTTGAACACCATTTGTTGAAAGCCTTCCAGGTTGCATCTTCGATGCGGTTGATAGAGGGTCTCCTGGAGGCCTGGATAGTTCTTATTACTCTGGAGGAATAATTGTCCTGGATCAGAGATCCCCGCTCAATCTCCAGGCAGCCAACTGAAGCCACTGGGGCTCTGGGTACAATAATGGCCCTGGCTGAGTGACACTCTGTCCTCCGGTATACTCCAAGGTCTGGAGATGGAGCGATTTACTAAGTCTGCAAACCATGGCCTTCTGGGCCAATGAGACAAGGATAAGTTCTGCTCTTTCCATCACAGCTTCTGGATCACTCTTGGGATCGGGCAGGGGAGGAAAGGCATAAAGTAGCTTCTGTGGCCAAGGGCTGCGTAAGGCATTCGTTCCCTCTGACCCCAGAACTGCAAACCTGGAATAGAACCTCGGGAGTTGCGTTTTGTCCTGGGAAGTGAAGAGGTCCACAGCTGCTACTCCAAATCACTCCAACAACTTCTGAAACAAATTGGGGTGCAAATGCCACTCTGTGTGGTCAATGGTGGCTCTGCTAAGCCAGTCAGCCTCAACTTTGGCCACGTGTACTGAGCTCTGAGCGATACCTGGTGTCTCTCTGCACATAAGCAGAGTTTTTCTGCCTCGAGCATCAACGGCCATGAATGTGTCCCACCTTGGTGGTTAATGTGCGCCTTGGTTGACACATTATCAGTCAAAACCAGGATGTCCTTACCTGATAAGTTTTTCAGGACCAGATGGACCGTCCTAAGGTCTAGCCAATTAATATTATAGCCCAAATCTGCCTGGGGCCATTGTCCCTGGACCACCCTGGATTGAATATGGGCTCCCCAGCCATAGAGACTGGCATCTGTGGTCAGCACTAACCTGTCAGGTTCCTTGAATAAGAGCCCCAGGGAGAGGGCCTCATATGACCACCATCGTAAGGATCGCAAGACCAGAGGAGTCAACCAGACCTGTAGAAGGAAACAACTCTTACCTGTCTTCTGATATGGGAGAAGAAACCATTAGATTGGCCTGGCATGGAATCTAGCCCAGGGCACAATATTGATACAAGATATCATTTTCCCCAGGATCTTGGAAAGCATAGCCAGGAACACCCTGTGTTTAGGTTTTACTTGCCCAATTAACTCCCTGATATTCCCCTGACGTTCCTGGGATAAGGACACCTTGCAGGAAATGGTACCTATTACAGCTCCCAGATGGAGTAGAGAAGTGGTGGGAGTGAAGTGGCTTTTGACCTTGTTAACAGAGAAGCCATGCTCTTGGAGCACCTGAATAGTGATTTCCAAATCCTCTGTTGCTCGAGATGGGGAGGATGACTGGACCAATATGTCATCTAGGTTACACTGGACTGTTACTGGGATGGCCCTGAGATGGGCTGCCAGGGCTGCCAACAGCTTTGTGAATGTTCTGGGGGAAGAGGAAAGCCCAAAGGGCAAGGCCCTATATTGATAGTGCCTCCCATTATAGCAGAACTTGAGGAATTGTCTATGGGCTGGAAGAATGGGGACATGAAGGTAGGCCTCTGTTAAATCTATGGAGGTCAGGAAATCCCCCTCCTTAATCCCCTTGACTGGAGGGAATGCATTTTAAACCGCCTGTATTTCACCCGGTGGTTAAGATGCTTCAAGTCCAGAATTGCCCTCCATCCCCCCGAGGCTTTAGGGATTATAAACAATATGGAATAAAATCCCATGCCCTGTTGGTCTTCAGGCACCGTCTGAATTGCCTGGATTTCCAGTAGGTGCTTAATAGCTGTTTCCATAAGGACCTTTCTCTCCCTGTTCTTGGAAACAGGACAGCAAAAAAAAAACCTCGGGGGTGTAGAGAGGAACTCAGTGGAAAGACCCGAGCTGACAGTCTCCGGTACCCAAGCGTCTGTGGTTACCTCCTCCCAACACCTGGCGAATAATGCCAGATGTCCCCCAATGGGAGGGTTGACATCTAATTTATCTGGGGCATTGGAAGGGATGACCCCCCAGCCCCTAAAAAGGGCCGCTTATTGTTAAATGGGCAATTTCTACCTGTCCTGTCCTGGGGTTGATCCTGCCCAGGGACAAAAGGCCTCTGGGGCCTAGAAAACCCCCCTCCTGCTTCAGGAACCCTATAATAGGAACATCTGAGATAGGGAGTTGATCTTAAATGACTTCTTCTGGACCTGGATGGCAAGACCTTCCCTTTGTCCTTGGACTACACCAGTACTTTGTCCAGAGCCTCTCCAAATAATTGATCCCCTTTAAAGGGAGCAGTGGCCAACCTCCACTTATGTCTCATATCAGCTTGCCGCTGTCTTAGCCAGAGCAGGCAGCGAGAGGTCACAGTCACCCCTATTGCCCTAGATGCAAATCTGGCTGCACTGTGGGTGGCATCAGCTGAAAATTCCACTGCCGCTAATAGCTTGTTCACACGTTGGAGTGATTGCACATCGTCCAGTGGAATTCTCTCTTGTAGCTCCTGGAGCCAGAAAAGAGAGGCTCTGTTGAAAAGGGATGCGGCTGTGGAGGCCCTCACTGCCCATGCTGCTGACAGGTGTGTTCTCTGCAACATCTGTTCAGCTCTCTTGTCCTCTGCTTTCAGCGAGTCCTCAGGCTCCCCAGGGATGACGGTGTTGGCTTGCAGGGCCGCAACTGGGGCATCGACAGTGGGCACTTCAAGGGCCTTGGAGAGGTCACCTCCCACATTGAACAGCTTCTTGTCCAGGGAGGAAGGGCTTGGACCCGCCCCAAGGGATGACCACTGCCTTTGCATGACCGTGGTGAACATCCTTGGCGCAGGGATGACATCTGCTGTTCCTGGTTTTTTTTTTGTGGTTTTTTTTTTTTTTTTGGAAAATAGTGGGTCATTGGGTCTTCAGAAGGGTCAGTAGGCTCCTGTGGTTCAGGAACCAAGCCCCGCCCTGTGGCTTTTTTAGCCTTGAAGAGGAGTTACCTGAAGATGGCTGGTTGGAACAGGCCTGGCATAGAGACTTGTTCAGCCTCATTGAGGCCTTCATCATCAGAGTAATCTCTGTCCATCATTTGCCCACTGTCAGATGGGATGGAGTGGGAGCTTTCAGCAGGGGCATAGAACCCTGATTCTGAATGTAGGGAAAGATCATCCTCATGATGAGACCTGTGTCTCCTACTATGCCTGGATGAAGGGGCTGGAGCCTCTGGAGGCGAATACCAAGTCTGTTTTAAACAGCTGACACTCCTTGCCTTACTGCTTCATTTAAAAGAGCCTGCATGTTAAATTGGAATTCAGGCTCTTACCCCATGACTGGTCTAATGCCAGCTGACATGGAAGCAAATGTGGCGTCTGGAGCCATTCTGGGTCTCTGACCTATAACTGTCAGTTGCTCTGTTGCTGGGCAGACTGAGAAAAAATTCTAATCTCTGAAGCCTCAATAGACTCATATTGCTCTTTAGCTCCCCCTGAGGCCATTTCTATTACTGTACTCCAGTCAGTTTGCAGTTGCCTATCTCCCCTTAATAATGGTCACTCTTCGTTTAGGTGGGAAACTAACTGGGCGCCATTTCTTCTGAAGTTTGGGCTGCTTCTTTTCCTTGAGCCCACAACTTGTCAAGAGCCTTGTCTCTATGGTGTTCGTCCTGCTCAGCTGCCTTGGAGCTCTTTCGAGCCCCTGCAACCTTGTCCTTTGGCTTGGGCTATAACAGGAAGACATCTAGTCTGGGGCTGCTGGGCTTAGAGAGCGTGATGGCCTGCAAGCTGTCTCCTCAACTCTCCTGACAGCGTGGCTAGCGTTCTGCCATTTTTAATTCTGATGCTGTTATTCCAGAGTTTCCACAAGTTATTCTGCAGCCTTCCTATCACTATGTTATCTAAAGGTTACTCTTCTTACCTGACCTGTCAATGTGTGAGGAGATTTCTGCCTTCGCTGCAATCTTCTGCCCCTTCAACGCTGCCATGGTAAAACAGGCATCCACACGGCCGTATTTAAGCCATCAAGAGCCTTGCCAAGCCAAAGGGCAGGGATGTGATGTGGATGGTGTTTCTACACACCTCCTGCAAAAAAACGATCTAGATTGGCCCTTGGCCAATCGTTGTCTGTTGAAATAGTATTCAGTATTTATGATTTTTTTCCCCTATTTGTCAAATTAAATTACTTCAAATTTTGATTCTTTAGGAGAAGAAATTAACACGTTGTCCAGCTGACTGAGCTGGCTGAGTCAATTTCTGGGAGGACCCTAGCAACAGAGGGAGTGTCCTCAAATATTTGACAGACTCAGTCCAATCAGCAAACGGAGACTGATCACCCAATCCTGAATGCTATCTCCATCACAGTGGAGAAAGGCAGTGTTTATTCTTTTCCTTGGCCGGAATAGGAGCAAAGACTACAAAAAACCCTCAGTTCTGATCTCAAATCTATCTCCTTAAGGCTCCACGAGTCATCCGGGAGCCAAAGGGAGCTACCAATGGCTTTTAATTCCATCTGGCCACAACATCGGGGAGTGCTCTCGACGCCCCCAGGGTGGTCAGAGGCAACAGCCTTCAAGCCGTGTCTCCCCCAGCCCAAAGTAACTAGCCCTTGCCATAGCGACTTCCATGCTAGCCGTGCCATTCTGATCAGCGCGGTTTGATTCAAACGGCTCGAGGCTTTTATTTTCCCCGCAGAGAACGCCGATTGGGGTGGGGGCATCAGCGCCCATTTTACCCCTCCTCACTGTTTTAACTTCATTGAGTGAAGCCGTTTGAGGCAAATTCCTCACACGGTGTGGGATTGCTGCTGGCCCGGTCTTTGCACACCAGAATTAACTGCCGGCGCCATTGTACTATTCTTAGACCGCATGGTAGTGCTCAGCACCATATATTGCAGGCCTGTGAGAGGCATTGTCCCCAAGCAGGGTTCTCTTTTCAGGAACCCAGGGGAATTTAAACCCTGTTTTTTCCCCATTCTCAGGGGCCTTCAAGGAGGAAATTAGTTGGCTTAGCCCTCGCAGCCCAACTGATCCAGCAGCACAACAGCGAGCACCAAGGCTTGAGTCCACCTGTGCAGGGCAGCTGTTGTAGGCCAGTAAATTCAACAGCAGTTTTTCTTTCCTTCTGGCCTATTAGGTGTTCTCAAATTTGGCTAATCTGGCAATATTCAGTACAAATTATAATTAATTAACTATTATTGGTGGACAATAACTATATTTTAATTAAAAAAGAAATTAATTAATGTTAATAAAAATATAATGTAAAATAAAAAAGAGGGGAGCATTGTTATTAAGGGCTCCCTGTCCATCCTTGGAACAGGCCCCTGGGCGTGCCAACTGTCCAACATTATAGCTTCTATTAACAGTTATACTGTAATCCTTCTGTCACAATGGCAAGCGGTAGTAGCTCTAGAGCATCAACCTCAAAGGCCATGTCTAAAACCCAGAGAAAGTCAAAACAGTGCAAAGGAACCTCCTAGGCCGTGGAGAAAGACACAAAAAGGTGCCAGAATGCACTGGAAAAGCACATGAAAAAGTACATGCAGGAGGCTGAGAGAAACTCTCAGGCTTCGTCTTCCTCTAGGGCGGCTTGGCTTCAACCCCCACCCCCACCCCTGGATCTGTCCATGCCATCCAGGTGCAGTGCAGCTTTGCAAGTACAACCTAGCACCTCAAGGGTAGCACTAGTTACACGAAGGGTCCCGGAGGCCACATTTACCCCAACACCAGCTGGACTTCATCAGGAGGAGTCCCTCCCGGATGAGATCCCCGTGAGGATGAGAGCTTGGATGGAATTGGCAATACGACAAGGTATCGCAGCGGGGGTGCAGCAGACCGTTCTGGCCAGGCAGTAACCTGCAGCTTTTGATTGCGATTCCCAATCATTACGGTCGCTAAGCAGGATGGAACAGCACTACACTCAGGTACATCTCCAAGGAGAGATTTCTATGATCCCTGACATACCTCTCCAGGGTGTACAAGATGAGGAAGGCCAAATGGAACAAGTTGAATCAGGGTCAGCACGCAACAGCGACCCAGCCCTGTCAGAGGTGGATCCACTAGAAAGGGGCATGTCAGATGATGAGGGCCTCACTCCAGATCAACCAACATTTACGGGTCTGTTCTGCCCTCAATTAAGTCCCTCTTGTTTAAGGCTAAAAACACTGCACGCCTGGCCAAATTGACCCCCTCTGCCCAACCAACAGCGTTGCAAGAGGAGTCAGAGGATTTAATTTTTTCCCAACCGGTTGCTGAGGTGGACGTAATTCCAGTCCTGTACATGTTCTCGGACCTGGTACAAAAACAATGGGCTTCTGCAGTGATGTACCCCGCCCCCACGGGATACGACAGGAAGTTTTACAATCTGGCATCAGCATTCTCTAACTCCCTGAACACATCAGAGGTTGACAACCCTGTTGTAGCTTTAGCGTTCTCCTCCACTATTCCCAGTGAAGCAGAGGAGGCGCTTAAACCGGAGGACAAGAGAGCTGAGTTTACTCTTCATAAGGCACATCAGTCACATGCGTGGGCCATAAGAGTGGCCACGGTTGCATCCTTTTTTACAAGATTCTCTCTTAGGTGGCTCCATCACCTCAGGGAAACCATACTGAACTCTAATATAAGGGCGTATCAGGACATAGCCAAACTGATTGCAGCCGCAGAATTCTCTTCGGATGCAACATTCAATCCGGTTAAATTTTCATCAAGAGCCATAGCACCCCAAGTTACAGCACGGTGATTGCTATGGCTAAGACACGGGCAAGCTGACACGAAGCACACATGGAAGCTTGCCTCATCCCCCATTTCAGGAGACAAGTTGTTTGGCTCTGCCCTTGATCCGCTACTGATTGAAACCTGAAATAAGAAAAAGATCCTCCCTTCTCTTTTTCAAAAATCAGATAGCAGAAATACCCAGTCCTTTTAGAGGGGTTTCTTTCGTCCCTTCTATCAGGGACCATATTCCCCAAGATTCCAGAGACCCTCTGGATTTAGACCAGGGCAACAGTCAGAGAGAACCAACTTTGGGGACAAGAATATAAAGGGCAAGCCAAGAGACCTTTCCGAGGGGCAGGAAACAGGTCATTCTGCCGCCCCAAATAGGACCAATACTGACACTCCCATTGGTGGATGGCTTAAACTCTTCGCAGACCAATGGGACTCTTCAACCTCAGACACCTGGGTCAGAGAGACCATTAGATTTGGTCTAGCACTAGAATTTCAATCCACTCCCCCGAACTTCTTCATGTCATGCCCTTCTTCTAGAGATCCTGCTAAAAGGACTTTTATGGAGACTGCTATCCATCATTTACTGGAGATCCGAGCCATTCAACCAGTGGCTCCGAATCAGAGCGGATTTTATTCACATCTTTTTGTTGTTCTGAAAAGTTTGGGGGTGGGGGTGGAGAACAATTTTAGTTTTAAAATGCCCCAACTGTTTCCTGGTCTATCACAAGTTTAAGATGAGCACTTTGCAATCTATTCTGCTCGACGTTAGACAGGGTGATGTCCTAATGTCAATAGATTTAACAGAGGTGTATTTACATATCCCAATTAGGCCATCTCACAGCAGATTCCTGAGATTTTGTTACAATAATCAACATTTTGAGTATGTAACCCTTCCATTTGGTTTAGCCTCCGCCCCCAGGACCTTTACGAAGGTTCTTGCAGCCTTGGCCGCCCATCTCAGAGGTAGACCCGTCCAGCTACAGTGCTATCTTGATGACATCTTACTTTTGTCAGCATCCACCCAACACAGTTATAGACACTCAGATCACATTGCAGACTCTAGAACAACACATTTTTTCATAAATTGGGCAAAGAGTCATTTAATTCCATCGACTCGATTGATTCACCTGGGAGCAGTTGTAGACACTGTAGAAGGGAAGGTTTTTCTCTCACCAGATAGGCAAGAGAACATACGACAATTAGCTCAAGAGATCAGGATGCTCAAGTGGGTTCCTTTGGCCAACTTATCTAAATTATTGGGGATAATGATCTCATGCATCTCTATTATTTCCTGGGCTCGGCTTCACACGAGAACCCTGCAATGGTTCCTGCTTCCGTACCAGCGGTCAGGAAGAAGCAACTCCAAGTCTTGGGTCACCGTACTATTGAAGATCCTCATATCCCTTCACTGGTGGACCAGGTGGACTTCACTGGTGGACCTTCTTATCAGTCAGACAAGACCTTTGTATTTTTCATTCTGACAGAGTAGTTCTTCGTCCAGATCCAACGTTCACCCCCAAAATTAATTTGGCTTTCCACAGGGCACAAGAACTAGTTCTCCCGAATTTTTGTCCATGGCCAACTCAGGGCCTTGAACGCCAATGGCAACGGCTTGACATGAGACATGCTCTATGTACATATTTGCATCACACGACACCTTTCAGGAAATCAGAGGCTCTTTTCATTTCCTTTCAACCTACCACTCAGGGGCGCAATGTCTCCTCTTCGACAATTAGCAGGTGGTTGAGGGCCACGATTGCTAAGATATATGAGGCTCAATCATTACTGGTGCCCAGGGGCATAACAGCACATTTGACCAGGAGCGCTGCAACGTCAGCGGCGTGGGCCACGCAAGTGCCAGTAGAAAAAATTTGTTGGGCGGCAACTTGGGCCTCTCCATCGCCCGTCATTAGACACTATAAAATAGATGTCTTTGCCTCAGTTGAGGCTTCCTTTGGTAGGAGAGTTTTGCAATGGGTCCACAGTGACCAGGAGGGGACTCCACACCAGACGGAGGCCGTCCCGTAGGACAAGCCAAGCTTTGGTATGTCTCACTACTGGATGCTCTGAACAGCTCATTGGAGAAAGGGCATTGGTACTTACCTGATACACCCATTCTCTGTGAGCTGTGAAGAGCATCCAGCCCCACCCAAATTCTGCCTGGTGGGGTCCTATTCTGGCCAACTGTTAGACATGGTGAAGGACACGAAGATTTCATCACTTCGGCTTCACCAAAACTGGGGGACGCTAGGGTGGAGTCCCGTGGAGGAGGAGGAGCATCCTCACAATTAAGCCCAGCCTATCCAAGGAGAGACCGAAGAACCTCCCACTACTGGATGCTCTTCACAGCTCACCGAGAACGGGCGTATCAGGTAAGTACCAATGCCCTATTTCTTTTAATATTTCAGTTTGTTTTTTTAAGATACTATAGATGTTGTCCCAAATCAGCATCAAATTAATATAGGCAATTAACTTCAAAAGCTTATCAATGTTACACTCCTAATTATTATAGCTCCTGGGAATTTCACTTTTTCTATTTAAAGGTCTTGGCAGTCCTATAAAATCTTAATGTAGTAGAGTTCCCTTAACTTCAATTGCTATAAAATTTGTATAACTTTGTAAATAATATGTACTGTAAAATACTTATTCAAACAATCACAATTATCCCAGATTCATCCACAATTATCAATAACAATTATCCCCCTTATTAATATTTTAGAATAAGAAATTTATCCAACTATATAAATGTATATAAAGAATAGATAGATATAAGTATAAACTATAAATATATTAAGTATGATTATAGTTATGCCCCTTATTTGATGTTTTTAAGTAAAAAGTTTACCCAACTGTATAAATATAAAGAAATATATAAATGGTATTCAGCTTTGTTCAGGTATTTTCCCACGTCATTATAGTTGTGCTTTTAAAGTTGTAGCGACGTTTCGGCAGAATCTCATGTGCCATCATAAGGCTTGTGTATTGTGTTCGTCTGTGAGTCAGGCTTTCACAGCCGTTTCTGTTTTAAATTTGGTGCTAGCCTACTGCTGAGTTAGAATGTTTTTTTCTTCATCCAGATTGGTTGGGAGTCTTGGTCTGTGTTTATTGGTCTTGGAGTTTGCTGTGTTCTGCTTGATTGGTGTTTCTAATATCTTCTGTCTATTATGTAGCCTTTTTTTGATTGGCTGGCAACATTGTGTTTCCTGTATTGGAGGCTTTTAGTGCGGCTTGGCTTCAGGTAAAAGGACGGCTATCATTTATTAGGAAGCTAGGTTTCATCTGGGTGCCTGGTTGGGGTGTGTTTGAGCTGGAGGTATCAGGTGGGGTCTATTTGTGCCCAGGTATTTGCTTGGCTTGTGGTGTGGAGATTTTTGTGTGTGTGAGTGCAGGCTTCCAGATAATTGACAGTCTGGTGGAGTCATCTCTTCTATTCATGCTTTCAGGTCTTTTTTCAATCTCTGGTTTCTCTGATAATTCTGTAGCTGGGGTTTTCTATAGCAGCTAGGGTTTGGGTGCCATTGAAGTCGATGCTATGACCTGTGGCTTTCATGTGTTGGACTCGTGAGGAAGTATGTTCCAGCTTTTTGACTGCATTTTTTGTGTTCATCCAGGTGGTTACTTTTTCTATTGGTCTCTCCGATGTATGTGGCAGGGCATGATGCACAGGGGGACTTCATATATGCCTTGGTTTTCCAGGTCAATCTTATCTTTGGGGTTTCTTAGGATGACTGCTATTTTTCTGTCTGTTTTGAAGCCAGTCTTGATGTGATGCCTGTGTAGTATCTTTCTGATTTTGTCTGTGGTACCTCTTATGTAGGGCAGGACAGCTGCTCCATAGGTCTGTTCGTCTTTTAGGTCTCCATTATGCCGCACTAAAAGCCTCCAATACAGGAAACACAATGTTGCCAGCCAATCAAAAAACGCTACAAAACAGAAGATAATTAGAAACACCAATCAAACAGAACACAGAAAACTCCAAGACCAATAAACACAGACCAAGACTCCCAGCCAAGCAGGATGAAGAAAAAAACCATTCTAACACAGCAGTAGACTAGCACCAAATTTAAAACAGAAATGGCTATGAAAGCCTGACTCACAGACGAACACAATACACAAGGCTGATGATGGCAGACGAGATTCTGCCGAAATGTCATTCTTCTTTGGAGTCTAAAGGCTTTGGAGGATTACCATTCTTTTCTCCCCCTTTTGTTCGTCTCAAATCTCCTAGTCCCTCTCTCAGGCAATCCGCTGCTCCCCGATCACTCTCTGATCGCTCTCACCTCTGCCCGTTCGCTGCTCTTCCGGAGCTTTAATCTGCCTTCTTCCACCTCTTTTGCCTTCCTCAGTTTATGAACCTTCTTCTAGGCAGTCTCTGCTTGTCACGGTCACTCTGTGCACCATCCAATCTGCTATCTGCCACAGCCTGTTGTCTTCAAAACTTGCTTCCTCTTCAGCTGGGCTATCAGGACTTTGGGACCGCCATTCAGGGATGGCAGCCTCTTGTGTGCTGGGCTCTGAGAGCTTCTCTTCATTGCAGGGGTGGTCGCCCTCCACCGCTCCACTTCTTGAGTTTTCCCCACACCGTCACGGGTCTCTCTGGGATCTGTGCACCCCACAGGGTCACTCCAGCACCAAGAAAAAGGGGTGAAGAACAGAGCCCGTTCTTCCTCACCTCTCTTCGTCCCGACGTCACCACAGGAAGTCTCACAACCTTGATCTAAGGAGAAACTTCCTAACACTTCCTAATTTCCCAATTAACCAGTGGAACAGCTTCCCTTCAAATGTTGTGGGTGTTTCATCACTGGAGGTTTTTAAGAAGAAACTGGACAGTCACTTGTCTGAAATGGTATAGGACAGCGATGGTGAACCTTTTAGAGGCCGAGGGCCCAAACTGCAACCTAAAACCCACTTATTTATCCTGAAGTGCCAACACAGCAATTTAACCTGAATACTGAGGTTTTAGTTTAGAAAAAAACAACTCATATATTAACATCTTTTGTTTTAAAAGACAAAACACAATAACAGAGCTTTCAATGATACAACTTTTCATTGAAAGGTTAAAAGTTTGCATTTGGCATGCTTTTGATTAATGTGACTTTTGCTCTTGTATGCATGCTGATAATTTGTTTAACCTTGGCTCATACTTTGTAAGTTTGAGAGCAACACATGCAGCACTCAGGTCATCTGTTAGTCTGTTTCTGGTGTCAGATTTGATATAATTCAATGCTGAAAACAGCTGCTCATAAGCATAAGATGATCTAAACAAAGTAAGGAAAACAATCCTAAGTGCTTTCATTGACTTAAAGTTATTTGGCAGAGAATTCTACACTTTAAGGATTTCATTTTTAGAACTAACTGCTTTCCTTTGTCATCGGTTCTATCTTCTCAAGTGTTTCACACAGGTCATAGAATTTATTTTTCCACATAGAGCTTCCTTGAAATTCCAATAGCTCAATTTCCAGATTTCCTAAATCTAACCAGTGTAAACAGGAAAAATCAAGTTCTTCAAATTTGGCTTTATCTGGAGAAGTAAGAAAATACAGGGTTGTCTCCATCTTACAGAACTGTAAAAACCTGTTACTAAAATTCACCTTTGCAGCTGCTACACTGCTAGAAAATTCCTTGTAGATTTCCTGGCTCCCCTTTGTGGCCCCAAACCACAACAAAGCCAGTGAACTCTTCTTAGAAGGATCTGCTCAGGCAATTGGAGGACAAACTGAACTTTTGAGAGTGACTGCAAACTTTTCTTAGGAGAAGGGAAGCAAGCTGAGTCTCTCTCTCACACTCACACACTCACACACACACTCTCTCAATCATTTGCACACGCACACACCACCCCCGCGACGCCTCTGCCGTCCTCGTCCCTGCACCGGGTCAGCCAAGCCCTTCTGGCAAGGGAAGGTCTCAGCATCTGCAGGGTTCCCACTGCTGCCCTCTCCTCCCCAGGCCAGACCTTTTCCGGGCACCCTGGCAAAGTCCCAGGGCAGCTGACCTCCTTTTACCTGCTGCTACCATTGGTGTGGAGAGCAGGGGAAGGGTAAGAGGAGGCATCAGAGCCCGGCTAGCCTTAGAAGATGAGGCAGGCTCCCAAAAGGATGGGGGAGTGGTCCTCGTGGGAATGCGGCAGGGAAGCAGGGTGAGTGTGAAGGGTCGCTGCGGCACAGGAGGGAGGGAGGGTGCCAGATTGAACAAGGTCAAAGCTAAAGGGTCCTCCTCTCTTCTTTCTATTGCTCTGGTGAGGACTGAAAATTTGCAGGGGTTGATTTGAAAGGCCTAATCCTAGTCTGAACCTTGGGGGGGAGCGGCGTTGAACAGTGAAGGCACTAAGCACATGATCTGAGATAATCCTGCCACAGGAAAAGAACACACCAAGGGGACCAAGCATGGGGCGAGGAGGTGGGCAGCGAGGGATCTGTTATTGCTGCAGAGATAGTGGTGTGCTAGATCCCTCTAGTCTAGTCTTACCCCCCCGCCACAAATTCTTTGCAATTAGGTCTCATCAACACACAGGTTATTTGCATGTGTATCTGTGTAATTTTTGAAAGAAGGCAAGCAAATGACAACTACCGGAGGGAATTGGGGGTGGAAAAAGAAAAAGGCTCAGGAGGGGCTTTCAAAACAGAAGGAAAGGAATGAGGACCATGCACAAACAGGGCCCTGGCTATCAACTTAAACGGGAGGCACGAAACAAAACCACATCCACCAATCAGAGCCTTGTTCTGCCCATCGCTTCTTTTGGTGCGTGTCCGGCAGCATTTCGTCTGTGCTGGGGCAACGGCGCACATACCCACAGAGAGAGTGTCATGCCCTTGGTAGAGTCAGACTCTGAGGGAGAGGAGGAACAGCCGCCGACAGGGAGTGGAGGTGTGGCTCCGGAGGTTGTGGAGGAGGCTGGGGAAGGGCAGAGGCCGTCTGGCAGTCAGAGGAAGAACCAGGCCCATCCCCTCTGTATTCTAGGACACGCAGGGAGGAACGGAGAAGGAAACAACTTGGCTTACGACAGAGGAAGCGGCCATGATCCTCCTCATTGGTTGCAGCTGGGGAGACTATATATAAGAGAGACGATTACAACACAGCGTTGCCAGAAGCAAAGTATGTTTTATTTTGGTCTGAAGTTATCTTGGTTGGTGTCCTTCCAACAGACTGTGCCTTGTTATCTCCTTGAATTTGGTAAATACTTCCCCTGTTCCTTTGTGGAAATTTTGTCATTGTAGTTTGTTTGGTTTTTTATTTCACCTCTATCTGCTCATTAAGTTTGGACTGTATTGCTTTCTTTTGAAGACTATTTTTGAGTACATTTTATCTCCAACTGAAAATTATTGAACAGTGGGGCCAAGTTTGAGGCATTAAAGAACATTTATTTACGTTTTGGATTTTGTTACGTTTGTGTTACAGTCTGGGTCATCACAGAGGGCTGTGCATGCCACCTCTGGTATGCGTGCCATAAGTTCACCACCAGGGGTATAGGATCTCCTGCTTGAGCAGGGGGCTGGACTAGAAGACCTCCAAGGTCCTTTCCCGCTCTATTCTGATTCTGGTTCTGAAACTGGTACACTGAAAAATATGAACTTCTAGTGCCATCCTTATTTCCAAGAAAACCAATCCTTTGCCAACTTAGAAAACAATAACACTTACTGTAGTTTGGGAGCTTTTCATGAGTTAAGTCCACAAGCCAAAAGAAAACATAAAAGAGGGGGAGTAGAGTATGTGACAGAAGCTTCAGTAATTTGCCATCTGGTAAATGAATTCCACAGTAAATCCAAATATATCCACAAATGAAAGTTGCTTGTGCCCAAGTCCATATTTTATGGTATGTGGAATCAACTGCCTAGAATGTAACTATAATAGCAAAAGATGCACTTGATTCTGAACTCCCCTTGCCCCCTGCCCCCAAGTCCTACCCACTGATCTAGAATTAGAGGAACTCTTATTGTCCTGTACTGCAGGTATCTTTGTGCTTAATGATTTGTATTTTATCAATACATAAAATACAAAGAAAAATGAAAACAGGAACTTAAGGGAAGGAAAAAGAGACTGGATCAGAAAATATGAGGTACAAAGGAAGAAAAAAAAAAAGGATTGACTTTTGACTCTTTAGCACAGTACAAGAAAACATTTCAGCCTCAACTTTTTACTTTTACACATTAGTATGTAACTAGCCATTTCTATTACAACAAATCTATCTAATCGGCAAAACCAAAGTCAAAGTTTCATTTTATCCCCATCACAAGCAGAAAATCCAGAAGTGATATCCAAATAAAAAATATAATTAAACATTAAAGGGAAAAATACTTTTATTCCATCTTTTGAAAAACATAAAACTTTTCTTTAAAAACATTTCTAAAATCAAAACTTTGTTATCCTCATATATATTTTTCTTCTTGTATACATCCTTTTAAAAACTTTCTGAACCAGGGGTGTCAAACTCAAGGCCCGCGGGCCGGATGCAGCTCATGGGGTCTTTAGATCTGGCCCACGGGGCTGGCCTGGAAATAGCAAAGGACAGGCCCATGGTGCCTCTGCTAGTGAAAATGGGGCACGGGGCCGTGTGCTGCCTCCCCACGCCCTGTTTTTGGCCTGGACAGCCTCCTGCAAAATCCTGAAGCAACCACAATTCACTAACCTGCTTTCCAGCTCTGTTCTTTGGCATGCAGGGCAACAAAAGAAGACCATGGGACTACCAGTAAAAAAAAGTTCAATCAGACCTTCTAACTTCACAAGATCTTTTTCCCCGAGAAGTTGGAAGGTCTGATTGCACTTTTTAAAAAACTGGTAGTCACATGGTTTTCTTTTGTTGCCCTGCATGCAGGAGAACACGGAAAGCAGGTTAGTGAGGGAATTGTGGTTGCTTTGAGTTGGGGTGAGGATTTTGCATTTTGATTACTTGGGTGGTGTGGGAGTGAGGATTTTGCATTATGATTGCTCTGGGGTTGAGTGGAAGTGAGGATTTTGCATTATGATTGCTCATAAGTAAGAAAGAACCAGTAAAAGAGGAATGGAATAATCCCTATCTGTAGATCAGTGTTTCTCAGTCTTAGCAGGTTTAAGATGGGCAAACTTCATGCTGCCTAGGGAATTCTGGGAATTGAAGTCCATGCACCTTAAAGTTGCCAAAGTTGAGAAGCATGGGTCTAGATTAGAGTTTAGGATTTTCCATTCCTGTTTTATTTAGAGTTTGGTGCAATTAAATACATCAGTTGTGGTTTCCTGAACTAATAGTGATTAAAGCAATAATGAACCATTACTGGACTTTTTGTGAGAAACTGAAATTAAAAGTTGATCTGGGGCATCGATGATTAGATACCGAATACCGAATACCGAATACCGAATACCTTTATTGTCACTATCCACGTGTACAATTTGCATCATACGCATACACAGTGAAATTAAGCGACTCGTCCTTCAGTGCAACATACACACCAGAAATATACATAAATCTCTAAAAAATTATGATAAAAAGAGTAAAAAGAATAAAAGAATAAAAGAATAAAAATACCCTACTGTGCCTGTCCCAGTAGGAATTATTGCACATGCCCACCAACACAACAACAATAGTGATCATATTGCACAAGATTTGTTCACAATTATTTACAGTGTATCTGGCAGTATTTAAAATCAGTGCATGTGTAAGTTCAAGGTAGTTATGGCTTTAGGGAAAAAACTGTTTTTAAGGCGGTTTGTCCTTGACCAGATGCTCCTGTAACGCCTCCCTGAGGGCAACAGGTCAAACAGTCCATAACCAGGATGAGAACTGTCTTTTATGATGTTCACAGCTCTACTAAGACAGCGGGAGGAATAAATGTCCGACAGGGAGGGAAGAGGGCAGCCGATGATCTTCTGAGCTGCTTTGACTACCCTCTGTAATCTCTTCCTGTCTGCCATGGTGCAGTTGCCATACCACACTGTGATGCAGTATGTCAACAGACTTTCAATGGACGCACGGTAGAAGGTAATCAGCAGGTTAGAGTCCAGGTTGTACTTCCTGAGCACCCGCAGGAAATGGAGTCTCTGCTGGGCCTTCTTAATGACCGCCGTGGTATTTTCCGTCCAAGAGATTTTATCAGCAATGATGACACCCAGAAACCGGAAGGTGTGGATCCTCTCCACCTGCTCTCCATCGATGTAAAGGGGAGCCAAATCGGTGTTATGCCTCCTAAAATCCACAATGAGTTCCTTAGTTTTCTTGGTGTTCAGAACTAAGTTGTTGTCCGAACACCAAGCTGTTAACATCAGGACCTCCTTCCTGTAAGCTGCCTCGTCTCCCTTCGAAATGAGTCCAACCACTGTGGTGTCATCAGCAAACTTCACAATGAGGTTGCTGTCGTGCTGTGGACTACAGTCGTGGGTGTAGAGGCAGTACAGGAGTGGGCTCAGCACGCAGCCCTGTGGGGAGCCAGTGCTGAGTGTACAAGTGGAAGAGAGGTGGGGGCCAAGCCTCACAGTCTGGGGCCGATCGCTTAGGAAGTCTTTTATCCAGGCACATGTAGGGGAAGGCAGACCTAATATGTCCAGTTTTTTAACCAGTATTCCTGGGATAATTGTGTTAAAGGCAGAGCTGTAGTCCACAAAGAGCATCCGGACATAGCTCTGCTGCTGCTCCAGGTGGCTCAGCGCAGCGTGCAGAGCTATGGCTATAGCGTCCTCTGTAGACCGGTTTGTACGGTAGGCAAACTGGTGAGGGTCGAAATCCAGGGGGAGATGATTGATGATGTGCCGGAGCACCAGCCTCTCAAAGCACTTCATAACTACAGGAGTAAGCGCCACTGGACGATAGTCATTGAGGCTGGAGATGGGGGATTTCTTCGGCACAGGGATAATTATAGCAGATTTCAGACAAGATGGTATAACTGCCTGGGCCAAGGAGAGGTTAAAGATGTCTTTGAAGATGGAAGCAAGCTGGAGAGCACATGCCTTGAGCACCTTGCCAGGAACTCCGTCTGGACCGGCTGCCTTCCTGGGATTCACCGCACGGAGCACCCGTCTGACGTCATCCTCCGTCACAGAAAGTGTACTGGGTGGAATAGTGGAGCTGGGTATAGTTGAAGGTGGGAATAGGGCTGGTACAGCTTTATGATGTTGAGGGACTTCAAAACGAGCAAAGAAGTTATTCAGCTCCTCTGCTAGCGCTGCACTCGGATGTTCTGTTGTCGCATGACAGCCCCTGTAATTAGTGATGTCATGTATGCCCTTCCACACCTCCCGTGTGTTATGGCTGGACAGATGGAGCTCTATGCTCCTCCTGTGGTCTATCTTGGCTTTTATGATCCCCTTCCTCAAGTCGGCTCGAGCGGCTGTATACAGGACTCTGTCACCTGACCTGAAGGCTACGTCCCAGGCTTTGAGGAGTCTGCGGACTTGAGTGGTCATCCAGGGTTTCTGGTTTGGGAAAACCCGGATGTTTTTATCTACAGTCACATTTCCGATACAGAACTTGATATAGTCCAGCACCGTACTCGTGTACATTTCCAGCTCCTGATGTTGAAACGTATTCCAATCTGTCTGCTCAAAGCAGTCTTGTAGTCTGCTGAGTGCATCCTCCGGCCAGGTCGTAATAGTCTTTATAATAGGCCTGCCCCTACATCTGAGGGGGGTATAGGCTGGGGGTAACAGGAGGGAGAGATGATCTGAAAGCCCAAGATGGGGGAGGGGTATGGCTCTGTATGCATGTTTGATGTTGGTATAAACGTGATCCAGAGTATTTCCTCCCCTCGTAGCACACTTAACATGCTGGTAGAATTTCGGGAGTACAGTTTTCAGATTGGCCTGATTGAAATCTCCTGCAATGACGTGAACACCATCGGGATGAACCCGTTGCTGTTCATTTATGGTGTTCAGCAGGAGAGAGAGTGCCTTATCCGTGTTTGCACCGGGTGGAATATACACCGCCGTAACAATCACGACAGTTAGCTCTCTCGGTAGAAAAAAAGGCCGACATCTTACAGACATATACTCGAGATCAGGGGAACAGTGATTGTCTATAATTGTCCCGTTATTACACCAATTCTCATGTACATAAATACAGAGCCCCCCCCCTCTACTCTTACCAGAGTCCCTCGTTCTATCCCAGCGTAAAAAAGTACGACCTGCAAGCTGCATGCTAGCGTCAGGAATCCCGGGATGTAACCAAGTTTCGGTAATTACCATAACGCAGCAGTCTCGAACATAGCGATTACCAGCGAGTTGTAAGTTCAGATAGTCCGTTTTATGTACCAGGGATCTGGCGTTGGCAAGATACAGACTCGGAAGAGGTGGCTTGTATGGATGTTTCCTCAGCCTTAGCATAACACCAGACCTACAGCCTCGCCTCTGCTTCCTCTCCCTCCTCCGTCTGCGCCGCCTCCTAGTCCCGACAACAATCCACGGAGAGCCCGCTGGTCTCGCTATCTCATCAGGGATGTTATGTAAACGATGAAAAGCACTCGAAACAGACGTCTGGTGTCGGTTTCCTATGCCTATGATGTCCAGTCGTGAGTATAATTGGATCGTAGAGCCAATAGTCCACAGATAAACAGAAAAAACGTATACAAACAACAAAAAAGAGCACCGAACAGGAGAGCCATAAGCCGCTGCGTCCGTGCGCGCCGCCATTTTTTAGATATGGGATTATGGAAATAATATAGACAAAAGTTAATCTTAGAGTAAGAGTTTGATATACTGTATTTTTTTTACTTATCTCTGTACCAAAGAAAGTTTGTCATTCATTTTCGGTTTTCCTTTTCTTCTTTCTTACACTTATACTTTTTCTTTCCTGAGCCTTTTCTTTTTTCAAATCTGTTTTTTTTTATTTGTTTATCCCTTAGCTTT
Organism: Hydrophis major; assembly: GCA_033807585.1. Classification (NCBI taxonomy): domain Eukaryota; kingdom Metazoa; phylum Chordata; class Lepidosauria; order Squamata; family Elapidae; genus Hydrophis; species Hydrophis major. The sequence goes on from JAUCBL010000017.1 coordinate 6,060,800, forward strand.
GTATTTTTTGATGTATGAAAGATCAAAGACTCAGCTATTATAATTCTACATTCCTTATTTACATAAATCATAGCAAAATTTAGAATGAAATCCACTGGGAGCCATCTCATATAAGGCAGGCTCTGAGTCCCTCTAACCAAAAAGTGTTTATCAATAGAAGAGAATATTTGTAGCTCAAGGCTGAACTGTGGGTTCCTTGGTGCTCTCTGAGCTTGATGGTTTTCTTGCAGATGTTTCATTACCAAACTCGGTAACATCATCAGTACTAGAAGGGAATGGAGTTTACTCTTATTTTCATATACTAGTGGCTTACCCTGTCAGTGTTGGTCAGTTGCTTCACAAAAAGTGTTTTGATTGGTGCTGGGTCTCTACAGCCTCAGGCAGAGAAGGGCTATTCTGCACCCCTCCCTCAAATGTTCTTTAAAATACAGAGTTTCCCAGCATTCCTTTAGTAACCTCCAACATGCAAACTGTGGTTACTCATCCTAAAATGAATCCTCTTTACCTGGAGCTTCAAAATTTGCTGTTTGCTGGGAAGGTGTGTAGTTAAAAGTCAGTCTCCATGTAGTGTACATCTGACTTTGGGGATATTTTTTCATAACCAAATAAAAGTGTATTTTCTGTGCAGTTCATACCCCTTCCTCACTGGATCTGGATTTCACAAAGCAAAGCCCACATTTTGCAATTCACCCCATGCCTCGTTTTGGCTGGCAGAGAGTGCTGGCCCACTCTAGCTATGCGCCCCCCCAGCCCTCCAAGGTCAAACACAACCCTGATGCAGCCCTCAATGAAATCGAGTTTGATACCCCTGCTCTAAACTTTTCTGTCATAAGAAAATTCCAATAAAGTAACAAAAGACAGCAACACAAACAATTCAGAGGTTTAGGTTTCAGAGGTTTATTTCACAAATAATTTGGAACATAAACAACCATAATAACACAACTTGCAGTAGCAATCCATTGTAATGAGTTCCAATCACATAGCTTGGTTCAGTGAAGACAGCTATGGGTCAGTGACACCAAACTGATTCCAAGACATTCTTTTTTTATTTTCCTGCACCCATTTCACAACTTACTTGTTCTTTCTTACTGACAGACAGTCTCCACATATACTTGTGTACATCTCAAACCTCTATCCATCGGCTACTTTCAGTTATTTCTTGCGGTTTTGTCCTACGTCCAAATATATTTCAAAACTACGTACTTTGCAAAATTACATTTTACAGCAATGGCTCAGCAGGATTACAAATAGTTCTAATACACTTTGAAATCTTTCTATCTAAAACTTTGGTTCATGTAGCTTTTTAGGGCCTGCTTTTTCCACTTAGGCCTTATTGATTCTAATATATCAATAGGCTATATTTTTGTTTCCCACATTTCTTTAAACTAATGTATCTTTTTCTGTAACTTTCTCTTAACAGATACTCTCAAATACACTTTCAGTGGTATTTTACAAACTTGGGGAATTACTTAAGCATTATAAATAAAATACATTCTCCCATGAGCTGTTCAGAGCATCCAGTGATGGGAAGGTGCTTCAGTCCCTTCTAGGAAGGCTGGGCTTAAACTTCAGGACACTCCTTCTCCACCACGAGACTCCTCCTTAGCATCCCCAGTTTTAGCTCAGCCTTTCTTCAGACAGGTTGTGTTATTGTTTTCCTGGTCGGAACAGAACACTGGCGATTTAGCTGATTTATTTCTCAGGTCAGGTAATATCATATTTTCTGTCACCAACCACCCCCCTGGGAACCTCCAAAAGTCACTTTGCTTGGTTTTTTGTTTTGTTTTGTTTTGTTTTGTTTTGTTTTTACATTCCAGCCTCCCAAGGCTAAAGCCTCATAAACTGGGAGGCTTATCTTTCCAATCTGCCCTGAGGCTAAAAGCCTCTCCTTTCAGAGACATGCTGCCTTAAACTTCTAAACAAGGAGGCTTATCTCTCTGATCTCCCAGCCAGCTGAGTAAACGCTCTGTCCCTTCGAGGTTTGAGGTTTGAAGCTTCCATTTAAAAGTGCAGCCTTTTTTCCTTTTTATAAAGAGGCTTTCCCCACAGAACACCTCAGGGCAGGGAATTAGCCCCTGCGCCTTCCCGCGAAGCGGTTTTGCTTTCAGCAGGCTGGACGGTGATAGCTGCTTTCGTTTTCATTCTGCCACAAGGCAGCCAGAATTTTAAAGGCTGCGTGGTTAAATTTGCTGAGTAATTGTTACTGTCTGTGAGGAAAGTTACCCAACAAGGTTTCCCTTTTTTTGAGGACCTGGGAAGGGGGAGTCCCTGTCACCAGTCCACTGGATGATAGAGGACTTGAACTGCTGGATTCCACAGGCAATAAGTGCAGCTAAACTGATCTAATTATCAGTTACAGACCTCTGTGCCCTCATATAGGTGCTGGGTCTGGAGGGGGGTGTTCTGGTCTCCATATTTGATATTACAAGTACTTTATTCAAAAATTGACTTGATTGACTTAAATTCAACAAATCTTTAAGTTATTAAAAGATAGATAGATAGATAGATAGATAGATAGATAGATAGATAGATAGATAGATAGATAACAAAGCAAAACAGAACAAGGAGACAAAACAGAACAAGGAGACAACATTTGCTAAAGGCATCGGGGAACTATTTATTCCAGGATCCCCTGCCCCTTAAGGGAGCAAGCCCCTAGGTGTTCCAGCCACCTAATTTCATAGCCTCTTTCCTTTGCATTACCATGACCAGCAGCTATAACTCCAGAACTAGACTAACTGCTCAAAATGGAGATAAGTCCATGGAATCCAAAAAGACCTCTAAGGCAGCAGAGAAAGATGCACGCAGATGCCATCAGGCATTTGAAAGGCGGGTGGAAAAACATACACGAACAGCTGCACAGCCCACCTCTTCACCACTCATCATACCCTCTACCTCACAGGCCCAGAACCTTCCAACCCCTCCTCTGGATTTATCCAGAAGGAGCAGCAGCATATCAATACAACCTCCCCAGGAGGCTCTTTCTAACATTGTCTCCCCAAGGAGGGCCCCAGAGGCAACATTTACGCCAACTGCAGCTGGCCTCAGACAAGAGGAGGGACTTCCGGAGGAAATCTGTGCCAACATGAGGGCATGGATGGAGCTAGCTATCCAGAAGGGCATAGCAGCAGGCGTCCAACAGGCCATTCAGGCAGGACAAACACGCTGAGCTTTGGGTTGCAGATCTCTTTCTGAACGATCTCTGGGCATCACGGATCCACATCTTCAGGTACCCCCCCACAGAACTATCGTTGCCCATTGTCAGAGACCCTCAGTACACACAGGATATGGGAGATCAAGGGGATGCAATGGATCAACTGGAGGAGGGGTCGGTACACACCGTTGACCAGGTATTGTCAGAGGTGGATCTGCTAGAAAGGGGGATGTCTGACGATGAAGGCCTCTCACCTGACCTCCCCGTATTTACAGGATTATTCCACCCACAATTACTTAAATCCCTGCTGTTTAAGGCCAAGAACACTGCACGACTGGATAATACGGGTACCCCTCCCCCACCAAATACTCCAGGGGAAGCAGAGGATCTCATATTCTCTCAACCAGTCACTGAGGCAGAGGTTATCCCTGTGCCACACGTTTTCCAATTTAGTGCAGAAACAATGGGCCTCATATCCTGCTCCCACAGGACATGATAAAAAATACTATAATTTGGCACCCGAGTTCTCAAAATTTCTAAACACTCCGGAAGTGGACGAGCATATTATAACGCTTGCATCTTCCTCAGCCATCCCAAGTGAAGCTGAAGAGGCTCTCAAGCCTGAGGAAAAGAGGGCGGAACTAGCCCACCACAGGGCACACGTCTCGGATGCATGGGCCATCAGAGTGGCCACAGCTGCCTCCTTTTTCACCAGATCATCTCTCAGATGGCTCCTCCACCTGAGGGATACCATTCCAGCCTCAAACATTAGGGCACATCAAGATGTGTCTAAATTAATCGCTGCTGCAGAGTTTTCAGCAGATGCTACCTTCAGTGTAGTTAAATTTTCCTCTAGGGCCATTGCTTCCCAAATTGCAGCTAGAAGGATACTTTGGCTCAGGCATTGGCAGGCAGATATCAAGCACAAGTGGCAGCTTGCCTCAGCTCCCATCTCAGAGAACAAACTATTTGGCATTGCGCTTGAACCCCTCCTAATTGAAACCAGAACCAAAAAGAAAATTCTTCCCTCTCTTTCTCGTCAATCAGAGTCCAGATCACAGCCCTTTCATAGGGGTTCCTTTTGCCCCTTCTATCAACCCTACTGTCCAAGATTTCAAAGACAGCCTGGATTCAGACAACAGACAGATAGAATTGAACCTGGGGACAGATATAGAAGGGGACTCCATCCTAGGATACAATTTCGAGGAACAGGATCTAGGCCCTTCCGCAGGTCCAAGTAACGACTACAACAAGATTCCCATTGGCGGTTGCCTAAAAATGTTTGCCGACCAATGGGACTCTTCTACCACTGACGCATGGGTCAGGAACACAGTAAGATTTGGTCTGGCACTGGAGTTCAGCTCCACCCCCCTGGATTTTTTTATGAAGTCCCCAATTTCCAGGGGCACAGAAAAAAGATTTCTCATGGACACAGCCATAGCACATCCCCGAGAGATCCGGGCCATACAACCCGTCCCTTCTGATCAGAAAGGTCTTGGTTTTTATTCACACCTCTTCGTGGTCCCTGAAAGTTCAGGGGGATGGAGGGCAATCCTGGACTTAAAACGTCTAAACCAATATTTAGTTTACCGAAAATTTAAAATGACCACTCTCCAATCCATCTTACTCAGCATCAGAAAAGACCATGTCCTTACCTCCATAGACTTCACGGAAGCTTACTTACATATCCCAATTAGGCCCTCACATTTCAAATTCCTTCGTTTCTGTTACAACAACGTCCATTACGAATATATTGCTCTCCCATTTGGCCTAGCTTCAGCTCCCAGAACTTTTACAAAGGTCTTGGCTGCCTTGGCAGCATCACTCAGAGATAGGTCCATCCAACTTCAATGCTACTTGGATGACATTCTTATTCTGGCATCTTCCATCAATCAAGCAAATTCAAACACTCAAACTACACTTGTAACCCTACAACAACATGGGTTCTCAATCAATTTGTCAAAAAGTTATTTAACACCCTCTACTAGACTCATTCACCTTGGCGCCATCATTGACACCCTGGAAGGCAAAGTTTTCCTCTCCCCTGACAGACGAGAAAGCATTAGAGATTTGGCTTGACAGATCAGAACTCTTAGGAAAGTACAACTATCTCTCCTTTCTAAATTGCTCGGAAAAATGATTTCTTGTATTTCTATTATCCCTTGGGCCCGGTTCCATGCAAGAACCCTGCAATGGTTCCTGTTGCCATACCAATGCGCCGGGAGAGACAATGCCAGGACTTGCATAAAAGTTCCATCAACCGTTCTCAGGTCTCTACGATGGTGGACATGACCCAAAATCAACAAGGGCTGCCCTTTCAAGGATCCACACAGGTAGATTGTTACAACAGATGCCAGTCTAGTGGGATGGGGCCCCCACTTCCAATCACATACAGCGCAAGGCCTTTGGACAGATTCAGAGAAGGCACACAATGTCAACTGGCTAGAACTGAGAGCAGTGTACTTGGCCCTTCGACAATTTCTCCCGCATCTCCATTGCAAACGTGCTTGTCTTAACAGAAAACATAACTACAAAGGCCCATATCAACAAACAAGGGAGCACTCATTCCAATCTACTAATGAGGGAAGCAGAAAGACTATTCCTGTGGGCCGAAATCCATCTTCTCTCTCTAAAGGCGGAGCACATATCTGCAGTAGCGAATGTACAAGTGGATTGGCTCAGCAGAGCCATGTTAGACCAATCAGAGTGGCGTCTGGACCCCAAGATCTTTCTGGAGGCTACTTGGAGGTTGGGCCAACTGGTTGCTGACCTGTTTGCCTCCCCACTCAATGCACAGCTTCCCCGATTCATTTCTCGTTACCCATCGCAGGGAGCGGAGGACATGAATGCCCTCAGATATCACTGGCCCACCGGACTGCTATACGCCTTTCCTCCCCTCCCCGTGATTCCCAAATTGATTCAGAGGTTGCTGGAAGAAAAAGCGGACCTACTATTAGTGGCTCCTTATTGGCCAAGGCGAGCATGGTTCACGGACCTGAAGGACCTCTCAATGATACCACCATGGAGGATCCCATCATTGGTCATATCGCTGTCTCAAGGCCCAGTGCTACACCCGGACCCCCAATGGCTAAACTTAGACCTATGGAAGACGACGTCTGAGAGATGAACACCTTTCTACTCAAGTTATTCACACTATTCAGTCGGCTCAATGTCCTTCGATGAACTGAATCTATGAGGCCACCTGGTCTAGCTTCTGCGGTTGGTGTCAGAAGGTTCAGATCAACCCCACTTCCCCATCAGTAGCGCTGTTATTAGAATTTTTACAGGAGGACCTAAACAAAGGGTTATCACCCAATACTCTGCAGAGACAGGTGGTGGTCCTGGCTTCGGTCATATCTTGGGATGATTTTACCTCCATATCTCATCACCCTTGCATTTGCAGCTTTCTGCACAGTACCAAGAACTTGAGGCCCCCCGTAGTGCACCGATATCCAACTTGGGACTTAAATAAGGTAGTATTGGTCCTCACTACAGGTCCCTTCGAGCCACTAAGGACCACGACGCTTTGATTTCTAACCTACAAAGTAGTTTTCCTGATAGCAATTACATCTGCCCGAAGAATCTCCGAACTAACTGCATTATCGGTATGCAAAGATCTCTGCATTTTCCATTCAGATAGAGTGGTTCTCAGACCAGATCCCTCCTTCATTCCAAAAGTTAATTTGGCATTCCATAGAGCCCAAGAGCTGGTGCTCCCAAATTTTTGCTCATGTTCATCACACAGGCTCGAACACCAATGGCATCACTTGGACGTAAGAAGAGCTTTACGCATCTACATAGAGCGCACGGTGCCCTCCAGAAAGACAGAAGCCCTCTTTGTGTCTTTTCAACCTAACACCCTGGGGCGCAAGGTTTCACCCTCTACCATAGGTAGATGGCTAAGGGCAACCATCGCTAAGTCGTATGATTCTCACTTGATTCCAGTGCCCCAAGGCATTACCGCTCACTCCACCAGAAGTGCAGCCACCACAGCAGCATGGGCGACCCAAGCTCCAATAGAGGAGATTTGCCGAGCTGCAACCTGGGCTTCTCCATCTTCATTTATTAGAAATTATAAAATTGACATATTTTGTTCTGCTGAGGCTTTATTTGGTAGGTGAGTTTTGCAGCAAGTTATTTCAGAGACAGTTAGGTCTGCAACCCAGACAGAGTCCCTCCCTTAGGACAGTGCCAAGCTTTGGTATGTCCCATCACTGGATGCTCTGAACAGCTCATGGGAGAAAGAGCGTTGGTACTTACCTGATACGCCCATTCTCTGTGAGCTGTGAAGAGCATCCAGCCCCTCCCTTTTATTCCATCTGGTAGGGGGTCTGTTCCAGCCAGGGTTATTACATAGGCCGGAGCATATAGGGTATTAATACCTCAGCTTCGCAAAACTGGGGACGCTAAGGAGGAGTCTCGTGGAGGAGGAGGAGTGTCCTCAAGTTTAAGCCCAGCTTTCCTAGAAGGGACTGAAGCACCTTCCCATCACTGGATGCTCTTCACAGCTCACAGAGAACGGACGTATCAGGTAAGTACCAGCGCCCTTTTTCAAACTTTAGACTGATAATTTCTTTCAATTACCAATATCAAACCAATAAAAATCCATCCTAAATCCAATTGACTCATTAAGTCACTCCTTCCACCTTGTCTTCATGGAATAAAGCAGGTGTGTCAAACTCAAGGCCCGCAGACAGGATCCGGCCTGTGATGAGGTCAGATCTGGCCCATGTGGCCATCCTGGAAACTAAGGGCCCACGTCATTTTGGCCTGGTCCATGCCATCTCGGTGTGCGTGCGCACAGCAGGCAATGGGTACATGCACACACAAGCCCAGTTTGCCGTCGCCGTGTGCACGGCAACAAAATAGTTCAGACCTTCCAACTTCGCAAGATTTTTTTTTTTCATGAGAAGTTCTGAAGGTCTGAACAATTTTTTTTACTGTAGTCCCACAGACTACTCTTGTTGCCCTGAATGCAGCAGTGGCAAACAGAGCTGGAAAAAAGGTTAGAGAAGTGATGTGGCTGCCTTGGGGGTGGGGGGGTTGAGAGTTTGGCATGGGTGGCCTGGTTGAAGGGCCCTCAGGTAAGCCGGGGCAGGCAGCACCCCCTGCCTTGCTTCATTCTCCAGCCCCCCACTGCCTTTTTTCATTCTTTTCCACTTCTTCTTGCTTGTCACCATAACAGCAGGAGGCTGAGGAATGTACTGGTGTGGCGGCCACAAATTGAGGCGTTGGACAGCAAAGCAAGGTGAGGGGTATGGAGCTTCCCCTACACCAGCTTACCTGAGTGCCCCTGCAGCCAGGCAGTCAACATCCTGACAACTGCCTCGTCTTGCAGCGGCTCCAGCAGCCCCATCCAGGACCCCACGTTTGTTGCTCAGCCTCTTGCTCTGTTGCGGCAGCGGGCTTATGGCCACGCAGGGTCCTGGATGGCGTTTGTGGCAGCAGCGCTTCAGTGCCTGGCTGGCGGGACGCTTCTGAGCCACTTTTCCTCTTCCTGCTCCTCCTCCTTCAGACAAAAGCTGCACTTTTTGTCTGTCCATTGCAGCACAGCACCTGGGATTTACTTTGACAGCAGCGGGGCTTTAGGGATGGTCAATCCCCATTCCCCCAACAGGCTGTTCTGGTCTGGTGGGGGGGATTGCCTTCTGCCTTCTCCACTGCAACATGAACGGGGATTGACCATCCCCCAAGCCCCGCCACTGTCAAAGTAAATCCCAGCTGCTGCGCTTCAATGGACAGACAAAAAACACAGCTTTTGTCTGAACAAGGAGAAGAGGGGAGAAGAAAGAGGGAAAGCGGCCAAGTGAGAAGCATCCTGCTAGCCAGGCACTGAAGCGCTGCCGCTGCTGCCACAGCAACAGAGAGAGAGCAAGAGTGATCCAATCCCACATGTGTGTGTGTGTGAGAGAGAGAGAGAGAGAGAGAGCAAGAGTGATCCGATCCCACCTCTGTGTGTATGTTTGTGTATGAGAGAGTGATCCGATCCAGTCTTGGAGAGTTATACCAGGGCTGGCGGCAGTGTGCTTCTGTGCCTGGCTGGCGGGGTACTTTTGACTTGGCTGCTTTCCCTCTTTCCCGGCTCCTCCTCCTTTTTGCCTGTCCATTGCAGTGCAGAGCCTGGGATTTAATTTGACAGCAGCGGGCCTTGCGGGATGGTCAATCCCCGTTCCTGGCACGGCAAAGGTGGAAGGCAATCCCCACCACCACCAGACCAGCCTGGCGGGGGTGGGGTGGGAAACCGAGTGGTGCCTAAAGCCACTGAAGGCACACTGGCTGTAGTTGCCTCGCCTCACCTCATCCTGTGGGATGAGCCTCCCAGGCACTGCCCCACCCACCGGAGACCCCTGGATTCCCTCCCCACCCCCTGGCCCCCAAAGGACAAGCACAATGCTGATCTGGCCCTCAATGAAATTTGACACCCCTGGAATAAAGTCTTTTTCTTCTTTGGGATGTTTGTCAAGTAGTTATAAACTTCTCCTTTTTTCAAGGATTTCTCAACCTTATTAATGTCCATGAGGAAAAAGATCCAAACTGGTCCTTTAAAAAGTTTTCCTGGAGCTCTTCTTTCAATCATGGTTGTTTATATTCAATTTTGGGAGGTTTATATTTAAACCATCATAATAAGAATTTGTGTCAGGTTTATATTCCAAAATTGCAATTGACTCCTCTGCATTGTCAACTACTTGTGAAATTGCCTTGGTGGTTTGGTAACTTTCTACACATATTTGCATATCTGAAGTAGTTTAGAAAAATTTCTAACATAATTGGAGCATAGCTGATCTATGAACTGATGGATTTTATTTCAAGATTTTTCAAATACATCTCTAATAATTTGCTCCTCCATCTTCTTAACCCCTCTTTAGTCAAACATTAGCTTTTTTGTAAGTCACTTAAGAATTGCTGGCCAATCAGGAATCATGAAAATCTGAAAGTTTTAGCCACCCATAACAAAGCGCAGACCAAGCTACAAATTATTAAAAATAAACTAAAACCACAACTTTCTTCCCTTTAATTTTTTTTAAAAAGTTACTCCACACTTCCTTATTGTAGCTTGCCTTAGCAGCCTTCTAACTAGTTTAACACTGAAGAAATCCCCAAAATGGCAACAGATCTTGAAAAAGGAGTCACAGGCTGTGGCTAAAGAGAGCCTCTTTTAGCTTATAAAGATTAATAGTCCTTAAAAAATGATTTCAAAAGACACAACGTACTGTCCATTTGAAGAATAAATTCCAAAATGGCTGCTTCTTCAAAAACGAACTGATTGCATCCCTGCACCCCAGCTTTCAGCACACAGGCTACTTAGAAGCACAGCTCCTGAAGCTACTTGCAGATCTTGCTATATTGAAGGATCTTGAGTGATAATTCTAGGACGGGTGTCAAATTCAAGGCCCGTGGGGTGCTGAAATCCACCCTGTGGGGCTGGCCTGGAAATATCAAGGGACTGGCCCGCTGTGCCTCTGGTGGCAAAAACAGTCCAGAAACGGGCCATGTGGCCCATTTTCGGCCAGCAGAATGCTGCAGGAGGCCATGGAGGGTGAAAACAAGGTGCAGGGGAGCCGTGCATGGATCCCCATGCCCTGTTTTGGCTGGCAGGGTGCTGCAGGAGGCATCCATCCTGCCACCCCCCCACCCCCCAGCTCACAGAGGAGAACTACAATGTTGATCTGGCCCTCAAAGAAATCCAGTTTGATACCCTTGTTCTAGGACCTTCACTAACCCAGGAGAGTCATATAAACTAAATAAATGCCAGTTCCTTCTGTTGGTAGTTGAAAAATCTACAGCCCGTGGAAAAACTCTTCAGGGTTCCCTTCCTGGGTGTGTAGTCAGTAGACTACCCTTTTCACCAAAAGTCCTGTACTGCAGGTATCTTTCAGGGTTTCTGGATGTTTACAGGTGGTTACTGGCCACTGTTTAGTGTCTTCTTCATTGGAGAAAGTACATGGTTGAGAAAAACAAATCAAGATCTTGGATTTAAATTTCACAATACAGTCTTTACCTCTGATTGGTTTAATTTGCTCATGTAGAGAGGACTGAACAGGCTTTGTATATTAACACACTGCTTGTGCACACTATTAGCACACGACTTGACTAAGATAGGTATCCTGAATTTATGTGACAACATGATCTCTATATGTTAACCCTCTTAACCATAATCTGGTTTGATTTCTTTAGACCATTGCTTTATTTATTGTCTCTGATTTCCACAGGGTTTCATGTCTGCTGTATAGATCCAGCTGTTATCAGTATTCTATAGTACTGTAACATTACAGTGGCATGTTTTAATGTAGAAATCTGCATACAGTTAGTCCACAATTGAATCCAAAATTTCTGTTGCTTAAATGTTAAGTGAATTTTGCCCCATTTTATGATCTTTCTTGCCCCAGTTGTTAAGTGAATCGCTGTAGTTGTTAAGTTTGTAATATGGTAGTTAAGTGAATCTGGCTTCTCCATTGACTTTACTTGTTAGAAGGTCACAAAAGTTGATCACATGATCCCAGGACACTGCAACCATCATAAATATGAGCCAGTTGTCTTGTGTCTGAATTTTGATCATGGGACCATGGGGATGCTGCAACAGTTCTGTGAAAAATGGTCATACGTCACTTTTTTCAGTGCCATTGTAACTTTGAACAGTCACTAAACAAATGACTGTAAATCAAGGACTACCTGTATCTAGGAATCCCCAAGTTAATACACAAGTCACTTGTGTTTACTACTGGAGGGAGGGAATGAAATTCAAAATGTGTTTTTCTGGTTTGTATAGAAAATGCATCAAGGGTTAATATATTGATATTAATACAGCTTTATGTTACTTCTTGAAACTTAATATCTAATAATCAGTTGGTCTCATAGCATCTAAATGAATACTTGATGTTTGTGCCTCAAGATAAACAGGATTGTTGCAAAGAATGAAATTACTGAGTTTTCAATGGAGATGAAACCTCCATGCCACCAGGAGCCGTGGGGGTGCGGTGGTTAGAATGCAGTATTGCAGGGTAACTCTGCCCACAGCCAGGAATTTGATCCTGACTGGCTCAAAGTTGACTCAGCCTTGAATCCTTCCGAGGTTGGTAAAATGAGGACCCAGATTGTTGGGGGCAATATGCTGACATTTGTAAACCACTCAAGAGAGTACTGAAAAACACTATTGAGTGGTATATAAGTCTAAGTGCTATTGCTATTTTTTATTTGGATAATTTGCTGTCAGTCTCAACAGCGGTCTAATTTTCTTACAATACTACTGGAATATGGAATGGAGAGGGTTATGAATGGAATATTAAGAATTTTAATATGGAAAATAGACTTGTTGAATAAATGAGACTTCTTGGCTATGGAACACACAGATCAATTATCAATTTTTGCTGTGCAGAGAAAGCATTTCTAACTGCATTATTCAAATTTTAATTTTTTGTTATCTCCTGCTTGACTGCTTCCATCTAATGCCTTCTCATTTTGGAAGCTAGACTATGCAAAGAAGTAATGAATCACTTTCTCCCAGCTGTAAAGTTGAGGCTTTTCTCTGTGACGGTAGTGATTGGTTTCACATGTTAAACCATGCTTTGCTTAATTGACAAGATTCATACAACAGAGTCCAATCCAAATAGACTATGCCTGTTTTTTATTTATTTTTTAATGGATCAAACAGAAGTGTAACTGAAGGAATCATATATTGATACAAAAATATATAGATATATTGGTACAAAGATAGAGTTTTATATGTTTAAAAACAAAAGTTGAATTTCACTCAGTAGCAAATAGGCAGTCACTACAGCAGCTTTAGCAGTGAAATAATAAATACAAGGGTAGATGCCCTACTGAAAAACTTAGCCACCACATTTTTACCAGCTGCAACTTTTAGATTAAGTGTCACAGGATGCTCTAATATTCAGAATACAAGGTCAACTATTTATTTAAAAAGTAACTAGAATTATCTCCATCAAAGAAAGGATATTCCCATCAAGGTTGGTAATTGGAGCCACTTAGGCTTTCAGTGACATCAGTGACTCTAGTTCCAAATTACTTGTTCATTCTGAATTAGTGTAACCCATGTAGAACAGGCAAACTCAACAATGTACATAGCCAGAAAGCACAAACCAACAGGGTCTCTGTTTACAAGATTCATCAGTTTACCTCCTGTATCACTGCATCCAGTCCTTTTTTGGACATGTGTAGCCTCTCCCAAGTTAGATTGTACAAAGAAATGAATATTACCAGCATATTGATGATTCCAGACCCTGAAAAGTCTGATAACTGCCTCCTTAAGTTTTATATAGATGCTACATAAAATTAGGAACAAGATGGTGTCTTGTGGCAGCATGGCTATCTGAATGCCTTGGCACTGTTAGCCAGTAATGCTGTCTGAGGCCTGTCACTACAAGTAGGAGGCAAACTATTGTAACATAGTTCTTCAACTCACAGAAATGTCAGAGAGGACCATTTGATCAAGAGCCATTTAAAGATCAAGTTAACAAAGTCACTCTCTCTCGTACAGCATGTTATCAACCAGGATGACTATGGCTGATTTTTTTCCCCTCTTAAGTTAGGGCTGAAATAGTTGAGAGAATCAGTCACCTCCAAGAGGTGCACAAATGAAACAGTAGAACTTAGAATAATATGGTTGGAAGGGACCTTGAAGGTCTTCTAGTCCAACCCACTACCCGTGGCAGGACACCCTATACCATTCTGGACAAATGGCTGTCAAGTCTCTTCTTGTCTCTCAACCTCCAGTGATGAGCACTCACAGCTTCTGAAGGGGAAGCCGTTTCACTGATTAATTGTTCTCATTGTCAGGAAATTTCTCCTTATGAGGTGTCCTTGGTGCTCTCTGAGCTTGCTTGTTTTCTTGCAGATGTTTCATTACCCAAACTAGGTAACATCATCAGTGAGGGTGAGGGTGAAGGTTAATTTCAAAGTTTGTGGGTTGGTTTCTTAACATTTCAATACCAGGCTAGGTAACATCTTCAGTGGAGTTTAGGGGATTTCAGTGTCAGTGTTCTTCTGTTTATAACAACTTTGTGTGATCAGTCAGTCTTGTGATGGTGATGGTCATGTCAGGTGAGGGTCCCATCAGGTCAGGGTCTTGTGATGGGTTAGGTGTGGGTGTGTCAAGTGAGAGTCTTGTTATGGGGAGGTTACATCAGGTGAGGGTCATTGGGAGGTGAAATGCTGATGGGGCTTGCATTGGTTGGTTGAGGGTCGGTGCTGTCTCTGGTTGGCTGTGCAGTTGATTTGGATTCTGAGGGGTTTGTAGGCTGGTTGTAGGTCGATGTGTCTGTTGATGGAATTGCTTGTGGAGTGCTAGACTTTGATGAATTCACGAATGTGGCGGGTGGTAGTGTGGCCGATGATTTTTGTGTTGCTCCAATCAAACTGGTGCTCTTTGGTGTCAGTGTGGATGGAGATTAAGGATTTGGGATTGGGGTGTTTGACTGCCAGCTGGTGTTCATGGATGCTGGGTTTTAATTGACGTGATGTTTGTGCCATGTAGAATTGGTTGCAATTGTTACAGTTGATTTTGTAAGTTATTGTTTCTTTCATCCTTCTGTCTTTGGTTCTGGATAATTCCTGGCAAAGTGTGGCTGTGGGTTTGTGGGCTATTGCTATTGTGGGCTATTGCTATGACTAGAGGTTGGAAAATTCTGGCTGTCATTTCCGACACCCCTTTTGTGGGTTAGTTTTTGCATAGTGGTTGGCTGTGTGGTGTGGTGTGTGGCTTGGGTGCTGTGTGTCGGAATACAAAGTTTTTCAGATAGCTTTACAGAGAAAGATGTCAAGCAGCTGCTTCTTTTCCGCTTTTCTTAGTGTTGTGGTAATTTCTCCTTAGTTCTTAGATGTCTCTTTAATGATCTTCCACCTATTACTTCTTGTCCTGCCCTCAGGTGCTTTGGAGAATAGGTTGACCGCCACAGCCCATCAAGTATTGGAAGACTGCTATGATATCACTCCAAGCCCTTCTCTTCATTAGACTAGAAATACATAGTTCCCTCAGTCATTCATCATATGGTTTACTGTCCATACCTCTTATTATCATTGTTGATCTTTTCTGTACCCTTTCTAGGCTCTCAAAATCTTTTTTCTATTGTGGTGACCAGAATTGGGCTCAGTATTCCAAGTGTGGTCTCACCAGTACAGTATAAAGCTGTACTATTACTTCCTGTGTTCTTGAAACTATTCCTCTGTTGATGCAACCTAGAACTGCATTAGCTTTTTTGGCAGCTGCAGCACACTGTTGGCTCATACTTAAGTGGTGCTCTCCTAGGACACCTAGATTTTTCTCACAGTTGCTGCTATTGAGCCAGGTACCACCTGTTCTATATCTGTATTTGATTTTTTTGCCTATGTGTAGCACCTTACCTTTTTCATCACTGAATTGCTTTTTGTTGGATAGGGCCCAGTGTTCAAGTATGTCAAAGTCCTTCTGACTCTTAACTCTATTGTCTAAAGCTATTCCCCCCAGCTTGCTGTTGTCTGAAAATTTGATGAGTTACCCTTCTATCCTCTCATCTGGATCATTTATGATGAATGAAGAGTACTGGGCCTAAGACACAACCTTGAGGGTACCCCACTTCATGCTTCCCTTCATGTAGATGTAGTTCCATAGAGGACTACCTGCTGAGTGCAGTTGTTCAACCAGTTGTGAATCCATCTGGTGGTGGTACTGTCTATCCCACATTGCTTTATCTTACTAAGAAGTGGGCTGTGGTCAGAGATGGGATCTGACCGGTATAACTACCGGTTCTGTCGCTCTGCATCACGTGTGCGAGTCGCACAAGTGCAATTTACGACCTGCTGAGCTGCCCAGACAGCTGAGCAGCGCTGCGTACAAGTGCGCAGCAGCTGGAAAAGCCCTTTTTTCCTGCTTTTTCAACCTCAGCTGTGTCACGCAAAGCAGCTGCGGTTGAAAACGCAGGAAATAAAGGTCAGGTAAGAGCCCAGGTGGGCGGGTGGGCCAAAACAGCAGCAAACATAGAACTGGTTCTATGTATGCTCTCTGTCTGCTGCTCTTCAGAGTAACCGGTTCTACAGAAGTGGACAGAACCGGTAGAATCCCACCCCTGGCTGTGGTCTACTTTGTCAAGAGCCTTACTAAAGTTTAAATATATTATGTCCACAGTGTTTCCATTATCCACTAATTTAGTCACTAAAATTCATCTGTTTTTGATAAAACAATGCTTGCTTCTAGTAATTCTCTTGTTTATTTCTAGATGCTCACAAATGTACTGTTTGATTATCTTTTGCAGGATTTTGTCAGGTATTGATGTCAGGCTGATTGGTCTGTAGATTTGTGGATCCACTTTTTTCCCTTTTTGTAGATTGGAAACACATCACTTCTTTTCCAATCCTCTAGTAGTTTCCTAGCACACCAGGGGCTCTGAAACATTTTGCTCAGTGGTTCCGAGATCACGTCTGTCAGCTCATTCAAAACTGTGGCATGTAATCCATCTGGTCTGGTGATTTGAACTCGTTTAAAGTGAATAGGTGTTCTCTTACCATTCTTGCCTATTTTGACTTGCATTCCTATTCTGTCTCCTAAGGTGCTACTTTTGGTAGGTTGGACTATTTTTCCCTTTTGCATGAAGACAGATGCAAAGAATGAATTAGGCAGTTTTGCTTTCTCCCTGCTACCTGCCACCTCCTTGTCATCTCTTGTTAGTGGACTGCTGTTTTCCTTGACTTTTTCTTGTTTCTTGCAGGTTGAAAGAAACTTATTATTATTATTGGCATTTTGTTGCAAGTCTTAGTTCATTCTGAGCCATAGGTTTCCTGACTTCGTCTTTTAATATTCAGGTTATTTGCAAATACAGTTCTGGCTGCTGTTAACACATGTAATATTAAATACATAGTCCCTTTATTATATTTTTCTGGTATGATACCCAACAGAAATATTTCTGGTTTTAAATCTACATGTTCCTTTATCATTTTTTCTATCCAAGTATTATTTTTGTCCAATATTTTTTTGCTTTTGGGCACATCCACCACAGGTTTAAAAAAGCAAGAATAAGTCTGAAACTGTTACAAGACTCTAATAATAGAGGAGGCTTTGGGCTGCCAGATAAGGAGTTATATTACCAGGCAAAAGAATGGATAACCTTGAGACATAGACGATTATTAACTTTGGATTATTAACTTGCAATTGGGGTGGCACGCCTTTCTATGGTATGGGAAAAATAAACTACACAATTATTTCCAAAGACACTACAAAAGAAATTCTCTGTTTTCAGTATGGGTAAAAATTAAGGAAAAACACTATTTCAAAATACCAGTCTGGCTCTCCACTATGGAGGCATTGATACATCCAAATGTGGTGAAAAATCATAAGGATGGGAAAAAATTATGGGAAAAATCATAAGATATAAAGATATAACAGATAATCAGAGTTGGAAGGGACCTTATAGGTCATCTAGTCCAACCCCTCGGCCAAGCGGGAGACTCTACACCATTTCTGATAAATGGCAGTCCAATCTCTTCTTGAAAGTCTCAAGTGATGGCACTCCCAAAACTTCCGAGGGCAAGGTGTTCCATTGGTTGATTGTTCTCACTGTCAGAAAGTTTCTCCTTATTTCCAGGTTAAATCTCTCCTTGTTCAGTTTCCATCCATTATTTCTTGTCTGGCCTACAGGCGCTTTAGAAAATAGCTTGACCCCTTTCCTCTCTGTGGCAGCCCCTCAGATATTGGAAGACTGCTATCATGTGTCCCCTAGTCCTTCTCTTCACTTGACTAGCCAAGCCTAGTTCCTGTAACTATTCTTCATATGTTTTAGTCTCCAGTCCCCTAATCATCCTGGTTGCTCTTCTCTGTACTTTTTCTAGAGTCTCCAACATCTTTTTTATAATGTGGTGACCAAAACTGGATTGCATTACCTTTTTTGGCTGCTGCTGCACACTGCTGGCTCATATTTAGCTGGTTGTCCACTAAGACTCCAAGATCCCTCTCATGGTTACTGCTATTTGAGCCTGGTTTCACCCAGTCTATATGTGTACTTTTGGTTTTTCTTGCTTAAGTGTAGGACTTTATTTTTCTCTACATTGAATTTCATTTTGTTAGATACGGCCCAGTATTCTAGTCTGTCAAGATCCATCTGGATCTTGAGCCTATCTTCTTGGGTGTTAGCTATTCCTGCCAGCTTAGTATCATCTGCAAATTTGGTAAGTTCCTCTTCTATTCCCTCCTCTAAGCTGTTAATGAGGATATTGAAGAATAGTGGGCCTAAGATGGAACCTTGTGGCACCCCACTGCTTACTTCCCCTCCATGTAGACTTAGACCCATTAAGGACTACTCGTTGAGTACAGTTTGTCAGCCAGTTGAGTCTATCTCGTGGTGGTGCTATCTATTCCACTTTTTTGTAGCTTACTAAGAAGTAGGTTGTGGTCTACTTTGTCGCATGCCTTGCTGAAATCTAAATATATTATGTCCACAGTATTTTGCTGGTCTACTAATTTCGTCACTGTGTTGAAGAATGAAATAAAATGGGTTTGGCATGATCTGTTCTTAACAAACCCGTGCTGACTGCTAGTTATTACTTTACTTGTTTCTAGAAGTTGGCAGATCTTTTTTTATTATTATTATCTTTTCCAGTATCTTCCCAGGTATTGATGTTAGGCTGATTGGTCTATAGTTTCCTGGGTCTGTTTTTTTTTCCTTTTTTGAAGATGGGAACCACATCATCTCTTTTCCAGTCCTCTGGTAGTTCCCCGGTGCTCTAGGATTTTTGAAAGTTATGGTGCAGTGGTTCTGAGATGACCTCTGCCAGCTCCTTTAAAACTCTGGGATGTAATCCATCAGGCCCCGGTGATTTGTTTTCATCAAGATCAGACAGGTGTTCTCTTTCTATTTTTTTGCTTATTTTAACTTTTATTTCTGGTCTGTCTTTTACAGTTATGTTTTTGGTGGGTTGAGCTATAGTTTCTTTTTGCATGAAGACCGATGCAAAGAATGAGTTAAGCAGTTCTGCTTTCTCTCTGTTGCCTCTTACTTCCTTGCCGTCTTCTCTCTTTAGTGGACCAACTGTTTCCTTGATTTTTTTCTTGTTGTTTATATGTTGGAAGAAACTTTTTTTATTATCTTTTATTTTTGTTGCAAGTCTTTGTTCATTCTGAGCCTTTGCTATCCTGACTTCGTCTTTACAGATTCTGGCTATCTGCTGATATTCTGCCTTAGTTGTATGTCCTTCTTTCCATTTTTTGTACTTGTCCTTTTTTTCTTTCAATTTGCCAGAGAGATCTTTGTGCAGCCATGGTGGTTTCTTCTTGGATTTCTTGTTTTTCTTTCTCAGTGGTATTGTGCTGGTCTGGGCTATTTTGAATGAGAAAGGGGAATTGAAAAGTAAACAGGAACTGAATAGTCAAGGGATAGATTTAGCATGGTGGCTGCAGGTACAAATACAATCAAGATATGAAAAAGATGCTAAAATATATGGTTTTTATAAAGAACCAACAGAATTGGACCAGATTCTAGCAGGAACTGATGAGAAATTAATTTAAAAAATGTATACCTACCTATTGAATATTAGAATGGAAGAAGAGCAAGTAAAGGAAACAATGGTAGTGTGGGCTAAAAACTTTGGTTATTCTATAGAATTGGATAAATGGTAAAAGTTGTGGGATCTAAATTATAAATTAACAATGTCTTCTGCATACAAAGAAAACTTATATAAAATGTTTTACAGATGGCACTTCCCACCAGCAAGATTAGCCAAGATGTTTAAAGGTATGTCAGTTAAATGTTGGAAGTGTAATCAGATTCCGGGCTCGTACTACCACATGTGGTGGACGTGCCCAAAAGCAAAAGCATACTGGACAAAAATACATACTTGTATAGAAAAAATGATAAAGGAACATATAGATTTAAAACCAGAAACATTTATGTTGGGTATCATACCAGAAAAATATAATAAAGGGACTATGTATCTAATACTACAAGTGTTAACAGTGGCCAGAATTGTATTTGCACAACATTGGAAAGGTGTGGAGAACCCTACAGAAGAGAAGATAATAAAAAAGAAATACTAGAATGTGCAGAAATTGATAGGTTAACACTTGAAATTAAAGAGAAGGAAGATATGAAATATTTTGAAACATGGGATTCATTTTATCAATGGTTAACAGGAACAAGTTAAAACATTTAAAATTATAAGAGAAGGATTAATTTTACGAGGGTTTAATATGTTTATTAATATGGTTTAGTATTAACAAGTATTAATATGTTGAGAAAATATGGTTATTATATGATCACTAATGAACATTATTACTATTATGATGATGACCATTACTCAAATGAACTGTAACCAGATTTGGCCAAAAGGTGGTACTTTTGATTATAAAGTCCTAAAAACACTTAGGTCTAAAACTCTTGCAAGAAGCTAGAATAAGAGGAGGATTTGGCCTGCCTAATTGGGAGTTATACTATCAAGCTACAAATCTGATGTGGGTCAAGGAATGGATAACATTAAGAAAGACTAGATTGTTGACACTAGAGGGTCATGATTTGCTGTTGGGTTGGCACGCTTTTTTATGGTATAAGGGAACTAAAACACAGGGTTATTTTAGAAGACATTATATATGGGAGTCTTTGTGGTTAAACTGGGAGAAGATAAAAAGACAATGTTATTTGAAAATTCCAGTTTGGTTATCGACTATTGAAGCATTTTCCTATCCTATAATTTATAAGAAGGAACAAACAGTTAGATATGGGGAACTATTGGATGAAAAGGGTGAACTTAAATCGATACAAAAATTAGAGGAACAAGGTATAAAGATGAACTGGTTTTCATATGCGCAAATACATTCAAGGTATGATGAAGATTCTAAAACAGAGGGATTTTATGATAAACAGACTGATCTAGATAAGATCTTGATGGGTACTGATGAGAAGGTGATTAAAAAATTATATAGTTATTTATTGGGAATTAAGTTAGAGGAAGAACAAGTTAAAGAAACTATGATTGTTTGGGGGAAGAATTTTAGATATGGGATTGATCTAGAGAAATGGCAAAAATTGTGGTCTCAAAAGTATAAAATGACAATGTCAACAGCTTATAAAGAAAATTTGTATAAGATGTTTTACAGGTGGCACTTTCCCCCGACAAGAATAGCAAGAATGTTCAAGAATAAATCTGAAAAATGTTGGAAATGTCATCAGATACCTGGCTCATGTTACCATATGTGGTGGACTTGTGAGGACGCTTGAAAATATTGGACTGAAATTCGCATGTGGTTGGAAAAAATGACAAAGAAACGTATAGATTTGAAACCAGAGTTCTTTTTATTGGGAATCTTGCCCGATACATACAATAAAGACTTGAAATATTTGATTGTAAATGTATTAACAGCGGCTAGGATTGTATTTGCTAAAAATTGGAAGAATGAGAAAATACCATTGCAGGAAGAAATTATTAAGAAAATATTGGAATGTGCTGAGATGAGTAGATTGACATTTGAAATTAGAGAGCAAGAGGATAAACAATTTTACGAAATTTGGGATCTTTTCTATCAATGGTTAGATGACAAAATACAATAATAGAATATTTAGAATGTTAGACAGCAAGGAATATCTTTATTTTTTCTTTTGTTATTTGACATTGTATCTATAAAGTGTTTCTAGGATAGATCTGGTATGATTATATGATTTGTTATAGAATAAACTGTTTAAAGTATTGTTATCTCATAAAGCATGAATGATTAAAAGTATAGTCAAATGATTTTTTAATAGCGATATAAGGACATATAAGTTTGGATTGACAATATGAGTTGTTATGTAATATAACTGTAATTGAGACTATGAAATGAATGCACAAAACTGATGAACCAACCGACACACTGTGTGTACATTAGAGAGTTGAAGTTTTTATGTTTTGTTTATTTGTAGAAAATTAATAAAATTGTTTAAAAAACAAACAAACAGGCCTGAGGCCAAGCTTATAGTCCCCCTGCTGCAAAAGTCCACCCCTGGGCGAAGTAGGGGCCAACTTGAATATGTCCTTACCCATACCCCTTTCTCCCCCTCCGATTTGGTGATCTGGAAGGACACCCCTTCTGATCGTATCCCCAAACTGTCATCAAAGCTTTCCAGTCCATTATTGAGAGCAACAATCCTTTGTGGGGAGATATGACCCAGCTGCTTCATATCTTTCTCACAAAGGAAGAGGTCTTAAAATTATTTGAAAAAACTGAAGAAATTGCAAAACAGCCAATTGTTACCATGCCCGGACAGGTAGCCCCAGTGAAAGTTGCCTGGATCCTGAACCGCCCTGATTGGGATGACAATACAGCTACCCATTGGAAGAAATATGGCAGGGCAAAGGAGAACTTGTTAGAAGCACTAAATGAGATACGGCAAAACCTGCTAAACTGGGTTTCAGTGCACAGTGCAGATGGAAGGCTGAAACTCCAGATGCCTTCTGGGTCCATCACCTAGAGGTGGGGGTTGCTTTTGCCCACTTAGATATGAATAACCCTAAGGACCAGCAGATCCTGGCCTCAGCATTCATTGACTAGTCAGCCAACATCATCTGGGACCATTTCCATCAAATTGTATCCAACTGATCCAGTTTGGAGTTATCAGAACTACATAGAAGAGCTAACTTTGCATTTGATCAAAGGAAAAGACTAAGGGAGGACGAGAAAGAGAGAAAGGAAGCAGAAAAGGAAAGAGGGATAGGAAAAAGAGAATGGAGAGAAGGGAAGATTTAAAAATGTTTGCGGCCATGCGAGATGACAAGGCATCCGAACCCTCCTTCATCAGATAATCAGCCCAGATGCCTCTGGTACGAGGAAATGGGGGTGTTGGGAATGAGATGCCTCCACTGCTTCAGGCGTGGGAGGAGGTAGGAGGGGGCATCTAAGGAGGGACTTCAGGGAAATTTTTCCAGGACCCAGGAGTCATTCCCCCCCTCCGAGAGCCCCATTCCCCAATGGACCTACTGCCTCAAATAGAGAGAACCCCAGGCTGCCTCATGTACAATTTGAGGATGGCTTTGGCACCTTATGACTCAGCTCGGAGCCAACAGAATTCATGGCCACCTTCACTGGCCTCACTCTTCTCCTGAGGAATGGTTGTGAAGGCCTGTCTTTTATCTCACAATAGGGGAAAAAACATGAATGCCTGGTGGATACTGAAGCCACTTCATAATTAATCACAGAGCCTCCATTTAGAGTGTCAATAGTGCCGGGAGCCAGGGACAATATTATTGGAGTAGGGGGGTAATATAATCCCTGTAGAATTCACCTGTCAAAGTTCCAAGTAATACATCCCATTCAGTCAGAACTCCGAGGCAGGCATGTTCCTCAAAGAACATTTTATTGGGACATATCAAATTGGCACAGATGTGGTGGAAAACCAGCTCTAAGTTCCTGCCAGTTTTATACCCAATTAAAAGTAAAGCTTTGTCACTTCCCCCCCAGAGTCTCCAATCACATGGTCCAATCAGCATGTAGTCCAGGTGCTAGGTGACCTCAGTTTCCACCTTTCGAACATCTGTACCAACGTCCTTGATTCCCAGGGGAAAGAATTTGATTTAAGCTACAGCACCCCAGCTATCTCTACCCCCCACCAGCCCCTTAGCTCCAGGTTGTGTCAGCCTTGAAGCAGTGAGAAGAGAAACCTCCCTAGGAAAAAAAAAACTACAAGGAGAAAATGGCCACAGTTAGGCCAACTTCAGGGTTGACAGGCTGACCCCCTCAACTGAAGAATATTTCCTGCAAGAGAGAAAGAAATCAGAGAGTTTAGTTGGGGAGGTCCCTAAACCCCCCACCCCCAGAGGCTT
The DNA here is from genome assembly GCA_033807585.1 of Hydrophis major. NCBI lineage: Eukaryota > Metazoa > Chordata > Lepidosauria > Squamata > Elapidae > Hydrophis > Hydrophis major. The sequence continues at coordinate 6,084,720 of JAUCBL010000017.1, forward strand.
CTTTGGCTTATGGGGGTACTTATCATGGAACTGTTTCACCAATCTATCTGCCTTCCAAATTTTCACCCAGAAGGAAGGCCTCAGATACAGGGTACCCTTTCCAATACACTAAGTACTGCAATTGTTCTCTGTACTTTGGAATCTAAGATTCTTTTTATTTCATAGTGCTTTTTCCCTTCAATTACAAGAGGTTTCGAAGCTGCCCAATCTACTGGCCTAAGCTGCAAACTTACTGCTGGCTTCAGTAAACTACAGTGGAAGACCTGATGCACTTTCCCCAACAGCTGGGGAAGTTTTAATTGTACCGTGACAGGGTTAATCACTTTTACTATGGTGAATGGCCCTACAAACCTTAGGCCCAATTTCTTAGAGGCCAACTTTAATTTTAGATATTTGGTAGACAGGTAGACTATCTCCCACTCAGAATTGCAGCTGGAGAGACCGGCGTTTGTCAGCCTGTTTTTTATAAGCTTTTGCCACCTCTCTCAAAGCATGCTTGGTATTTTCCCACAAACCTTTTAGAGATTCCATCCATTCATTTAATGACATGGATGAGGGGGGTTCTCTGGGCAATTCAGGCATGGAGATGAATTCCATTCCAGTTGTGACCTGGAAAGGTGACAGTCCCATGCTGCTATGCACTGCATTGTTATATGCCACCTCTGCAAATGGCAATAGTTCTGCCCAATCGGACTGTTGATTGTCTACATAGCACCTCAAATCTTGTTCAATCATTTCATTGGTTCATTCCGCTGCCCCATTTGTGCTCGTATGAAAGGCTGAGCTAAGTCCCTGCGATGACCCAATGGACTTTATAAATTCCCTCCAAAACTTTGCCATGAATTGGACTCCCCTGTCTGATATGATTCTGCGAGGGACCCCATGTAGCCTATAGATCTGTTTAATAGTTTAGCTAGCTTTTTTGCTGATGGGAGCCCTCAGCAGGTGATGAAATGGGCTTGTTTTGAGAACAGGTATACCATGTTCCAAATGACCATATTCCCTCCCCTGTAAGGAAGTTCTGCAATAAAATCCATGGCAATTTCCTCCCATGGTTGGGACGGATCTGCCACTTGCTGGAGAAGACCTGGGGTCTTCCCTGGTCTCTTTTTCATAGTTGCACAAGTGGCATAGCTTTTCGTATAGTCCTCAATGTCTTCTTTCATTTTTGGCCAGCAAAATCTCCTGGTGAGATGCAGCGTTTTTAAATAGCTGAAATGTCCAGCTGGCTTAGAGTCGTGGCTTTTTTGAAGTAATTGAAGCTGTAGGCTTTGAGGCACGTAGATTTTGGGACCCTTCCATGCCAGCCCATCTTTGAGGGTTAGTGCCCCTTTATTCTCTCTGTGCCAGGGGTCTGTTAGTAGTTCATTCTTGAGGTTTGGGGTCATGTTCCCCCCCTTCGTGAGCTTTGGTCATCTGATTTGTGGCCAAGTGGTGCCTTGTGTTGCTGGTTGGGTGGGGGGGACCATCGTGTGGATTACTTCCTGTGGCTTGCTGTTAAATTTTGGTTTTCTCAACAAGGCATTGGCGAGTAGGTTCTTCCCTCCTGGGATGTACTTTGGTTCAAAGTTAAACCGCTTGAAGTATTGCACCCAGTGAACCTGCTTTGGGGAGAGTTTTCTGGGTTTTTTAAGCACCTCTAACTTTCTGTGGTCAGTCCAGACTTCAAACAGTACTTGGCTGCCCTCAAGAAAGTGTCTCCAGGTTAGTAATACCCATCGGACTGCATATGCCTCTTTTGTCCTATACTGTCCACCTCCTTTACATGTCAGTCAGTTTTTTAGAAGTGTAAGCACATGATTGCAGGTCTCCACTTGCATTTCTTTGGAGTAGGACCATGGTGACTGTGACGTTGCTGCCGTGTGCTTGCACTATGAAAGGCTGGTCAGAGTTTTTGAGGGTGTGTTCCTGAGCAAACAGTCTTTTTAATGTCTCAAACGCCTGCTGACATTCCAAACTCCAGTTTAAGGGTTGGCTGGGATGGGGTTTCTGTCCCCCCCTAGTCTTTAGTAGTTGGCTGCCAGTCTAATACTGCTTTGACTTTTGCCTGGTCCATTTCTACCCCCTTGTTTGACACTCGGTAAGCCAAGTAGGAACTTGTGGAACTTGCATTTTGACAGCTTGATGTATAGCTTGGCTGTGAGCACTCTTTTCAGCGCTTGGCACACTAGTTTTACATGTTCTTCCATTGTTTCACTGAATATCAGAATGTTGTTCAAATAGACAAGGACTCCTTTATATAGGTGCTCATGTAGCACCTAATTGCATGAAGACAGCAGGGGCCCCTTGTAACCCAAATGGCATTACTTTGAATTGGAAGCTGCCTAGTGGCTATTTAAAAGTGATTTTCCATTCATCTCCTTCTCTTAATTCGGACCCGGTAGTACACCTCCCGCAAATCTAGTTTGGTGAATACACTCCTCTTGGCCACATGGGACAGCATCTTCTTCATTAGTGGCAGTGGGTAGGTGTTTTCCACACATACTGCATTTATTCCTCTAAAATCCATGCAGAGCCTGATCAACCCATATCTTTAAACAAGACAGGGGCGGCCATCCTAGATTTTGCTGGTTGTATGAATCCTCGGGCCAGGTTGGCATCAATATAGTCCCTTAGCTCTTTCATCTCCTTGGAAGTCATAGAATACATTTTTGGTTTTGGTAGTTTAGCCCCAGGCATGAATTCTATTGCGCAGTCTGGGTTGTGGGGGGGATAGAGTATTGCATTTTTCTTCAATGAACACCTCTGCTAAGTTCCGATATTTTCTTGGGATCCGGGGAGTCCCTGGGAGCAGCTCTGCCATTATGGCAGCCTTCTCTTCTCAGTGTCACTCAGCTGCTGGCAGGCTTCCTTCTCAGTTGAGGTTGGGGGCGGGTCTGGACCCAGTGCCAATTTCAATCACCCCCTTCCCAGGTGATCGTTGGGCCCCATTTGTCTAGCAAATCCAGTCCCAGTATGATGGACTCAGTCATTTTTGGCACCACCACAAACCGGATTAGCTCCTAGTGGCACCCCATCTCTAGTTTGATGGGTTCAGTGACCTGCATAGCTGGGCTTTCCCCTATTAGTGACCATTGACCTGCTCAAATCATATGAGGTTTGCAAAGGGTCTCATCTTTATTCCCAGCTTAGTGACTGTGGAAGGACTGATGAGGCAGTGGGTGCAGCCCGTGTCTATGATGGCCTCTACTTCCCCTTAGCCTCCTGTCTCTGGCACCACTATTTTCGTCTTGATCATGAAATGATAGATGGCTTTACTTACCATCGGGTTGTCCTCACTATCGTCACTGCTGTCACCACTCGTCAGCGGTGGGACCTCAGGGGCAGGAGTTCTCTCTTTCCCTTTTATAGGGGGGGACCTCAATGGTTTGCAGGGCGAATTTCCCCCTTTCCATGGCCTTTCGCTGCAGTCTCTTTGGCTTTGCAGAAGAGGTTTGGCCTCTCGCTTGTGGCACAGGGGCTGGGGCCAGGCACTCAGATGCTCAGTGGCCTTGTTGTCCACACCAGAAGCATATTATGGGCATCATGGAGGTCCCTCAAAGTGGCTCCTCTGTTGGGTATGGGCTGAAGTGGAGCTACCTCAAAGGGCTCCCATTCCAGACCTTCAAATACCACTCCAACCCACTCAGGTCAGGGTAGAGCAGATGGAGGATCTAGATACTTACGTTTCAGTATCGTCCCAGGACTCTGATTCCTTCTTATCTGAGACAGAGGACCAACTAAGACAGAATATGTCTGACGAAGGACTAGCCCCTGAACAACCTACTTTCATGGGGTTGTTCCGCCCACACTTGTTCAAGCCCTTGTTATTCAAGGCCAAAACCACAGCCCGATTAGACAACCCCTTGACCACCTCAGAGCCAACATTATCCTCAGGTGAACTCGACCTAATCTTCTCCCAGCCCGTAACTAAGGCAGAGGTCATCCCAGTGCTCAAAATGTTTATAGACATGGATCAGAAACAGTGGGTATCCACGGGCACCTACCCTATCCCTACTGGTTATGACAAGAAATTCTATAACCTAGCCCCTGAATTGGCAGGGTTGCTTCAGACCCCCCTAGTAGATGAGCCGGTAGTGGCCCTAGCATCATCCTCTGCAGTTCCCAGCGAAGCGGAAGACGCTCTTAAACCAGAGGAGAAGAGGGCAAAAATTGCACTGCATAGAGCACGCCAGGCAGATGGCTGGGCCATTAAGGTGGCTACAGCCACATCCTTCTGCTCCAGAACCTCTTTAAGGTGGCTTAGCCACCTACAGGAAGCTATCCCTACCACCAACATCAGGGCACACCAGGATATATCAAAACTGGTAGCGTCCACTGAATTTTCCGCAGATACAACTCTACACACGGTTAAATTTGCCTCCAGGGCCATAGTGTCACACGTAACTGCTTGCTGATTACTTTGGCTCCGCCATTGGCAAGCAGATACCAAGCACAAATGGAAGCTGGCCTCCACTCCATTTGAGGGTAACAAACTATTCGGATCTGCCCTGGATCCGATCCTGGTGGAATCTCGAGATAGAAAAAGATGCTTCCCTCCCTTTTTCGTAGGTTTTAGGCCAGGCCACCCCAGTCCTTTTGGAGGAATTTCTTTTGATCCTTCTACCAGGGGAACTGTTCCCAAAGATCCCAATGACCCTTTGGTTACAGACAGGGACAGCAGTCTGAAAGATCAAACTTCGGGGACAGAAACAGACAAGGTGGGCAAGCGAAGAGGCCTTTTTGTGGTGCAGGGAATAGATCCTTTCAACGCCCGAAATAATTTCCTACCTGTCCCTCCCATTGGAGGTTGATTGGCTCTCTTTGCTGACTAGTGGGAGTCTATTATCTCAGACACATCGGTCCAAGAGACCATAAGATCAGGTCTCTGGAATTTCACTCCACACCTCCAAACTTTTTCATGCAATGCCCTGTCTCAGGGGACCCTAAAAAGAGGGCCCTGATGGAGACCGCAATCCAACATTTGCTGGAGATCCACACTATTTGGCCAGTGCTGGTGGATCAACAAGGACAGGGATTTTATTCTCACCTATTTGTGGTCCCAAAAAGTTCGGGGGTGGTGGTGGAGGGCAATTTTGGATTTGAAACGCTTGAACCCTTTTCTAATCTCTACAAGGTTCAAGATGAGTTCCCTACAATCCATCCTCCTGAGCATCAGACAGGGAGACATCTTGATTTCTATAGATTTGACAGAAGTGTACCTTCACATCCCAATAAGGTCCACCCACAGAAGGTTCTTGCAGTTCTGTTATTCTGAGCATCATTATGAAGAAAGGGCTTTACCATTTGGTCTAGCCTCAGCTCCTCGAAACTTTACTAAGATTCTGGCAGCATTGGCAGCACACCTTAGGAACAATCCGGTTCGCCTACAATGTTAATTTGATGACATTTTAATTCTATCGTCGTCTCATCGGCAGGCAAACCTAGATACACAAATCACACTCCAGGGACTTCAGGAACATGGGTTCTCTATCAATTGGGTCAAAAGTCATCTAACGCCCACCACCCAGCTGTTATATCTGGGCGCCATGATTAACACAGTGACAGAAGAGGTGTTCCTCTCCCTGGATAGACAGTCTAGTATCAGGGAGCTGGCCCAATGCATTAGATCTCTCCAGCAGGTACCCCTGGCCCAGTTGTCCCAACTACTGGGGAAAATAATCTCCTGCATTTCAGTTGTGCCTTGGGCCCGCCTACATGCCAGAACTTTGCAATGGTTTCTGCTCCTGTGATGACCCGAGGCATGGCACAAAGGCAACACAGTCACATAAGTAAGAAGAGTCCCTTTAATACCTCCAACTTTTCCTCCAATGTCCAGGTTACCTTTGGCTGGAGAAAAAACTCTCCCAAGAATAGTCTTTAAGTGGAGGAAATTCAGCCCGAAAACAAAGTACATACAAACTAAATAAAAATCCACACAAACCACGCTGCAGCAATTAAGTTGACAGGACAGGATAAGGAATTGCAGACTTGAAAGGCCAACAAAACACACACAGTTGGGAAGATGCCAGGAACCCAGATAAGCCTCGACAATAACAGATAACTCACGATTTGCTTCCAACAACTTTGCTGTGCGTAGCTTCCCTTTTTAAACACTGTGTTCGCAGCTGCAGCTAATGAAGGGAATCAGGGCCCTTTCCTCCCCCATAAGCCACACAACTCACATTGCTCCCTTCTCCGTTCCTCCCTGTGTGCCCTAGGATGAAGAGGGGGTGGCACTGAGTCTTCCTCTGAATTCCCTCTGCCTTGCTCTACCTTACCCCTGTTCTGCCCAGCTGGACTTTGCCCTTCCCCAGTTTCTTCCACAGCCAACGGAGCCATACTCTCACTCCCTGTCAGCTGCTCAGCCTCCTCTTTGGAATCAGACTCCGACAGGGGCATTACAGCTCTTATACCAAAGATCAGGAAAGAGCAATGCCATAACCAAAGTTGTCATCCCACCAAGGGTTCTTCTATCACTCCATTGGTGGACCACGGAAAATATCTCCAAAGGCTGCATATTCAGAGAACCATACCGGAAGATGATCACCACAGACGCGAGTCTATTTGGATGGGGCACACATTGCCAGTCTCTGGTAGCACAAGGTCGCTGGTCCCCTACAGAACAAACCTGCGGTATCAATTGGCTAGAACTGAGGGCGACCCATCTGCCCTCCACAAATTTCAACCAGAGATCCAGGGACAGCATGCCCTCCTGTTGACTGACAACGTGGCCACATAGACCCACATAAACAGGGGGACATGCACTCAAAGTCTCTCATGAGAGAGAAAGAGAGACTCTGCCGCTGGACAGAGCGGCATCTACTATCCATCAGAGCGGAACACCCCAGGACAGTCCAACATCCAAAGAGACTGGTTGAGCAGGGCCACTGTTGACCATTCCGAGTGGCATCTGCACCCGAGACTGTTCCAAGAGATGTCGGACCAATTCGGCCACCCAATCCTGGACCTCTGCCTCATCACTTAGCGCTCAGCTCCCGAGATTCTTCTCGAGATTCCCAACCCAGGGAGCAGAGGAAGTCAATGCCCTATGCTTCCACTGGCCTCAAGGTCTTCTATATGCCTTCCCTCCCCTTCCACTGATACCCAAAGTGATCTGGAATCTCCTGGAGGAAAAAGCAGAACTGTTACTAGTTGCACCATACTGGCCCAGACGTCCATGGTTCACGGATCTCAGAGACCTATGAACAGCTGAACCCTGGAGAATCCTGCCAGACAGAGTCTCCCTCACACAGGGTCCAATACAACACCCGGACCCACAATGGCTCCACCTAGCCATATGGTGCTTGGACTAGGTGGTGTGACAAGACGAAGATAGACCCCATCTTTCCATCAGTGGCGCACATACTGGACTTCCTCCAGGAAGGCCTGGACAAAGGGCTTTCCCCAAATACATTACGTAGACAGGTCGCAGCTCTAGCGTCAGTTATCTCCTGTGGGGACCTACAATCCCTTGCCCATCATTCAAGGATATGTAGTTTCATCTGTGAGGCCACTAATTTAAGACCTCCAGTGGTCCATAGATACCCCACCTGGGACCTGAACAAGGTTGTGACAGCGCTCACAAAACCAACATTAAAACCCCTGAGAACCATGAGCCTCCACCTTCTAACCTATGAGGTGGTCTTCTTAGTAGCCATAGCATCTACAAGACTGATCTCTGAGCTGGCTGCCCTGTCAGTGAGACAAGACCTTTGTATATTCCACTCTTGACAGAGTCGTCCTTCATCTAGACCCAACCTTTATCCCCAAAATTCTGCCTTCCATAGAGCACAGGAGTTGATCCTCCCCAACTTCTGTCCAAGACCAGCCCATGCCTTAGAGAGACAATGGCATTTACTAGATGTAAGGAGGGCCCTCTGTATTTATATAAACAGGAATGTTTCACACAGGAAGACAGAGTCCCTCTTCATCTCATTCCAGCCCTCTACTCTGGGCATGAAAGTCACATCCTCAACAATTGGCTGGTGGCTACGAGCCACAATAGCAAAACCCTATGAAGTACAGACATTGCCAGTACCCAGAGGAATTGTGGCACACTCCACCAGGAGTGTGGCCACATCTGTGGCTTGGACAATGCAAGCACGAATCGAGGAAATTTGCAGGGCAGCAATGTGGTCGTCACTGTCGCCCTTCATAAGACACTATAGACTAGACACTTTTGCCTCAGCAGAAGCAGCTTTTGGCAGACAAGTCTTACAACGGGTTCACACGGGAAGGGGGACTCCAAACCTGATGGAGACCCTCCCGTAGGACACAGCAGCTTTGGTATGTCCCATGCCTGGATGCTCAGAACAGCAGTCAGGAGAAGGGGCGTTGGTCCTTACCTGACACACCCTTTCTCTGGGAGCTGTGAATAGCATCCAGCCCCACCCAGAGTCCATCTGGTTCTGGGTCCAATCCTGGCCAAGACTATTGAGCAACGGTGAAGGATAAGAGTAATGAACTTATCACTTCAACTTCGCCAAAACGGGGGACACTTGGGAGGAGCAACAAGGAGGAGCGTCCTCAGAAATCAGCTCAGCCTATTGAACGACAGACGAAGTACTTCTCATGCCTGGATGCTCTTCACAGCTCCCAGAGAAAGGGCATGTCAGGTAAGGACCAATGCCCCTTCCAGGTAGACTGGGTAAGCAGCCGGAGCTCAGGACCCTGGACAACAACTCCAGTTTGGAGCCTTAGAGTTTAGAGAGCCAGTTTAAAGTCAAGGTTCCAAGTAATACATCCCATTCAATAAGAACTCAGAGGCAGGCATATTCCTCAAAGAACATTTTTTTGGGACATATCAAATTGGCACAGACATGGAAAACCAGCATGTAGTTCAGTTGCCAGGTGACCTCAGTCTCCATCTTTCGAACACCTGTACCAATGTCCTTGATTCCTAGGGGAAATAATTTTATTTAGTCTACAGCACCCCAGCTATCTCTACCCCCCTCCCTGGCCCCTTAGCTCCAGGCTGTGTCAGCCCTGAAGCAGTGAGAAGAGAAACCTCCCTAGAAAAAAAACTACAAGGAGAAAATGAGCACAGTTAGGCCAGCTTTAGGGTTGACATCACCAATGATATGTGTGTTGAGAATGGGACCTTTCTCCCTGGACCATTTGTTTACCATTTGCCCCCAGTCTCCCTTGCCACTGCTCGGCCTTCAATTACAAGTAGTTTAGAGGCTGTCTGACTTGAGAACTTACTGCTGGCTTTAATAGACTACTGTGGAAAACTGGATTCACTTTCCCCAGTAACCGGGGGACCCTAACTTGGACAGTAACCAGGTTAATTACTTTTAGTATGGTGAAAGACATTACAGAGGGTGGTGAGCACAGCACAAAACATCATGGGCTGCCCCCTGATATCACTAGATATTGCTAGGGATTGCTGCCTTAGAAAAACGTGGAAAATCTTCAGGGACGACTCACGTCCTGGTCAGCACTTCTTTACTCTCCTACCATCGGGTAGGAGATATAGAAGCATAGCCAGCTGTGCCAACAGGCTGAATAGTTTCTAGCTGTGGGCTGTCAGACTTCTGAATGGAAAATAACTTCATGTCAACATAGTATGATAGACTTGTGGGGCCAGCGAGTTGTGCAATAAGTTCACATGGTGTAATAAGATTGTTTGTTTGTTTGTAGGATTCACTGGGTTAGGGACTTTCTGTCTTCACTGTGAGTTGTGTTGAGGGGGCTGCACAAAGGGAGGCTCCGCCAATCTCATTGTACACATGTGGTACTCTGACAGTAACAGTTGATATGAAAGGTCCTATGAACGTCAGGCCAAGCTTCTTAGAGGCTAGTTTAAATTTTAAGTATTTTGTAGACAAGTAAACCCTATCACCCACCTTAAACTGTGGCTGGAAAGAACAGCGTTTATCAGTTTGCTTTTTATAGGTCTTTTCCATCTCTCTTAAAGCGCGCTTGGTATTTTCCCATGATTTCCTTAAAGACTCCATTCGTTTATTGACATGGATGAAGGGGGTTCCCTGGGTAACTCGGGCGTGGGGACAAACTCCATGCCATGCCGGTGGTAATCTCATGCCGGTGGTAATCTGGAATGGTGTTAGACTGGTGCTACTGTGCACCGCATTGTTATAAGCTACTTCAGCGAATGGCAGAAAGTCTGCCCAGTTGGACTGCTGATAATCCACACAACACCTCAAATATTGTTCAATCATTGCATTACTTCATTCTGCCACCCCATTCGTGCGCAGATGGAATGCTGAACTAAGTCCTTGTGATGACCCAATGGACTTTATACATTCCCTCCAAAACTTTGCTGTGAACTGGAACCCTCTATCTGATACAGTCCTATGGGAGACCCCATGCAGCCTATAGATTTATTTAATGAATAACTTGGCTAGCTTTCTTGCAGATGGGAGGCCTGGGCAAGCAATGAAATGGGCTTACTTCAATAATAAATGTACTATGGGGAGGGTGGAGCTGGCGTCGGGATGATATGGCGGGCGATCTTGAAGATCCGAGATCGTCGCCTATATCTTTGCTTCTGGACGGTCCAAACGGACCTAAACCATCCCGAAGAGATGGTGAATGTAAAGAGTGCATCCTGTCGATCCCAGGGACACTGTAAAGTCCCTGGTAGATCCAGGAGAAACTCTTTTTGTCAGCGGCAAAGAGGCAGTCATTAAAGCTGCTGAAGTTGGGACAGCTCCAAAATGGAAGAGAACGGAAAGAGAAAGTGTGCCGGTTTGGTGAGAATTTTTCTTTTATTTTAAGATCTGAGAGAACACCCTAAGGAAAGGACAGAAGTGACTAAGCGGTGATTTTAAACAGGAAGTCAAAATTAGTATTTCCTTTTTTATTGCTGGACTTTTAATGCTTGATTTTTCACTTTGAAACTGGACTGGTTTTTTTAATTTTACTTTTACTTTTTCTTATTTTTTCTTTTTTGCCTTTATAATATTCTAGGCTAGAGATTTCCTTTTAGCTTTAATGTATGGGATACAATGAAGGCATATGCCAGAGGCTTGATAATAGACTGCACAAGGAAAAGAAATATTATGAAAAGACTAGCCTCTAAGACATTACAGGATAAGTATAAAGGACTTGAAAGAGAGTTACAGAAAATGCCACAGAAAAAGGACATTAAGTTAAAAATGGATACAATTAAACATAAAATGGGATTAATGAAAAAAGAAGAATTAGCACAGAAAATCAGAGGTGCGAAGCAGAACTATTTTGAAGATGCAAATAAACCAGGTAGATGGTTAGCATATAAACTGAGAAATGAGAGAGAATCAAGGAAAATATTGCAATTAATAGATAATCAAGGCCAAGTTTGCTATGGAAGTAAAGAGAAGAAAAAAATCATACGAGATTATTATGGGAAATTATACACACAAGAAAATATTGATGATCAAAGAGTTAAACAGTACTTACAGAATGCTAACTTACCCCAGATACCTAAAGAGATTGAAATAATATTAGAAAGCAATATAATGATGATGGAGTTAACTGAAGCACTCAAGAAGCAAAACAATGGAAAGGCACCAGGTCCAGATGGACTTCCAGTGGAATTTTATAAGACATTACAAGAATCGTTGAATCTCCCATTGTTAGAAGTTATGAATGAAGTTATGTCAAAGAAGAGGATACCCAGATCATGGTCAGAAGCATATATTACACTTGTCCCAAAGGAAGACGCCGACCCACTACAAATCAAGAACTATAAACCTATTTCCCTATTGGCAGAAAGACTCAAAAAATACTTAAATAACTTTATTCATCCTGATCAAAATGGATTTCTGCCAAAAAGACAAATTAAAGATAACATGAGAATAATTTTGGACACTTTGGAATATTACGAGGCACATCCTGAAAAACAAATGGCTTTGATATTCTTAGATGCACAGAAAGCCTTTGACAATGTGAACTGGCGATTTATGTTATTACAGCTGGAACAGATGGGCTTTGGTAAGAAATTTATCCAAGCCATAAAAACAATATATCGTCAACAAACAGCAAAGATAATGAGAGAGGGAGAATTGACAGATTCTATTGAGATAAGGAAAGGGACAAGACAAGGCTGCCCACTGTCACCTCTGTTGTTTGTGTTAAGTTTGGAAGTGCTAAATAGAAACATTCGAGAAGAAAAGGATATAAAAGGGATAAAAATTAAAAAGGAAGAATTTAAACTGCAAGCATTTGCAGATGATCTGGTTTTCATTTTGGAAGATCCATTAGAAACAGGACCAAAACTGATAGAATAGATAGAGGTATATGGAAAGGTAGCTGGTCTGAAAATAAACAAAGAATATGTTATTAAGACAAAAGGAAGAATTGGCAGATGTTTTGAAAATTCAGGTCACAAATAAGATCAAGTATTTGGGGATACATTTGACACCAAGATGTAGCACACTTAAAGAGAATAATTACATTAAACTTAAGCAACAGATAGCGACAGATTTGGCGAAATGGGAAAACTTACAATTATCATTAATAGGGAGAATATCAACAATCAAGATGAATATATTACCCAGAATTTTATATTTGTTCCAAGCAATTCCAATTAGGCTTGGAAAAGATTACTTTGAAGATTTAAATAAAATCGTGTTGAAATATATATGGCAGGGTAAGAAAGTGAGAATAAAACTAAAACTCTTGCAAGAAGCTAGAATAAGAGGAGGATTTGGTCTGCCTAATTGGGAGTTATACTATCAAGCTACAAATCTGATGTGGATTAAGGAATGGATAACATTAAGAAATACTAGACTGCTGACATTAGAAGGACATGATCTGTTGTTGGGGTGGCATGCCTTATGGTACAAGGGAACTAAAACACAGGGTACTTTAGAAGACATTATATACGGGAGGCTCTGTGGTTAAATTGGGAGAAGACTAAAAGGCAATGTTATGTGAAAATTCCAGTCTGGCTATCGACTATTGAAGCATTTTCTTATCCTATAACATATAAAAAGGAACAAACAGTTAGATATGGTGAAATATTGAATGAAAAGGGTGAACTTAAATCTATGCAAAAACTGGAGGAACAAGGTATAAAGATGAATTGGTTTTCATATGCGCAAATATGCTTTAGATATGATAAAGATTCCAAAACAGAGGGTTTCCATGATAAATTGACTGATTTAGATAAGATCTTGACAGGTACTGATGAAAAGGTGATTAAACAATTGTATGGATATTTATTAGAAATTAAGTTAGAAGAAGAACAAGTTAAAGAAACGATGATTGCTTGGGGGAAAATTTTTGGATATGGGATTGATTTAGAGAAATGGCAAAAATTGTGGTCTCAAAATTATAAAATGACAATGTCAACAGCATATAAAGAAAATTTGTATAAGATGTTTTACAGGTGGCATCTACCCCCAACAAGAATAGCAAGAATGTTCAAGAACAAATCTGAAAAATGTTGGAAATGTCATCAGATACCTGGTTCATATTACCATATGTGGTGGACATTTGTGGAGGATAAAAGATATTGGACTAAAATCCACACATGGTTGGAAAAAATGACAAAAAAAACACATAGACTTGAAACCAGAAATATTTTTATTGGGAATTTTACCTGAAATATACAGTGAGGAATTGAAATATTTGATTGTAAATGTATTAACAGCAGCTAGGATTGTATTTGCTAAAAACTGGAAAAATGAGAAAATACCAAGGCAGGAGGAAGTTATTAAAATAATGGAATGTGCTGAAATGAGTAGATTGACATTTGAAATTAGAGAATAAGAAGATAAACAATTTTATAAGATTTGGGATTTATTTTATCAATGGTTAGACAATAAAATATGGTAATGAAATATCTAGAACTTTAGAATATAATGAATATATAAAGTTGTATTATCTTTATCATAATCATAATATAATTATGGGATAGAATTGTCATAAAATAAATCAATTAAAATATGGATTATCTTGTATAACATGAATAATAGTATAGTCAAATGATTAACAGTGATATCAATGTATTTAGGAATATTTGATAGATAATATGAGAACATATACAAGTAATTGTAAGTGATGACTTACTGTATGTACATAAGTGGAAGATGGCTTGATGTTTTTATGTTGTGTTTGTGTATGTTTGTCTAAAAAATAATGAAACTTTAAAAAATAATAATAAATCTACTATGGTCCAAATGACCGTATTCCGTCCACTCTCAGGAAGCTCAACAATAAAGTCCGTGGCAATTTCCTTCCATGGTCAAGATGGGTCTGCTACTTGTTTGAGAAGCCCAGGGGGTTTCCCAGGTCTTTCACAGATGGCACAGCTTTTTATATAGTCCTCAATGTCCTTCTTCATCTTTGGCCAGCAAAATTGTCCCCTGGCCAGGTGCAGTGTTTTTAAATAGCCAAAATGCCTGGCTGGCTTAGAGTCGTGGCTTTTTTTAGAGCACTTGAAGTCATAGGCGGTGAGGCACGTATATTTTGGAGCCCTTCCAGGCCAGTCCATCTCTGAGGGTTAAGGGTGTCTTTGTTGTCTTTGTACCAGGGATGTGCTGGTAATTCATCCTTGAGGTTTTGGTCATTCGTCTTCCGTCTGTGGTTCTTTGTCTTTTAGCTTGTGTTCAGGTGGTAACCTGTGATGTGGATTGGGAGGAGGGAACTATTGCATGGATCATCTCTATTGTGGTTTTCTGGATAGGGCATCAGCAAGCGAGTTTTTCCCCCCTGGTATATATTTTAATCTGAAGTTAAAACGCTTGAAGTACTGCGTCCAGTGGACTTGTTTCGGGGAGAGTTTTCTAGGGGTTTTTTACGTTTCTAATTTTTTTAAATAAACAAACATACACAAACAAAACACAAAACATGAAAACATAAAACTTCTTTTGGGAAAGCGGCTTAGTCCCAGGTTACGTCTTTTTGTACAGACATAAATCAAATTCATGCTCACTTTGTATACCATTTCATATCTTATTTACCATTCTATATTTTCTGTATGGCTTCTCTGCTCTTTTCACTCTCTTAATTCTATTTTATATATTTCATCTCAATTTAAATCATTATTCTTGTATCTTTTGTCCGTTCTGTAATTATCTACTTATCTTTTCTCTTGAGCACATAATTTCTCCTGCAATCACTGATTGAAGTATGACGGTTTTATATCTTTCCCCGAAATTTAACACTTAAAATAATATATAATTTTCATTCTGATTCTGCTTAGTACATTCTAAAGCTATATACTACATTTTAAAATAAGAAAATAGTAAGTTTATAATATAATTAAAACAATAATCCATAGCAAATTAAACTCTATCATTAAATCGTAAGCATTTTACACATTCCCTTTAATATTTTATTAAACCATATAATGTTCCAGTTTTCTAACTTTATTTCAAATACAAATACAATACAGTCTTATATACTTTTGCAGAATCTCTTTTTTAATTATGTTTTTACCGTTTATCTCTGAAAAAAACCTGTTTCTTTACATCTTGTTTCAAACCTTTGTAACTTCTCTTCCTTTTTTCCCTTCCTTTCTTCTCCGATCTAGCCTTTTTACCCCCCGCATCTCTTGATCTCCACCCTCTTAATCTCCATTCTCTTCTGCATTCCTCTTTTCTGTTGCTTTCTGACATTGTATCGATTTTTCATCTTATTTTTCCCTTTTTTGGTTGTTCTTTTAAGTCTTAAATTCTCCATTCTCTTTCCCCTCTTTCGTTTTTCTTCCCCAGCTAAAGTTGTTTGTTCATCAAAGATGGCTTCTTCTTCTTCATCCCAGTCTTCTTGTTCTTGTAATTCCTGGTAGGTAGAAATCGCCATTTCTGTAAGATCCTTTCTTCTTCAAATATATCGTCAGCGGTACTTTTCATTAACTCTGCTTAGGTAGCCCTTGGCTACAATTTTTCCCAAATAGTCTATCTTTGATTTAGCCAATTGTACCAAGGATTCCAATTGCTATAATAGGTTGAGGATTCTTTATTTTTTAATGATTGGGTTAGTTTGTCCATGGATCTTACAGACAGTCACAAAAATATGGTTTTATTTCAACTGTTTTTCCCATTCTATCCCCCCTTTCCCTTTCCCTTCCCTCTCCTCCCTCATTTGCCCTTCTCTCTTTACCTCTCGGCCTCTGCCAAGGCCTGTTTGCTTTTTCTTCTGTATATAATTTGTAGATTTGTTGTTTGGTAAAATTAATAGTTTTTCTAAAAAAAAAAAAAAAAAGAAATCGCCATTTCTAAGAAATGAAAAACAGATCCGGAAGAGCCCTTCCCTTCTTATTCCTCTTCTTTTAGCTTTTTAAATTCCATTTTCAGTTCTTGAACAGATAATGCCATTGTAAAAGTTTTTTAAACAACCCAAATGTTTTTAATCTTTCAAATAGTAATTTCCAAAAGTCCCAAAGTCACCAAGCAATCCAAATAAACACAAGCTGTTTTAGCACTTTCTTCTTTTTGTACTTTCTCTTCCTGGGGTACAGTTCTATTGCAAAGTTCCAAAATGTATCTTTTAGAAGACTTGTTACAGTTTAACTCTGATCTTATAAGCTCCAAGCAGTCTCCTCCAGCAAGGTCTTAATATTAATTCTTTACCTCTCCCTTCCCACTTATAGCAAAAAAAGATTTTTTTTTTTAATTCCAATGTTCAGAAATCTTTAATGTCCCCTTGGCTTTTAATTTTCAAATTTGATTACCTGTTGATGCCAAAACGGGTTTTTCCGATTTCCATCTGCTATCTCCGTAGGGAAGGAGAGTGAGAAAAAACAAACTTTTCCTTTTAACTTTCATCCGCTGCTTTTTATGATCTTCTTGGGAACAATATATCTTTAATGAAGTTGAGTTTCCAGGGTATTTAGATGTTACTTTTTATCCCGGTTCAGCCAAAAACTTTCACTTTCTTCAGCTTTCTCCTGCACATTCTTGTCCGGCTGAGAGGTTCTTTGTGGCGGCCATTGCTGATCGCCGCTCAACCGCTTTTGGAAAAGGAAGTTTAACCAGCTGAGGAGGGGGGTTGCGTTTCCCCCGGACCCCTGCTGAATCTCCCCTGTCTTCAGTCAACTCTACGGGGTAACTATTAGCCCCCAAATTCGGCTGGATCGGGGGCACTCCAGTGGCGAGTGCAGCAGGAACCGTGCACGATCGCGGATTCCTGCCGCCGCCGAAGCTTGCAAACCGGAAGTTTCAACATTTCTAAATTTTTGTTATCAGTCCAAACTTCAAATGGCACTGGAGTACCCTTGAAAAAATGCCTCCAGGTCAACAATGCCCAGCAGATAGCGTAAGCCACCTTCTCCCACACTGCCCATCTCTTCTTGGTGTCTGTGGGTTTTCTGGAGGTGTAAGAGCATGGCTGTAAGTCACAATTTGCATTCTTTTGGAGGAGGACCACCGTAGCCACTACGACACTAACCTCAGCCTACACTACTGAGGGCTGCTCGGGATCCAGATGCATGAGAATGGGTTCCTCCACAAACAATTTTTTAGTGTCTTAAACACTTTTTGACACTCTAGTGTCCAGTTTAGGGGTTGGCCGGGTTTTTGGTTTCCCCCTCCCATTTTAAGAAACTTGGGCAATGCCATTTCAGCAAACGAGGGGATGAACTGTCTAAAAGTTAGCAAACCCCAGGAAACTTTGAAGTTGCCTGCAAGTGCGAGGGGGTTGCCAGTTGTGTACTGCTTTCATTTTTGCCTGGTCCATTTCTACCCCCTCATTTGACACTTGGTAGCCCAGGTAGTCTGAAGCGGTTTTGTGGAACTCACATTTTGAAAGCTTTGTATCTCGCTTTGCTGAGAGTAATTTCTTTAGCACTTGGTGCACTAGTTTTACATGTTCTTCCAGGGTCTCACTGAAAATGAGAATGTCATCTAGGTAGACAAGAACCTCTTTCTAAAGGTGCTCATGCAGCACTTCATCAATTAGCTGCATAAAGTCTGCTGGGGCCCCCTTGTAATCCAAATGGCATCACTTTCAATTGGAAGCTGCCTAGCGGGCAGTTAAACACAGTCTTCCATTCATCTCTCGGATTTGCACCTGGTAATATGCCTCCCACTGGTCTAGTTTGGTAAACACCTTTCCCTTAGTCAGATGGGCCGACATGTCCTTCATCGGGGCAGTGGGTAGGAGTTTTCCACGTACACCACGTTGATTCCTCTAAAGTCCACACAGAGACTCATTGACCCATCTTTTTTTTCTTTGAAGAGGACAGGGGCGACCACCCTGGATTTTGCTGGTTCTATGAAACCCCGGACTAGGTTGGTGTTGATGTACTCCCTTAGTTCCTTCATTTCTTTGAGAGTCATGGAGTCCATTTTTGGTTTTGGTACTTTAGCCTCCAGCACAAATTCTATGGCACAGTCTGTGGGTTGGTGAGGGGGCAGCTTATTGCATTCCTCCTTGCTGAACATCTCTGCCAAGTTTTGATATTCTTTGGGGATCTGGGGGGTCCTGGCTCTGACGTTGTGGCTGCTTTTTCATCTCAGTTCATGTCCTTCAGCCACTGCAGGTCTCCTTCTGTCAGTTTGGGAGGAGGATCTGGACCCAGTGTTAGCTTTAGCGTTCAGTAGCCATCTTCCCAGGAGATCATAGGGCTCCATTTATCTAGCCATGCCAGGCACAGAATGACAGATTCTGTCATTTTTTTCACTACGAATCAAATCAGCTCCTAATGAGGGCCCATCTCTAGTTTCACTGGTTCAATGACCAGGGTCGCTGGTTCTCCCCCCCCCCCCCCGCATTAATGATCCATCGACTTGTTCAAATCGTATGGGGCTTGCTAGGGTTTTTGTCTTGATGCCTAGCTTAGTGACTGTGGGGGGACTGATAAGGCAGCGGGTACAACCAGTGTCTCTGATTGCCTCTATCTCCCCCTGGGCTCCCATCTTAGGCACCACTAATCTTGCCTTAACAGCGAAGGGATGGATGACTTCACTTACCATTGGGTCTTCCTCACTGTCACCATTGCTGTCTCCACTTTCTAGCAATGGGGCTTCAAGTGCTGGAGTTCCCTATTCTCCATTGGGAGGAGGAGGAGGAACCTCAACGGCTTGGTGGGCAAATGTCCCCTTCTCCATGGGCTTTCACTGCAATCTCTTTGGCTTAGTCGGGACTGAAGTGTTTGCTTGTGGGACAGGGGCTGGAGCCAGGCACTCGGATGCTCAATGACCTTGCTGTCTGTATCAGAAGCATTTGCTTGGCATCACAGAACACTCTCTTGGTTGTTCCTCTGGTGGGTGCTGGTGTTCCATCCCAGTTGCCTTCTTGGTTTTCTTTCTGCCATCCAGTACCATTCGTGGATGCGGTCCAGAACCCCTCAGCATTGGCAAATCTGGAGCAGCTCCTTATCCAAGCCCTCCTTAAAGTAGTGAATTAGGAGTTGTTCAGGCCACTGTCTCAGTTTTCTGGCTATTCTGTAAAATTCTTGGACATATCCTTTAGCTGGGCTGTCCTTTTGTTTTAGGACTTTGATTTCTACCTCTGCTTCTTTCCTCTGGGACGCATCCTCAAATTGACTCCTCAGCTCTTGTAGGAATTCATCAACATTTTCCAGTTCAGAAGCCCCCTCGTTGTGTAATTGGGTCACCCATTCAGCCGCTTCCCCTTCCAGGTTGTCTGTGAGGGTCGAGATTATTTCTTGATCAGTTGGGTAGTTGTCCCCATAGCAGTCAATGTGGGCACATGCTCAGTTTAGAAAGAAAGCAAATTTTTCTGAGCTCCCATTAAATATGGCATGAAAGCGTGATGGGGTGTTTGCCCTGGCTGGAGGCGGCAGAGACTGCAAGGCAGCTGGTGGGGCTGGATTCCATTGCTGATATCTAAGGGTCCTGTCGATCTTCACTCCAAGATCGTGGTCCTCACTTCACTAGTTGAGGAAATTGGCCACTCTCTTGCTGGCGCTTGGGAAGCTGGATGGGGCCCCAAGGTCTTCCTCCCCACTTCACCAACCCCTAAGAGAAATACCAAGCAGGTTTCACTAATGATGTACCAGATAGACAAAAAGTATCAACTTTACCCCAATTAAATCTCGTTTGTGCTGAATATTTTCCATAAATATTAGCACAAAACAGGATTGTGGGGAACCCCCCTCCAAAGGAAATCAGGTTGGAAGAAAACCACCCCAAGAAACAGGAAAACTTCCCACAAAATAAAAATCAAGCCACACTCTCACGCTGACTAAGAAAGCAGCCCGAAGCGGTTTTTCACAACAAATCAAGTATCCATGAATGAGATACTTTATATCCATTCAAATAAGTGGAACACTTATTGAGAGTGGATACCAAGTATGCGGAACAATTCCATTTAGGAGAAAGCACTGCCGGCTATAGCTTCTTCATAAATAGAATGTTGCCAGTTGAAGCCTTCACAAGAAGCCAAAGACTAAACTGATTAAAACATAAATAATAATGCTTAAATCTACATTCTCCCACGTAACCTGAAGGGCAGAACATGACGCCTCAAGCACAATAGGAGCCAACCCACCACAATTAGAATATTAAAAAACCCCACACATTTAAGTCTATTGCACAATGAACCTGGATATTGCAATCACAAAGCCCAGAAATCATATAAAAATCCATCTACTCACAGTAAGGAGAGAGGGGGCAATATGCTGACTCTGTAAACCTCTTAGAGAGGGCTAGAAAGCACTATAAAGTGGTATTATAAGTCTAAGTGCTATTGCTATTGCTATGTTACACCTCTGTTCCCCATCTTTCACTGATCCGTGGAAGGTTTCTTCAGCAATTAGTGGACTGCTGCTCTTTTTGTGACCGGTGTTACTACTCCATGATGGTATGATACATTCACAACAAAGACTAACATCAACAAAGTATCATTTACACATATCCTCAGAAACCAAATATGCAGCCATCATTCACTGACAGCACATCTCCTGGAGTAAAGTAGTTTTATCACAAATTGAGTTTACCTGCTTACATCTACCTGTAAGCTGCAATTGGTAGAAAACATGACAGCCCATGTGCTGCCAGGTGATAACTGCCAAAGACATTATTCCTGTGCTTAAGGACCTGCATTGGCTGTCAGTAGGTTTCAGAGTGCTCTTTATGTCCTAGCCGATAACCAGGCATTGCCCGGGTATTTATTTATCCCAATCCTATATTGGACAGGAAAATCCTGTAGTTGGGACTCATGCTGTTGTAGTCTGTCATGCAGCATTGCAGTTCTTTTATTCCTCCACAAGAGGGAGTACTGTGAAGCCGTTATCATGGCAGAAGCCATTTTAAGGCACCCCCCCCCAAGGGGTGTTAGGGTGTCTTACCCCCACAGTATTTGTTTCCAGAGGGTAAGTCATCTGTGTACCAAGTTTAGTTGATATTGCTCGAGTTATGCTGGAACATACATACATACATACAGCCTTATTAATTTTATACACACACACATACACACACACACATAAGCCAAAATATGTATGTATGTATGTATGTATGTATGAATGAATGAATGAATGAATGGTATTCAGCTTTGTTTGGGTATTTTCCCACGTCATTATAGTTGTGCTTTTAAAGTTGTAGCAACGTTTCGGCAGAATCTCATCTGCCATCATCAGGCTTCTGTATTGTGTTTGTCTGTGAGTCAGAATTTTACAGTTGTTTCAGTTTTAAATTTGGGGCTAGCCTACTGCTGTGCCAGAATGGTTTTTTCTTCATCCTGATTGGTTGGGAGTCTTGGTCTGTGTTTATTGGTCTTGGAGTTTGCTGTGTTCTGCTTGATTGGTGTTTCTAATATCTTCTGTCTGTTTTGTGTCTTTTTTTTTTTTTTGTCTTGATTGGCTGGCAACATTGTGTTCCTGTATTGGAGGCTTTTAGTGCAGCTTGGCTCCGAGTAAATGGACGGCTATCATTTGTTAGGAAGCTAGGTTTCATCTGGGTACCTGGTTGGGGTGTGTTTGAGCTGGAGGTATCAGGGGGGATCTGTTTGTGCCCAGGTGTTTTGCTTGGCTTGTGGTGTGGAGATTTGTTTGTTTGTGAGTGCAGCCTTCCAAATAATTGACAGTCTGGTGGAATCATCTCTTCTATTCATGCTTTCAGGTCTTTTTTCAATCTCTATGG
Source organism: Hydrophis major (assembly GCA_033807585.1). Lineage (NCBI taxonomy): Eukaryota > Metazoa > Chordata > Lepidosauria > Squamata > Elapidae > Hydrophis > Hydrophis major. The sequence goes on from JAUCBL010000017.1 coordinate 6,106,697, forward strand.
CTTCTCTGATAATTCTGTGGCTGGGGTTTTCTATAGTGGCTCCCCTGATACCCCCTGATACCTCCAGCTCAAACACAATCCAACCAGGCACCCAGATGAAACCTAGCTTTCTAACAAGTGATAGCTGTCCATTTACTCAGAGCCAAGCTGCACTAAAAGCCTCCAATACAGGAACACAATGTTGCCAGCCAATCAAGACACACACACACACAAAAGCCACGAAACACGTTCAAGGGCTGGGTGTCTTCATTCACATTCTCCAATACAGGATTTTCGTGGGCAGAATAGCTGGTTGCCTAAGTTACAATCTTTGTGAGATAAGCTTGGAATGTTCTTCTGATTTTATTTGCTGTATGCTCCTTCAGGTCTTTCCCCCCTCTTTCTTATGACAACTTGGAAACAGGCATAGGAATGTTTTACAAGTTGACATTCGGCTCCCCTCACTTCTTGAAAGCGACTTGTGCAAAGCAAAAACAAGTTAAGTGCAGGTATAGAATTTAGGGTTGCAATCCCCCCCCCCCCCCCCAGGCTTGGTTGGATTTTCTGCATAGAATCTTGCTATAAGGCAATTGGCCTGGATGTTCCTACTCTTTACCCAAGATGTCTCTGATAAAGGGTAGCTGTTCCACTTGATTAAGTATTTGAGTTGTCTCCTGTGCCACCTCAAATCGAGGATTTGCTGCACCTCCTAATCGGTTTGGCCTCCTATGACCACAGGGTCTGGCGGCTCACGAGGTAGGGGCCTCAAGAGTTGATCTGACCACGCGTTTTAAGAGGCTACTATGGAATACTGGGTGTATCTTCCCTAGCAATCGGGGCAATTTCAATTGCACCTTGACTGAGTTGATAATCTTTAGCATGGGGAATGGTGCCATAAACTTTGGTCCCAGTTTCTTGCTAGGGAGTTTTAGCCTCAGATATTTTGTGGAGAGGTAGACCTTCCCCAACTGGAATGGTCATTGCGGGGTTTGGTGTTTGCCTGTTTCTTATAAGTCTGAGCTGCTTTAGTGCTTTTTTGACATTCTCCCAAGTTGCTTTCAGCTTTGTCATGCAATCGGTCAGGCTGACTGATGATGGGGGATCCTTTGGATACTCAGGCATTGGGACAAGTCCATACCACTCACTACTTTGAAGGGGGTTAGTCCCATGCTACTGTGAACAGCATTGTCATATGCGACCTCCACGAAAGGCAGGAAGTCTGCCCAGTTGGACTGCTGATAATTCATGTAGCACCTCAGATACTGCTCTACCATGGCGTTCAGTCTCTCTGCTCCCCCCACATTGGTGCTCAGATGAAAGGCTGAGCTGAGACCCTGGAATGACCCAATAGACCGCAGGAACTCTCTCCAGAACTTAGCCGTGAACTGGACCCCTCTGTCTGAAATAATTCTTCGTGGTACTCCATGCAGGCGGTAAATGTGCTTCAGGAACAGCTTGGCTAACTGGTGGGCTGAGTAGTCTGCTGCAAGGTGTGAAGTGCGCCTGTTTGGAGAATAAGTCTATTACTGTCCAGATCACCATGTTTCCCCCACTTTTCGGCAACTCTACTATGAAGTCCATTGCAATCTCCTCCCATGGCCTTGTCGACTCTGCTACCGTTTGTAGAAGTCCGGGATTTTTTCCTGGTCGTTTTTTCATTGCGGCGCAGATGGTGCAACTCTTCACATAACTGTCTAGGTCTTGATTTATGCCGGCACACCAGAATTGCCTCCGTGCTAAGTGTAAAGTCTTAAAGAACCCAAAGTGGCCTACTGGTTTGGCATCGTGGCTCTTCTGGAAGAGTAGTGTGCATAGGGATTCTGGGACATAGAGTTTTGTCCCCTTCCACACTAGGTCATCTCTTATTGTCAAGATGTGTTGATTGTCCCGGAACCAGGGGTCTGCTAGAAATTCGCTTTTGAGTTTTGTGGTTAGGTTGCTTGCGGGTTGGTCTTCCCGGTTGCGGCATTGTCTGGTGGTTACTTGGGCCGCTTTTTGGGTGGAGGGGATGATGGCATCCACTACCTCCTCCCTTTTGCATTTGTACTGGGGCATGCGGGAGAGGGCATCAGCCAGAAAGATCCTCCCCCCAGGATGTGCTTTAGCACAAAGTCGAACTGGTTGAAATACTGAGCCCAGTGGACTTGTTTGGGTAATAATTTTCTAAGGGCCTCCAGATTTTTATGGTCGGTCCAGACTTCAAACGGCCTCTGCCCACCTTCCAGCAGGTGGTGCCAGGTTAGCAGTGCCCATCTCAGCGTGAAAGCCTCATTTTCCCATGCAGCCCATCAACCCTCTGTGTCCGTGAGCTTGCGGGAGGTGTAGGCACAGGGCTTTTTCTTTGGAGTACCACTGCTCCCACTTCCACGTCCCTGACATCTGCTTGGATGATGAATAGGATGTGTTCTGACCCAAACCTTGTTCCAAGGAAACAAACACGAAACAGAGGTAACAGAAAAACCTTTTAATGATTCTTGCCAAATTCCGTTCCTTCATGGTTAAAAGGCTGTTTCAAACTAATTGTCTCTGATAAGAATGAGCCTTGCCAAGGTTGTGCAAGGCTGCCAAGAACACTAGATAAAGTTACTAAGAAATATTTCAAACACAAAGAGTCTCCAAACACCAACCAAGATATTCCGAACGTCCACAAGGCTTGAGTGCAAAAACTTCTTTGCTTCCTGCAAAGAACTCCGGTTTCTCAGCTGGCTTTTATCTCTTAAGGGAGGGGCCATTACTTTGCAGCCTTACTCCCAAGTCACCCGTGCTGCTGCAGCTGCTTTTTCCTTCAAGCAGCCCTGCGCGCACACGCACTGGGCACAGGCTTCTCGGGGACCTCTTCATCACTGCTGTCAGCCTCCACAATCTCCGAAGGCAGCATTCCACTCCCTGATGGTCCTGGCCCCATCCCTGCATTACACACAGACTCCTCGTCTGAGTCTTCGCTCTCCGAGACCTCAGCTGTCCGCACCTGCTGCCGGTGAACCACAACAGGATGCTTCTGCACTGGTTCTTTTGAAAACAGTTCCTTTAGTTTTTCAAATGCCTTTTGGCAGGTTAGGTCCCACTTTAGGGGTTGTCCCGGGCAGGATTTCATCCCAGGGCTCCCTGTCTTTAGGAGGTCAGTTGTCAGTGTTCCAGAAAAACTCCACTCCTACAAATAACTCCAAGACAGGCATCTTCTCAAAAGTTTTGTTTTATTTGGATAGTAAACTGTCACATCTGGGGAATCCCGTATCTGAAAGTTCCGGGCTTCCTGGCAATAAGTAAAAACTACAAATCCTCCCCCTGCACCCATCATCGCATCACATGCCCCAATCACCATCCATCCCAACTTGAGACTTCCCCTCACCCAGGTGCAGAATAACATGACTTTGACTTAGAAGAAGAATGCTATTATGTCTAACCACATACACTCCAAGAAATTCCCCCCTCCCATTTTCCCAGGCTCAAGAATGTGGCGGTGTGGAAGTGTCTGGTCTCAATATGGCTTCCAAAGCTGACAGGTATCACCTCTTGAAAAAATCACACCCTGAAAAATACAATAAACAAAACACAACAAGGAGTTAACACTCTCCTCCCTCCAAGGGGACCCTTTGGCTTGTCTGGGAATTTTTCATGAAATTGTTGAATCAATCTATCTGCATGTATATCCCAACTTTTCACCCAAGTAGCTTCTGACAAAGGGTAGCCTTTTCCATAGCACTAAATATTGTAATCGTCCTCGGTGTAATCTAGAGTCGAGGATTTTATTTATCTCATAATGAGCTTTGCCCTGTACTATCAAAGGTTTTTGGGGAGCTGCCGGTACAGGTTGTAGATTGGAACCAATAACAGGCTTCAGCAAGCTACTATGGAATACTGGGTGTATTTTCCCTAACAGACGAGGGAGGCTTAGTTAGACAGTCACTGGATTGATTACTTTCGATATAGGGAAGGGACCCAGAAATTTTGGTCCCAACTTTTTACTTTTTTTTAATAAAAACTTTTTTATTTTTTACAACAAACATACAAGGACAACAAATAAAACCTTTCAGTTATACAGTGTGTCGGTTTGCTACATATATCTTGTGCACATTATCTATAATCTTTTCCTCTTAAATTTACATTCATATTGTATTGATTAACTTTTCATATCATACTGTGATATTATTATTATTATTATTATTATTATTATTATTATTATCATACCATCATTAGTCTTTTAATTTCAATTCCATGTTATCCTTAAGAGCAAGTCTCGGTTCTTACTAATTTTTATTCATGATATAATTTATTCAGAAATAATCAATTGTAAGATATCATTACTATTATGTTATTCTTCAATTTCCTACTTTTCTGTCTAACCATTGATAAATTCCATATCTTATACTACTCTTTTTCTTCTTGCTCTCTAATTGCTAATGTTAATCTACTCATTTCTGCACATTCCATTATTTTCTTAATCATTTCCTCTATTGGAATTTTCTTGTTTTTCCAATTTTGAGCAAATACAATTCTTGCTGTAGTTAAAACATTAAGAATCAGATATGTCAATTCTTTATTGTAACGTTCAGGTAAAATTCCCAATAAAAATATCTCTGGTTTTAAATCTATATGCTGTTTTGTCATTTTTTCCAACCATGTGTGTATTTTAGTCCAGCATCTTTTAGCTTCCGCACATGTCCACCACATATGGTAATATGATCCCGGTATCTAATGACATTTCCAACATTTCACTGATTTATCCTTGAACATCTTTGCTATTCTTGCCGGGGGTAGGTGCCACCTATAAAACATCTTATACAAATTCTCTTTAAAAGCTGTTGACATTGTTAATTTATAGTTTCGAGACAATAGTTTCTGCCATTTTTCTAAATCTATCCCATATCCAAAATTTCTCCGCCAAGCAATCGTCGTTTCTTTAACTTGCTCTTCTTCTAATTTCACTCCTAAAAAATAACCATATAAATTTTTAATCATCCTCTCTTCAGTACCTGTTAAGATTTTATCTAATTCAGTAGGTTCTTTATAAAACCCTTCTATCTTTCTATCTTTATCATATCTAGAATGTGTTTGCACATATGAATACCAATTCATATTTATCCCTTGTTCATCTAATTCCTGCTTTGTTTTGAGTTCACCCTTTTCATTTAAAACTTCACTATATCTAACAGTGTGTTCCATTTTAAAAATAACTGGATATGCAAACACCCCTATTGTTGATAACCAGACTGATATTTTCAAATAATGTTGTTTCCTTATTTTCTCCCACATTAATAATAAGGCGTCTTGAATATAATGTCTCCGAAAATATTCATGCACTTTACTTTCCTCATACCACAAAAATGCATGCCACCCCAATTGTAAATCATGACCTTCTTTCACTTACATCATTATTACTGCCTGGTAGTATAATTCCCAATTGGGTAATTCAAAACCTCTCATTCTAGTATCCTGTAATAATTTTAGTTTAATTCTTGTCTTCTTTCCCTGCCATATATATTTCAACTTCATTTTATTTAAATCCTCAAAATATTCTTTGCCTAGTTTTATTTGAATCGTCTGAAACAAATATAGTATCCTTGGTAATATATTCATTTTAATTGTAGATATTCTCCCTGTTAAAGATAATTGTAGATTTTTCCATGTTTCCAGGTCTGCCGCAATCTGTTATTTTAATTTATAATAATTGTCTTCCTTAATTGTTCCACATCTTGTTCCACTGTCAGTTGTATTCCCAAATATTTCACTTTATTTGCGATCTGGATGTTCAATCTATCCATCAATACTTTCCTTTGTTTTTCCATTATATTCTTAACTAAATCTTAGTTTTTTCTTTATTTTTAATCCTGCCACCTGTCCATAGTCTTCCATCTTTTCTATCAGTTTAGAGGCTGTTTCCACTGGTTCTTCTGATATAAAAACCAGATCATCTGCAAATGCCTGCATTCTCCCCTGAGCTGTTCAGAGCATCCAGTAGTGGGAGGTGCTTCAGTCTCTTTTAAGAAAGGCTGGGCTTAATTACACGGACGCTCCTCCTCCTCCTCGGTATTCCTCCCTAGCATCCCCCAGTTTTTGCTCAGCCTTCGCAGGATTAGGCAGCTTTTTCTGTTGGTTGGCTGGAATAGCAAAAAAACTCTCCAAAACTCTCAGGTTTGATTCTCTTTCTCTAATTATCATCTAGAGATTCCTTGTAACCTCCGTCAGTATTATTAAAAAGAACATCCTAACGTTGGAGTGTTGCGATCCCTCACTAGCGCTTTCAGCATTCCGAGGGGGAAAGGAGGCTTTTGCCTCAAATGGCTCACCTGACCATCGCACCTTTCCTTAACTTTCCGTATCAAATGCCTTACTTAGCTGGTCGTTGTGACTCTTTAGCAGTGCTAGGCCGAACATCGAGCATGAGTCGTGTTTGGCCAATTCAAAGGCCCGAGGTTTTTCTCCCGGTGGAGCACCGCAGGGGGTAGAGGCATTAGCGCCAATACCCTTCCCCACTTTCTTTATTAGTTCTTGTTGCCGAAAGGCCTTTTTTGTTATGAGGCTCGGCTCAAAGTGGGTGTAGCTGCTGGATGTTTGCGTGCCAAAACAGCGGCCGCCATTTTGCCTGGTACGCAGTGCAGGCTTCGTTTATTTAGTTTGTGAGAAAGTCAATACTACCTTCCCACTGGGATTATCTCAATAATACCAGAAGGTTTCAGACCTGATCTTTCAAATTGGAAGAATTATTGGTTGGCTGACTCTCACAGTGTATTTCCAGCAGTTTCACAGCGAGCACCAAGGCCTAAGTCCACCTGTGCACAGCAGCTGTTGCAGGCTTGTTGCTTATTTACAAAACCTTTGGCCTGATTAGGTGTTCCCCAAATTGTTTCTCATTTGATCTAATTTGGCACTAACAATATCAAGAACAATAATACTGATATCAATAATAATACAAATATAAAAAATTAAAATTAAATCAAATCATTGAAATTAGTGGGGATTATAGTTTAAGGGTTCCCTGTCCAATCATGGAACAGGTCCCTGGGTGTGCCAACCGCCCCAGGCTGCAATCTCACTACTCAAACAAGGACTACATCTTTGGTAGACAATGGCAGGAGGCAGTAGTTCCAGGGCTTCATCCTCAAGAGCCACAACCAGGGCTCACAAAAAATCAAGGAACCCAAAAGGGCCTTCCAAAGCCTCCGAAAAGGATGCCCAAAGACGTGCCATTGAGCAGCACATTAAGAGATGTACGCGGAAGTCTGAGAAAACCACTCCAGCCCCGCCTACTCTGAGACCAGCTGAAGCCCCAAACCCTCTGTCCCTCCCCCAGATCTTTCCTCACAGTCCAGGTGGGGATCCATCTTGCTTCCTCATCTTGAGAGCTTGGCCACAATGCTTGCAACACGATGGGCCCCCGAGGCCACATTCACTCCTACAGCGGCTGGACTTCATCAGGAGGACATCTTACCGGACAAAGTCCTGGCCAAGATGAAGGCTTGGATGGAGCTGGTGATCCAGCAGGGCATCGCAGCAGGAGTCCAACAGTCTGTAGCCATCAGACAAAGATCCACAGTCTCAGATTGTGACTCACAATCTCTGTGATCGGTAAGCAGAATGGATCAACATTACACACAGGTACCTTCCCACGGGGAGTTTTCCATACATGCAGAGATTCATATCCAGGGGCTACAGGAGGAGGGCGAACAAGATGACCAGTTGCTCCAGGTCGAGTCAGGGTCACCCCATGGGACTGACCTGGCTCTATCAGAAGCAGACCCACTAGAACGGGGCATGTCTGATGACGGGGGCCTTATTCCTGACCAGCCCATATTCAAGGGCCTGTTTCGCCCCCAATTATTTAAGTCACTATTATTCAAGGCCAAGAATACCACACGACTCAACAAGTTGACACCAGCTTCGCAACAAGCAAGCTCACAGGAGGAGTCAGAAGACTTAATCTTCTCTCAACCTGTCACTGAAGCAGATGTCATTCCAGTACCTCATGTCTTCAGACCTAGTCCAAAAGCAGTGGGCTTCTGCAGCCACTTATCCTGCCCCCACAGGATACAATAGGAAATTTTATAATCTGGCCCCTGATTTTGCAAACACTCTTAACACCCCTGAGGTTGATGATCCCATAGTTGCCTTGGCATCCTCCTTTACTATCCCAAGTGAAGCGGAGGAGGCACTTAAACCAGAAGAAAAAAGGGATGAATTAGTGCTTTGCAGAGCTCACCAGGCGGAAGCGTGGGCCATCAGAGTGGCTACGGCCATATCCTTTTTTACTTGATCTTCCTTAGGGTGGCTTTGCCATCTGAGGAACACCATCCCCCACTCCAACATACGAGCGCATCAGGACATTGCCAAGCTTATAGCCGCAGCAGAATTTTCTGTGGATGCAATGTTTAATGCTGTTAAATTTTCTTCCAGAGCCATTGCATCTCAGGTATCTGCTCGTAGATTACTTTGGCTCAGGCATTGGCAAGCTGACACTAAACACAAGTGGAAGCTTGCCTCTGCACCCATCTCAGGCGAAAAGCTGTTTGGCACTGCTCTTAATCCACTCCTAATAGAATCTAGGAATAAGAAAAATTTCCTGCCGCCTTTTTCGGAAATCAGACAATAGAAGCCTGCAGTCCTTTCAGAGGAACTCCTTTTGCCCCTTCTACCAGAGTTCCTACCCAAACAGATTCCAGAGGACCTAGACAAGGGCAACAAACCGACATGTCTGACTTTGGGGACAGGATTAGAAGGGGAGGACAAGGCAAGAGACCTTTCCGTGGGACTGGAAACAGCTCTTTCCGGCATCCCAAATAGGGAATTCCAAGAGATCCCTATCGATGATAGACTAAAATTCTTCGTCGATCAATGGGACTCCTCTACCTCTGACTTGTGGGTCAGGGACACTGTTAGATTTGGTTTGGCTCTGGAATTCCAATCCACCCCCCTGAACTTCTTTGTGAAATCTCCACTCTCTAGAGCAGGGGTCACCAACCTTTTGGACCTCAGGGACCACCAAACTCATAATTTTAAATCCCGGGGACCACTAATATGAATTTTGACTGACAGTGGCTTGCTGACATTGGTGGGAGATATCTATCTATATATCTATATCTATCTATATATCTATATCTATCTATATATCTGATCTAACCTATCCCTCCCCCCCACTCACACACAGGGCAGAGCCGAAGATCTAAAGATTAGCTAGAAAGCAAGAAATGCAACGATTTCCTGCTTTCTAGGTAATCTAAATCTCCCTGCACAGCAGAACAACTGATGGTCAGGGGAAAAAAAAGGAAAAATAGCAACTTAGCAGACAAGTTTGCCAGGTAAGGAGTGAGTGGGCGGGGAGGGTTCCCACGGGCCATGTGGGCGGCTCAGCCTTGTGTTCCCACGCAGCCTGGATTCATTGCTTTGGGGGGTACTCTGGGGGTGACATTTCTCTACGGACCACCAAAATTTTCTCGCGGACCACCGGTTGGTAATCATCGCTTTGGAGACCCTGTCAAAAGATCTCTTATGCAAACTGCTATACAACATCTGCTGGAAATCCAGGCCATTCAACCAGTGGCACCAGCTCAGTGAGGACAGGGGTTTTATTAAAACCTTTTTGTGGTGTCAAAGAGTTCGGGGGGATGGAGGGCAATTTTAGATCTAAAACGCCTCAACTGCTCTCTAGTTTACCAGAAATTTAAAATGACCACATTACAATCTATTCTACTTGGCATCAGGAAGGGCGGTGTTTTAACATCTATAGACCTGACAGAGGCATACTTACACATTCTGATTCGGCCTTCTCGCAGTAAATTTCTTAGATTTTGCTGTAATAACATGCATTTCGAGTTCATGGCTCTTCCCTTTGGGCTAGCATCAGGCCCCAGGACATTCACTAAGGTCTTGGCAGCTCTGGCCAGACACCTCAGGGGCAGACCCATCCGGTTACAGTGCTACCTTGATGACATTCTAATCCTGTCATCATCGATTAGTCAAGCTAAACTAGACACCCAGTTTACGATACAGGCTCTTCAACTTCATGGCTTCTCTACAAACTGGGCTGAGTCACTTAACTCCATCAACTCACCTAATTCATCTAGGAGCCATTATAGACACCATGGAAAGGAGAGTTTTCCTTTCCCCAGACAGGCAGGAGAGCATTAGACAATTAGCTCAGGAGATCAGGACTCTAAAATGGGTACCCCTGGCCAGTTTATCTAAACTATTGGGGAAACTGATCTCCTGTATTTCTGTTGTTCCCTGGGCCCGGCTACACGCCAGAACCCTACAGTGGTACTTGTTGCCATTCCAAAGGTCAGGAAGAGACACTTCCAACTCATGAGTCATAGTACCACCAAAGGTTCTCAGATCACTTCGCTTGTGGACTTCACCTGTCATCAACAGGGGTTGCCTATTCAAGGAACCCAAAAGGTCTATCATCACAACAGACACCAGCCTGTTTGGATGGGGAGCACACTACCAGCACCACATGGCACAGGGGCGTTGGTCTGTTCTCGAGCAATCATACAGCATAAACCTATTGGAACTCAGAGCTGTCCATCTAGGTCTTTGCAGCCTCCTTCCACTAATTTGGTCCAAACACGTCCTGATTCTAACAGATAACTTTACAATGAAGGCTCATATAAACAAGCAGGGGGGTACCCACTTGGGTCAACTGATGAGGGAGGCAGAGAAGTTGTGCCTTTGGGCAGAGAGGAACTTGCTCTCCATCAGGGCAGAGCATATCTCCGGTCTGTCAAACATCCAGGCAGACTGGCTGAGCAGGGCCACGGTCGATCAGTCGTAATGGCAACTACATCTGTCCCTGTTCCAAGAAGCAGTCCTGAGGTTCGGGAAACTGGTGATCGACTTATTCGCCTCACCTCTCAACGCCCAACTTCTGAGATTCATATCAAGGTACCCAACCCAGGGAGCAGAGAATATCAATGCCCTTTGATGCCATTGTCCACCAGGGCTACTATATGCATTTCCCCCTCTTCCAGTGATCCCCAGGGTGATCCAAAAGCTTCTGGAGGAGAAAGCGGAGCTGTTACTAGTAGCACCATACTGGCCCAGAAGGCCGTGGTTCACAGATCTCAGAGATCTGTCATCAGAGGACCCATGGAGAATTCCGCTGGACAGAGTCGCTCTATCTCGAGGTTCAGTTCAACACCCGGACCCTCAATGGCTCCATCTTGATGTATGGAGATTGAGCGGAGATGTCTGAAGGGCAAAAAAATTTCCAATATGGTCACTTCCACCATCCAAGCGGCCAGGCACCCATCGACAAATCACATTTACAATGCCACCTGGAACATATTTTGTAGATGCTGCGCTAAATCCAATATTGACCCCACCCCTCTATCAGTGGCACAAATATTGGAGTTCTTGCAAGATGGTTTGGACAGGGGTCTTTCACCCAACACCTTGCAAAGACAGGTGGCAGCCTTAGCTTCAGTCGTTTCCTGGGGTGATCTGAGCTCCATTTCACATCATCCTCGCATTTGTAGTTTCATTTGTGGAGCCACAAATCTACGGCCCCTGGTGATACACTGCTATCCAACTTGGGATCTTGAGAAGGTCCTCTCTGCTCTCATGAAGGGGCCCTTTGAACCACTGAAGATGACGAGTCTCCATTTTCTGACATACAAGGTGTGGTGGTTTTGATAACTATTACATCAGCAAGACGAATTTCCAAACTAACTGCATTGTCAGTAAGGAAGGACTTATGTATCTTTCACCATGACAGGGTGGTCCTCCATCCAGATCCAATGTTTGTACCCAAAATTAATTCCGCTTTCCACAGGGCGCAGGAATTGGTACTTCCAAACTTTTGCTCGAGACCAACTCATATACTTGAATACCAGTGACATCAACTGGACATGAGACATGCCTTACACATTTACTTAGATCGCACAGCTGAATTTAGGAAAACGAAGGCACTTTTCATTTCATTTCAACCTACCATCCAAGGGCGCAAAGTTTCATCTTCTACAATTGGCAGGTGGTTGAGAGCCACGATTGTCGACATTTCGACTTCGCCAAAACTGGGGGACTCTAGGGAGGAGTACCAAGGAGGAGGAGGAGCATCTGTGTAATTAAGCCCAGCCTATCTTAGAAGAGACTGAAGCACCTCCCACTACTGGATGCTGTTCACAGCTCACGAAGAATGGGCATATCGGGTAAGTACCAACGGCCTATTTGTATTCCTCTTTTTTTTATTTTCATTCCCTTTATTTCTTTATCTTTCCTAATATTTCTATTTAATACTTCCAAAGTCAATACAAACAGCAATGGCAATAGAGAACATCCTTTCCTGGTTCCTTTTTTAATGTTAATGTTGTCTGTCAAATCTCCATTTATCATTACTTTAGCAGATTGCTTATGATATATTGCCTATTGCCTCAATTGTCTAAATAAATCTTTCCCCAAAACCCATCTCTTCCATTTGCAATAACATAAATTGCCAGTTTACATTATCAAAAGCTTTTTGCGCATCTAAAAACACCAAGGCCATTTGCTTCTCTGGATGTGCTTCATAGTATTCCAATGTATTCAATATTATTCTCATGTTGTCTTTTATTTGCCTCTTAGGCAGAAATCCATTTTGATCAGTATGTATAAAGTTTTTCAAGTATCTTTTAAGTCTTTCTGCCATTATTGAGGCAAATATTTTATAATCTGCATTCAGCAGGGTTATAGGTCTATAGTTTTTTATCTGTTGTAAATCAGTATCTTCTTTTGGTATAAGAGTAATATAAGCTTCTGTCCATGAATTAGGTAGTTTAGTTTTTGACAAAACCTCGTTCATTACTTCAAGTATTGTAGTGTTTAAAGGTTCCTGCAAAGTTTTGTAAAATTCCACTGGTAGCCCATCTGGGCCCAGTGCCTTTCCAGTATTTTGTCTATTTATTGCCTCTGTCAGTTCTATCATTGTTATTTTCCCTTCTAACATTATCTTGGTTTCTTCAGGTATTTGGGGTAGTTCTGCTTTTTGCAAATATTGTTTAACGTTTCCTTCTTCAATATTCTCTTGACCATGATAAATGTCTGTTAGAGTAGAATGTATATTGTCTATTCTTAGCATTCCTTTCTCTCCAAACATCTCAAATACTTAGTTTCTCTACCATCTTGAAAAAGGATTTTGGCAGCGTCTTTCTATTTTGTTAATTAACTTTCTGTGTTTTATAGTCCAATGTTGTATCCACTATTGCATTAAAATCTCCCAGGATGCATATATTGTCATATTCCAATTCTATTATTTTCTAATGTAATTTTTTATAAAATTCTTCTTGTTTTTCATTTGGTGCATAAATCTTTGAACTATTGTCAATTATTTCCACCATCAGTATTCTTCCTTCTTTGTCCATAAAGATTAATTTAGCTTTTATTGTATTCTTAATATATAGGACTACTCGTCTTTTATTTTGTTGTGCCAATGAGGTGTATAAATTCCCAATTCTGAGATAGTTCAATACTTGAGCGTGTTGTTTTTTAATATGAACTTCTTGCAAGCAGATTATATCTCGTTTTAATTTTTCTAATGAATGAAATGTTTTTTTTCCTTTTGATGGCCGAATTCAGTCCATTTATATTTATTGTAATCAATTTCTTCCATTGTTTACACTTTATATGTAGTATATTGCTCTCGTTGTTCTTTGCTCTCTTGCTTCTTTTGGTTCCACTCTTCCACCTACTGCTCCTTCTTCTGGTGTCCTTTCGTCTCTTTTTTCTTTTTCTCTTACTTCAACCATCTCCTCTCGAAGCTTAACTGTTTCCACATCTCTTGTTCTCTCTTTTTCTTTTCCTCTGAAGTATTCATCATAAAATAATTCTGCTCTCTCTATTGAGTCTAGCCTGTGTCTCTGTTCTTGCCAAGTAAACATTAGACCTTCTGGAATCAGCGATGTATAATTCTCTCCCTTCTTAATTAATATTTTTGTCAAGAATTGATATTCTCTTCTCAAGTCTCACTTTTCTCGGTACTTGTTTTAGGACTTATGATCTCCTTTCTTTTATATTTCAATGGGTTGTCTCTTGCTTTCTATAGTATTTCTGATTTAATTGCTTTCTTAGTAAATCTCACATGAACTTCTCCAGGTAGTTTGTTTTTCATAGCATATCTTGTATACACTCGGAACACTTCATCAATTCCATCCATCATTTTTTCTTTTGATATCTGCAAGGCTCCTGCCAACACTTTTATCATTATTTCTGCAAGATTTTCTCCTTTTTCTTCCTCAATATTTTGAAATCTTAGGTAGAAATCTGCTCTATCCATCTCCCAGGCGATCTTTCCCTTTCCTTTGTCTTGCTCAACTGCTATCAGCCTGTTATCAATTTCTCCTACTTTTTTCTCTGTCTGATCTTCTCTTTTTTCTATTTTTTGAAATCTTTCTTCATCCTTCATCATTTGTTGTATATTCTTTATTTTCTCATCTATTTTCCCTGTTCTCTCTTCCATTCTTTCCATTCTATCTTCCATACGCTTCCCTTGTTCTTGTACTGCTTGCATTGTCATTTTTAATTCTTGCATTGAGACCTCCTTTTCCTTCTCCTTCTCCCCCCCCCCCTCTTTCTCCTGCTGTAACATGGTGTGAATTGACCGCTGACTGGCTGGGCTTAGAGAGGAGGAGGTAGGGATTGATGAACCTGTAGCAGCTGTCTTCCTCATCTCTAATTGGTTGTCCTCAATAGATATCTGCTAACAACGCCAGAACCAATTTTCTTCAGGTTCTTCTCTACTTTAATCCAATTATAGAGGAGGAAAAAAGTAAAAAGAAAAAACAAGAAAAAAGCCAATTTATTTGTCCCAGGGAGCCAAAAAGACTAAAATGTAAAAATACAAAGAAAAAACAAATTACTTGTAAAATGAAGAAGCAAAGTGTTTGAAAACATAAAGTCCTCCTTAGAGTGATGTAAGAAAAGGGAGAAAAAACAATATGTATGTGTGTGTGTGTATGTATGTGTGTGTGTGTGTATATATATATACAAACACACACACATACATACATACATATATGGTATTCAGCTTTGTTTGGGTATTTTCCCACGTCATTATAGTTGTGCTTTTAAAGTTGTAGCAATGTTTCGACAGAATCTCATCTGCCATCATCAGGCTTCTGTATTGTGTTCGTCTGAACACAAAAAAAATCAGTTGCAATTTTAAAAAGTCACAAAGCAAATCACAGCCACCATGCACTGTCCAAGGCATTCACAATCAAAATTTCAACAAGATATAATCCAAGGTCACAGTTGTCTTTTCTCTTTCAACTTCAATCTCCAGCCATTTAAATTATTTTGCAAGAGGAACACCTGTTTAAGCAATTCTTATCCAGTGCTCAGCTTTCTATCTTGTTTTAATGTAAACAGCCTGTGACTAAAATAATTTTCTTACCAATTTATTCTTTCAATCCCTTCCAAAAAATTTTTTAAAGCTTCTAGTTGGCAGTGTTGCTTTGCTTTGTGTTGGTCCACATTATGGCCACTGCAAAGAAGGCCCAACAGCGTAGTATGATTGTTTTGTGGTGTTTGGGGCACTGTGCTGGAGTAGCTTTCAAATTTCATTGTATTCATGAAATGCAATGACAATAAAGGTATTCTATTCTATTCTATTCTATTCTATTCTATTCTATTCTATTCTATTCTATTCTATTCTATTCTTTACTTTCACTACCTTGTTATATTGTAGTCAAAAGAGTTTCTAATAAAAAATTCCCATTTAAGAGAGAAATTTTTTTAAAAAAATCCAAAGTCTATCTTTAAGGTAAATGTTAAGAGTTATCTTCCTTTCATTGTTGTTTTAAAGTCCAGTCCAGTTAAAAATTAAATCCTTGTTACAATACAGTAAAATAGTTCTAATTGATATTGACAGTTTAAAACAGGCTCAATTTCACCGCTTATTTTTTCTTCTATCTTCTTAAAATCTTTTCCTCCTTAGGGTGCTCTCTCATTCTCTGCCAGAAAAAATTTAGAAAGTCTCACCCAAAACCGACACACTTTCTTTCTGCTTCTTCTTCTGTTCCGGAGCTGTCCCAACCTTTCAGCAGCTTTCTTTTTTCTTTTTTAAAGAATTTTTATTTTTTAAACAAACATACACACATAAAACATAAAACTATCTTCCAGTTACATACAGTGTGTCAGTTGGTTACAAGTCTTTTGTGCTTCATCTCCATAGTCCTCACTTATAATTTGTATAAATTCTCATATTATCCATCGTGTGTGTATGTGTGTGTGTATAATCATTGTTAATCATTAATTTGGCTTTAACTATTATTCCATCATTTTATGCAAAATATTCAACATTTTAAATGAATTTATATTATAACGTTCATTACATCATCATAAGTCCATCTAATAATAATACCTCTTCATGTTTTATTCTCTATAATTCTATTATCCTTGTATTGTAAAATTCTCTAAAATATTTCATTGCCATATTTTTTTGTCTAACCATTGGTAAAATAAATCCCATATCTTGTAATATTGTTTGTCTTCTTGTTCTCTAATTTCAAATGTCAGTTTACTCATTTCAGCACTTTCCGTTATTTTCTTAATGACTTCCTCCTGCGTTGGTATTTTCTCATTTTTCCAATTTTTAACAAATACAATTCTAGCTGTTGTTAATACATTTACAATCAAGTATTTCAATTCTCTACTGTATATTTCCGGTAAAATACCCAATAAAAATATCTCTGGTTTAAAGTCTATATGTTTTTTGTCATTTTTTTCCAACTTTGTGTGGATTTTAGTCCAGTATCTTTTAGCCTCTACACACTCCCACCACATATGGTAGTATGAACCTCAAAAGATTTATTAGGGGCAACATGCCGGCATGACCTGTATGAAGCTGACTCTGAGACACGTAATATACAATCACCTATGACCCTGTCTTCCCTCACCCCCCTGGTTGTATCATAATTCAGCTTCTCCAACGAAACACATTCATGGGCTGGGTGTGATGACCCTAGTCTCTCAAAATAGCCCAAAACCCAAAACATACATTAAAGTCTGGTAATGCCTTCAACTTAACTTCACTGTTTTATTAGGCACAGTTTAAAGTCACAAAAGTAAATAATGAGGCAAAAGGAAACCAAAACAAACCGCATTGACAAGAGTTCTGAAGCAAGCCAAGATAATTAATCATACATTCCAGGAAGATAACCGAGGAGAGTCCATGGTGTTAGGGATAACATTGGTTACCTAACTTAGTTTGGGTAAATATAATATATAAACTATGTTAGTGAGTTTAAGTGTATGTATCACTTTAACTGCAAAACATGTATTTTGGGTGCGGTTGTAAAATCACCATAAGAGGGAGCAAGAGAGCTCACTGTTTGCTGGCTTTTACTGGATAGCTGACAAATGTTGGATTGATGGTGATAACTGCATGTGTTTCCCTGCTGTTGCTGAAACGAAGAAAAGGGGTTTGATTTTCTTCATATCTCTGACTGCAAAAGAGATATATTGCTGGACTGATTATTTGTAAGTTTACTGACCTCTATTTTTGACACTGGACTTTGCAACTGATTAATCCCTGGATGGACTGAACTAGTGTATGACATGTGGACTGTTTTGACTATGCTATAACTCTTGCTGGAATAAAAAACTATTTAACTGGCACAGTGTATCTGTCTTACTGAGTGTAAACTACAACAATATTTATCTCACATAATTTGCCTGCCTGTTAGACTGCCGTTGCACGTTCTGCTAGGGTGTGTATCCCTAAAACATGGGAAGAACGCCAACAAAGAAACACTAAACTTTGTCTCCAGCAGTTCTGACTACACAGTTACAAACTTACATAGCTCCCAGCTGCAAGCCACAAGGAGGATCATGGTAATCTCCTCCTGAGTAGACCTCGCTTTTTCCTGATCCTCTCCTCCCTGCATGCCCTAGGATGGATAGGGGATGGGCCTGGATCCTCCTCTGATTGCTCAGCCGGCCTCTGCCCTTCCCCAGCCTCCTCCACCACCTCTGGAGCCACACTCCCACTCCCTGTTGGCTGTTCCTCCTCTTCCTCAGAGTCAGTCTCCACCAGGGGCATGACACTGGGTGTCATCATTCACATTCTCCAATAAAGGATTTTAGCGGGCAGAATAGTCGGTTGCCTAAGTTACAATCTGTGAGATAAGCTTGGAATGTTCTTCTGATTTTATTTGCTCTATGCTCCTTCAGGTCTTCCCCCCCTTTCTCATGGCAACTTGGAAACAGGCATAGGAATGTTTACAAGTTGACATGGGGAATGTATAAGGGGGGAGGGCCAGCTGTTTTGTCTCAGCTCTGAAGCCTTTGGAGAGCAGCACCTGGGAATAGTTCCTTGTCCCTTTCCCAGGATAACCGTTTTCACAACATCTTCGCACCTGTGGATTGGCCATTCAACATCGGACTGAGGAGGGGTTTCTAACTCGTTTATCCTAATGGAATTACCTAAGAGGAACTTAGATCCCGCTTTGCTTTTGTCTTGCAATCATTTCCTTTCAATAAAAGTTTCCTTTTGAAATGCTGCTGTTTCAAGAGTTCGTACTTTCTTTTTCTTTCTTTTTTTTTTTGTAAATACATTTTTTATTTTTTGTTTCAACAATCATATTGTCGTGTGAACAATGTGGTTCCAGAGTGTTTTACATTTTAAAACAAACATGACAATAATTTCATATTTAATACTGTTGAGATTCTTATCTAATTTAGTATTAGTACATTTATACTATTAAATTATCGATCTGACTTATTGAATATTACCATGTTATTTTTATGTCAATCTATATTCTTAACATCACTTCTTTTGTTGATACTGCATTAATAGTCATATTTGCAATGTTTAACAAATTATATAATTCTAATGTTCATTCATAAATTCATATCAATTTATATTTTCCATTATTTAACCCCTTTTTAATTCTCGGCTGTGCCACTATTATATTTAAATCAAAATCCCTTTCTTGTCACATTTTAATACAAACAACGTGATATTCATCTTATTTACATTTAACAACTTATACAATTCTAATAATACTCTAATTATTTTCATCTTATACTATATTTCACCATATTATTTTTCTATCCATCAGATTCCACACATATCTTTTTCTACAATAAAATTTCAGTTTTCATGTTTATTACAGTTAATCATATACAGGTGAAACTCAAAAAATTAGAATATCATGCAAAAGTTCATTTATTTCGGTAATGCAACTTAAAAGGTGAAACTAATACATGAGATAGACTCATTACATGCAAAGCAAGATAGTTCAAGCTGTGATGTGTCATAATTGTGATGATTATGGTTTACAGCTCATGAAAACCCCAAATCCACAATCTCAGAAAATTAGAATATTATATGCAATCAATAAAAGAAGGATTGTACATAGAACAATATCGGACCTCTGAAAAGTATAAGCATGCATATGTACTCAGTACTTGGTTTGGGCCCCTTTTGCAGCAATTACTGCCTCAATGCGGCGTGGCATGGAAGCTGTTGTATTTGTGTAAAGGGCCACCATGCTATCTCCTTTCTTTGAATTTGTATTTGGATCCTATTTTTAAGCTCTCGAGTGTCATATAATAAATCTTTATACCTGACAATATTTTCATAATCCAATACATTTGGATGTGTGACTGCTTCCAATGTAGATAGCCACAATGGAACCTTTGGGTAGTGGTTTTTTTTAATCTTTTCCCAGATATTGAACAACACATTTCTTATAAAGTGCCTTTATAGCTGGTGCCTTTGGAAATATGAATGTTGTTTAGATTTTCCATCCCACATGAAGGCGTGCCAGCCAAGTTGGAGATCAAAACCTAATACTAATAACCTTCTATTTTCTAATTTAACCCAATCCTTAAGCCAGTTTACTATAGCAGCATCATAATATAATTCAAAATCTGGAAGGCCAAATCCTCCTTTTTTCTTGGCATCCTGTAGTAATTTATAGTTCACTCTGGGTTTTTTCCTCTGCCATATAAATTTAGATATACATTTGTTTAATTCTACAAAAAAATTCTTTTCCAACTTGACTGGCACTGTCTGAAACAAGAACAACAATTTTGGCAAAATATTCATTTTTACCATCAAAATACATCCCAATAGCAATAACTGCAATTTGGCACAATTATCTAAATCTTTAACTATTTGCATTATTAACTTATCATAGTTATCTTTTTTAATCGACAAACATCTAGCAGTCAACCAGATCCCGAGGTATTTTACTTTATTTACCACCTGCATACCTAATTTATTTGCTAGCTCTTCCTTCTGCTCCTTTGTACAGTTTTTTGTTAACACTTTTGATTTTTCTTTGTTAATTTTTAACTCTGCCACCTTTCTGTATTCTTCGATTTCTCTTAGTAGTATAGGGCTCGCTTCTAAGGGTTCTTCTAATATAAATGCCATATCATCAGTGAATGCCTGGAGTTCATATTCCTCTTTTTTAATTTTTAGTTCTCTAATCTCTTGTTTTTGCCTAATTTGTACTAAGAGAGTCTCTTTTGCCAATATATACAATAGAGGAGCTAGGGGGCAGCCTTGTCTTACTCCCTTATTTATCTTTATGGTATCTGTATTTTCCCCATTTATTAATATTTTTGCGGTTTGCATGTTATAAATCGTCTTAATAAATCCTATAAAATTTTCACCAAATTTTATGCCTATTAGTTGTTTAATTAGGAAGTTCCAATTCAGGTTGTCAAATGCCTTCTGGGCGTCTAAAAATATCAATGCCATTGTCTTGGTTGAGTATACTTCATAATATTCTAATATATCCATGATGGTTCTTGTATTTTTTTTATTTGCCTGTGGGGGAGGAAGCCATTCTGAACAGTGTGGATAATTCTACTTAATACTCTCTTTAATCTTTCCACCAATATTGTAGCCATTATTTTGTAATCTACATTTAAAAGTGATATTGGTCTATAGTTTTGAATTTTTTGTGGGTCTGATTGTTCTTTATAAATAAGGGTAATATATGCTTCCATCCATGATTTAGGTATGTTAGCATTCTCCAGGGCTTCATTGTATAAGTCCACCAATATCTCCTGTATTGTTTCTTGGAATTCCATCTGGGCCAGGGGTCTTATTTGCTTTTTGTTTTCCAATTGCCTTCCTAACTTCTTCTATAGATATTTTATTATTCAAATTTTGTTTCTCTTCATCAGTATTTTTGGGCAAGTTCTTTTCATTCAAATATTGATCAATAGATTCTTCTGGTATTTCTTCCTGTTTATACAATTTCATAAAAAACTCCTTAGCAATTTCTTTCTTTTCTTGGGTCTGTGTGCATAATTTCCCTTCCTGATCTTGGAGAGCTACAATCGTTCTCTTTTCTTGTTCATTTTTAATTTTATGGGCTAACCACCTCCCTGGCTTATTTGCATTTTCAAAATAATTTTGTTTTGCTAATTTAATTTTTTGGACCAAATCTTCCTGTACATTTATATTTATCTTATGTTTTACCAGATCTATTTCTTTCTTGATGTTTGAATTGTTTGGGTCCTTTTGTCTACTTGTTTCCAAATCTTTCAGTTTTTCCCTCCATATGTTTTGTTGCTGTCTTTTTTCTTTATTCTTTTTAATATTGTAAGCAATAGTTAGACCTCTCACATAGGAAAGAAACTTTATAATTGCAATATTTGTCTGATAACTGTGATAATGAAAAAAGGAAGAAATAAGATAACTAAGATTTATAAGTGGAACTAGGACTGTGTGGAGAAAAAGAATAAAGGAGCAAGAAGAAGAAGCCAAAACAGAAAGGACAAACGAAATGGTGGAAGTGACTGTGCAAATTTAAAGAGGACATTTTGAACTCGAACTAAGAACTGTAATAAGGTATTTATCAAAAAAGAAGAAGAAGAAGAAGAAGAAGAAGAAGAAGAAGAAGAAGAAGAAGAAGAAGAAGAAGAAGAAGAAGAAGAAGAAGAAGAAGAAGATCATCATCATCATCATCCATGGGCATCATTCAACTGGTCAAACAGACGTAACTAAATAATATTGGTAAAACATAATCTTAATAGATATATATGTGTTAGAATATTGGGTTAAGAATACTGGTTAATAATTTTTGAATAACTGGACAATTGAAAGTGTGTTGTATAAATATAGAACTCAGACCTTTAAATAATAATCATATAGTAAGAAATTGAGGTATTTTTATTCTGAGGTAAGCATATAATTAAGAACTCTAAATAAATAGATTAATTGATATTTATATACACATAACTTTCTATTAATGTGCTTTGATACAGCACTTTGGGAACATCCAACTTCTTTTGCAATTACCTTTTGAGGCTTTCCTTTCTTATGGAGGGTGTCAATGATGGTTTTCTGCACAACTGTCAGGTCAGCAGTCTTTCCCATGATTGTGATTTCTACTGAACCAGACTGAGAGACCATTTAAAGGCTCAGGAACCCTTTGCAGGTGTTATGGCTTAATTAGCTGATTAGAGTGGGACACTTTGAGCCTAGAATATTGAACCTTTTCACAATATTCTAATTTTCTGAGATTGTGGATTTGGGGTTTTCATGAGCTGTAAGCCATAATCATCACAATTATGACAAATCACAGCTTGAACTATCTTGCTTTGATGTAATAAGTCTATCTCGTGTATTAGTTTTACTGTTTAAGTTGCATTCCTGAAATAAATGAAATTTTGCACGATATTCTAATTTTTTGAGTTTCACCTGTATCTAAGTAATAGTACACACATTTATGTGTAATCATAATCTTTTAGCCATTGTCTCTAACTCATTAAAGTTTTAACTGATTGCTTCCCATCTTGTCTCCCATGTTCCTCTTTTAAATTTTCATATTTAGCTAATGTTTTCTTTTTTTTGTAATTTTTTTTATTTTTGACAACAAACATAAGCAAACATAAACACAAAACAACAAATAAGCAAACATAAACACAAAACAACAAATAAAATCTTTCAGTTGTACAGTGTGTCAGTTGGAACATATTTCTTGTGTACAATATCTATTGTCTTTCCTCTTAGATTTAAATTTATAACCATATTATATTAAATCAACTTTCCAATCATATGTTATCATTACATCATCATTAGACTTTAGTTGCAAGTTCACATTGTCCTTTTTGAGCAAATCTCAAATTTTTACAAATTCTAACTTATATTATACTTCCATAATAATCAATTAAAAAATAAAGTTACCATTATTTTATAGTTACTGTTGTATTATATCTATATTGTCATATATTTCATTTTCCTATTTTTCTATCTAACCATTGATAAAATAAATCCCATATTTTATAATATTCTTTTTCTTCTTGCTCTCTAATTGCCAGTGTCAATCTCCTTATTTCTGCACATTCCATTATTTTCTTAATCACTTCCTCCATCCGAATTTTCTTCTTTTTCCAATTTTAAGCAAACACAATTGTAGCTGCAGTTAAAACGTTAATAATCAAATACGTCAATTCTCTGTTGTATCCTTCAGGTAAGATACCCAATAAAAATATCTCTGGTTTCAAGTCTATATGCTGTTTTGTCATATTTTCCAACCATGTATGTATTTTAGTCCAGTGTCTCTTGTCTTCCACACACGTCCACCACATGTGATAGTATGATCCATGTATCTGATGGCACTTCCAACATTTCTCCTATTTGTTCTTAAACATCCTTGCTATCCTTGCCGGGGTAGATGCCACCTGTAAAACATCGTATACAAATTCTCTTTATATGCTGTTGACATTGTTATTTTGTAATTTCGAGACCATAATTTCTGCCATCTTTCTAAATCTATCCCATATCCAAAGTTTTTCCCCAGGCAATAATTGTTTCTTTTACTTGTTCTTCTCATTTTATTCCAAGTAAATATCCATATAGTTTCTTAATCACCTTCTCATCAGTACCTGTCAAGATTCCATCTAATTCAGTTAGTTCATTATAAAATCCTTCTATCCTATGATCTTTATCATATCTAGAATGTATTTGCACATATGAATACCAATTCATCTCTATTCCTTGTTCCTCTAGTTCTTGCTTAGATTTGAGTTCACCCTCTTCATTTAATATTTCACCATATGTTACTGTTTGTTCCATTTTATAAACAATTGGATATGCAAATGTCTCTATGGTTGACAACTAGACTGGTATTTTCATGTAATGTTGTTTCCTTACTTTCTCCCATACTGATAATAGAGCATCACAAATATAATGCCTCCTAAAATACCCATGTGTTTTACTTTCCTTATACCATAAAAAAGCATGCCATCCCAATAATAGGACATGACCTTCTAAAGTTAACAATCTAGTATTCCTTAAGACTATCCATTCTTTCACCGACATCAATGTTGCTGCCTGGTAATATAATTCCCAATTGGGTAGGCCAAGACCTCTTGATCTAGCATCTTGTAATAGTTTTAATTCTTGCCTTCTTTCCCTGCCATATATACTTCAGTATTATTTTATTTAAATCATCAAAATATTCTTTCCCTAGTTTAATTGGAATTGTATGAAACAAATATAAAATCCTTGGTAGTATATTCATCTTAATTGTAGATATTCTCCCTATTAGAGATAATTGTAGATTTTCCCATTTTTTCGAGTCTGCCGCAAACTGTTGTTTGAGTTTATTATACTTATCTTCTTTAAGTGTTCCACATCTTGCTGTTAATTGTATTTAACTTTATTTGTGATCTGGATATTCAATCTCTCTTTTAGTTCTTCCCTTTGTTTTTTCACCATATTCTTGACCAAAATCTTAGTTTTATCTTTATTTATTTTCAAACCTGCCACCTGTCCACATTCTTCAATCTTTTCTATCAATGTAGGCACTGTTTTTAATGGTTCCTCTAATATGCAAACAAGATCATCTGCAAACACTTGTAACTTACATTCCTCTTTTTTATTTTCATTCCCTTCATTTCACTATCATCTCTAATATTTCTATTGAGAACCTCCAATGTCAAAACACACAGCAACGGCGACAGTGAGCATCCTTGCCTAGTTCCTTTTTTAATATTAATATTGTCTGTTAAGTCTCCATTTATCATTACTTTGGCAGTTTGCTTGTGATATATTGCATTTATAGCTTAAATAAATATTTCACCAAAGCCCATCTGTTCCATTTGTAATGTCATAAACTGCCAGTTTACATAATCAAAAGCCTTTTGCGCATCTAGAAATACCAAGGCCATTTGCTTCTCAAAATGTGTTTCATAATATTCCAAAGTGTTCAAAATTATTCCCATATTGTCTTTGATTTGCCTCTTTGGCTGAAATCCATTTTGATCGGTATGTATGAAGTTTTTCAGGTATCTCTTAAGTCTTTCTGCCATTATTGAGGCAAATATTTTATAATCTGAATTCAGCAGGGAAATGGGTCTGTAGTTTTTAACTTGTTGTAGGTCAGTGTCCTCTTTTGGCATGAGAGTAATATAAGCCTCTGTCCATGAGTTGGGTATTTTAGTTTTTGATAAGACTTCATTCATCACTTCAAGCATTGGGATACTTAAAGATTCGTGTCGGGTCTTATAAAATTCCTCCAGCAGCCCATCCAGGCCCGGAGCCATTCCAGTATTTTGTCTCTTTAATGCCTCCATTAGTTCCATCGTTATTTTCCCTTCTAACATTCTTTTAATTTCCTCAGATATTTGGGGTAGTTCCACTCTTTGCTAGTATTGTTTAACTTTTTCTTCATCAATATTTTCTTGATTGCATAGTTTTTCATAGTATTTCTGTACTACCTTTTTTTTCATCATTTCCATTACAAATCTTTCCTTGGTCATCTATTAATTGCATTATCTTTTTCATTTCTGTTTTTTTCAGTTTGTATGCCAACCATCTGCCTGGTTTATTTGCATTTTCAAAAAATATTTGTTTGGCATTCCAAATTTTTTGGGCTAGCTCTTTTTTCATCAACCCCATTTTGTGTTTAACTATGTCCATTTGATTTTTGATATCCTTTTTTTGTGGATATCTTTGTAAATCCTTCTCAAGTTTCTTGAAGTCTTCCTCTAGTATCTGTTGCATTCATCTTTTCTTTAATATTTCTTTTTCTCGTGTAATCTATTATCAGTCCTCTGGCATAGGCCTTCATGGTATCCCATAGATTTTGTAGCGAGGTGTCCTCTTTGTTATTCTCTTTGAAGAAAAAACCCAATTCCTTTTCCAATTTTTGTGTAAATTCTTTTTCTGCTTGCTCTTCCAAATGGCTCCTCCTCTTCCTGTGTCTCCTGGTTTCTTTCTATTATTTGTGTCTCCATTTCCATATCCTCTGCCATGTTCTGTATTTTATTCAAAATGTCCTCAAATCTTCTATTTATAGTGTCTTTTATCACCTGAAGTTCCACCATAATTTCTTTACAAATTCCACTCATTTTTATTTTAATTTGTTCTATTCTTTCTGTCCAATAGTCTTGTATTCAGACCAAAGTCACTTTTCAGACTAAGATTCCAATATCCAGGAGTCTTTATGTCCCAATATTAATCCATTTGTTTTTTTTAAGTAATCAAAGGGTAAAACCTTCATAAATTCCTCCCCCAGTTTGATTTTATATTATAGCTTTCCAGGGTCCTTTAATAGTTCAATTCCCCCCTCCCTTCTCAATTCTCCTTAAATCCGGTCTTTGTCAAAAAGTTTAGGGATCTGTAGTATCTTCTTTTGACAGCAGGTGGCACCCTTTAATCAATTTTCACATTTCTTTTTACTGTTCTCAACAAACTTTGCCAATATTTCAAAAATAGATATATATTCCTTTTTTTATAAGTAGATTACTGCATTTTAACCATACCTATCCAAAGCCATGATCTGCTCAGTCATAAAATCAAATTTTCAAATGTTCTTTTGAAAATCCTTTATTTTGCTTCACTTCCGTTTTTCAGTTCTTAAAGTTAAGTTTCTAGTATTTTAAAAATTCTGCTTAAATATTAGATTTGCTGCCAATTTAAAAATCTTTGTGAGTCCTCTGTTTTAATTATCTTTGTCAGGGTTGCAATTAAAAAATTCAAAAAAAATTTGAATCAAAAATATTTACCGTCTCTTCATTCCTGCACAGTCTTGGGTATTCTGACTGTCACTGTCTTCATGGCAGCCATTTTGGGTGCCACTGAAGCTCGTCTTCAGATGAAAGGGCTTTCCATGTCAGGGAGGAGAGATGCAGCTCTCCTCTACCTGCCAGGCAGTCCCCCTTTGCTTCACCACCTCTCCAGGGTGGCTATGGCCGCAATTGGAGCCCTCCAATGAGGTGAGCTTGGAATGGGTCACGGAGGTCGCATTCCTCGCTCCAAAAGTGACAGAAGTCCAGCTGGAAGTCCAAGAGTTCATACTTTCTTGAACGGGGAGGAGGGGCAGGACCTTACAAACTCTCCTCTTGTCGAGTATTAATCACATTTAGACTTTAGGAATATCTTGTATGTAAGTTTGCCCTTGAAGACTATTTGGAAACTACTATTAGTTTAGCAGTAACATTGGATTCCATTTCAAAACAGCATTGGAAGGATACTGTATTTTAATCTGTTGGAATTAACACTTTGTTGATTGTTGAAAATAGTTTTTAAAAGTTTGCCCTCTAGTGGCAAGAACAGTTTTTTTGTTGTACAGCACAGTTTAATGAATGTGAACAAAATATGAGCACCAGCTGCTCTAAAAAATGGCAGCTTTTCCCTTTAAGTACAAGTCACGGGAAAGAGTGATTCAGCACCAAGGATATGTTCTCTCATTTCATTGAGACAGATTTCTCCTTAAAATAGTGAATATGTGAGGTGATAATTTCACTTACCGTATATACTCGAGTATAAGCCGAGTTTTTCAGCACATTTTTTGTGCTGAAAAAAACCCTCTCGGCTTATACTCGAGTCAGATTCCCCTCTGAAAAAAAAATGGTGTGGAGCTCCGAAGCTGGGCAGCCGCTTCCCTGCTTCCGTGTTTCCTTTGCAACTTTTAAGCATGGGAGTAATCGGAAGCAGAAAAGTTCTTGCTTGAGGATATATTGTTTTTTCTTTTTTTAACTGTTTTTTGGGGGGAAGACCCATCGCCATGTGAGAATGCTCAGACACGAAATCTATCCAACCGAAAATAAGTGCGTGTGTGTGTGTGTGGGGGGATTTTAACAGAGGGAAGATGTAGGGAGAAGGCAAAAGCGACAGAAGATCCTTCAGGGGAAACTGAGGGGGAGACTCACCCTTGGTCCAGATGAGCCCCCTTCCCCTTTCTCTAGGCTGAGAAAACAACGCGAGCCGAGGTTGCTTCGGCTCCACTCAGCTTCATTTCCTCAGCTCCAGCTGCTTTCAGTCCACTCGGGAGGAGGGGGAGGCTTTTCTGAGCTCTAGGCTGAGAAAGCAATGCGAGCTGAGGTCGCTCCACTCAGTTTCATTTCCTCAGCTCCAGCTGCTTTCAGTCCACTCGGGAGGAGGGGGAGGAGGAGGAGGAGGAGGAGGGGGAGGCTTTTCTGAGCTCTAGGCTAAGAAAGCAACGCGAGCTGAGGTCGCTCCACTCAGCTTCATTTCCTCAGCTCCAGCGGCTTTCAGTCCACTCGGGAGGAGGGGGAGGAGGGGGAGGCTTTTCTGAGCTCTAGGCTGAGAAAGCAACGCGAGCCGAGGTCGCTCCACTCAGCTTCATTTCCTCAGTAAAAAACCCTGGGGTTTTGCATTTGCAAGGTGCAAAGGGGCGGGGGCGGATCGCGCGCGCGTGCTGGAAAGGGCTTGACTTTATTGGGGGGGGGAGGAGAGAGAGAGAGAGAGAGAGATCATAAGAACGGCTCTTGGTTTTTTCTTGCAAGGGAGAGAGTGACTCCTGCCTACCACTGTCATCATCATCATCTTTTGGGTTAGTGAATCAATCAAACCTTTCATGATAGTGAGATCGTTTCCCAAATTTCCCTTAAATCAGGGAAGAAATCAGAAACAAATCTTTGGACTGAGAATAAGCCTGTTCCTTTGATGCCATTTTTGTTCACTTCAGTGTGAAAAGTGTGAAAAAACACACTTCTTTTTCTTCATCTTCTTGTTCCCTATTTACTGGTCTCTTTCAAAGAGGAAATTGTGAACATCAAACTTATTCTCAACTGTCCTAGTGAAAGTTTTTATTGGCATCTATTTTTATTTTTGAAATTTACCAGTAGCTGCTGCATTTCCCACCCTCGACTTATACTCGAGTCAATAAGTTTTCCCAGTTTTTTGTGGTTAAATTAGGTGCCTCGGCTTATATTCGGGTCGACTTATACTCGAGTATATACGGTAATTATAAGAAGGCAGCAGATTGACTTTAGGGAGTAGAAAAAGTTTTGTTGCATGGGGGGGGGGGGGGGGGCAGCATAAGATTTCCTGAGGCTGGTTTGAATTATTCTGCTTAGTTGGTGCTCTGCCTGCATGATGACTAGAACTACCTATTTAAATTATTTCATAATGAAAATACCTTAACAAAAATCAATCCGTGCTTAATTTGTTTAATTTCAATTTTATTATCTCTTATCTTAAAATATATTTCAAACAGTGACTACCATATACCATCATATGAAACTGACAAATATATTCTGAAATTGTTTGGCAAAATTTCCCAGTTTTATCTTGTGTTTGTGATTTTGGCTTACTTTTACAAAGCATGAAAATCAAGTAAAATGTAATAACTTCAGTGGAAGCTGAGAATCTGTATAAAGTTTAACTGACATAGACAAAAATATCTGGCTGAAACAGTTTAATATTAATTCAGCTGTTCAGTTTGCACAATAACATTTATTTAGCTATTTCAATTTTCATCTTTTTTTAATGAACTGTAGGAACATCATCTCCAGCGGGCCATTTCAGCACAGCAGGTATATGGA
The DNA here is from genome assembly GCA_033807585.1 of Hydrophis major. NCBI lineage: Eukaryota > Metazoa > Chordata > Lepidosauria > Squamata > Elapidae > Hydrophis > Hydrophis major. Next base: position 6,136,403 of record JAUCBL010000017.1, read on the forward strand.
GAGAAGCGGGATAATATGGTTATACCAGTCCCAGAAGCAGAAAGTAATATTGCTTATTATGAATCGATATACCCTGGAGAATTTAAGATGCCAAAGAAGCTTATTCACATACAGCGTGAGTATATCTTTTAACTGAATGTTTAAAATGAACCAGATTGCTTTTTAAAATTAAACAGTTTTGTAGATTCACAATCGCCTTTGGATATAAAGAAAGGATAAGGTTAGGGTCATGTAAGTATTCAGACATCCCAAAGGTGCTTTTTCAAAGAGGCAACTGGACTTTCTTGTTTTTTCTTTGAAGACATTTCACTTCTCATCCAAGAAGCTTCTTCAACTCTGACTGGATGGTTGGGAATGGAAGGATTTATACTCCTTGCTGACAGCTGGTCATTTGTATTCCTTTAGCGAGTTGTTCAGGCCACCTGGAGGTTTATCTGTGTTATCAGGGTCACCTGAGTGGTGCAAATGGGTGTGGAGCCTTCTTGGAACTGTTGAAAGGACTGTGTTGTAGACTGGAGATAGATGATGTCATATCCCTCACCCTCTGTTGAGAGAGGGCTGTTCAATTTTGACACAGATTGCCTCTTTTACCCCTCTTTCAAACCAGCAGTCCTCTTTGTCCAAAATGTGGACTTTGCTGTCTTCAAAAGAGTGGTCTTTGTCTTTTAAATGCCAGATGGACTGCTGAATCTATTCCTGATGTGTTTGTTCTCCTATGTTGTGCCATGCGTTTATGAAGTGGTTGTTTCTCCAACGTACAGATCTGCACATGGCTCACTGCATTGTACTGCATATACCATGTTGCTCAGATTGTGTCTGGGTATTTTATCCTTGGGGTGGACAAGCTTCTGCCTTAGTGTATTCTTGGGTTTGAAGTGTGCACATATGTTGTGTTGGCTAAAGATCCTCCTGAGCTTTTCCGATATTCTGATGAAGAACTGTGAAGAGCTGCAGAAATGGAGGTCACATCCCAAAGATATGAGCCCCATTTATTTCTTCAGTCCCTCTAAGGAGCTCCCCTCTGCTCAATCTCTGTTGTGTGTGTGTGGGGGGGGGGAGACAGGTAGTTTCTGTAGACGGTCTCTCCTGTGCCTGACCCATTCCCTCCCTTGCAAAATGGAGAGTTTGGAGAGGAAAGGATTACAAGAGAGTAAGCAGGCACACAATGGGGAATACATTGGGCTGTTTGCATGGCACACTCACAGCTGCCGACACCTGCACATTTCCGGGGGGTGGGGTATAGGACAATGCATACTGACTGTAATGGCAATCACATGACTAATGGACACTGTAAAGGTTGTAAATGGGGACATTGGTTATAAAGTTTTTTTTTCAGCACCATTCTAACCTCAAACGACCGCTGAACAAGGCTGGGAATAATGGGATGGATCTATCAAGTCTGTCTTATTCACCCTGAAAACAACACAGTTAAATATGTGTAACTAAAAGGGATGTAAAAGTTTGTAAAAAGTAGTGGTGTACAAGGGAAGGATTTGGTTATATTAATCACAATGTCTGCAGCTGGTCCAATGAAAAACTGTACAAAAGAGATGGTTTGCATTCATCAAAGAAAGCGACTGAGTTTCTTGGCATTAAATTCATAGATTTTCTGGAGAAACATTTAAACTGAACAGCGGGGACAGAGAAATAATTGATACAGAATATTTCTTTCCCCAGCAATCTAAAACTAATAGGGTTATCAGTGCATGTAACATAGATGTTTGTGCAGGTAAGAATATCAACCTTGCTGTCAAGCAAAATCAAGCATTTAATAGTGAGTGCCATACCATGTGAACTAATCAAACAGGTGGAAAGGAAGTAGGAGTTATTTAGAAAATAAATACAGGGTCAGTCAAAAAGGACTCAGATGTCTATACACCAATGCACAGAGTGTGAGGAATAAACAGGGTGAATTAGAAATTCAAGTAAATGAGGGCAAATATGATATTGTTGCCATTGCAGAAACTTGGTGGGATGAAACCCACAAATGGAACATACAGCTAGAGGGATTTAAATTATTTAAAAGAAATAGACCAAATAAAAGAGGAGGTGGAGTTGTACTATATCTATATCTCTACAGAAATAGAGTACAACAATGATGAAAACTGTCTTGAATGCATTTGGGTCAATATAAAAAAGGGAAAAAATGACATTGCCATAGGTGTATACTATAGGCCACCCATCCAAACAGAGGAAATAGATGAACTTTTTGCTAGTCAGTTAACTTAGGTATGTAGGAAGCACATCACAATCGTAATAGGGGACTTTAACTACCCTGACATCAACTAGGAGACAAACTCTGCATCAAGTGGAAGATAAATCAGGTTCCTGACAAACGTAGCAGACAACCTTGTCTCCCCAAAAGTAGAGGAGGGAACTGGGGGATCAGCCATATTGGACTTAATTCCCACTAAGAGAGATGAAATGATAGAAGGTGTTGAAGCTACAGGAACCTTGGGGGCAAGTGAGCATGCAATATTGGAATTCAACATGATGCACAACAGAGGCACAAAAACAGGTGAAGTCCCTTTAATTCCTTCAATTTGGCTTCAAAGCTCCAAATATCCTTGACTGGAGACAAAAAACTCCCCCACAAACAGTTGCAAAAAGGAGGAAATGCCGTTTAAACTAAAAATACCTATAAATTATAACTAGAAAAAACAACACAAACCACACTGAAGCAATTAAAGGAACCAGGCAAGATAAGGGCTTGAAGACGTCCACAGATATTGGAACACACACTGGGAAGGGCGCCAAACTCAGGTAAGAACAGACAGACATATTTTCATGCTTTGTTTCCATCACTGGCTCATGCACAGTCCGTCCTTTTAAATAGTTCTCACAGCTGCAGCCCATGAAGGGGATCAAGGCCCTTTCCTATCCTGTAGACCACGCCATTCACATTTCTCCCTTATCCTCTCCTCCCTGCATGCCCTAGGATGGAGTAGCGATGGGCCTGGGTCCTACTCTGACTGCCCAGCCGACCTGTGCCCTTCCCCAGCCTCCTCCACAACCTCCGGAGCCACACTTTCACTCCCTGTCAGCTGTTCCTCCTCTCCCTCAGAGTCAGTCTCCAACAGGGGCATGACAGCCACATTTGGAATACTGCATCCAATTTTGGTCACCACGATGTAAAGAAGATGTTGAGATTCTAGAAAGATTGCAGAGATCAGCAACAAAGATGATTAGGGGACTGGAGGCTAAAACATATAAAGAACAGTTGCTGGAATTGGGTATGTCTAGTTTAATGAAAAGAAGGACTATGGGTGACATGATAGCAGTGTTCCGATGTCTCAGGGGTTGCCACAAAGAAGAGGGAGTCAAGCTAATCTCCAAAGCACCTGAGGGCAGGACAAGAAGCAATGGATGGAAACTAATCAAGGACAGAAGCAACCTAGAACTTAGAAGAAATTTCCTGACAGTTAGAACAATTAATCACTGGAACAACTTGCCTCCAGAAATTGTGAATGCTCCAAAACTAGAAGTTTTAAAGAAGAGATTGGGCAACCATTTCTCTGAAATGGTATAGGGCCATGATGGCGAAACTGATTCACGGGGGTGTGCGGTGGAAATTATCCAGCATTATGTAAAAAGACAGAGGACATATGTTTACAAACTGATTTTAAACTTACAAAACTAATTTAAAGCTTTCTATCAATACATATATCAAACTTACAAAGTTCCATCCTGACTAATTAAGCCATTAAATTTAAGCCGCTCCCTCCAGCTTATCTTTATAGAATGAAGTCTTTTTCTTCTCAGGGGAGTCTATCAAGTCTCTTTTCTTTAAGAAGTTCTCAGCCTTATTTATATCCATGAAAAAATGTCCCAAAGTTTTTGTGTTTGAGTTAGACGTAAATTAACCTTGAGCAAATCCTCGTAGATTAAAGTTTCCTTCTCTAAGATGACTATCATATCTTTTTTAATGAAAGAATTCTCGACCTTGTCAGTATCCATGAAGAAAAAGTCCTAAAATTGACCTCTTGAAAGTTGTGAATTTACTTGGCACTCTTGTTTCAGTTGCAGTGGGAGAGTTATATTCAAACTATCATCATAAAAAAAGCTGATATCAGATTTATATTCCAAAGATACAGTTAGGTTATTCGCATTGTCCAGCATTCGTAGAGTTGACACAGTGGGTTGATAATTTTCCACACCTAATTGTGTCTCTTGTTCTTTTCTAATACCTCTGTATAATTAATATCTTCTAACTTATTTGTGAAAAGAGCAATTTTCTGTATGGACTTTTCAAAGATTTTCCTTGACAACAGACTCCAGCTCAGAGTTAAACATCTTGATAGCTCCCTCTGGTGGTCATAAAATGTTATTTATTCCTTTTTCTAGCCAATCAGAGTTCATGAAAATTGGCAAATTTCAACCTCCCACAACAAAAATAGTACAGGGCTATAGATTGTTTTAAAAGTAGTAGATTAAAACCACAGTTTATATCCTTATATTTCAAGAGAAAAAATATTCCACATTTCCTTATTTTGGCTGCCTCTAGCAACCCTCTTCCTTGTCGTTTAGCAATAAAGAAGTCTCAAAAATGGTGTTCAGACATTCAAGAAGAAATGATAGGCTGTAACTAAAGAGAGCTTCTTTTAACTAATAGAGATAATAGTCTCATGAATTGATTAAGAAAGAAGGGCACAGCTTATTGTCCATTTGAAAAATAAATTCAAAAACAGCTGTTTTATCCAACAACAATGTAATGTCAGCGTTCCAGCGAACCTCCATTCCAATCAGTAACTCCGAGACAAGCATAATCTCAAAAGTACCTTTATTAGAATAGCACATGGCACATCTGTGGAATCTTGAAACTAAATTTTCCCAGACTTCCCACAATGTCCCAAACTACAATCCATCCCCCTTTCCCCCATCATCATATCACATGGACCAATCATGATCCATCCCAGTGTAAGATCCTTTTTCTCTGCTACGCCACACTTAATAACCTTGAACTAAGGAAATAATTTTATTTTGTCTACTTAGAACGACTCAATTGAAATCACCCCCCTCCCACTTTCTTAGGCAATGTGACAGTATGGAATATGGCTTCCAAAGCTGACAGGCGTCCCCCCCTTGAAAAGTTCACCTCCTAAAAGTGATAATCAACAAAACACAACCAGGGGTTGTTAACCCCCTCTCCCCACTCCAAGGGGACCCTATGGTTTGTCAGGGAATTCGTTATGGAATTGGTTAACCAATCTATCCACATGTACAACCCAACTTTTTACCCATGTAGCCTCTGACAAAGTGTAATAACCCTTCCATAATACCAAATATTGCAACCTCCCTCAGTACAATCTAGAATCAAGGATTTCTTAATTTCATAATGTCTCTCACCCTGTATGATCAAAGGTTTGAGGGTTGACCCTACAGCTGGTTTCAGTAAACTACCATGGAACACTGGGTGTATTTTCCCCAATAGTCGGGGAAGACTTAATTGGACTGTGACTGGATTGATTATTTTTGATATAGGGAATGGGCCTAAGAATTTAGGGCCCAACTTCCTACTGGGAAGTTTCAATTTGGGATATTTAGTTGACAAAAACACTTCGTCCCCTACTTGAAATGTTGGTTGAAAGGATCTATGTTTATCTGCTTGCTTTTTATATTCCTCAGCAGCTTCAGTCAAAGCTTTTTTTCTATCTTCCCAACCTTTTTTTAATGAGTCCATCCTTTCCGTTAAGGACATGGATGTGGGAGGTTCCATAGGTAATTCTGGCATAGGGACAAATTCCATGCCAGTGTTGATTTGGAACGGAGTCAAGCCTGTGTTGCAGAGGTGGTATTCAGCAGGTTCTGACCAGTTCTGGAGAACCAGTAGCGGAAATTTTGAGAAGTTCAGAGAACTGGCAAATGCCACCTCTGACTGGAGATTTTATAGTATCCTTCCCCTGCCATGCCCACCAACCCACGCCCACAGAACTGGTAGTAAAAAAATTTGAATCCCACCACTGCTGTGCTGCTATGTACTGCATTATTGTAAGAAACTTCTGCAAATGGCAACAGCTCCACCCAGTTTTCCTGTTGATAATTGACATAGCATCTAAAGTATTGTTCCACCATGGCATTCGCTCTCTCTGCTGCCCCGTTGCATGCAGGATGGAACGCTGAGGATAGTCCTTGGGATGACCCAATGGACTTTAAAAACTCTCTCCAGAACTTAACGGTGAACTGTACACCTCGGTCTGAGATTACTGTATGAGGTACTCCGTGGAGCCTATAGCTATGCTTCACAAACAGGTTTGCAAGCTTTTTAGCTGAAGGTAGTCCTTTACAGGTTGTAAAGTGGGCTTGCTTAGAGAATAAGTTGATAACAGTCCAAATCACTGTATTCCCTCAACTCTCAGGTAATTCTACGATAAAGTCCATCACAATTTCTTCCCATGGCTTTGTTGGTTCAGCTACTTGTTGAAGGAGGCCAGGGGTTTTTCCAGTTTTGTGTTTCATCGTGGCACAAATGGAGCAGCTTTTCACATAGTCTTCAACATCAGGTTTCATTTTTGGCCTCCAGAACTGCCTCCTGACTAAATGCAGGGTTTTTAAGAACCCAAAGTGTCCCCCCAACCTTCAGTCATGGCTACGCTTTAGTACCATTGGTCTTAGATTATTTGGATACATAAAGTTTTGTCCCTTTCCAAGCCAATCCCTCATTCATTGTCAAGTCAGCTTGATGCTCCACAAACCAGGGATCAGTCAAAAGGGCCACTTTCAACTCGGTTGTCAGTTTGTCTTCTAGGCATCTGGGGCTGCGGTTGGCTCAGCCTCAGGTGGTTACTTGGCCTGCTGATATCATAGTCTGCCCTACTTCCTCTCAGCGACTGTCAAATTGGGGTTTTCTTTTTTTTTTTTAACAAATTTTATTAATTTTACAGAGAACACAATAAAACATAAACAAAACTAAAAGATCTTTTCTGAAGGTTGTCTGATCCCGGGTTGAAACTCTTCACACAGACACAAATTCAAACATCATATTCACTTTATATATCCTTCCATATCTTATTATCATTTTCTTTTTTATATATATATATAAACCATTTTTATCAATTTTATATAAACAATGCACAAGGCATAACAGCTTATAAGTTCTTTTCTAAGAAAAAATAATAAAAGAAGAAAACCAATAGAACATAACAATTCCAAATTATAGTATCAATACTTTGTCTATTTAACTTCATATCTTATCCCAACTTCTCCTTTTCATCCAAATTATTTATTAATTAATTTTTTTTTTGCCTTTTTCAATATACAACATCCAAAAAAAAAAAAACCATAACAAAACCTTTATATATCCTTTCATATCTTATTACCATTTTCAATAATATTCTTTGTCTGTTCTATTTCCAACTATCCATTCATCTTTTTTCTTTTATTATACTTCTCCTATACACCAATTGGAGTAACGTCTATAACTCATTACCCTAACTTAAAAGTACTTCATATAACAATTTTTCTTGGGATTCTGTTTAATAGGTTCTAAAATTACACAATGAATTTTATACTCTAAATACACATATAAAAACCACAATCTTATGTACCCTCCAGAATCCCTCTTTTATCCTAAATTAAATTCACCCATTGTCTCTGAATAAACTTTTTTTCTTTAGATCTTGCTTCCCCCCATTGAGGCTTCTCCTCCCCCCCTTTCTCTCTTGCTTATTCTTCTCCTTGCCCTTTTTACCCCTTTGTCTTTCCTCCTCCCTTTTCTTACTCCCTTTCCTTTGCTTTCTAACCTTGCCTCCACCTTTCCGCTCATTTTTCTCTTCTTTGGTTGTTTTTATAATTCTTAAAATCCCCTTTTTCTTATCCTTTTTCTCCTCCTCCCCGGAAAGAACCCATTGTTCATCAAAGATGGCTTCTTCTTCCTCTTCTTCTTTGTCCCAGTCCTTCTGCTGCGTAGTCAACTTTTCATAAGTACATAACGCCATTTCTAAGAATTGAAACAAAGTGCCCAAAGTATCTTCTTTTTTATATTTTTGATATTCAGTTTTTAGTTCATCCACAAGCGATGCCATTGTGAAAAAAGAAACTTTTCCCAAAACAACCACAAATATTTTTAATCAAAAATAATTCAAAAAAAAAATTCCAAAAATTAATACTTTTCTTCCTTCTTCTCTTTCTCTTTCTGGGGTTAATGTTTAATCAAAGAGGTCCAATTACCATATACCTTTCTTTGGGATTCTAGGCAATCTCCTCCTTTTTCAGCTTCTGCTCCAATTTTTTTTCCTCTCCCTTCCCACTTGCAATATCAATTTTAAATAATCAGAAATCCATACCTCCAACAAGGGTTTTCCAATTTCTTAAGTTTTTCAATGTCCAAAAATCCTTTTGTCCCTTAGCTTCAACTCTCAAAACAATTCACTTTCAATGTCCAATATGCCCAAACATATCTGCTGTTTCCATGGGGTGGGAGAGTGAAGAAAAAAAAAAAGTTCCCTTTAACAGCTTCTCCGCCGCTTTCGATCTTCTTAGGGATACAATGTATCCTCCAGCAATTCAAACAGCTCAGTTCCAACAAATTTGAAAGATGTTACTTGACCCGGCTCAGACAGCACTTTCACTCTTCTTACTTCCTCCAGCGCAATCTTACCCGGTTGCTGGCTTCTTCGTGGCGGCCATTGCTGACCGCTGCTCCACCGCCTTGGGAAAAAGGGGTTTTTCCGGAGGAGGAGGGGGTCTGCGACACCCCCAACCCCCTGTCCGACTCCCCTCTCTCTTCAGCTGTCCCTACAGGGCAGCCATATCCCCCTGACCCATCTGGATCGGGGGTACCTCGGTGGCTAGCACAGCAGGAATCGCGAGCTGTCGCGAATTCCTGCTGCCCCGAAGCCACGCGAAACCGGAAACCTCAAATTGGGGTTTTCTTGACAGGGCGTCCACCAGCATGTTTTTCCCTCCTGGGATATATTTCTTTTCTTTTTTTTTTACAAAATAAAGTTTATTTAAGTTTCATATATTTAAAACATTTAAAAAGAAACAAACAAACATATAAACAAATATATATACATATATACATTTTGCAGCAAGAATTGAGCATTGGTTACATTTTTCTTTTCTTTTTTTCTTTTACCCCATAACATTGACGTGATCTACCTTGTTACAATACCTTCCTCGTTCTTTTAATGTTTTAATTTCACAGAATACTTTATGATTAAACGCACGTCCTTCATAGTTTCATAACTTATTCAGTTATCAAATGTTGCTTTTTCTTTAACCATTCATACCAACAGTTCCAAATTTTGTAGTATTCATGATCTTTGTTGTTTTTTTAGTAAGGTTAGGCGGTCCATCTCTGTACACACGTGAATTTTTTTAATGACCGTCTCCTCCGAAGGGACAATAGACAGTTTCCAGTTTTGAGCATAACTTATTCTGGCTGCCGTTATAATGTGCAAGATTAAATATTGATATTTTTTTTCTATTTTTGAGTCTATCATACCCAGCAAAAAGGTTTCGGGTTCAAGCTTTACTTCTTGTTAAGTTATATTTAGAATCCAATTTTTGATATTTTTCCAAAACTTCTGAGCATATGGACAGGTCCACCACATATAGAAGTATGTTCCCTGGATGCAGTTACACTTCCAACAGTTTGTGGGGAGGTTTGGGAACATCTTAGCCAGTCTCCCGGGTGGCAAGTGCCAATGATACACCATTTTATAGAGATTTTCTTTGTATGAGGCTGACATAGTTAGTTTGTAATTTATTTCCCAAATATGTTCCCACTTGTCTAATTCAATACTATGGCCCACATTTTTTGCCCAAATTATCATATTCTCCTTGACTGTTTCTTCTTTTAATTTATAATCCAATAGATATTTATATATTTTACTAATCAACTTCCTTTCCTCTCCATGCCAAATTTTATCTAATTCTTGGTAGGTCATGTTGAAACCAAATTGTTCTTTATCTTTTTTGTAATGCATTTGTATCTGCGCATAGGGCCACCATACTATCTCTTTTCCTTGAATCTGTATTTGATTCCTACCCTTTAACTCTCCGGTTTGATGTAATAGATCTTTATATCTTACAATATTATCAAAATCTAGAACGTTTGGATGTGTAACTGCCTCCATTGTAGATAACCACAGTGGGACCTTACAGTAATGTACTTTTTTATCTTTTCCCAAATAGTTAGTAACACACTCCTTATATAATGCCTTTGAAAATACAAGTGGTGTTTACTCTTTCCATCTCACATAAATGCGTGCCATCCAAGTTGGAGATCAAAGCCCTCTAATGTTAAGATCCTTTTATTTATCAAATTAACCCAGTCTTTGAACCAGGTGGCTATCGCAGCATAGTAGTATGTTTCGAAATCGGGAAGACCAAAGCCTCCTTTCTTTCTATCATCCTGTAATAATTTATATTTTATTCTGGGTTTTTTCCCCTGCCATATAAATTTGGATATGTGTTTATTTAGTTCTTAAAAAAAGCTTTTTTCCAACTTGACTGGCACCGTCTAAAATAAGAACAACAATTTTGGTAAAATATTCATTTTTACTATTGCAATACGACCTAATAGAGATATTTGTAATTTAGCCCAATTATCTAGGTCTTTAAATATTTGGATTGTTAATTTATCGTAATTATCTTTTTTAATTGATGAGCACCTAGCTGTCAGCCATATCCCCAGATATTTTACTTTATTTACCACCTGTATCCCAAATTTCTTTGTTAGTTCTTCCTTTTGTTCATTTATACAGTTTTTTGTTATCACTTTTGTTTTTTCTTTATTAATTTTTAACCCTGCCACCTTTCCATATTGTTCTATTTCTTTCATCAAAATAGGTGTCGTTTCCAGGGGATCTTCCACTATAAAGGCCATATAGTCAGCAAATGCTTGAAGTTTGTACTCTTCTTTTTTAACTTTTAACCCCCTGATCTCTTGATTTTGTCGGATTTGTACCAGTAGTGTCTCTTCTGTTAATATATAAAGTAGGGGAGCCAAGGGGCATCCTTGTCTTACACCCTTATTTATCCTTATATTATCTGTATTTTCCTCATTAATATTTTTGCAGTTTGGTTATTATATATTGTTTTAATGAATCCTAATTTTTTTTTGCCAAATTTCATGTCTGTCAGTTGTTTAATAAGAAAATTCAAATTCAAATTGTCAAATGCCTTCTGAGCGTCTAAAAACATCAATGCCATTGTTTTAGTTGTGTGTGCTTCATAGAATTCTAAAACATCCATAATTATTCTTTTATTTGTCTTCATTTGTCTATATGGCAGAAACCCATTCTGGTCAGTATGAATACTTAATATTTTCTTTAATCTTTCTGCCAATATTGTGGCCAAAATCTTGTAATCTACGTTTAAAAGTGATATTGGCCTATAATTTTCAATTTTTTGTGGGTCTGATTGCTCTTTGTGAATAAGGTTTATATATGCTTCGGTCCATGACTTTGGTATATTAGCACTATCCAAGGCTTCATTATATAGGTCTGTCATTAACTCCTCCAATAACTCTTGAAACTCCTTATAGAATTAAGATGGAATTCCATCCGGGCCTGGTTTTTTATTTAGTTTTTGGGCTCCAACTGCCTTTCTAATTTCTTCTGTGGATATTTTATTATATAAAATACATTTCTCTTCATCCATAATTTCCGGTAAAAAATTTTCCTTCGAATATTGATTGATAAGTTCTTCTGGTACTTCTTCTTAATTGTATAGATTTGTAAAAAAGTCCTTGGCAATATCTTTCTTTTCCTTAGCCTGAGTACATACTTTCCCTTCTTGGTCTTGGAGAGCTACAATCATTCTTTTTCCTTGTTCTTTTTTTACTTTATGGGCTAACCATCTCCCTGGCTTATTTGCATTTTCAAAATAATTTTGTTTTACTAATTTAACTTTTCGGGCCAGGTCTTGCTGCATACTTAAATTTATCTTATGTTTTACCAAATCTATTTCTTTACTAGTGTTTTGATTATTCGGATCAATTTGTTTGCTTACTTCTAAATCTTTAAGTTTCTCTTTCCACTCATTTTGTTGTTGCCTTTTTTCTTTATTCTTTTTAATACTATAGCCAATAGTTAAACCTTTCACGTAAGCTTTTGTTGTATCCCAGAGATTTTGAAGGAACGTATGCTCTCTCTTATTTATTTCAAGAAATATTTTCAATTCTTTTCTCACCATTTCAATATATTCATTATCTTTTAGTATACTATTATTAAATGTCCATCTTCCAATCATTCTCTTTCCTTTCCACTTAATTTGAATAGGGTTATGATCAGCCCATACATTTGGCAAAATCTCTATATTTTCAATGTTTTCCATTAAGCCTGGGTCCATCCAAATCTGAGCTATTCTAGACCAAGAGTGATGGGGATTGGAAAAGAAAGTATATTGCTTTTTAGTTGGATATAGTTCTCTCCACACATCCTTCAAAGTTAATTCCCTCACCATGTTATTAAAAGAAGGTGGGAATAGCCTCCTTTTATTTTTATTTTTTAAAGAGCTTTTATAGTCTTTGTCCTTGTCTGAAACAGCATTTAAATCTCCTACAATACATACACTTGTATGTTCAGTTTCTACTATCTTCTGATGGAGTTTATTATAGAATTCTTTTTGATTTACATTCGGGGCATATACTGTAACTAACCGAATTTTTCTGGTTTAATATTACTTCTATAAATAACATTCTTCCTTCATCATCCTTATATACTTGTTTGTGTTGCAGCCAATCTTTTATATATATTACGATACCCCTTTTTCTTTGATTTGAAAGAGCCCAATACATTTTTCCCAAATTGGTATCCTTTAGGAGGTCCGCCTGTTTATCTATGATGTGTACTTCTTGTATACAAGTTGTGTCTACATTTTGTTTTTTAAGTTTTTCAAATGACTGTTTTCTTTTTAATGTTGAGTTTAAACCATTGATATAAGGTAATTTCTCTGTTCGTGTTACTGTCTGTGTAGAGCGTTTTTTGTTTCTTTTCTTGTGCTGGGTTCTCTTGTACTTGGTCTGTTGTCCTCATCTTCTCTAAGTTTCTGAGATTCTGACTGTGGTGCAAGTTCTTTCTCTTCGGAGAGTTGCTCTTCCTGACTTCTTGTATTTTAATCTTCTCCACTTTCACGTTCTCCCTCAGGTCCCAGATATTGTTCACGAAATTGATGTACTTTCTCTATTGTATCAATTTTATATTTATTATCCTGCCAAGTTACTAGGAGCCCTTCTGGGGTGAGCCATCTGAACAATATACCATTCTTAATTAACTGAGACGACAAAAATTGGAAGCCTCTTCTTTGCTCCCTAACTCTCCTAGGTATTTGCTTCAACGTTACCACTTCATGATCTTTATATATCAGTGGCTCGTCTCTGGTCTTGCCATATAACATGTCTTGTATCATCTTTCTCGCAAATCTGATGTGGATTTCTCGGGGTAGTCTGTGTCTTCGGGTGTAATGGGTATTGTTAGGAATGTAAGTAACCTAACAGCTATTTGGGTTGGACAATAAATAAACCAGGACAGACATTTTAATACTGTTTCTTTAAGATAATCATAAAAGTGTAATTTGGTGTGGTTTCTCAAACGGCCATAAGATGGAGCCAGAAACCTGGGTTGTCTTCGTCTTAGTCTCAGAAGAGAGTGTGAGTCAGTCTCTGTTTCCTTCTGTTGGAGAGTTTTGCCGTTCTTCCTAATTGACTGATATTCCTGGATTTGATGTAAGTCTGACACTGAACTGTTTTTGACACTGGACTTTGTTATTGGATTATTCCTGGATGAAAACTGACTGATTTTACCTGTGAATGACTTTGGACTGCTTGTTTTGAACTTTGCTTAAACCTTTCTGGAAGTAAAAACCGACATTTACTGTACAGTGTATCTGTGTGCTGCATGTGTATTATTCAAACACTACTCTCAAATATGTCTCCCTGTATGCGCTCATTCTCCAAATGAGGAATTACCTCAACACTGGTTATGGGCCCAGGCCATACCAGGTTCAGATAACTGAGAGTTAGTGTGAATAAACAGTACTGTATACAGACAGCTGTTTACTGTTTAATTTTGGGTTACTATCCTGGTAAAGATGGCACAAGACACTTCAACAAGTTTATCACTGATAACCCAGTTGGATGGAACAAACTATGTTTCCTGGTCTATGAAGTGCAGTCTACTTCTGCGTAAAGAAGGTTTATGGAATGTCGTTCAAGACCCACCGGATGTAAATGCTTGGGATCCAGCTAATGAGGATGATACCAAGAAGCTTGCTGACTTTAAACAGAATAACGAACGAGCTCCTTGTATAATTGGACTAACACTGAGTGACCAGCAGCTAGTCCATATTTGTGGAGAAGAGTCTGCTGCTAGGTGTTGGGAGAATTTGAAGAGGATTTATGTTCGTGACAGTGTAGGTGCACACATACATCTTACACGTAAACTGTTTAGACCACGTCTTCTGAAAGGTGGAAATATGTTAGCTCATTTGAACTTCATGAAAAGAACTTTTCAAGAGCTACATGAAAAGGAACTAATATTTTCAGAGCTGCATCAAGTTTACATCATTCTTTCCTCGTTGGATAAAAGTTATGATGATTATGTGTCTTCACTGGAAGTCCTGCCCAGAGATAAACTGACATTGACTGACATAACTGGAAGATTGTTAGAAGAAGCAAGAAGATGGCTGCATAGGGACCAACTGAGGAAGGAACAACCACAAGAAGAGGATTTATCTTCAACTGCCGATAATGTTAGGAAATGTTTCTCTTGTGGGGCTAGGGGACATATAGCTAGATTCTGTAAGAAGGGAAAACAACAGAATACTGGTAATCACCAGAAGGCCAAGAAGAATGTTAGTTTAGCTATGTCTAGCAATTCAACTGTAAACCATGATTTGTTGGTTGTTGATAGTGGAGCATCGCAATGCATTACTAAAGATAAGGAAAGGTTTGTAAAGATATCTACGAGTAAACAACATGCCAACATCATTAGCAAATAGATGGAAGATTAAAGCATCAGGTGAAGGTACTGCATATTGTTCTTGTATTAACAAACATTTAACTATGTTATATATGCCTAAACTGAAATTTAATTTGTTATCAGTAAGGGCTTTAGTTAATCTTGGTAATGTAGTAACCTTTAGGGGAGATAAATGTGTAATAGAGAAAGAGGATAAAAATGTTACTGGTAATTTAGAGAATGATTTATATGTAATACATGATGACTACTTGCAGATGGCTAACTCAGTTTATAACAATGTTAAGCCACATGATGAATGTACACATTTACTGCATAGACGTTTGGGGCACATGAATTTCAAAATGCTCAAACAAACTGTTAAATTGTCAGAGGGAGTAAAATTGAAACCCTGTAGCAAGTATTTAAACTGTAATGCTTGTAGTCAAGAGAAGAACAAGATTACTCCTGCAAACAGACTAAATGGGTTTAAGACCAAAGAACCTTTAGCGGTTGTTTTTGCTGACATAATTGGTCCTAAGAAACCAAGTTTAGGAGGTGCCTGTTATATTTTGAGTATTATGGACCATTACTCACGATATGGTTTCTGCTCTTATGAAAAACAAAATAGAAACATTCCAACATTTCTTTAACTGGCTAAGGTTTGCTGAGAGAAAAATGATACATCAATGCAGAACGTATGGGATACAATGAAGGTATATGCCAGAGGCTTGATAATAGACTGTACAAGGAAAAGAAATACCATGAAAAGACTAGCCTCTAAGACATTAGAGGATGAGTATAAAAGACTTGAAAAAGAGCTACAGAAAATGCCACAGAAAAAGGACATTAAGTTAAAAATGGATATAATTAAACATAAAATGGGACTAATAGAAAAAGAAGAACTAGCACAGAAAATCAGAGGTGCGAAACAGAACTACTTTGAAGATGCAAATAAACCAGGTAGATGGTTAGCATATAAATTGAGAAAGGAGAAAGAATCAAGGAAAATATTGCAATTAATAGATGACCAAGGCCAAGTTTGCTATGGTAGTAAAGACAAGAAGGAAATCATATGAGACTATTATGGGAAACCATACACACAAGAGAATATTGATGAGGAAAGAGTTAAACAGTACTTACAAAATGCTAATCTACCCCAGATACCTAAAGAGATTGAAACAATGTTAGAAAGCAATATAACGATGATGGAGTTAACTGAAGCACTTAAGAAGCAAAACAATGGAAAGGTACCAGGCCCAGATGGACTTCCGGGGGAATTTTACAAAACACTGCAAGAATCGTTGAATCTTCCATTGCTAGAAGTTATGAATGAAGTTTTGTTAAAGAAGAAGATACCCAAATCATGGTCAGAAGCTTATATTACACCTGTCCCAAAATAGGAGGCCGATCCATTACAAATCAAGAACTATAGACCTTACGGAACTTCCGGTTTGCGTGGCTTCGGGGCAGCAGGAATTCGCGACAGCTCGCGATTCCTGCTGTGCTAGCCGTCGAGGTACCCCCGATCCAGATGGGTCAGGGGGATATGGCTGCCCTGTAGGGACAGCTGAAGAGAGAGGGGAGTCGGATAGGGAGGTGGGGGCATCGCAGACCCCCCCCTTCTCCGGGAAAACCCCTTTTTCCCAAGGCGGTGGAGCGGCGGTCAGCAATGGCCGCCACGAAGAAGCCAGCAACCGGGTAAGAACTGTGCTGGAGGAAGTGTGAAGAGTGAAAGTTCTGTCTGAGCCGGGTCAAGTAACACCTTTTAAATTGCCTGGAATTGAGCTGCTTGTTGCTGGAGGATACATTGTATCCCTAAGAAGAGCGAAAAGCGGCGGAGAAGCTGTTAAAGGGAATTTTTTTTTTTTTTTACTCTCCCATCCCACGGAAAAAGCAGAAATATTTGGATATATTAGACATTGAAAGTGGATTGCTTTGAAAGCTAAGCTAAGAGACAAAGGGATTTTTGGACATTTAAAAATTTAAGAAATTGGAAAATCTCTGCTGGAGGTATGGATTTTTGATTATTTAAAATTGTCATTGCAAGTGGGAAGGGAGAAAAAAAAATTGGAGCAGAAGCTGAAAAAGGAGGAGATTGTCTAGAACGTCTTTGTGGATCCCAAAAGAAGATATATGGTAATTGGACCTCTTTGATTAAAAATTAATTCAGAAAGAGAAAGAGAAGAAGGAAGAAAAGTATTAACTTTTGGAACTTTTTTTCTTTTTTTAATTGCTTTTGATTGTCTTTGATTAAAAATACTTGTGGTTGTTTTGGAAAAAGTTTCCCTTTTCATAATGGCATCGTCTGTGGATGAACTAGAGATTGAATATCAAAAATATAAAAAAGAAGATACTTTGGGCGCTTTGTTTCAATTCTTAGAAATGGCATTATGTTCTTTTGAAAAGTTGATTACGCAGCAGAAGGACTGGGACAAGGAAGAAGAGGAAGAAGAAGCCATCTTTGATGAACAATGGGTCCCTTCCGGAGAGGAGGAGAAAAAGGATAAGAAAAAGGGGATTTTAAGAATTATAAAAACAACCAAAAGAGAGAAAAATGAGCGAAAAGATGGAGGCAAGGTTAGAAAGCAAAGGAAAAGGAGCAAGAAAAGCGAAGAGAAAAAGCAAAGGGGTAGAAAGGGCAAGGAGAAGAATAAGCAAGAGAGAAAGGGGGGGAGGAGAAGGCTTAATGGGGGGAAGCAAGACCTAAAGAAAAAAAGTTTATTTAGAGACAATGGGTGAATTTAATTTAGATTAAAAGAGGGATTCTGGAGGGTATATAAGAGTGTGTTTTTATATGTATATTTAGAATATAAAATGTATTATGTAATTTTAGAATCTTTTAAACAGAATCCCAAGAAAGATTGCTATATGTAGTATTTTTAAGTTAGGGTAATGAGTTATAGATGTTACTCCAATTGGTGTACAGGAGAAGTATAGTAAAAGAAAAAAAAAGATGAATGGATAATTGGAAATAGAACAGACAAAGAATGTTGTTGAAAATGGTAATAAGATATGGAAGGTTATATATGCTTTATTTTTTTTGGATTTTGTATATTGATAAAGCAATAAAATTTTAATTAATAAATAATTTGGATGGAAAAGAGAAGTAGGGACAAGATATGAAGTTAATATTATATGAAATATTGATATTATAATCTGGAAATGTTATGCCTTATTGGTCTATTATTATTATTTTTTCTTAGAAAAGAATTTATAAGCTGCTATGCCTTGATTCTTTGTGCATTGTTTTTATAAAACTGATAAAAATGGTTTTTATATATATATATAAAAAAGAAAATGATAATAAGATATGGAAGGAGATATGGGTTGAATATGATGTTTGAATTTGTGTCTGTGTAAAGAGTTTTAACCCGGGAACAGACAACCTTCAGAAAAGATCTTTTAGTTTTGTTTATGTTTTGTGTTTGTATGTTTGTGTATTGTGCTTATGGTAAAACTAACAAAATTTGTTTTTTATAAAAAAAAAAAAAGGAAAAAAGAATCAATAAAACCTTGGAGGAATGTTAGATGAGAATAATTTAAACAAGCCAGAAAGAAAAGAATATGATGACTATAAAATGGATAAATATGGAAGAGAAATGAAATTGAATAGGAGTAAAGAGAAATAATGAGAAATTTGCTGAAAGATATTTGTGTGTCCATATGGAGATGGGATAAATTGGAATTATGCTGTATAAAAATAATGTTTTGTTTGACTTGTAAGGATTTACAATGTTAAGAGGTTTTATGTGTTTATGTATTTAATGGTTAATGATGTGTTGTTTTATCTTTAAAATTAATAAAAATTTGTTTCAAAAAAAAAAAAAGAACTATAGACCTTACTACTATTTCCTTACTAAACGCAGATTATACATTTTTTGCTTCAATATTGGCAGAAAGACTTAAAAAATACTTAAACAATTTTATCCATCCTGATCAAAATGGATTTCTGCCAAAGAGACAAATTAAAGACAATATGAGAGTAATATTGGATACTTTGGAATACTTTGAGGCACACCCTGAAAAACAAATGGCTTTGATATTTCTAGATGCACAGAAGGCATTTGATAATGTGAATTGGCGATTCATGTTATTACAGCTGGAACAGATGGGCTTTGGTAAAAAATTTATTCAAGCAGTAGAAGCTATATATCATGATCAAACGGCAAAGGTAATGATAGAGGGAGAACTGACAGACTGTTGATAAAAGAAAAGGAACAAGACAAGGGTGCCCACTATCACCTCTGTTGTTTGTGTTAACCTTGGAAGTGCTAAACAGAAATATTAGAGAAGAAAAGGACATAAAAGGGATGAAAATTAAAAAGAATTTAAGTTGCAAGCACTCGCAGATGATCTGGTTTTCATTTTAGAAGACCCACTAGAAACAGCATCAAAATTGATAGAAAAGTTAGAGGTATATGGAAAGGTGGCTGGTTTGAAAATAAATAAAGATAAGACAAAGATCTTGACAAAGAATATGCTATCAAGACAAAAGGAAGAACTGGCAGATCTATTGAAAATCCAGGTCATGAATAAGATCAAGTACTTGGGGATACATTTGACAGCAAGATGTAGTACACTAAAAGAGAATAATTATATCAAACTTAAGCAGCAGATAGCGCTAGATTTGGCGAAATGGGAAAATGTACAACTGTCATTAATAGGGAGAATATCAACAATCAAGATGAATATATTACCCATAATTATATATTTGTTCCAAACAATTCCAGTTAGGCTCGGAAAAGATTATTTTGAAGATTTAAATAAAATAGTGTTGAAATATGTATGGCAAGGTAAGAAAGCGAGAATAAAGTTAAAATTTTTGCAAGATGCCAGAATAAGAGGAGGATTTGGTTTGCCTAATTGGGAGTTGTACTACCAAACTACAAATTTGATGTGGGTTAAGGAATGGATAACATTAAGAAACACTAGATTGTTGACATTAGAAGGACATGATCTGCTGTTGGGGTGGCATGCTTTTCTATGGTATAAAGGAACTCAAACACGGGTATTTTAGAAAACATTATATACGGGAGTCTCTGTGGTTAAACTGGGAGAAGACTAAAAGACAAAGTTATTTGAAAATTCCAGTCTGGCTATCGACTATTGAAGCATTTTCTTATCCTATAATATATAAAAAGGAACAAACAGTTAGATATGGTGAAATATTGAATGAAAAGGGTGAACTAAAATCTATGCAAAAATTAGAGGAACAAGGTATAAAGATGAATTGGTTTTCATATGCGCAAATACATTCAAGGTATGATAAAGATTCTAAAACAGAAGGTTTCTATGATAAACTGACTGATTTAGATAAGATTTTGACAGGTACTGGTGAAAAGGTGATTAAAAAATTGTATGGATATTTATTAGAAATTAAGTTAGAAGAAGAACAAGTTAAAGAAACGATGATTGCTTGGGGGAAAATTTTTGGATATGGGATTGATTTAGAGAAATGGCAAAAATTGTGGTCTCAAAATTATAAAATGACAATGTCAACAGCATATAAAGAAAATTTGTATAAGATGTTTTACAGGTGGCATTTCCCCCCGACAAGAATAGCAAGAATGTTCAAGAATAAATGTGAAAAATGTTGGAAATGTCATCAGACACCTGGCTCATATTACCATATGTGGTGGACGTGTGCGGATGCTAAAAAATATTGGACTAAAATCCACACGTGGTTGGAAAAAATGACAAAAAAGCATATAGACTTGAAACCAGATATATTTTTATTGGGAATTTTACCTGAAATATATTGTAAAGAATTGAAATACCTGATAGTAAATTGTTGTGACTCGGAGGTTTGAGCCTGCTCTGTCAGAAGACATAGGCTCGAGTGATGAGGAAGATCTGGCATTGAGGTTTGAGCCTGCTTTGTTGGGAGACACAGATGGGAGTCAGGAGGAAGAGGAGGACTTGGCTCTGAGGTTTGAGCCTGCTTTGCTGGAAGTTTCGAAATCATCTTCCTCCCCAGAATCTTCCTCCCTGATTGTGCCTCAGGTGTCAGCAGATAATCAGGAGAGCGTGCCGGAGTCATTGGCTGAAGATCAAGCCGAGAAATGCTGGTCTGATGCAAGGCAAAGATGCAGGCAGAAACATGAAATACAACGTAAAAGGAAATGTCAAATCAGGGACTGAGAAAAGAGACTGACACGCCCCTCAGGGAATATAAGGGGGCGTGCTAGCTCTGAATCCCTGTTCAGGTCAACTTGTTTATTTGAGTTAGCAGTTTGAACAAATTATCTGTGTGGCGTTCGCCTCTGATTTATGGTTCTGCTCGTTATCAGACTTGGCAGGCAGCTTCTGGAAAACTGCCAAGGATGGATTCAGCCAAAGGAAGTTAACTCTGTTGTTCCTATTCCTGTCTGTTTGTGTATTTTCCTTTGGAAATTTGGACTCTCACCTCGTGGCTACAGGTGAGACAGAACAGTAAATGTATTAACAGCGGCTAGGATTGTATTTGCCAAAAACTGGAAAAATGAGAAAATACCATTACAGGAGGAAATCATCAAGAAAATATTGGAATGTGCTGAAATGAGTAGATTGACATTTGAAATCAAAGAACAAAATGATATACAATTTTATAAAATTTGGGATCTATTCTGTCAATGATGAGACAATAAAACATGGTAATGAAATATGTAGATTCTTAGAAAATAATAAATATATAAAGATGTATTGTTTTCTTTTATACCTACAAAATGATTGTAGAATAGATTTGAGATGATAATATGAACTGTCATAAAACAAATTAAGTAAAATATGGATTATTTTGTAAAACATGAAGGAATAAAAGTATGGTCAAATGATTGATTTACAATATTAATGTATTTAATATTTGATTGAAAATATGAGAATATATACAATGTAATTGTAATTGAAGACTATGAAATGGAAGCACAAAACAATTTGTAAACCAACCGACACACTGTATGTATTTTTATGGAAGATGGCTTTATGTTTTTATGTTTTGTTTGTCTATGTTTGTCTTAAAAACCAATAAAAATTTCAAAAAACAACAGAAACATTCCAACATTTCTTTAACTGGCTAAGGTTTGCAGAGAGAAAAATGAGGAGTACTTTAGTTGCTGATAATGGGACTGAGTTTGTTAACAAAAGATTCCAAACAATGTTGAAATTGGCTGGTGTTGAGCATAAACGTTCTGCACCTTACAGACCACAACATAACTCGTTTGTAGAACAAAGAGGGCAAACATTATAAGCCATGGCTCGCACTATGTTATCTGATTCAAGTTTACCTGAAACACTGTGGGGTGAGGCCATAATGTGTAGCAATCATGTTTTAAACAATGTAGTTAACACAACAACTGGAGAATTGCCATTCACTCATTGGCATGGCAGAAAACCAAATTTAAGTCACCTACAAACATTTGGAGCTCCAGCGTGGGTACATACTCCCTCACAAGTAAGACTGAAAGGGCAACATAGAGCTAAAAAGTTATTTTTTGTGGGTTTTGAGGCCAACCATAGATCGTTTAGATTCTGGGATCAAGGCACAGCTCATGTTTATTGTAGTGCTAATGCAAAATTTCTTGAGCACGTTGGGTGGGATAAATTGGAAGAGGAATCCAGCAATGATATTATTGACACCCAAATAGTCCCTAAAGATAAAATCAGTAAACCACGAATAGCCATTAAAGAGGGAGAACAGGCACAGGAAGAAGTAGAAGAACAGGAGCAGGTGGCACAGGAAAGTCCACCAGTTAGCCCTGTATTACCAATACATTCAACCCGAGTAACACAACCACCTGATAGATATCAGGCTAGTGTTGTATGTCAAGTGAATACA
The DNA here is from genome assembly GCA_033807585.1 of Hydrophis major. Lineage (NCBI taxonomy): Eukaryota > Metazoa > Chordata > Lepidosauria > Squamata > Elapidae > Hydrophis > Hydrophis major. The sequence goes on from JAUCBL010000017.1 coordinate 6,159,122, forward strand.
GTTCCAAGTAATTACAGTGAACTAAAACTGTATCCTGCTAAGGATCAGGCAGCTTGGCAGAAAGCAATGGATAAGGAACTAGAATCATTAAAAAAACTGGAGGTATACGAAAATGTTAAATTACCACCAGGTAAACATGCCATAGGATGTAAATGGATATATAAGCTTAAGACAGGTGTAGATGGGACTGTTACCCATAAAGCCAGGTTAGTAGCACAAGGGTTCAGTCAGACAGCAAATAACTATGATGAGGTGTTTGCACCTAGTCTGAAGGCTACTACATTAAGGACAGGATTAGCGTGGGCAGCAAAAGAGGAATACATTTTAAATCATTTGGATGTAGAGACAGCATATCTGCATGCACCGTTGCAACACACTATATATTTAAAGAAACCTTTAGGTCTCAAAAATGATAATTCAACTGATTGCTGGAGATTGAAAAAGAGTATGGTTTGAAGCAATCAGGATATGAGTGGAACCAATGTATCGTTAAAGAATTAACTACAATAGGTTTTGTAGCTGGCATGGCTGATGCATGTTTGTTTACAATGAGAAAATAATGGTGTAATTTCATTGTTGCTATTGTTTACTGATGACATAGCATTAATCACCAAAACTGAACAAGAAGCTCCTGAGATAATTTCACTATTGGAAAAGAAATTTAAGATAAAACAGTTCGGAGAAATCAAACAATATCTTGGTTTAAAGAGAGATAGAACTAAGGGAGGATACAAGATCTCACAAGCAGATAAAATTAACCAATTACTAAAAAGTTTTAAAATGGAACTTTGTAAGCCGACTAAAACACCAATGAGCCAGGAGTTTAGGCATAGTGATGTTCAAAGTCCTATTTTTGATAAGAACATTTATCAGTCTTTGATTGGTAGTTTATCTTATCTCAGTAATTGGTTGAGGCCAGATATGGCATACAGTGTTAATCAATTAGCGAGATTTAACGCTGAGCCGACTGAAAGGCACTGGCAAGCTGCTAAACGTGTGTTAAGATGTCTGAAACAAACAATGCATTATGCATTGTATTTGGAGCCTAAAGATGAACTGAGTTTAACTGCATATGCTGATGCAAATTTTGCTACAGACATAAATACACGAAAATCTACATCGGGTACTGTTGTATTATTGGAAAAAGTGTTGATTGGATGGAGATCTATTAGACAGAAACATCTAGTTTTGTCAACAATGGAGGCTGAATTCTCATGTTTGTCTTTATTATGTACAGATTTAGTTTTGTATAAGCAATTATAAATTGATATGGGAATCAATATAACAGATTCTATTGTAGTTTATGAAGATAACCAATCAGCAATACAGATGGCTTCAAATATTGCTGTTAAAACAAGAACGAAACACACAGATTTAAGATATTTAAATGTGAGACAATGTATGCAAAGTGAAATGATTAAGCTAGAATACTGTATGTCAGAAAACAATATGGCAGATCATTTTACAAAGGACCAAGGCTCTATAAAGCATAAAGCTTGCTGTGAAGATTATGGAGTTATAATGTAAGGTTGTATATATTGTCCTACTCAAAAGGGGAGAATGTTAGGAATGTAAGTAACCTTACAGCTATTTGGGTTGGACAATATATAAACGAGGATAGACATTTTAATACTGTCTCTTTAAGAGAATCCTAAAAGTGTAATTGGGTGTGGTTTCTCGAATGGCCATAAGATGGAGCCAGAAACCTGGGTTGTCTTCGTCTTAGTCTCAGAAGAGAGTATGAGTCAGTCTCTGTTTCCTTCTGTTGGAGAGTTTTGCCATTCTTCCTAATTGACTGATATTCCTGGATTTGATGTAAGTCTGATACTGAACTGTTTTTGACACTGGACTTTTTTATTGGATTATTCCTGGATGAAAACTGACTGATTTTACCTGTGAATGACTTTGGACTGCTTGTTTTGAACTTTGCTTAAACTTTTCTGGAAGTAAAAACCTACATTTACTGTACAGTGTATCTGTGTGCTGTATGTGTATTATTCAAACACTACTCTCAAATATGTCTCCCTGTATGCGTTCATTCTACGAACGGGGAATTACCTCAACAGATATATGCTCTGTAGACCTCATCGATGTTATTCTCAATTTCCTGTTTGTCTTTCTGTAGGGCTGTTGCTATCAAATTCGCCATTATTTCATGTAGATATTCCTTATTTGGTCTATATCTTTTCAATAATTTCTTCATGGTGACTGTCAAACTGGGTTTTTCTGGATAGGGCATCCGCCAATATGTTTTTTCCTCCTGGGATATATTTCATGTTAAAGTTGAACCACTTGAAGTATTGAGCCCAGCGGACATGTTTAGGTGAAAGTTTCCGAGGCGTCTTTAGAGCCTTGAGGTTCTTGTGATAAGTCCACACCTCAAACGGCTCCTTCACCCCTTCCAGGAAATGCCTCCAAGACAGCAAAGCCCATCGCACTGCAAATGCTTCTTTTTTCCCAAACCGCCCACCTACACTCTGTCTCTGTCAACTTTTTGGACACATAAGTGCAAGGCATTAGCCGGTTCTGAGAGTCCTTTTGGTGAAGAATGGCCGCAACAGCCACATCAGTAGCATCAGCTTGGACTATGAAAGGTCTGGTGGGGTCCAGGTGCTGGAGAATGGGCTCAGCTGCAAATAAGTGTTTGAAAGTCTCAAAAGCTTTCTGACAGTCCATTGTCCAAGCAAGGGGTTGACTGGGCTTCGGTTTGTTGGGGGAAGGACCAGTTTTCAATAACTCTGTCAAAGGGAGGGTGACCTTGGCAAAAGAAGGAATAAATTATCTATAGAAATTGGCAAAACCCAGGAAGCTTTGAAGTTGCTTACATGTTCGGGGGGGGGGGGGTTGCCAATCTAGCGCTGCTCTCACTTTTCCAGGGTCCATCTCAATTCTCTGGTTGTATACTCAGTAGCCTAGGTAATCCAGTGACTCTTTGTGGTATTCGTGTTTTGACAGTTTTACATATAACTTGGCAGCTAAAAGTTTTTTCAGCACTTGTTTGACCAATTTGACATGTTCTTCGATGGTTTCACTGAATATAAGAATGTCACCAGGTAGATGAGGACCCATTGGTATAAGTGTGGATGTAACACTTCATTGATGAGTTGCATAAATACTGCGGGGTGGCCCTGGAGCCTGAAAGCCATGACTCAGAATTGGAAACTACCCAAAGGGCAGTTGAAGGCAGATTTCCATTTGTCTCCCTCCTTTATGTGGACTTGGTAGTAAGCTTCTCTTAGATTTAGTTTGGTGAAGACCTTGCCTTCTGACAGGTGGTTTAATAAGTCTTTCATGAGGGGGAGGGGGTACATGTTTTTTTATGCACACAGCATTTATGCCCCTAAAATCAACATATAATCTCAACCAACCATCTTTCTTCTCTTTGAACAGCACTGGGGCGGCCAACCTAGATATGGCAGGTTCAATGAAACCTCTGTCCAAATTGTTGTCGATGTATTTTTTTTAACTCAGTCAATTCAGCTGGTGTCATGGAATACATCTTTGGTTTTGGCAGTTTTGCCCCGGGTTCTAACTCTATAGCACAATCAGTGGCTCGATGGGGAGGTAACACATTGCATTCCTCTTCGCTGAACACCTCAGCCTAGTCCCTGTATTGTTTGGGGATTTGGGGCGCACTTGGAGGAGAGTCTGAGGCGGTGGCTGCTGCTTCAGGATGGGGATCTCTGTTGGGTGGCAGTTTCTTTGTGAGAGGAAGTGGGGCAGTGGGCCAACCCCAATTATGATTTTTTGGTATCCATCCTCCCATTTATCCAGCCAAGCAAGTCCCAATATGACAGATTCTGACATCTTTGGAGCCACTGTAAAATGTATGAGTTCATGGTGACTGCCCATCTGTAGTTTGATTAACTGTCATTTGGGTGGCCAGAATTCCCCCAATTAAAGTTCCATCTACTTGTTCAAACCTGATTGGGCATTTCAGGGTTTTTGTTTTTATACCTAATTTTTCAAAGATAGGGAGACCAATAAGGCACCTGGAACACCCTGTATCTATTAGGGCTTCTATCTCCCCTGTCTCCCCTGTATCAGGCACCACCAACTTCACTTTGACTGTAAAAGGGGTGATGGCAGCACTCACCATGGGGTCATCTTCTTCATTGGCTACAGTGGGGAGAATTTCCTGGCCCAGAAGTTCATCGTTCCATTCTGTGTGGAGGGCACCCTCTATGGTGTGTCGGGAGGCTTCTGTGGAATTTTTCGACCTCTGGTGGCTGTATTAGGCGTTGGAGCTTGTGGAACAGGTGTAGGAGCCAAACAGTTGGCTGCCTTATGGGCTTCCTGGCCACAACGACAACACTTTATCATTCTGGTGGGTCGGGTAGGAGCAACTTTAGCAGGTCTGGTCAGAGGCCGTCTGATCACCGCTCTCCTAGGAGGGCCTTCAGGGTTTTTTTTTTTTTTTTTTTGTGGGTTGATCTCCCTGTCTAGCATGAGGGACATTGCATACCAATCTTGGAGGGTCTCATGTATCCCTCTAATATTACAGGCTTTTTTTTACTTCTGGGTCAATAGCCTTTGTTAAGCCTGTGTTCCCCAACCAGGGTTAAGGAGACAAGCTAAACAGAATGTGCAGCGTTAGTCAGATAGGCACACAGATAAATGAGTGAGATAAGTTTGTATGTTTGTTAACATACAGTAAAAATAACAGATACGCTTGTGCTATCAAAAATATAGTTTATTCCATTTAGAGATTATAGCATAGTCAAAATAACAGTCCATTAGTCATGTATCGTTTTAGTCAGTCCATTCAAGGATATTCAATTAGCAAAGTCCGTGTAGAATATCCAATGTCAGTTCACTTACAATAAATCAGTCCTTTCTCTCTCCCTTTCCAGTAGGAGAAAAATGCAGTCTTGAATCCATCCAGTAATTAGGGATCATAAAGCCAGAGAGAGCAAGCTGCCCTTGTCTTGCTTCTTTTATGGTGCTATTACAACCACTCCCTTAATTACATTCCTGCGGTTAAAGTTACAGACACTTTAACTAACAAACCATGATAACATATTTATTATTTTACCTAAACCAGTCAGGGTAAACAATGTTATCCCTAACATTCTCCCCTTTTAGGTTAATAATAATAATATAACTATTTACACTTTTAAATCATATTTGTTACAACTCTCTTTAAACTTAATTACTCCTTGAGCTTTTGTAAATTGGTCTGCAATGTTTTCTTCTGTCATGCAGTGTTCCAATTTAATTAGCCCATTCTTTACATATTCTCAAACATTCAAGTATCTTAAATCAGTATGCGTTGATCTAGTTTTTACAGCAATATTAATAGCTAACTTTATGACTGCCTGGTTGTCCTCGTACACAATAATGGAATCTTTAACAGTTATACCCATGTCTAATAATAACTGTTTGTACAAAATTAAGTCAGGGCATAGTAATGACAGACATGAAAAATTCCACTTCCATCGTGGACAAGCTGATATGCTGTTGTCTCATTGACCTCCACCCTATTAGTGTCTTACAAAATAATATAGCCATCCCAGATGTTGATTTTTTAGTGTTTATGTCAGTTGCAAAACTTGCATCTGCGTAGGCACTAAGACTCAAATGACCCTTTGGTTCTATATACAATGCATGGTTCATTGTTCCTTTAAGATATCTTAAAATTCTTTTTAATGATTGCCAATGACATTGATGTGGATCTGAATTAAAACGTGCCAGCTGATTTACACTATAAGCTATATCTGGCCTAGACCAATTGCTTATATATGATAAGCTGCCAATCAAAGATTGATATATAGACTTATCAAATTTGGGACTTTGATCATCAGTTTGGCAAACTTCCTGACTCAATGGAGTCTTTGCCGGTTTACAAAGTTCCATTTTATACGTTTTAATTAATTGGCAAATTTTATCTTCTTGAGATATCTTAAATCCATTTTTTGTTTTGTTAATTGTCAATCCTAGATACTTTTTAATTTCACCTAAATGCTTTAATTTTATCTTTTTGGCTAATAATGATATAATCTCATTAGCTTCATTATTAGTCTTAGTTATCAAAGCAATATCATCTGTAAATAATAACAATAATGACACCGTTCCATTATTTTCACTTTTAAACACACATGGATCTGCTAAACCAGATTTAAAACCTATATTGTTTAATTCTTTCACAATATATTGGTTCCACTCAAAGCCAGATTGTTTCAACCCGTAAAGACTCTTTTTGAGTTTCCAACAATCATTACTATTTACTTTATTGTCTTTTATAATAATTGGCTTTTTCAAATATATAGTGTGCTGCAATGGCGCATGTAGATAAGCAGTTTCTACATCTAAATGGTTAACGACATAGTTTTTCTTAGCTGCCCACACTAAAGCTGCTCTCAAAGATGTTGCTTTAAGACTTGGTGCAAAAACTTCATCGTAATCAGATGCAGTTTGATTAAATCCTTGAGCTGCTAACCTAGCCTTATGGGTAACAGTCCCATCATTTCCAGTTTTTACTTTAAATATCCATTTGCACCCAATGGATTTTTCTCCTGGAGGTAATTTAGCATCTTCATATACTTTCATTACCTTTAATGAATTTAGTTCTTTTTCCATTGCCTTTTGCCAATTCTCCTGATCCTTAGCAGGTTACATCTTAAGTTCATCTACACTAGTTGGAACTTTAGTTACTTGGCAAACTATACTTGCTTGATACCTATCAGGTGGTCTAGTTACACGTGTAGTACGTCTACGTATTACAGGACTTACAGGTGGACTTTCATTTATTAACTGTTCTTGATTATCTAACTCTTCCTGATCAACTGTTTCCTCTTGTTCTGATCCTATTTGCTCTTCACGGACTTCTTTAATTGGACTCTTCTTATAACTAGTTTGTTCTTTCTGCCTTTTGTAGGGTTCAATAATTACTTCGTTATTTAAATCTTGCTCTAATCTATTCCATCCTACATGTTCTAGGAATTTAGCACTAGCACTGGTATAAACTCTAGAAGTACCTGGTTCCCAGAATCTATAAGATCTATGATTAGATTTATATCCTACAAAAAATAATCTTTTAGCTCTATGCTGTTCTTTTTGTCTAAGTTGTGAAGGGATATGCACCCATGCTGGTGCTCCAAATGTGTGCATGTAACTTAAATCAGGTTTTGTACCGTGCCACAGTGTGAATGGTAATTCACCTGTTGTTGAATTAACAACATTATTTAATATATGATTACCACACATTATTGCTTCTCCCCATAAATTGTCAGGTGATCCTGAATCAGACATCACAGTACGTGTCATTGATTGTAGTGTTTGGCCTCGTCTCTCAAAAAAAGGCATTATGTTGTGGCCTATATGGTGCAGACTTTTTATGTTGAATACCTAACATTCTAAGTCTATTCTGGAATTTATTATTTGTAAATTCCGCACCATTATCTGTTATAAGAGTTACTAATTTCTTTCTAGTTTTCCTTTCAGCAAATTTTATCCAATTAAAGAGATTTAGATACGTTTCAGTTTTGCTCTTCATTAAATAGCAAAACCCATATCTAGAATAGTGGTCCATTATACTTAGTATGTATCAAGCTCCTCCTACACTTGGTTTTTTTGGACCTATTAAATCAGGAAATACTACTTCTAACGGCTCTTTGGTAGTAAATCCATCAACTATTCGCCGGTATGACCCTGCTCTTGCTTTGATTGCAAATAGAACATTGCAAATACTTATTACAAGGTTTCAAACTTATTCCCTTAGATAATTCAACAGTTTTCTTAAGCATTTTAAAATTTAAATGCCCTAGCCTTCAGTGTAACAAGTGAATACATTTATCATGAGGTTTCTTATTATCATAAACCGTGTTAGCCACCTTTAAACCATTATCATTTAACACAAATAATTAACCTCTTAAAGATGCAGTAATTTTCTTATCTTCTTTTTCAATTATGCAGTTATCTCCTTTAAAGGTAACTACATATCCTAGTTTAACCAAAACTCTAACTGAAATTAAATTAAACTTAAGTTGTGGTACATATAACATTTTTACATTCCCTTTTATAAAAGAACAATATGCTATACCTTGACCTTTAGCTTTCAGTTTCCAGCCATTGGCTAATGATATCTGCTGTGTACTCTTGGAAATTTTAATAAAATTTTTGTTATCATTTGTTATACAGTGGGATGCTCCACTGTCAACCACCCATAAATTATTTTTTACAGCTCCGTTAGTATACATGGCTAACTCTAATTTTTTATTTTTCTTTTGATGACTTTTAGTATTCTGGCCAGCGTTCTGGCGCTTTGCTTTTTTACAAAATCTTGCCAAATGTCCTCTTCCTCCACAATTAAAACACTTTTTAATTGCGTATGCAGTAGGAGATTCAATATCTTCTTTTTGAGGTTGCTCCCTCCTTAACTGGTATCTTTCAAGTCTTCTTCTGGCCTCTTCAATCAATCTGCCAGTTATATCAGTTAAAGATAAACTTTCCTTTGGCAAAATTTCAAGGGAAGTGACATAGTTGTCATAACTTTCATCTAGTGAAGATAGAATTATGTAGACTTGGTGTAGTTCAGAGAAAATAAGCTCTTTCTCGTGCAGTTCTTGAAAAATGCTTTTCATAGTTTCCAAATGACTCAGCATATCACCATTCGTCTGGAGATGCGTCCTGAAAAGCTTCCGTGTTAGATTTATGTGACCACCAACGTTATCTCGAACATAAATCCTCTTCAGCTTCTGCCAACACCCAACAGCCGTTTGCTCTCCATGGATATGAACAAGTTGCTGGTCAGACAGTGTTAAACCTATTATGCAAATAGCTTGTTCATTTTTATGCATAAATTCTTCTATTTTTAGTCTATCTTCATCATCCTGTGGATCCGATTCCTCTACGTTTGGTGGGTTTTCAATTATGTTCCACAGACCTTCTCTTTGTAGAAGTAGACTACATTTCATAGACCATGATACATAGTTTGTTCCATCCAGCTTGGATATAAGGAACAAACTTTGTAGATTGACTTGTGCCATGTTTTCTTATATGGATATAAAACTATAATTAATAAAACACAGCTGTCTGTTTACTGTAATGTATAACAACACAAACTCTCACTTTTTACATAAATCTGTTTTATCCTAGTTAAACTGACTTTGCAGCCTCTGGGCCCATAACCAGTGTTAAGCCTGGGTTCCCCAACCAGGGTTAAGGAGACAAGCTAAACAGAATGTGCAGCGTTAGTCAGATAGGCACACAGATAAATGAGTGATATAAGTTTGTGTGTTTGTTAACATACAGTAAAAATAACAGATATGCTTGTGCTATCAAAAATATAGTTTATCCCATTTATAGCATAGTCAAAATAACAGTCCATTAGTCATGTATCATTTAGTCAGTCCATTCAAGGATATTCAGTTCGCAAAGTCCGTGTAGAATATCCTATGTCAGTTCACTGAGAAATCAGTCCTTTGTCTCTCTCCCGTTCGAGTAACGTAGTCTTGAGTCCATGCAGTAATTTGGGATCATCAAAGCCAGAGAGAGCAAGCTGCCCTTGTCTTGCTTCTTTTATGGTGCTATTACAACCACTCCCTTAATTACATTCCTACAGTTAAAGTTACAGACACTTTAACTAACAAACCATGATAACATATTTATTATTTTACCTAAACCAGTTAGGGTAAACAATGTTATCCCGAACAGCCTTCTTGAAATAATGCAACAGTATTCTCTAAGGCCAGTCCATGAGATGGCTTGCAACCCTTCTAAAGTCCCATACAAAATCTTTTAAGGGTTGCTTGCCTTGTTTCATTTCCATCAATTTTTCTTCATTTTCCCCAATTCTATCAGGATTATAAAATTGAAACTTAAGGATTTGCAGGAAAGCATTGATATCATTAATTTCTGGAACTTGTTCGTAGTGCAATTGGGCCACCCAGTAAGAAGCATCCCCCTCATTCATTCCATCTGTGATTGCAGTCACCAGATCGCGATCTTTTTTTGCATACTGGGCTCCAAATTGATGTATGTGGGACCAGATCTGAGTGAGAAAATAAGCAAAATGTTCGTGTTTTCCATCAATTTTGCTTTTGAGCTGGAATGTTAGGAGCCTGCCAAGGAATCTAGGAACCTTGCTGTGAAAAGGCCATTTGTTGTATTCTTCTCTGTGAGTGGAGGGTGGGTGGGGTGGCTGCTGTCTGCTGCCTGTGCAGCTCCCTTTGCTGATAAGGGATCGATGCACCTCTTTGGAGCCAGGGTGCTCCTGAATTAGGTGGTGCAATGGGTGCTGGCATCCACTGGCATTGGATCCACCCTTGACCAGGATAAAATCACCACCCTGGAGGAATACTGTCAGTCTGTGCTCCATTCAAAATCCAAGAAAGAAATACTCAGACTCCATAGGTTAGAGCAAAGTTTTTTCTTTTACTGAAATTCGAAGTGGAAACTACAGGTAGAATTCTGAATCTAAGAAATTAGGCGCGCAGAACACATATACAAAGGGGTGAAATTGATCCCACCCCCCAAAGTCCAAGATCTTCCTCCAATTAAAAGTTCTGAATGTGACCATGTGGGCATCTTCAGGTGGTGATGAGGCTTCTGTCCATTTACCTTGACATATTTTGATAAAAATTCGGAGTTGCGCAGTAGAAAGACAGTTGAGCAAGGAAACAGAAACTTAAGAACAAGAATTTTATACTCCCCCTCCTCTTTCTCATTTACAGCACAGGAATGTAACACCTGCAGCTTTCTTCCCTTCCAATCCCCCCCTCCCCCCCATTGCTAATGACAGCCGAAAGATGTAGAGCAGAGAGAAAGATGCATAGCAGTAGAAGATATCTTGAAGGCTGACAAATACTCTCTGCAATGGGTAAATCTCCTTTTGGGTTGTGGAGGGGAAGGGCTTGGGGTTTGTAAGGTACCCAATGTTGGCTGCATCTGCCATCTCTCCCTTGAAACTTGATCCTGCCAGGCTGGGATGCTTCGCAGGCCATCTCCAACTGATTCCACAGTGAAACCCCCTCCTCCTCTTGGACTAGGAAATGTAAATGTTTGCTGTGTTAGGATCCAGCTCATCTGGAGAGGCTGCTTCTCCTCCAGTCTCATTCTTAGATCTTCGCTGAGTCTTTGCACTGATCCATATGGGAATCAGTTCTGGGGCTCAGCACCCCTGACAGCCCCCTTTTGGGGTGCTGGAGGTTGTAGGAGTTTCGAGTTAATGTCAGTGTTCCAGTGAACCTCCATTCCAATCAGTAACTCCGAGACAAGCATAATTTCAAAAGTACCTTTATTAGAATAGCACCTGGCACATCTGGAATCTCGAAACTAAAAGTTTCCCGGACTTCCCACAATGTCTCAAACTACAATCCATTCCCTTTTCTCCCATCTGTTGTAACTATGAATCATTCATGTGATTGCAACTATGTATCAGTGCAACTAAGTATCATTCAAGCATTTTAACGATGTATCTTTCTCATGTAAACATTAGACTCCTGTCTCTTCAGTGATCTTTGCCAGGCATGCAAAAGAGAAGGGGAGTTAAACATCTGTCAATACAGAATGATGTTCTAACTGACCTGGATCGTTATAATTCACACACATCCTGTTAACCTGTAATTCTAACTGACCTAGATTGTTATAAATCACACACTTTCTGATAACCTGATATCTTAACTAACCTGAGCTATTATAAATCATATGTATGCCTGCTGACCTAAACTATTATAATTCATGAATGTCCTGTTTACCCTGGGCTTTGAAGAATTTCACCCCCCTGTGAAAAAGCATAATAAAAGAGCCTGTGCCGAGGCATTCGGGGCGCGCTCATCCCAAGAAACCTCATCTCGTGTCGTTTCTTCCTCCTTCGCTCCCTCTCATGAGGCGCCCATCTAATGCGGGATGGCAGATACCGCATTTTGGTGACCCCGACGTGATTCCCTAAGGGGGATACTCAGCGGCGCGCCCATATCTTATCAGCTCGGTCGGAGCTGTGCATCGCCAGGCGCCTGAGCGAATTGCACCTCATCGGATCTGAAAGACGGTCTCGACTTTAGTAAGTATGGGTGGAGGCTTTTCTCAACAGCAGAAGGAATTGAGAGAGCTAGTCGCTTCTTCTAAATACTCTGCTAATTTAAAGGGCTTTCCCATAAAAAGGAAATCTATTGCTACGTTATTGGCTTATGTGTGGCAACATTGTCCCAATTATCCAGAGAGAGGGTCCTTAAAAATTTTCCAATTGGCAAAAAATTGGTGAACATCTCCATTGTCCTCCTCGTGCACCTATTGGCTTTTTGGTCACTTGGAGGAAAATTATGGAGGCTTTAAAAGTCCATCAAAAAATAGAAGCAGGGAGTGTGTTTGAATCTCCCCTGCCAAGTTATGATAACTTTTTAATTTTCTCTAACTCAGGCAGAAGCTGCTACATTCCATTCCCATAGGAGTAAAATCCTAGAGGATTAAAAGCTTGTGAAATTTGGCAAATGGATGTAACTTAGTATCCACCTTTTGCCCCATGGAAATATTTGCACATTTCAATAGATACATATTCAGGATTTATTCTGGCTACTCCTCAAAGGGGAGAAGCTGTAAAACATGTCATCAATTATTCAATTCGTACCTTTGCCTCGCTGGGACGTCCAAAAGAAATCAAAAAAGACAATGGATCTGCCTACACAAGTTCTGCTTTTCAGGACTTCTGTAACAGATGGGATGTAATCCACAAGTTTGGGATTCCCTGCAACAGCCCGGGGGGCAGGCTATTAGGCTATTGTGTGATGAGCTCACTTATCTCTGAAACGTGCTCTTAATTGGTATTCATTGCGGGAAAAACCCCCGAACCTCCCAGCATTGCAAAATTCTCTTAAACTTTCTCAATCTAACTGGCATTCCTCCCACTTCTGCTGCTTTTCATCATTTTTCCTCCCCCTCACCCCCTCCTAACAGATTGCCAGATCCTGCCTGGCAGGGTCCTGCTGAGAGCTTGGGGGAGAGGATACGCTGCGATCTTACTGCCAGACAAAACCACTCTCTGAATCCCTGGTCAGGCAGTAAGACCCTATCATGGGAATTTATCTGCTACATCTGTATCTTAAAAATCTTTCCTGATATTCTTGCCTATATCTTCTTTGCAATTTCTACCTTACTTCAACAAAACCTATGCTTCCTGTCAAAAGACTATTCGTGTTAAAATCATTTCATTAACAGAAGGCTATTATACTTGTTCCATGAGGGTACGTCATGAAAATGCTACCCGTAGCTTTCACTCTGTCACTTCTGTTTTGTTTACAGAACACTCTACCACTCGCTCTTTTGTTTCTCCTTTACTCTTCCGATGGAAAGGAACCTTAAAATCTTTTCCTCTTTTTAATCTAAACATAGGGGGATCTAAATGTCCTTATATTGTATCAAGGGTTTCCCCACCCCACTTAACGTCCTTAATGAATGATCAAGTTAATCTTCATTGTCATTATTGTAATTATTATCCTTTTTCTACTAATTGTATTCCTTCCTCATATCGTAAATGTTCCACAACTAACTTGTCCATAAGCCTCTCTCCTGCTTGTCATGCTTTTATATACCCAAACTCTGATCCTGTCAACAAACGACGCTTCAAAAGAACTGCCCATGACGATCTGCAGAAGCCTCATAGAAGAGATAATATTGCCTGGACTATAACTAACTTTCAAAAAGTTCGTTTAAGTTATACAACCAATTTCTCTTGCATAAAAGACTTCTACCCACCACTTCAATTCAATTTGGCAGACGCACCCACACAACCGGGGGATATCCTGCAATCCACATCACTGCAGGAGGAACTTTAACATCACGCCTGAAAGGAATGTATTTTATCCCTGGCAATAATTTTGTTTGAGTTTGTTACACTGGTTTCATGGCATGTATCCACGGGGATGAAATTGTTAAATCCAAATCATTTTTGCATTCAAGTATGGCTTGTGAGTATAACTCTGATGATTTTATATCCCTACAGGTATCCATGGAACACCCCCTCTCTTGCAAAATCGTAGAGGCTTAGATCTGTTATTTTTAAAATAAGGGGGATTGTGTGCTGCGCTTAAAGAAGAATGTTGTTTTTATGCTGATAGCAGGGGGGGGGTTTAAAGGAGAATGTTGTCTTTATGCTGATAGCAGGGGGGGTTTAAAGGAGAATGATGTTTTTATGCTGATAGCAGGGGGGTCGTGCTGGATTCTATGAATGAATTAGAAAAACGTTTAAAAGATAGAGAAAAAGAAAGGTCAAACATGTATAATTGGTATCAAGGTTCGTTTTCTATTTCACCATGGCTTACAACCCTTTTAACTGCATTGGCAGGACCATTAATAATCATTATATTGATATGTATTATAGGACCTTGTTGTTTTAATAGAATATTGCAATTTTTTAAAGATCAATTATCTTCCATGACTGCTGATGTTGATGTGTTATTGCAAGCTCATGTTATGTCTTTAACACCGGATGAAGAACTGTCATTGCTGAGTTACCGCTCCTTGGACAACCCTGATGCTGACGGGTCGCACGCCTGCCTAGATGACGGGGACGGAGAACATTTCAGAAAAATAGTTCCTGTCTTCTTGGACAAGGAAGAAGACTCGTCATAAAATAATAAAAACAGAGGAGATGTTGTAACTATGAATCATTCATGTGATTGCAACTATGTATCAGTGCAACTAAGTATCATTCAAGCATTTTAACAATGTATCTTTCTCATGTAAACATTAGACTCCTGTCTGCATTGTAACAATGTATCTTTCTCATGTAAACATTAGACTCCTGTCTCTTCAGTGATCTTTGCCAGGCATGCAAAAGAGAAGAGGAGTTAAGCAGCTGTCAATACAGAATGATGTTCTAACTGACCTGGATCGTTATAATTCACACACATCCTGTTAACCTGTAATTCTAACTGACCTAGATTGTTATAAATCACACACTTTCTGATAACCTGATATCTTAACTAACCTGAGCTATTATAAATCATATGTATTCCTGCTGACCTAAACTATTATAATTCATGAATGTCCTGTTTACCCTGGGCTTTGAAGAATTTCACCCCCCTGTGAAAAAGCATAATAAAAGAGCCTGTGCCGAGGCATTCGGGGCGCGCTCATCCCAAGAAACCTCATCTCGTGTCGTTTCTTCCTCCTTCGCTCCCTCTCATGAGGCGCCCATCTAATGCGGGATGGCAGATACCGCACCCATCATCACATCACATGGACCAATCACGATCTGTCCCAGTGTAAGATCCTTTTTCTCTGCTGTGCCACACTTAAATAACCTTGAACTAAGAAAATAATTTTATTTTGTCTACTTAGAACTACTCAATTGAAATCACCCCCTCCCACTTTCTTAGGCTATGTGGCAGTGTGGAATGTGGCTTCCAAAGCTGACATGTGATTTTGACCCCACCGCCACCTTCAGCTCACCAGCTATTCTGTAGCATGGTGTTAAGGATAACATTGTTTACCCTAACTGGTTTAGGTAAAATAATAAATATGTTATCATGGTTTGTTAGTTAAAGTGTCTGTAACTTTAACTGTAAGAATGTAATTAAGGGAGTGGTTGTAAAAGCACCATAAAAGAAGGAAGGCACAGAAGCTTGCTCTCTCTGGCTTGATGATCCCTAATTACTGGATAGACTGAAGACTGCGTTTTTCCCCTACTGGAACGGGAGAGAGAAAGGACTGTTGATTAATCAACTGTGAGAGGACTGATTTATTGTAAGTGAACTGACATTGGATATTCTACACGGACTTTGCTCATTGAATATCCTTGAATGGACTGACTAAAACGATACATGACTAATGGACTGTTATTTTGACTATGCTATAAAACTCTAAATGGAATAAACTATATTTTTGATAACACAAGCGTATCTGTTATTTTTACTGTATGTTAACTAACATACAAACTTATCTCACACATTTATCTGTATGCCTATCTGACTAACGCTGCACATTCTGTTTAGCTTGTCTCCTTAACACTGGTTGGGGAACCCAGGCTTAACACATGGCTTCTAAAACTGCTTGCAGACTGTTGCTGTTACTGGAAGATCTTAAGGGATGATTCTGAGACTCCCTAATCCAGGAGGGTCAAATAAATGAAAGAAAGCCTGTTCCTTCTGTTGAGTTGGAAAAATGACAGTCCAGGGAGAGTGTGGGTGTGTCAGCTGCTGACCATGGCTTCACTGAAAGTGACTTGAAATATTATTCATTTGTTAACATTTCAGCCATTTATCTCCATTTTAATCTACCCGGTTAAGATTAATTTTATAATCAAATTTCAAGATGGCAGATATATACATATTTTTAAACACTTCAAACTGAAAGATGTATTAAACTCTATTGGCTTCAGCTCCCATAAAATCAGTTGTTTAACTGAACAATTCCAGATGTACATCTAAATTAGTTTATTCCATTTTGCATAGATTATTTGAAATACATAAAAATGTTTTTCTCTGTTCAGCTTTTAGTTTGAATGCTGAGCAACTGGATTATGATTTGGAATCAGAAGATGAGGCCTTTGTGAATAAGCTGAAGAAAAAAATAGATATTTCTCCTTTGCAGTTTGAAGAAATGATAGTTCAGCTTGAAAAAGGAAGTGGTCAGCAGGTATAGTATTGTTTCAAATTTAAAATTGTTTTAAGTGTATAAATATATAAAACTGACATGAATTTTCCCTTTAGCCAGTCAGCCTGCAGGAAGCCAAACTACTCTTAAAGGAAGATGATGAACTGATTAGAGAAATATACGTGTACTGGATTAAAAAGAGAAAAAACTGTCAACGTCCCTCTCTTATCTCAGCAGTGAAACAGGAGAAGCGTGATGGTTCCAGCACAAATGATCCTTATGTTGCATTTAGAAGGCGAACAGAAAAGATGCAAACTCGAAAAGTGAGTATGCATGTTTGCGTGTACAGGTTATTTCTCCATTCTTGTTACATCTACAGACTGCTGTCCAGGGCCCTTTTTAAAGTATACCAGATTCTTTTACAGAAGGAGTGACCTCTCGGACTAGGAAATGAGAGCCTCCCCACCCACGACAATGCTAGCAAAGCTCTTTATGGATAATAATCACACTTGTTCGCTTGGAGTCAGAAGCCATTTGGACAGAGTCCAGAGAAGCATGAGGCTGATGTGTTGAAAGGTTTCCTAGGAAAGATTTTGCACATGTTGATCCTGTGGAAATGGGCAGTTTTTGGTGAGATGACCTTGACCCTGTCTCATTTGGCTTGTGCATGCTGCCAAGGAGATGGGGAGATGGGTCAAGCCATGGTACACACTGTTAGGGATAACATTGGTAACCTAACTTAGTTTGGGTAAAATGATATATATAAACTATGTTAGTGAGTTTAAGTGTGTGTATCACTTTAACTGTTAAAACATGTTTTTTGGGTGCAGTTGTAAAATCACCATAAGAGGGAGCAAGAGAGCTCACTGTTTGCTGGCTTTTACTGGATAGCTGACAATGATGGATTGATGGTGATAACTGCGTGTTTCCCTGCTGTTGCTGAAACAAAGAAAACGAAGGTTTGATTTTCTTCATATCTCTGACTGCAAAAGAGATATATTGCTGGACTGATTATTTGTAAGTTTACTGACCTCTTTTTCGACACTGGACTTTGCAACTGATTAATCCCCGGATGGACTGAACTAGTGTATGACATATGGACTGTTTTGACTACGCTATAACTCTTGCTGGAATAAAAAACTATTTAACTGGCACAGTGTATCTGTCTTACTGAGTGTAAACTACAACAACATTTATCTCACATCATTTGCCTGCCTGCTAGACTGCCGTTGCACGTTTTGCTAGGGTGTGTGTCCCTAACACTGGTTATGGGCCCAGGTGCACAGTCAGACTAACCAGGATATAACAGGCTTAGATTAAAGTGAGAGTTTGTGTAGTTGCACAATACTGTAAACAGACAGCTGTGTTTTATTAATTATAGTTTAATGTCCAGATAAAGATGGCACAAGTCAATTTACAAAGTTTGTCTCTAATATCCAAACTGGATGGAAGAAACTATGTTTCATGGTCTATGAAATGTAGCCTACTTCTATGCAGAGAAGGTTTGTGGAGTATAATTCAAAACCCACCAGAAGTTGATGCATGGGATCTGGAGGATGAGGATGATGCCCAGAAAATACAAGAATATCAACTGAAGAATGAGCAAGCTCTCTGTATAATAGGACTGACACTCTGTGATGAGCAGCTTGTACATATTCGTGGAGAAGAAACAGCTGCTAAATGTTGGGAGAATTTAAAGAAGATTTATGTTCAAGACAGTGTAGGAGCACATATAAATCTTACACGGAAACTGTTCAGAACACATCTTCAAAAGAATGGAGACATGCTGAGTCATATAAACACAATGAAGAGAATTTTTCAGGAACTGCATGAGAAAGAACTTATCTTCACAGAACTACACCAAGTTTATATAATTTTGTCTTCTTTAGATGAAAGCTACGATGACTGAGTAACTTCACTTGAGGTTCTGCCAAAAGATAACCTTACATTCACTGACATTACTGGCAGATTAATTGAAGAAGCCAGGAGAAGGCTTGAAAGGGATCAACTCAGAAGGGAACAACCACAATGTGAAGAAGAGAAAATATCTTCGTCAGCCTATATAATTAGACAATGTTTTAATTGTGGAGGAAAAGGACATTTGGCTAGATTCTGCAAGAAAGGAAAATGCCAAAATGCCAGCCAGAAAGATAAAAGGCACCAAAAGGATAAAAAATGCTTAGAGTTAGCCGTGTATTGCAACAAAACTGTGAATAATAATTTATGGGTTGCAGATAGTGGAGCATCGCACTGCATAACGAAAGATAAGAAAAGATTTATTAAGATGTCCACGAGTTCACAGCAGATATCGTTAGCTAATGGATGGAAACTGAAAGCTAAAGGTGAACATATAGCATATTGTTCTTGCATAAAAGAAAATGTAAAAATGTTATATGTACCACAACTTAAGTTTAATTTGCTTTCAGTTAGAGTTTTGGTTAAACTAGGTTATGTAATTACCTTTAGGGGAGACAATTGCATAATTGAAAAAGAAGGTAAAAAAGTGACTGCAACTTTAAAAGGTGAATTGTATGTCTTAAATGATAATTCAGAGGTGGCTAACACAGTTTATAATGATGTTAAACCTCATAATGAATGCATACATTTGTTACACAGACGTTTGGGGCATATAAATTTTAAAATGCTTAAACAAACGGTAGAACTATCTGAAGGTATAAAACTGAAGCCTTGCAGTAAGTATTTGCACTGCAATTCTTGTAGTCAAGAAAAAAGCAAGCAAATGCCAGCAAATAGAATTAATGGATTTAAAACAAAGGAGCCTCTAGAGGTCGTATTTGCTGATATTATAGGTCCTAAAAAACCAAGTGTGGGAGGTGCTCATTATATACTAAGTATAATGGACCATTATTCCAGATATGGTTTCTGTTATCTAATGAAGAGCAAAACGGAAACATATCAAAAAAAATTTAATTGGCTTAAATTCGCAGAAAGAAAAACTAAAAGGAAACTAGTGACTCTTGTAACTGGTAATGGTACAGAATTTATAAATAATAAATTCCAAAATAGACTGAAGATGGCAGGTGTTAAACATAAAAAGTCTGCACCATATAGGCCACAACATAATGCCTTTATAGAAAGACGAGGTCAAACAATTCAAGCAATGGCTCGTACTATGCTGTCAGATTCAGGATTACCTGAAACTTTGTGGGGAGAAGCAATAATGTGTGGTCATCATATATTGAATAATGTTGTTAACTCAACAACAGGTGAATTACCATTCACAAGGTGGCATGGCAAAAAACCTGACTTAAGCTACATGCACACATTTGGAGCACCAGCATGGGTGCATATTCCTGCACAACTGAGAAATAAGGGGCAACATAGGGCTAAAAGGTTATTCTTTGTAGGTTATGAATCTAATCACAAATCATACAGATTCTGGGAAAAAGGAACATCTCGAGTTTACTGTAGTGCTAGTGCCCAATTCCTAGAACATGTAGGATGGGAAAAACTGGAACAAGATTCAAGTCAGGAAGTAATTATAGAAACCTACAAAAGACCAAAAGACCAAATCAGTAATAAAAAGAGTACAATTAAAGAGGAAGTACAGGAAGAGCATATAGGACCAGAACAGGAAGAAATACCAGAACAGGAAAAAATAGAAAATCAGGAACAGGTAGAACATGAAAGTCCACCTGTAAGCACCTGACAGGTATCAAGCAAGTATAGTTTGCCAAGTTAGTAAAGTTCCAACTACTGTTGAAGAACTTAGAATGTATCCTGCAAAGGAACAAGAAAATTGGCATAGAGCAATGGAGAAAGAATTAAATTCATTAAAAGAAATGAAAGTTTATGAAGATGCCAAATTACCTCCAGGTGAAAAGTCCATTGGCTGCAAATGGATATTTAAGTTAAAAACAGGTAAAAATGAGACTGTTACCCACAAGGCTAAGTTGGTAGCTCAAGGATTTAATCAAACTGCATGTGATTATGATGAGGTATTTGCACCAAATTTAAAGGCAATAACCTTGAGAGCAGCTTTAGTGTGGGCAGCTAAGAAGAACTATATCATAAATCATTTAGATGTAGAAACTGCCTATCTGCATGCAGCATTGCAGCACACTATATATTTAAGAAAACCAGTAGGTATAAAGGATGATAAAAATAACAATGACTGTTGGAAACTGAATAAAAGTCTCTATGGGTTGAAACAATCTGGTTATGAATGGAACCAATATGTTGTAAAAGAGTCAAACAATATAGGATTTAAAGCAGGTTTAGCTGTCCATGTTTATTTGAAAAAGAGACTAATGGTACGGTGTCATTATTATTGTTGTTTACAGATGATATTGCTTTAATTACCAAGACTAATAATGAAGCTACTGAGATAATATCATTATTAAGTAAGAGGATAACATTAAAGCAATTAGGAGAAATAAGACAAAATCTAGGATTGATTATAAACAGAATCCAATAGTGGCTATAAGATATCGCAAGAAGATAAAGTTTACCAATTGCTAAAAATGTATAAAATGGAACTTTGTAAGCTGGCAAAAACTCCAATGAGTCAGGAATTTTGCCATACTGATGCTCAAAGTTCAAAATTTGATAAGACCATTTATCAATCATTAATAGGTAGTTGATCATATATAAGTAATTGGTCAAGGCCAGACATTGCCTACAGCATTAATCAATTGGCAAGATGATTTGATTTTAAGTGCATATGCTGATGCAAGTTTTGCAACAGATATAAAAACTGGAAAATCAACTTCAGGTATGGCTATACTATTAGGTAAAACACTGATTGGTTGGAGGTCAATTAGACAGCAACACATAAGTATGTCCACAATGGAAGCAGAATTTTCATGTCTATCTTTATTATGTACTGATTTAATTCTGTATAAACAGTTGTTATGGGAGTAACTGTTAAAGATGCCATTGTAGTTTATGAGGACAATCAAGCAGCCATACGGTTGGCTACAAATATTGCTGTAAAAACAAGATCTAAGCATACTGACCTGAGATATTTGAATGTAAGACAATCTGTAAAAAATGGTTTAATGAGATTGGAATATTGCATGACTGATGAAAACATTGCTGATGGATTTTCAAAAGCCCAAGGTACAGTCAAGCACAAAGAAAATTGTGAAAACTATGGGTTGAAATTGTAAATAGATATATCTATTATTATATTACCCAAAAGGGGAGAATGTTAGGGATAACATTGGTTACCAAACTTAGTTTGAGTAAAATAATATATATAAACTATGTTAGTGAGTTTAAGTGTGTGTATCACTTTAACTGTTAAAACATGTTTTTTGGGTGCGGTTGTAAAATCACCATAAGAGGGAGCAAGAGAGCTCACTGTATGCTGGCTTTTACTGGATAGCTGACAATGATGGATTGATGGTGATAACTGCGTGTTTCCCTGCTGTTGCTGAAACGAAGAAAAGGGGTTTGGTTTTCTTAATATCTCTGACTGCAAAAGAGATATATTGCTGGACTGATTATTTATAAGTTTACTGACCTCTTTTTCGACACTGGACTTTGCAACTGATTAATCCCTGGATGGACTGAACTAGTGTATGACATTTGGACTGTTTTGACTACGCTATAACTCTTGCTGGAATAAAAAACTATTTAACTGGCACAGTGTATCTGTCTTACTGAGTGTAAACTACAACGTTTTTCTCACATAATTTGCCTGCCTGCTAGACTGCTGTTGCACGTTCTGCTAGGGTGTGTATCCCTAACACACACCTTGTGGGATATCTTTGAAAGTGCCATTTGTACATCCTTTCCTTAAGGAGCTAACATTTAACCTAACTGCACCGGACAGCTATCACTCAGTTTGCAACTTTCCCCTCTTGGGGAGGTTGTTGAGAAGATGGTTATTTGACATCTGCAAAGGACTCAGAAGTAGATTATATGGACTCTTTTTTGTCAGGTAGAGTCATGACCTTATAGTATGCCTCTAGACCAATGCTTTTCAACCTTTTCACAGATTGTACCACTTTGAGGACATGACAGTATTTGAGCACCACCAGTGGCTTAGCAAGGTGTCAAAAATCTGATAACAAAAAAAAAAAAAAGGGAAAAAGTGATAAAGAACCCATTTACCACACTTTTAATGGGAAACTTGTTTCTCTGACATTTAATCTTTGCACTTGTGTCTGGAGAGTGCTCACTGATAGAATTTAGTCAGATTCCAGCTGAAGAAAATTCCTTTCCTTAGTTTTTATACACATCAATGAAGAAAATGCCTTCTCACACAAGTATGTGGAACCAAATGGCAGTAACGCTACAATAGCTTCCCCCCCACTTCCGAGTACAGTTTTGTAACAGAACTCAGTCAGAATTCCAATATCACATCCTCTTGACACGAATGGAAAATACAACACAAACTCGGTGTGCATTTTTTCCAAGTGATTTTTTTTAAAACAAATTTTATTAATTTTTGAAGACAAACAAAACATAGGACATAAAAGCATAAAACCTCCTTTCTAAAAATTACTTATAAGTTTTAACAAGGCAAATAAAACATCATTTTTTAAGGCATAGTTCCACATTGTCACATTTCCATTTAGCACATATATATCTTTTCCAAATTTCTCATTATTTCTCCCTTCACTTTTATTTAATTATATTTCTTTCTATCAAGGTTTTATTAATTCTCAATCAAACATAAACACACAAAATACAAAACATAAAACAAGACATAAAAAGATAAAACCTCCTTTATTTTCATTTGTACATGTCTTTTCCAAATTTCTCTCCCTTTAGTTTCATTCCTCCAAGGTTTTATTAATTCACAATCAAACATAGCTAACCAAAACACAAAACATAAAACATAAAACTTCTTTTGAAAAGTGGCTTAGCCCCAGGTTACATCTTTTTTTACAGACCTAAATCAAATTCATGCTCACCTTATATACCATTCATATCTTATTAACCATTCTATATTTTCTATATCACGTCTCCCTTCTTTTCATTCTCAATTATATTTTGTTTATTTCATCTTATTTCAAAATCATTATGCTTGTATCTTTTGTCCGTTCTTTTCCAATCATCTATTTATCTCTTCTCTTTTGCAAAGAATTTCCCCTGTAATCACTTTTAAAGTGTGACGCCTTTCTATCTTTCCCCTAAAGTAACCCTTAAAATAATACATAATTTCCATCCTGATTCTGCTTAGTACATTCTACATGTTGCATTTTAAAATAAAAGAATAATAAACTTATAACATAGTTTAGTGTATAGTTTCCATTCTAGTTCTAATTCTAATTAATACATTATTTTAGAATAAGAAGATGAAATATTAAATTTATAATAACATTAAAACAATAACGAACTAAACAATAACTAAGCATTAATCATTTTACACATTCTCTTTAATATTTTATTAAATATTGAGATCTATCATTATTAAACATTTTAATATTTTAATATTTTGTTAAATCTTATAATATTCCAATAGACTATTTCAAATGCAAATACTACAATACTATCTTATGTAGTCTTGCAGAATCTTTCTTTAATTATACACTATCCTTTATCTCTAAAAAAAATCTTCTTTTTGGAATCTTGTTTCAGACTGTGGCTTTTTTCCCTTTTTCCCTCCCTTTCTTCTCCAGTCTGGTCTTTTTGCCGCCCCCCCCCCCCAACCTCCACCTTTTTAACTTCCCCTCTCCATTGTTATTCTCTTTTCAATTGCTTTCTAACATTGCACCTTTTTTTCACCTTATTTTTCTTTTTCTTGGTTGTTTTATTGAATCTTAAATTCTCATTTTTCCTTCCTCTCTTCCTATTTTCTTTCTTAATCGAACTTTTTTGTCCATTAAAAATGGCTTCTTCCTTTTCATCCGAGTCATTGCTCTCCTCAGCCATCTGCACCTGCTGCCGGCTAATCACAACAGCTTTCCCTTTGCACAGACAAACGTATAACAAATTTACCCATATTTATTAATATGCACCACTACCTTGGTGGTCAGGTGGCTGGTCAGCCCTTCTTCCTGTCTCCCTCTCCTTTCTCTTTCACTGCCTGCTGGGCTCTTCTTCCATAGCCTCTGCTCCTTTATTGATCCCTCTGCTTGTCTCATAGAAGCCTCTCCTAATCTATCCCCTTTTCTCTCTCAGGCTTGCTCCATAGAAGCCTCTCCTCTGTCCCCTTCACTTTCTCCATCGTCTTTTTTTTTTCTCTCCCACCAAAACCACCACCACCTTTTATATCCTCTCCTCTCCCCTCCTTTTCTCTTCCAGGTGCGCCAATCTCTGGGGCTCAGGGAGTGCTCCAGCATTGGTCGCTATCCCAGTCTCACTCCCCCATGCGGTCACACACTCACCGGCTGGCCATTGCACAAAGTGCTGATATGATATAATTGGAGCTGCGCGCTTTGATTCTGGGGCTTCTACCGAGCCCTGGCAGCCCTGCAGTTCCAGCTGACTCTCTCACTCCAAGGCCTGTCTGTTGATAGCAGAGGCTGCCAGATGCGCCCATCAGCTGGAGCTGTGCACGCTGATCCTGGGCTTTCAGCAGAGCCCTGGCAACACTGCCGCTTCAGCTCATTTCCCCCCCCCCCCCCGCACTACACTTGTCTAGGACGATGTCATTTACCACCTGCCACGTGCCGAAGTACCACCAGTGGTATGCATATCACCGGTTGAAAAGCATTGCTCTAGACCATCTGTGAGTGTTGGGGGGGGGGGGGTAAGCACTTTATGCTGCTTCCACTCCTCCTGAGTTCATGGCCCCAGCTGCTGTGTATGGGAACAAAGGTCAGTCCTGGGAACACTTCATCATGGAAGGTGTGACGATTCAAACCTCTCCCCATTCTATATGAGGCTGGAGGGAGAAAGTAATTTGACAGTTTGAGGTACAATATCATCAGTGTGCAGATGATATCTAATTATACACCTCCATCTCAGATCAAATGGAAGATGAATGGGAGTCTTGACTCAGCACTGACTGTAAGAGTCTAGGTTGGGAAAAAGAGGTTGAAACTCAACCTAGGCAAGGCACAGAGTGCTTGCTATTTCAGAAACCAATTAATTCTAGGGTAACACCAATTTAAGCTCTTGATGGGGTTGTGTTCCTCCTGGACTTGTAGCTCTTGTTAGAACACAGGAGGTGGAAGGTGCGGCCAGGAGAGCTTTTGCTTGGTTTTTTGGTTGTGAATCAGTTGCTCTTGTTCCTAAAACTGGTAGCTGTCACTCACACTGTTGCCAGTTTGTGTATTGACTACTGCAGTGTGCTCTGTAGGGCACAGTCCTTGAAGATACATATATAGAGACTCTAATTATTGCAAAATGAAATAGTTCATGTATTAACATGAAGAACTTGATTTTCCCATATAACAGCAAGTACAGCGAGTACAGACTGGTTGCCAGTCTGCTTCTGTGTACAGTTCAAGGTGCTACTGCCACCTTTAAAGTCCTACAGAGATTGTTTACCCCAAATAGAATCTGCCTGTCCAAATTGTGCCTTCAAAAATGCCTGATGAGAATCCCATGAAGTTCGGTGGGTAGGGATTCAGAGGCCAGAATTTTATGTGGGAGTTCCTTTCTTATGGAATAGCTTTCCACTAGAAATAAGATTTGCATGCTTGCTGTGGATGTTTTGGAAGTTCTTAAAAGCATGGTAATTCCAAAGAGCATTTGGGGACTAAACAGTTGTTTGTTGGTTTGTACCTGGGATGATTGTGGGCATTGTTAATTATAAATGCATTTTACAAATATTATATTAGTTGTTACATTTTTGTATTGTATCATAGTGATTCAAGTGGCATAACAATCTTCATAAATATTTATAATTTGTGGTTGAAAAATTATTCACTATGTTCAGGCATGAAAATATTTGTTACAGTGTATAATAGTTTGGTATCTAAAATATAAATGTTTCATTTGTATGCTACATTTTGCAGAATCGAAAGAATGATGAAGCTTCTTATGAAAAAATGCTTAAACTGAGACGGGATCTGAGTCATGCGGTAACAATTCTTGAGATGATAAAGAGAAGGGAAAAGAGCAAGAGGGAGTTGCTGCATTTAACATTGGAAATTATGGAAAAAAGGTAAAAGTTTGGTTTTAAATTATGATTGCTATTAAATAAAGATCTTATTAAGTTGGCACATAGATGTAACTTTTTATAAAATTGTAATATATTTTTATTTGCTTCACGTTTGTTATATGTAATGTGCTTGTTGAGTGAATATGTAGGCATGGGGATAAAAATGGTGTTTTAGATTATCAAACAAATGACTTCTTGGTTGTCGTTGGCAAATCTTACTTTTTTGGAGAAAAGGGTGATTAGGGGTTGACATGTCCTGATGTCTTTCACTCAGTCCTGTTGCCTCCAAATAGGACTGGAAACATTTCTCTCTAAGACCCTGAGAGGCAGTGGCAATTGGACCATACAGTATTGAGGTAGCAGATAGATTAATGTGGTTTAGTATAAATCAGTATCACATGAAGATGTCTTTTGCGATTTTGAAAGGTGTATATTAATTTACAGGGGTCAATTGTTTTTCATTCTAGAGGGAGAATATTGGTTTATTGCAGTGCTTCTCAAATAGTGGGGCGCGCCCCCCTGGGGGAGCGCGAGGCTCCGTCAAGGGGGGCGCATTTGACCTCGGAGAACATGCTTTTTTATTTTGATTTTATAGACAAATGATACTATTTATAGTCACGCGGAGGCGCGAGATGTTTTATTCTTACTAGGGGGGGCATGACAGAAAATAATTGAGAAGCACTGGTTTATTGGAATGTATTAAAATAGCTTTAAATACATTAAAGAGGGTCTGTATTAGAAAAAGATGCTGAGAGGGATTCAATTTACTATTTTAGAAATCCATGGTAATACTTGGTAATGACCAAGTAGAATAAGTCTGCTTTGCTTGAAATAATATTGTTAAAGATCCATTACACTTTTTTAAAAAAATAAGTTTTTATTTTCAATAAGAACATACATATTTTAAGAACATTGCATTACCTGGGTCAATTCTTTCTTAAACAACAAAAACAGTAATAATGCTTATAAATATATGTGATTCTAATCTTCCAACTTCCCCAACTTTGACAGTGCTAATCTTTTTTTTTCATAGTCTATTTCTCATCTTCCCATTTAAAAATAATAACATTTCTTTGTGCCTTGTATTTATAGTCCCTAAATCCTATTATTTGATATTTTCTAAGAATTATTCATAGTTCCATCATCACTTCAATATTGCACTTATGTAGGGTTAATAATAACAACGCTAAGTATTAACGATGTATAAACAATCCTGGGAGTGTATCTCAAACTCCCACACAGCTCTAATCCATAATTATTTTAAATTCATAATATACTTTGACACACATGATAATACATTTTAATTACCTAGTTCTACTGTTTTGACTTATTTGGCTTATGTTATTGAATTATATTTTATCTTAATATGTATATTACTATTTTCCCTGCATATATTTTCCCCTTTTATTAAAATATTTTTTCATTATCCATCATCTCTTGTTCTTAAAATTCCATCGTTTGTTGATTTTTAATCAGCCTTTTATCTCTCTCTCTTAGCATCTTATATCTCTTTTTGTTTTGTTTTTTTTATATATACTAACCTTCCCCTTCTGAATACCTTTTATCTTTTTCTTCTGTTGTATTTGAACTCTCATCATCAAAGCTTCTTTTGGATTTTTCTTTAGGAAATTTTTTCTTTTTCTTTCTGTTCTGTTATAGATTTTTATGAGGTTATGCCTTCTATTTATTGATCCTTTCTCCTCTTTTATTTTTAACTTCTTGCATCTCTTTTTGCTTTTCCCCTTCCACTATCTTTTCTAACTTATCATCAGTTTCTTGAGTGTCATATTTTTCTTTTTCCTCCAATTGTTGAGTAGCTTCTACCTTTATTTCTGTATCTTTAAACAATCCCTTTGTCTCCTTATTGCTTTTCCAAAATTCATGCGTATCTTTTAACATAATCAATATTTCTCCATAAAACTCTATTGTTTCCTGGAAATCCATTTTATAAAACCCCTTATTTTACGATCTACAATTTATATTTCCCCAGTTATATATCTCCCAATTATCCAAATTTTAAAGTCTTATTTATCTGTCCTTTTCTCTTCTCCAGATGAGCTGTTCAGAGCATCCATTGGATGGGATGATGCTTCTGTTGCTCATCTGATAGGCTGGGCTTTAATTGAGAGGATGCTCCTCCTCCACAGGACTCCTCCCTAGCATCCCTAGTTTTTGCTCAGGCTTCGTGGATATAGGCAGCTTAATTTCCCTTCCCTTGGCTGGAATAGCAAAGGCTTCAAAAAGAGACAACAAAAAGGTTTCCTTTTAAACTCTAAACAAATCCTTTAAAGCTTTTAGTTTCAATGAGTCAAGCAGCTCCCTACGGCATATAACTTGAGCCGAGGGAGCTCACCGTAGCTTCGGATAATGATCTCCTCGCCCCCAGGGCAAACGGAGGCAATAACGCCTCAGCTGCATGGCTAACAACTCACATGTCTTAGCCCATACCATTACAACCTTTTCAAGCCGAGCCGCTGCAATCGCCACCACCCGCGCCCGATGGGAGCAGCTCCATTTTAAAAGGGTCCAAGGCTTCTCTCTCTCCCCTGGGAACACCGTCTGGGGTGGGGGCATCAGCGCCCATGTGCCCCACCACGCCTTTTTATTCAGGGGGAACTCCACAGTATTGACTCCCCACAAGGCACAGAATTGCTGCTGAGCCAATTTAACTCATTACACGCCTAAAGAGATAATGGCTGGCACCATTGCAGACTCACTTACCACGTGGTCGTGATCTGCATTTTATTTCTGGAACTGTGAGAGGCTTTTCTTCCCCCAAGCAGGGGTCTCCTTCCTGGAACCTGGGGGAAATCACCCTAATACATATCTATGTGTATATATATATATATATGTAGGTCTCGGTGTGTTCGGGTCTTTTCCCATGTAAGATTAAGAGTATCTTGGTGACGTTTCAGCGAGGTCCCACTCGCCATCTTCAGGCTGGTGCTTTCGGCTTCGTGCCAGTGCAAGCAGTGTGTGATCGGAGCTGCTGTCTCTCTATAAATACTGGTGGTGGGGGCTGGTGTGCTGGGCTGGTTGGCTGCGCTGCTGCCTCTTGATTGGTTGATGGAGTTGATGTTGGTATAATGGGCTGTGTGATGGCCTTGTGAGTTTTGTTGTGGAGATATCCTGGATCTTGTGCTGCAATCTCCTGGGTCGTTTGTTTTGTAGTGATCTTTTTTCCATTAGCCTCTCGTGTTTTAACGGCTTGAGTAATGGGTTGTGTGATGGGCTTGCGAATTCTTTTGTTATGGTATCCTTGGTCTTGTGCTGTGATATCCTGGATCATTTGCTGTGTTGAACTTCTTTTTTTTTTTTTTTGAAAAATATTTTATTAATTTTCTACAAACAAACAAGACAAACAAAACATAAAAACATCAACTCTCATATGTACATCCAGTGTGTCAGTTGGTTCATCATTTTTGTGCATTCATTCTGGAGTCTCAATTACAGTTATGTTACATAACAACTCATATTGTCAATCCAAACTTATATATCCTAATATCACTAAAAAAAAAATAATTTTGACTATATTTTTAATCATTCATGCTTTATGAGCTAACAATACTTTAAACCAGTTTATTCTATAACAAATCATATAATCATATCAAATCAATCCTAAAAAACCCTTCATAAATATAATGTCAAATAACAAAATAATAGCAAAATAGCAAAATAAAGATATTCCTTACTGTCTAGCATTCTAAATATTCTATTATCGTATTTTATCATCTAGCCATTGATAAAAAAGATCCCAAATTTCATAAAATTGCTTATCCTCTTGCTCTCTAATTTCAAATGTCAATCTACTCATCTCAGCACATTCCAATATTTTCTTAATAATTTCTTCCTGTAATGGTATTTTCTCATTCTTCCAATTTTTAGTGTTGAACTTCTTGAGTTCTTGTGGTGTAATTTCCTGAGTTTTCTGATGTGATATCCTGAGTGGGTGGCTGTGATGTAGCATTCTGGGTTTTAGTCTGGCTTCGAGTTTGGGGTCTGGGTCTGTGTTCTTGGTGTGTGTCAGCTTGTTTGGTTTTGGGGTCGGGGGGTGCGACAGCTGGTGCAGCAGCCGTGGTCTGTTTTCTGGATGGTGGTTGTCCTTTTATAGGATGGACTTAGGCCTGGGTCTGATGAGGGGGATTGGCGGTGGTGTCAACCAGCCCAGCACACCAGCCCCCACCACCAGTATTTATAGAGAGATGGCAGATCCAATCACACACTGCTTGCACTGGCACGAAGCTGAAAGCACCAGCCTGAGGATGGCGAGTGGGACCTCGCCAAAATGTTGCCAAGATACTATTAATCTTACACGGGAAAAGACCCGAACACACCTCGGCATACATACCTGTACCCGTGAAAATCTACGAAAACATATGTGTGTGTGTGTGTGTGTGTAGATATTCAGATATAATTATTCTATTTTGGACCCTTATTCATTAAGGAGGAAACTGTTGGCTTATGCCCTCACAGAATTAAACAGCACCACAGCGAGCACCAAGGCCCGTGTCCGCCTGTGCAGGAAGCTGTTGCAGGCCTACATCTTATTTCAACAATTCCTCCTTTCTAGGCCTATGAGGTGTTCCAAATTTGGCTAATTCAGAAATAATATTAATAACAAAATAATAATGATAATAATAATAGGAACAAGAACAAGAATACAATATTCTTACATAAGATTATACAAAACTGGGGAGCATTGTTTTAGGGTTCCCTGACCATTGCTGGTTCAGGCCCCTGGGCATGCCAACCACCCAACGTTTCAGCCTCATTAACAGTAAAATCTAATAAGCGGTCACAATGGCAAGCAGCAGTAGCTCAAGAGCCATGTCAAATTCTCAAAACAAATTGAAGCATTCTAAGGGTACCTCCTAAGCAGCAGAAAAAGACGCTAACAAGCATCAGGTACTAGAAAAGCACATGAAGAAGTTCATGTGGGAGACTGAAGAAAATTCTCAAACCTCATCTCCCACCAGGCCTACTTTGGCTCCAGTCCCCCTCTGCAACCACCCCTGGATCAGTCTGTGTAATCCAGATGCAGTGCAGCTGCACCAGATCAGGTAGCCCATCTAGATCAGTACAAGTGACACAAAGGGCCTCTGTGGCCACATTGCTCTAACAGCGGCTGGATTCCCTCAAGATGATGACTTACTGGAAAAGATCCCTGCAAAGATGAGACCGTGGATGGAATTAGCGATACACCAAGGTATCGCTGCGGGGGTGCAGCATACTGCTCTGGCCAACAACAGAGCATTCCTTCCGATTGAAATTCCCTATCAGTCCGGTCACTAAGCAGGATGGAGCATCTTTACCTCAGGTATCTCTCCACAGGAGATTCTGTAGTTTCAAATATACCCACACAGGGTATATAGAAGGAGCAAGGACTATTGATTGGGTGGAACCAGAGGACTCAGAGTTCTGCCCAAATTCTCAAATTCTAGTTAGATTCACATCGGCTCACAGTAAGAGGTGATCGTTGATGCGACATCTTGATGACTAAAACAACACCGGCGTCATTTTGTTTATAAGAATTCCATGGCATTATCTATTGAAAGGCTACTTCCCCTCACAAGGATCTCTCCGTGAGGGTCTAGGGGACATTTACGCCAATTGCGGACCTCTTTCTGAGGTTGGATATCGGGCTTCCTTTTTAAGTTGGCAGCCCTCACAGAATATAGCAGCACAGTAACAGCGAGTGCCAAGGCCTGTGTCCGCCTGGGTAGGAAGCTGTTCAGGGCCAGTGACTGCAGGATCACCCAATTGCAATTCAGGTCCTGAAAGGTGTTCTCTATTTGGCTTCACAATTTGATTCCATATTCAGTCATCTAATTATGAGTTTGGTAACAGCACAATTTATGTTAGTAGCTGTGCACAGATATAACAAAAATATTATCAATAATAACATAATATTTATGATATCAACATTAATATGAATAATAATATATTAATAACAAATTGAATTTACCACCCCCACCCCCCCAAAAGGGGGGGGAGGATCAAATATCAAGAGGATTCCCTGCCTCTGTTCACAGCAGGCCTCTGGACCAGTCAGCGGTCCATTAATTTCACATACATATATAGATATCTTGCCTCATGGGCTTTAGGTCAGAATCTTCAAGGGCAACCAAAAATACCCCCAGAGGACAATAAACCAACTCAAAGTAGGTCAAAACATCCTAGAGAGACCTCTAAGGCTGCAGAAAAGGATGCCAAGAGACGCCAAAATGCATTAGATAAGCATATTATTTTAAAAAATGCATGAGGGAGATTGAACAGAAGTCTTAGTCATCT
Source organism: Hydrophis major (assembly GCA_033807585.1). Lineage (NCBI taxonomy): Eukaryota > Metazoa > Chordata > Lepidosauria > Squamata > Elapidae > Hydrophis > Hydrophis major. The sequence continues at coordinate 6,191,970 of JAUCBL010000017.1, forward strand.
TCCCCAGCCAGGCTGGTCCCAGTTCCAGAGTGCTTGCTTCAGCAGCACATATACTAAAATTGGAACAATACAGAGAAGTTTAGCATGGCCCCTGTGCAAGGATGACACGCAAATTCGTGAAGTGTTCCATATTTCACCTTACCGCCATCCCTGGATCTCTCAATGCCATCCAGGAGAGACTCAGAGGGACCAGTTCAACCCAGGCCTTCACCAACGCTACTTGCCTGACAGACAGTTGCGGAACCACGCCAGAATACCTCCTCCCAGAGGATATCCCTGACAAATCGAAGGCCTGGAGGGACATGGCAACTTGAAGGGGCATCGCAGCCAGGGTACAGCAGAAGTTGATGTCTAGGCAGCCTCCACAATCTGACCTCGATTCTCACTCGATTCAGTTACTTGCAGAACGGACCTTCATTACCAGCAGGTACCTCCTTCAGGGGAGTATTATATAATCCAAGTTACACATTCACATTGATGCACAGGATGAGGGAGAACTAGAGACCAGATGGAACAGGTTGAGGAAGGGTCTACTCACGACATTGACCAAAATCTGTCAGAGGTGGATCCCCTAAAACAAGGGAGCATGTCAGACATTGAAGGCATTAAGCCAGACCAACCGACCTTCGGGTCTGTTTCACCCTCAGATTTTTTTCAAGTCTCTGTTGTTTCAAGGCAAAAATTACTGCCCACCTTGATATTCCATTCCCCTCGGCCCAACAATCGTTACTGTAAGGGGGGGTCAGACGATTTAATCTTCTCCCAACCAATAATGTAAGAGAAAGTCATAACTGTCCCACAGAGGTTCTCCGACCTCGTCCAGAAACAAGGGGTCTCTTCAGTGGCATATTCCCCTCTTCCAGGATATGATAGGAAAATTTTAATTTGGTTTTCTGATTTCGCTAAATTTCTCATCACCACAGTAGTAGATAAAACAATAATGGCAATTATCCTTCTCCTCTGCAATTCCAACTGAAGCAGAAGAGGCTCTCAAGTTAAAAGATATACAGGGTCGAGTTGTCTCCATGTAGGAAATGTCAATCTGATGTGGGGGCCATAAGAGCGGCATCGGCCGCATCCTTTTTTTTACAAGATCGTCTCTCAGGTAACTCTGGCATCTGAGGGAGATTATCTCAAATTCCAATGTCAGGGCTCACAAGGACGCCACAAAGCTCATAGAGGCTGCAGAATTTTCTGCGGATGCTAAATTCAACTCTATTATATTATCTGCTCGAGCCAGGTCATCTCAGGTTACTGCTCATTATGGCTCAGACATTGGTAAGCAGATATCACACAAATAATGGAAGCTTGCTTCCTCCGCAATATCGGGAGATAATTTGGTTGGTGCTGCCCTTGACCCATCTCCGATAGAGACTAGAAACAGAAAATAAGTTCCTCTCTTTTCATAGACCCCGAAATAGTCCTTCCCAGCTTTTTGGAGGGTTTCCTTCATTCCCTCTACCAGGGACTTTTCTTTCCAGACTTCAGGGACCATCTAGAAGCATGAATCACCAACAGTCGAATAGTTTCTGATCTGGAGATAGATACCGAAGGGGAGGGAAGACCAAAATAATCTCTTGAGGAACATGAAACAGAGGTCTCTGAGGCACAACATAGGCCTCATGACTGTGCCCCTATTGGTGGAAGGCTCAAGCCTTTCGCAGACAGATGGGATTCCTCTACCTGTGACTTCTGGGTAAGAGATATCAGAAGATTAGGCCTGGCTATAGAATTTCCATCCTCTCCCCGGAACCTTTGCATTACTTGCCCTCTCCAGGGATCCTATTAAAGGGAGCATGATGGAGACAGCTATTGTTCATTTATTGGAGATCCAGGCAACCCGACCTGTGGCACCGGATCAGCAGGGGCAATTTTAGTTTTAAAATGACTTAATCGGTTCCAAGTTTATAGGAGGCTTAAGATGAGTACACTGAACTCCATACGTCTGAGCTTCAGAAGGGGTGATTGTCAGACGTCCAGAAATCCTTCGTTCCAAAGCAGTAACTCTGAGCAGACATAATCTCAAAGTGCTTTGTTAGAAACAAACCATTCTAGCATCGTCCAGTGGAATTTCAGTACTGGAATCCTACCAGCTCATCCCACAAAATTCCACCTACCTCCACCCCCTTTTTTACACCTCATTAATCACATGAACCAATGATCTGCACTCTTTAAAAAAAAAGTTTTTATTTTTAAGACAAATATATATATACAAAACATAAAAAACATAAAACCATCTTCCATTTTGTATACATACAGTGTGTCAGTTGGTTACAAATCTTTCGTAGTCATTACTCACAGCCTATATAAATTTTCACATTGTCAAACTTACATATGCTTATATATTTATCAGTTATTAATCAACCATGACTAAACTATTTGTTCCATCATTTTATATGAGATATTCCAAATTTTATCTTAAATTTTATATTGTACTTTCATCCAATGGTTATATATGTTTATATTATATTTTATATCAATCTATTACAAAATTATCTAATCTATTGCATTACCATGTCTTTTTATCCAACCATTGATAAATCCCATATCATATAAAATGGTTTATCTTCTTGCTCTCTGATTTCAAATATCAATTTACTCATTTCAGCACAGTCCATAATTTTCTTTTTTTTAAATTTTTTATTGATTTTTTAAACACAGACATAAACAAACAAAACATAAAAACATCAACCTTTCTTCCATGAATATACAAGCAGTGTGTCGGTTGGTTTACAAATTTTTTGTGCATCCATTTCATAGTCATCAATTACAGTTACATGGTATAATAACTCATATTCTCAATCAGAGATTAAATACCCTAGTATCATTATTATTCAATCATTTGACAATAATTTTATTCATTCATATTTTGCGAGATAACTATAATTTACTTGGTATCATTTTGTAACAATTCATATAATCTTCCCAAATCTATCCTAAAAAAATTTTTTTTATAGATATAGTAAAAAAGAAAAAAAAATACATCTTTATATATTTATTATTTTCTAAGATTCTACAAATTTCATTATTGTATTTTATTATCTAACCATTGATAAAAAAAGGTCCCAAATTTTATAGAATTGTTTATCCTCTTGCTCTCTAATTTCAAATGTCAATCTACTCATTTCAGCACATTCCAATATTTTCTAAATGGTTTCCTCCTGCGATGGTATTTTCTAATTTTTCCAGTTTTTAGCAAATAAATCTTAGCCACTGTTAAAACATTTACAATCAGGTATTTCAAATCTTTACTATATGTATCAGGTAAAATTCCCAATAAAAAGATCTCTGGTTTCAAATCTATATGTTTTTTTGTCATTTTTTCCAACCAGATGTGGATTCTTGTCCAGTATTTTCTAGCATCCGCACAAGTCCACCACATATGGTAATATGAGCCAGGTATCTGATGACATTTCCAACATTTTTCAGATTTATTCTTGAACATTCTTGCTATTCTTGTCGGGGAAAAAATGCCACCTGTAAAACATCTTGTACAAATTTTCTTTATATGCTGTTGACATTGTCATTTTATAATTTTGAGACCACAATTTTTGCCATTTCTCAAGATCAATCCCATATCCAAAATTCTTCCCCCAAGCAAACATAGTTTCTTTAACTTGTTCTTCTTCTAGTTTAGTTTCTAATAAATATCCATACAATTTTTAATCATCTTTTCATCAGTACCTGTCAAAATCTTATCAAAGTCAGTCAATTTGTCATAAAATCCTTCTGTTTTGAGATCTTCATCATACTTTGAATGTATTTGCGCATATGAAAACCAATTCATCTTTATACCTTGTTCCTCTAAATTTTGCATTGATTTAAGTTCACCCTTTTCATTCAATTTTTCCCCATATCTAACTGTTTGTTCCTTCTTATATATTATAGGATAGGAAAAAGCTTCAATAGTTGATAACCAAACTGGAATTTTCAAATCACATTGTCTTTTAATCTTATCCCAATTTAACCACAAAGACTCCCGTATATGATGTCTTCTAAAATAGCCCTGTGTTTTAGTTCCCTTATACCATAGAAAAGCATGCCAGCCCAACAACAAATCATGTCCTTCCAGCGTCAACAATCTGGTCTTTCTTAATGTTATCCATTCCTTCGCCCACAACAAGTTTGCAGCTTGATAGTACAACTCCCAATTAGGCAGACCAAATCCTCCTCGAATTCTAGCATCCTCTGTAAAAGTTTTAACTTTATTCTCGCTTTCTTGCCTTGCCATATATACTTCAAAACAATTTTATTTAAGTCTTCAAAATAGTCTTTTCCAAGCTTAATTGGTATTGTTTGAAACAAATATAAAATTCTGGGTAGGATATTCATCTTGATTGTTGAGATTCTCCCTATTAATGACAATTGTAGTTTTTCCCATTTCATCAAGTCTAACGCTATCTGTTGTTTGAGTTTAATGTAATTGTTCGTTTTTAATGTACTACATCTTGGTGTCAAGTGTATCCCCAAATACTTAACCTTATTCATGACTTACATTTTCAATAGCTCTGCCAGTTCTTCTCTTTGTTTTATTAACATATTCTTTGTAAAAATATTTGTTTTATCTTTGTTTATTTTCAAACCAGCCACCTCACCATTAGTCTCTATCTTTTCCAATAGTTTTGGAACTGTTTCTAAAGGGTCTTCCAAAATAAAGGCCAAATCATCCGCAAAGGCTTGCAATTTAAATTCTTCCTTTTTGATTTTCATTCCTTTTATACCTTTATCATCTCTAACATTTCTATTCAACACTTCCAAAGTTAATACAAATAGCAAAGGTGACAGTGGGCATCCTTGTCTTGCACCTTTTCTTCTATTAATAGAGTCTGTGAATTCTCCCTCAATCATTACCTTTGCCGTTTGCTTATAATATATGGATTCTATTGCTTGAATAAATTTTCTGGCAAAACCCATCTGTTCCAGTAATAATAACATGAATCTCCAATTCACATTATCAAATGCCTTTTGCACAACTAAGAATATCAAAGCCATTTGCTTCTCAGGATGTGCCTCATAATATTCCAAAGTGTCCAGAATTACTCTCATATTGTCTTTGATTTGTCTCTGGCAGAAATCCATTTTGATCTGGATGAATAAAGTTATTTCAGTATTTTTTAAGTCTTTCTGCCAAAATTGAAGCAAATATTTTATAGTCTGCATTTAGTAAAGAAATAGATCTATAATTCTTAATTTGCAATGGATCAGCCTCTTCTTTTAGAATAAGTGTAATATAGGCTTCTGACCATGTTTTAGGTATCTTCTTCTTTGCCATAACTTCATTCATGACTTCTAGCAATGGAAGGCTCAGCGATTCTTGTTGTGTTTTATAAAATTCTGCTGGAAGCCCATCTGGACCTGGTGCTTTTCCATTGTTTTGCTTCTTAAGTGCTTCAGTTAATTCCATCATTGTTATATTACTTTCCAACATTTTTTCAGTCTCTTTAGGTATCTTTGGTAAATTAGCATTCTGTAGGTACTGTTTGACTCTTTCCTCATCAATATTCTCTTGCTTATATAATTTCCCAAAGAAATCTTGAATAATTTCCTTTTTCTCTTTATTGCCATAGCAAACTTGGCCTTGATCGTCTATTAACTGTAATATTTTCCTTGATTCTTTCTCTTTTCTCAATTTATATGCTCACCATCTACCTGGTTTATTTGCATCTTCAAGGTAGATCTGTTTAGCACTTCTAATTTTCTGTGCCAATTCTTCTTTCTCTAATTGACCCATTTTATGTTTGATGAAATCCACTTTTAGTTTAATGTCTTTTTTCTGTGGCATTTTCTGTAATTCTTTTTCAAGTCTTTTATGCTCATCTTCTAAAAGTTTAATAGCTTGCCTTTTCCTTATGTTCTTTTTCCTTATATAGTCTATTATCAAGCCTCTAGCATATGCCTTCATTGTGTCCCAGACATTCTGGATTGAGGTATCTTCTTTTTTATTTTCTGTAAAGAAAAAGGCCAATTCTTTCTCCATCCATTGTGTAAAGTCTTTTTCCTTTAAAATGGTATTGTTTAATGTCCATCTCAATCTTCTTTCTTGTCCTTTCCATTTAATGTCATTGGATTATGGTCTGCCCAGGTACTTGTTTCAATGTTTGTTTCTTGAATGTTAGATATTAGTTCTGTTGAGATCCAAATCATATCTATTCTGGACCATGATAAGTGTCTATAATTCCATTAAAATCTCCTATTATAACTATATTGGCATAGTCCAGTTCAATTAATTTCATATGTAATTTTTTATAAAATTCTTCTTGTTTATCATTCAGGGCATAAATTGCAATCAGGAGTGTTTTCATATTATTGTCCATTATTTCCACCATTAATACTCTTCCCTCTTCATCTTTGTAAATCAGTTTTGCTGGAGTGGTCTCTTTAATATATAAAACCACTCCTCTTTTCTTACATTGGGTCAGAGAAGTAAATATTTTCCCTAATTTTGTCTGTACCAACAATTGTTCATATTGTTTTTTAATATGTACTTCTTGTAGACAAATTATATCAAATTTTAATTTCTCTAATTTATGAAATGTTTTCCTTCTTTTAACAGCTGAGTTAAGTCCATTTATATTAATTGTGATCAATTTTTTTTCTTCCATGATTATATTTTATAGTTGGGTTTGGCAGCTCTCGTAGATCTTGGTTCATGTTGTTGTTTGATTTCCACCTGTCCACCTACTGCGCCTTCTTTTTTTTCAGTCTCCATTTGGTCGTCTTGGAATTCAATTAGTGAGATCTCTTTTTCTGCCTCTTCCTCTTTCCTTCCAAAAAATTCTGAGTAAAATAGTTCTGCTTTCTCAATTGAGTCAATTCTGTGTCTCTGTTCTTGCCATGTAAACATTAACCCTTCTGGGATCAGCCATCTATAATTCACCTCTTTTTTCAGTAACATTTTAGTCAGGAATCGATATTCTCTTCTCATCTCTCTGACTCTTCTAGGTATTTGTTTTAAGACCACAATCTCCTTGCCTTTGTATTTCAGCGTTTTCTCTCTTGCTACTTGTAATATTTGCGTTTTAATGGCTTTTTTTGTAAATCTGATATGAACTTCTCTTGGTAGGTTATTTCTCATTGCATATCTTGTAAAGACTCAGTATACCTCATCTACTCCACCCATCATCTTCTCTTCAGTTATTTCCAAAGCTTCAGCCAGTATTTCTATCATTATCTCAGCTAGGTTCTGTCCTTTTTCCTCTTCTATGTTTTGAAATCTGAGATAAAATTCTGATCTGTCCATCTCCCACTTCAGCATCCCACTTTTATCTTGTTCAACCACTGTTAATCTACTGTCAATGTTGCCAATCTTCTTGTCTCTTTGTTTATCTTCTTCAATTTTTTGGAATCTCTCGTCATACTTCATCATTTGTTGAATATTCTCCACTTTTTCATCGGTTTTCCCTATTCTTTGTTCAATGTTCTCTGTTCTTTGTTCAATGTTCTCTGTTCTTTTTTCAATGTTCTCTATTTTCTTTTCAATAGTCTCCGATCTTGTTTTAAGATCTTGGATTCCTTGCATAATCATCTGCAGAGTCACTTTTTTCTTGGTCTTTGTCTTGCTTTAACATTGTCTGTATTGAACGTTGTCCTCCAGTTGGTGGGGAGGCAGAAGTAGTAGTTGAGGAACCAGAAGCTGTAAATTTCCTACTCATTTTAAACGATTCAAAATCTTGAGGTTCTTCTGAACCTTAATCCAATTGTAAAGTAGCCAATTATAATCCAAAGTGAAAAATAAAAATGGTAGAGAGAAAAAAAAGCCCAATAATAATAATAATAATAATAATAAAAGAAAAAAGAAAAAGGAGTCAAAATTTCTTCAGGTTCTTCAACACCTTAATCCAATTGGAGGGTCTCAAGTGAAAAAACAACATATATATAAACATATACATACACATATATATATAAATGAACCAAAAGAGTGGATAGAAAAGCAAAAAATCCCAAAAAAGAAAGGGGAGAAAATTTTTGAGGCTTTCCCTTTAAAATAAAAAGGAAACGTAAAAATATTACAAAAGTAAAAGTTTAAAAAAAAATACAGTAAGGCTGGTGAGAAGGGTTTTCTTGGCACAACTTAAAAAAAATAAAAAGGACACACTGCACTTTATTTGATTGTCCAACGCTCTTATTATAACTCTCTTCTTCAAGGACTTATCAGCTTTTCTTTTTGTAAACTTCAACGCCAGGCTTCGATTGTTGACACAAATCCAGAAGAACACCTGCAATAACACCTCCCATGCTCTTCCCTCTATCTTATCACATAGCAGTGTCCTTGAAAAGGGTTCTCAGATCTTTCTTTCTCAGCCTTCTCAGCTTCGTCTATAACATTTTCAAGCCTCTAGTTGGCAGTGTTACAGAGTTTCTTTGCTCTCACTTTCCCCCTCCTTTCCCAAGCAAAATGTAATGAAAGTTGAAAAAAAAAGGAAAAATAATATATAATTATATATATATATATATATAAATAAATAAAAAGAAATAGCTAAAGGGAGCCTCTAATCTAAAATATTGCCAGATCAAAAAGGAGAAAAGGTAGATATAAATAAAAAGAAAAAAAACCAGTCCAGTAAGCAAATGTAAAATCGCGTATAGAAATCCAGCAATAAAAAAAAAAAAAAGAGCAAAGCCTTACTTTGACACTTTCGTTTAAAATCACCGCTTATTCACTTCTGTCAAAACTTTTACAGATTTTTTCTTTTCTTTAGGGTGTCTTTTTAAGTCTTAGAATAAAAAAAATGAAAGTTCTCACCAAACTGGCACACTTTCTCTTTCTGCACTCTTCCGTATCGCAACTGTCCCAACTTCAGCAGCTTTAATGGCTGCCTCTTTGCTGCTGGCTTAGAAGAGCTTCTCCTGGATCAACCAGGGACTTTGCGATATCCCTGGGATCTACAGGATGCGCTCTTCACTATCGCCATCTCTTCGGGACGGTTTAGATCCGTTTGGACCATCCAGGGGCAAAGATATCAGCTGCGATCTCAGACCTTCGAGATCGCATGCCATATTGTGACGCCAGCTCCACTCTCACACAGTCCATAATTTTCTTAATAACTTCCTCCTGCATAGGTATCTTATCATTTTTCCAATTCTTAGCAAATACAATTCTAGCCGCTGTTAAAACATTTACAATCAAATATTTCAATTCTTTATTGTATATTTCCGGTTTGATTCCCAGTAAAAAGATATCTGGTTTAAAGTCTATGTGTTGTTTTATCATTTTTTCCAACCATGTGTGGATTATAGTCCGGTATCTTTTTGTGTCCGAGCATGTCCACCACGTATGGTAATATGAACCAGGTATCTGATAACATTTCCAACATTTATCCAATTTGTTCTTAAACATTCTCGCAATTCTCATCAGGGGTAAATGCCACCTGAAAAACATCTTATACAAATTTTCTTTATATGCAGTTGACATTGTCATTTTATAATTTTGAGACCACAATTTTTGCCATTTCTCCAAATCAATCCCATATCCAAAATTTTTCCCCTGAGCAATCATCATTACTTTAACTTGTTCCTCCTCCAATTTAAATTCTAATAAGTGTCCATACAGTTTTTTAATTACCTTTTCATCAGTACCCATCAAGATTTTATCTAAATAGTCAACTTATCATAAATACCTTCTGTTTTAAAATCTTTATCAAATCTAGATTGTATTTGCAGATATGAAAACCAATTCAAAAACCTTGTTCTTCCTACGCTTGCATAGATTTAAGTTCACCCTTTTCATTCAATATCTCACCATATCTGTTTGTTCCTTTTTATATATTATTGGATAAGAAAAAGCTTCAAAAGTAGATATCCATAATTGAATTTTTAAATAATATTGTCTTTTTATCTTCTCCCAGTTCAAAAACAGTGCCGCTCTAATGTAATGTCTTCTAAAATATCCCTGCGTTTTAGTTCCCTTATACCAGAGGAAAGCATGCCATCCCAGCAGCAAGTCATGCCCTTATAAAGTCCATAATCTACTGTTCCTTAATGTTATCCATTCCTTTACCCACATCAAATTTGTCACCTGGTAATATAACTCCCAGTTGGGCAAGGCAAACCCTCCTCTAATACTTGCATCTTGTAACAGTTTTAGTTTTATTCTCGCTTTCTTACCCTGCCAAATGTATTTCAACACAATTCTATTTAAATCTTCAAAGAACTCTTTCCCTAGTCAAATTGGAATTGTCTGAAATAGATATAAAATTCTAGGCAATACATTCATCTTAATTGTGGATATTCTCCCAATCAATGATCGTTGTAAATTTCCCCACTTTGTCAAATCTGTCGCAATCTGCTGTTTGAGTTTAAGGTAGTTATCCTCCTTCAATGTACTACATCTTGATGTCATGTATATCCCTAAATACTTAACCTTATTTGTGACCTGTATTTCTAAAACTTCTTCCAACTCTTTCTTTCATCTTGCTAACATATTCTTTGTTAATATCTTTGTTTTGTCTTTATTTATTTTCAGACCTGCTACTTTTCCATATTCTTCTATCTTTTCTATTAATTTAGGTGCTGTTTCCGATGGATCTTCTAATATAAATACCAGGTCATCTGCAAAAGCTTGCAATTTATATTCTTCTTTTTTAATTTTCATTCCTTTTATTTCTTTTTCTTCTCTAATATTCCTATTCAACACTTCCAACGTTAACACAAACAGCAGAGGTGACAGTGGACAACCTTGTCTTGTCCCTTTTCTTATATCTATGAATTCTGTTAATTCTCCATTTACCAATAACCTTTGCAGTTTGTTTATGATATATCGTTTCAATGGCTTGGAAATTTTTTTTACCAAAGCCCATTTGTGTCAATTGCAGTAAAATGAATCGCCAACTCACATTGTCAAAGGCTTTTTGTGCATCTAAAAACATCAAGGCCATGCTTTTCAGGATCTGCCTCATAATATTCCAAAGTGTCCAGAATTATTCTCACATCGTCTTTGATTTTGTTAGGATGTGTGCAGAGTAACCCTTGTATAAAAAGGATATGCACACGGAAAACGTTTTATGAGAACAGTTATGAAGAAATATACAGCCACACAGAGTTGACCAAGTTGTATTAATGTTTACTTGAAGAAATAGCACAGTCCAATAAACAGTCCATGTCATACATGTTTTTAACAGTCCAGAAATATAGTTATAAAGTCTTCTTACATCTAGTTATAAAGTCTTCTTACTGGTTCCATGTCTTTTACAGCAGACAAATATCAAACCATAATACAACAAATAACCTTCGATATCAACAGAATATCAAAATAAACAGGGTTAGTCAGTATCGGTCCGTAGTCAGTCAGTATCAGTATTAAGAGAGATCATCAGTGCAAAAGAGAAAGAGAATTAAACCATGATCTATAGCTCCCTCTTATGGCAACTTGTAGCATAATTAACCAACCAGAACACAGCATAATACATTACAGTATTTTTCCTTAAAGCTACAAACACATATATTTGTAGTTTGTGTTAAGCCTGGGTTCCCCAACCAGGGTTAAGGAGACAAGCTAAACAGAATGTGCAGCGTTAGTCAGATAGGCATACAGATAAATGAGTGAGCTAAGCTTGTATGTTTATTAACATACAGTAAAAATAACAGATACGCTTGTGCTATCAAAAATATAGTTTATTCCATTATAAGTTCATAGCATAGTCAAAATAACAGTCCAATAGTCATGTATCATTTAGTCAGTCCATTCAGGGATATTCAGTTAGCAAAGTCCGTGCAGAATATCCTATGTCAGTTCACTTACAAGTCAGTCCTTTGTTTCTCTCCCGTTCGAGCAATGCAGTCTTGATTCCAAGCAGTAATCAGGGATCATCAAAGCCAGAGAGAGAGCAAGCTGTCGTCTTGCTTCTTTTAAAGTGCTTTCACAACCACTCCCCTAATTACATTCCCATATTTAAAGTTGCAGACACTTTAACTTATAAACCATGATAACATATTATTATTTACCTAAACCAGTTAGAGTAAACAATGTTATCCCTAACATTTTCCCCTTTTAGGAAATAATAATAAATATAACTATTTACATCTTTAAATCATATTTGTTACAACTCTCTTTAAACTTGCTTACTCCTTGAGCTTTTGTAAATTGGTCTGCAATGTTTTCTTCTGTCATGCAGTATTCCAATTTAATTAGCCCATTCTTTACAGATTCTCTAACATTAAAGTATCTTAAATCAGTATGCTTTGATCTAGTTTTTACAGCAATACTAGTAGCTAACTTTATAGCTGCCTGGTTGTCCTCGTACACAATAATGGAATCTTTAACAGTTATACCCATGTCTAATAATAACTGTTTGTACAGAATTAAGTCAGGGCATAGTAATGACAGACATGAAAATTCCGCTTCCATCGTGGACAAGCTGATATGCTGTTGTCTGATTGACCTCCACCCTATTAGTGTCTTACCAAATAAGAAAACCATCCCAGATGTTGCTTTTCTAATGTTTATATCAGTTGCAAAACTTGCATCTGCATAGGCACTAAGACTCAAATGACCCTTTGGTTCTATATACAATGCATGGTTCATTGTTCCTTTAAGATATCTTAAAATTCTCTTCAATGATTGCCAATGACATTGATGTGGATCCGAATTAAAACATGCCAGCTGATTAACACTATAAGCTATATCAGGCCTAGACCAATTGCTTATATATGATAAGCTACCAATCAAAGATTGATAATGGACTTATCAAATTTGGGACTTTGATCATCAGTTTGGCAAACTTCCTGACTCATTGGAGTCTTTGCCGGTTTACAAAGTTCCATTTTAAACATTTTAATTAATTGGCAAATTTTATCTTCTTGAGATATCTTAAAACCATTTTTTGTTTTGTTAATTGTCAATCCTAGATAATTTCACCTAAATGCTTTAATTTTATCTTTTCAGCTAATAATGATATAATCTCATTAGCTTCATTATTAGTCTTAGTTATCAAAGCAATATCATCTGTAAATAATAACAATAATGACACCCTTCCATTATTTTCTCTTTTAAACACACATGGATCTGCTAAACCAGATTTAAAACCTATATTGTTTAATTCTTTCACAATATATTGGTTCCACTCAAAACCAGATTGTTTCAACCCGTAAAGACTCTTTTTGAGTTTCCAACAATCATTACTCTTTACTTTATTGTCTTTTATACCTACTGGTTTTCTTAAATATATAGTGTGCTGCAATGGTGAATGCAAATAAGCAGTTTCTACATCTAAATGGTTAATGACATAGTTTTTCTTAGCTGCCCACACTAATGCTGCTCTCAAAGATGTTGCTTTAAGACTTGGTGCAAAAACTTCATCGTAATCAGATGCAGTTTGATTAAATCCTTGAGCTACTAACCTAGCCTTATGGGTAACAGTCCCATCATTTCCAGTTTTTACTTTAAAGATCCATTTGCACCCAATGGATTTTTCTCCTGGAGGTAATTTAGCATCTTCATATACTTTCATTACCTTTAATGAATTTAGTTCTTTTTCCATTGCCTTTTGCCAATTCTCCTGATCCTTAGCAGGATACATCCTAAGTTCATCTGCACTAGTTGGAACTTTAGTTACTTGGCAAATTATACTTGCTTGATACCTATCAGGTGGTCTAGTTACATGTGTAGTACGTCTAGGTATTACAATACTTACAGGTGGACTTTCATTTATTAACTTTTCTTGATTATCTAACTCTTCCTGATCAACTGTTTCCTCTTGTTCTGGTCCTATTTGCTCTTCGTGGACTTCTTATTTAATTGGACTCTTCTTATAACTATTCTGTTCTTTCTGCCTTTTGTAAGGTTCAATAATTACTTCATTATTTAAATCTTGCTCCAATCTATTCCATCCTATATGTTCTAGGAATTTAGCACTAGCACTGGTGTAAACTCTAGATGTACCTGGTTCCCAGAATCTATAAGATCTATGATTAGATTCGTATCCTACAAAAAATAATCTTTTAGCTCTATGCTGTTCTTTGTGTCTAAGTTGTGAAGGGATATGCACCCATGCTGGTGTTCCAAATGTGTGCATGTAACTCAAATCAGGTTTTGTACCATGCCACAGTGTGAATGGTAATTCACCTGTTGTTGAATTAACAACATTATTTAATATATGATTACCACACATTATTGCTTCTCCCCACAAATTGTCAGGTAATCCTGAATCAGACATCATAGTTCGTGTCATTGATTGTAGTGTTTGGCCTCGTCTCTCTATAAAGGCATTATGTTGTGGCCTATATGGTGCAGACTTTTTATGTTGGATACCTGACATTCTTAGTCTGTTGTGGAATTTATTATTTGTAAATTCTGTACCATTATCTGTTATAAGAGTTACTAATTTCTTTTTAGTTTTCCTTTCAGCAAATTTTATCCAATTAAAGAGATTTTGATACGTTTCAGTTTTGCTCTTCATTAAATAGCAAAACCCATATCTAGAATAGTGGTCCATTATACTTAATATGTATCGAGCTCCTCCTACACTTGGTTTTTTCGGACCTATTAAATCTGCAAATACTACTTCTAAAGGCTCTTTGGTAGTAAATCCATCAACTCGATTAGCCGGTGTGACCCTGGCTTTGCTTTGATTACAGGCATTACATTGCAAATACTTATTACAAGGTTTTAAACTTATTCCCTTAGATAATTCAACAGTTTTCTTAAGCATTTTAAAATTTAAATGCCCTAGCCTTCGATGTAACAAGTGAATACATTCATCATGAGGTTTCTTATTATCATAAACCATGTTAGCCACCTTTAAACCATTATCATTTAACACATATAATTCACCTCTTAAAGATGCAGTAATTCTCTTATCTTCTTTTTCAATTATGCAGTTATCTCCTTTAAATGTAACTACATATCCTAGTTTAACCAAAATTCTAACTGAAATTAAATTAAACTTAAGTTGTGGTACATATAACATTTTTACATTCTCTTTTATAAAAGAACAATATGCTATACCTTGACCTTTAGCTTTCAGTTTCCAGCCATTGGCTAACAATATCTGCTGTGTACTCTTGGACATTTTAATAAAATTTTTCTTGTCATTAGTTATACATTGAGATGCTCCACTATCAACCACCCATAAATTATTTTTTACAGCTCCGTTAGTATACATGGCTAACTCTAAATTTTTATTTATCTTTTGATGACTTTTAGTATTCTGGCCAGCGTTCTGGTACTTTGCCTTTTTACAAAATCTTGCCAAATGTCCTCTTCCTCCACAATTAAAGCACTTTTTAATTGCATATGCAGTAGGAGTTTCATTATCTTCTTTTTGAGGTTGCTGCCTCCTTAACTCGTCTCTTTCAAGCCTTCTTCTGGCCTCTTCAATCAATCTGCCAGTTATATCAGTTAAAGTTAGGCTTTCCTTTGGCAATATTTCAAGTGAAGTTACGTAGTTATCATAGGTTTCATCAAGGGAAGATAGAATTATGTAGACTTGGTGTAATTCAGAGAAAATAAGCTCTTTCTCGTGCAGTTCTTGAAAAATGCTTTGCATAGTTTTCAAATGACTCAGCATATCACCATTCTTATGGAGATGTGTACTGAAAAGTTTCCGTGTTAGATTTATGTGAGCACCAACATTATCTCGGACATAAATCCTCTTCAGCTTCATGGATATGAACAAGTTGTTGGTCAGTTAAGGTTAACCCAATTATGCAAATAGCGTGTTCATTTTTATGCATAAATTCTTCTATTTTTAGTCTATCTTCATCATCCTCTGGATCCCATTCTTCTACGTTTGGTGGGTTTTCAATTATGTTCCACAAACCTTCTCTTTGTAGAAGTAGACTACATTTCATAGACCATGATACATAGTTTGTTCCATCCAGCTTGGATATAAGGGACAAACTTTGTAGATTGACTTGTGCCATGTTTTCTTATATGGATATAAAACTATAATTAATAAAACACAGCTGTCTGTTTACTGTAATGTATAACAACACAAACTCTCACTTTTACATAAATCTGTTTTATCCTAGTTAAACTGACTTTGCAGCCTCTGGGCCCATAACCAGTGTTAAGCCTGGGTTCCCCAACCAGGGTTAAGGAGACAAGCTAAACAGAATGTGCAGCGTTAGTCAGATAGGCATACAGATAAATGAGTGAGCTAAGCTTGTATGTTTATTAACATACAGTAAAAATAACAGATACGCTTGTGCTATCAAAAATATAGTTTATTCCATTATGAGTTCATAGCATAGTCAAAATAACAGTCCAATAGTCATGTATCATTTAATCAGTCCATTCAGGGATATTCAGTTAGCAAAGTCCGTGCAGAATATCCTATGTCAGTTCACTTGCAAATCAGTCCTTTGTTTATCTCTCCCGTTCGAGCAATGCAGTCTTGATTCCAAGCAGTAATTAGGGATCATCAAAGCCAGAGAGAGAGCAAGCTGTCGTCTTGCTTCTTTTAAAGTGCTTTCACAACCACTCCTCTAATTACATTCCCATATTTAAAGTTGCATACACTTTAACTTACAAACCATGATTACATAGTTATTATTTTACCTAAACCAGTTAGGGCAAACAATGTTATCCCTAACAGTTTATATATTGTCAACCCAACTACATTATTTACATATGCATAACAGATTTGTCTCTTTGGCAGAAATCCATTTTGATCAGCATTAATAAAATTATTTAAATAACTTTTTTTTTTAACAAACTTTATTAGTTGTTTTTTTTACATACACAAACAAAACATAGGATGTAGTAACATAAAATATCTTTTCTAAAAGGAACAAATAAACCATCTTATTTAAAAAGAAGATAATTCCAAATTATCACATTTCCATAATTTAATATATATATTTATCTTATCTAATAAACTTCATATCTTTTCCAAACTTCTCTTTGTTACTCCCTTTCCTTCTATTTAATCATATTTCTTCTGTCTTGAAGTTATTTACTCATTGAATATAATTTCATTAATGTTCTTCCACATCCTGTCAAACTTAAACAAACATTACACAAAACATAAATACATAAAACTTCTTTTTGGAAAGCGGCTTACCCCGGGTTAACTCTTTTTATACAGACATCAATCAAAGTTTATGCTCACTTAATATACTATCTCATATCTTATTTAACATTCTCGATTTTCCATATATTTTCTCTCTCCTACTCATTCTTTTAATTCTATTTTACTTATTCCATCTCGATTAAATAATTATATTTGCATCTTTGGTCCGTTTTCTTTCAATCACCTACTTATCCTTTCTATCTAATACAATATTTCTCCTGTAAACCCAGATTGAAGTATGACAACTTTTTATCTTTCCCCTAAATAACACTTAAAATAATGCATATTTTCCGTACTGATTCTGCTCCATACATTCTAAGTATTACATTTCAAAATAATAAAACAAACAAATAATATTAAATTTAATAAGTAATAATAAAACTAAAAAAAAAATGAAAAAGGAATATTAAATTTATTATATAATAAGAACAATGTTTCATAGGAAATTAGATATTATTAATGCTTAAACAATAAAAATAATATTTAATCAGAAATTGAACTCTATAATTAAATCATGGCTTCCCTTTAATACATTTTTAAATCATATAATATTCTGATTTTCTAACTCAGCTTCAAATACTAATGTCTACAATACATTCTTATGTACTTTTGCAGAATCATTTTTATAAAATTATCTTACCCCTTATCTCTGAAAAAAATTCATTTTTTAGCATCTTGTTTCAAGCCTTTATGACTTCTCTTTCCTTTTCCCCTTTCTTTCTTATCCATTCTAGCTTTTTGACCCCCCCCCCATCTCTCAAATTTCACTCTCTTAGTCTTCCCTCTCTGTTGTATTTCTCTTTTCTGTTGCTTTCTGACATCATATCGCTTTTTCATCTCATTTTTCTTTTTCTTGGTTGCTTTTTAAAGTTCTAAGTTCACCTTTTCCTTGCCCCCCTTCCGCTTTTCTTCCTCCACTAAGTGTGTTTGTCCATTAAAGATGGCTTCTTCTCCTTCATCCCAGCCTTCCTGTCGTTGTCGTATTTCTTGATAGGTAGAAATCGCCATTTCTAAAAAGTGAAAAATAGATCCAGAAGAGCCCTTATCTTCTTCTTTCAGTCTTTGAAATTCCATTTGTAGTCCTTCAGAAGATAATGCCATTTTTTCTTTCTTTCTTTTTTGAAGCAACCCTAATGTCTTTAGTCCCCCACCCCTTTTTTTTTAACAAAAATTCACAGAGATCTCAAAGTCACAAAGCAAACCAAATCAGAGCAAACAGTTTCATTTAGCACTTTCTTCTTTCCATATTTTCACTTCCTAGGGTAGAATTCAAATACACAATTCCAAGATGATCTTCTAGAAGTCTTAATGTCTTTTATTCATCTTGGAATATCCCCCAGACCCATTTGGATCGGGGACACCTTGGCAGCCGAAGCCACGCAAAACCGGAAGCCCAAATTATTTAAATATCTTTTCAGTCTTTCTCCCAAGATTGAAGCAAAGATTTTATAATCTGAGTTTAATAGGGATGTAGCTCTATAGTTTTTAACTTGCTGCAGGTCTGTATCCTCCTTCAGTATAAGTGTAATATATGCTTCTGACCATGTTTTGGGCATTCTCTTCCTTGACATAACTTCGTTCATGACTTCTTGTAGGTGGAGATTCAATATTTCCTGGAAAGTCTTGTAAAATTCCGCTGGCAATCCATCTGGACCTGGTGCTTTTCCAAGATGTCAAATTTTAATTTCTCTAATTTATGAAATACTTTTTTTTCTTTTAGTAGCTAAATTAAGTCCATTTATGTTAATTGTAATCAATTTTCTTTCATCCATGTTAAGCTTTGTAAGAGGGTTTTGTTACTCTAGTAGATCTTAATTCTCATTCTCTGGATATACCACCTACTGCACCTTCTTTTTCTTTTTCAATTACTGCTATACACTCCTCTTGAAATTCAGTTAACGACTCTTCTTTTGTTATGTCTTCCTCCTTTCCTCTAAAATATTCTAAATCAAATAGCTCTGCTTTTTCGACTGTATCGATTATGTGTCTTCATTCCTGCCAGGTGAACAAGAGGCCTTCTGGTATCAGCCATCTGTAATTTACTCCTCTTTTAAGGAGCTCTTTAGTCAAGAATAAATATTCTCTTCTCATCTCTCTTACTCTTCTTGGTACCTGTTTCAGCACCACGATTTCTTTGTCTTTATACTTTAATGTTTTGTCTCTTGCCACCTGCAGTATCTGTGTTTTAATAATTTTCTTGGTAAATCTGATGTGAACTTCTCTTGGTAATCTATTTCTCATTGCATTTCTTGTGTAGATATGGAACACTTCATCCATCCCATCCATCATCTTCCCTTTGGTTATCTCTAGTACTTCTGCCAGTATTTCTGACATTATCTCAGCAAGGTTTTCACCTTTTCCTTCTTCTACATTTTGAAATCTCAGGTAAAATTCTGATCTATCCCATCCTAATGGTCCACTCGTGCCCTTTTCAACATCGCTCAGTCGAGTATCAATGTCTCCAATTTTCTTGTTTCTTTGTATATCTTCTTCGATTTTCTTGAATCTGTCCTCATATTTCATAATCATCTGTTGAATATTCTCTACTTTCTCATCTGTCTTTTCAGTTATTTGCTCAATGGTCTCTATTCTCTTTTCAATCTTCTGGATTCCTTGCATAATCATCTGCAGTGTTACTTCCTTCTCTTTCTCCTGTTGTAACATTGTCTGTATTGATCATTGTCCTCCAGATGGCGAAGAGGAGGCTATTGGTATTGAAGAAGCTGGAGCTGTTGTCTTTATAATAGTTATCTGTAAAAAAAGAAAGAGAAGGGGGAAAAAGGGAGCAAAAGCTAACAGCTACCACTCCAAAAAAGAAAAATAAACTCTTCAGGCACTTGTATACCTTAATCCAATTAGTTGCAGTAATATGCAAAAAAAGGAGAAGATGTGGAAAAGAGAACACAAAAAAAGGAGATAAGGGGAAGGAGGGAATTTTTTAAAAAATAATAGTTATCTTAATAAAAAATAAAATAAGAATTAATTAGAAATAAAATAAGAAATTAATAAAAAAAGAAGGAAAAGAAAAAATTTATGTTCTAGTTCCTGGGTTAGAAGGTTAAAATCCTTTAAATATAAAACTCCAACTGGAGGGGAAGTAAAAAAGAAGATAAAAAATAATAAACAATTCTAATAGAAAACAAGCCACTGCCACTGAATATCCAAGGCTCTTTGATGAATCAACTCAGACTTTTCAATTCCAGTATTTTCAAGGTCACTTCAATCTTCTTTCTTTCAGCTTCAACTCCAGACTCCAGCTATCTATAGTTTCACAGATGAGCACCTGTATAAACAATCTACCATGCTCACCCCACTATCTTTTTCGGTGCAAAGCAGAGTCCTTGAGTATAGCACAAACAAGTAAAGGAAAAAAAACAAAGTGTCCAAGCCTCTAGATGGCAGTGCTACTTATTTTCTTCACTTTCACTTTCCCTTCATATATCCAAAGCCAGGAACAGAAAAAAAAAATGAAAGAACTTTCCTTTTTTAAAAAGAGAAAGAAATAGATCTCAAATCAGAAAGAAAAGTCTCAATCAAAACAGTTTTTCAAGGAAATTATTTAAGAAAAAGTAAGATAAAAAGTTTAAAAAGACCGGTCCAGTTTAAAATTGAGAAGCTAAGGATAATAGCCAAATTAACCAAAAAAAACACCGACATAATATGCCTACAAGAAACTCACATAAGGAAAGTAGATGAAAGATATTTAGACTGCCCGAAACTAGGGAAGCTATTTACTGCACCAGCAGATTAAAAAGAAAGAAAGGGATTGCAATATACGTGAGAGACGATCTGAAAGCAGATTTAGTTTGGTCAGACCCGGAAGGAAGAACTTTGGTTTTACAGATCTGGATTAATACTATTTCTATTCTATTAGTAGTAATCTATGCCCCAAATGAAGATCAGAAA
Source organism: Hydrophis major (assembly GCA_033807585.1). Lineage (NCBI taxonomy): Eukaryota > Metazoa > Chordata > Lepidosauria > Squamata > Elapidae > Hydrophis > Hydrophis major. The sequence goes on from JAUCBL010000017.1 coordinate 6,212,885, forward strand.
GAGTTTTTTAAACATTTACATCAAAAAATAATAGGATTTGAAAAAAGGAACATCTGTATTATAGGAGATTTCAACTCTATTGCTGATTACCAAAAGGACCATAGTAATGCGAGGAAGAATAAAAAGGGAAAAAGAGAGTTTCCTAAGACATTTAAGGAAATGATAAGAGTTAAATTTGGTGGATTTATGGAGACTATACCCTGAAGAAAAACAATTCACATTTTATTCTAACCCGCATCAAATATGGACAAGAATTGATATGGCGTGGATGAATGGGGAAATAGCGAATGAAATAAAAGGAATCAAAATTTTACCAAATGAATGGGCAGACCACAATCCAATTCAAATAACTTGGAAAGGTAGGAAAAAACCAAAGAAAAGATGGACATTAAACGCCCAATTAATAAGAGAAAAAGAGTATACTAATAAACTTAAGGAGGAATTAAACTATTTTTTAAAGGAAAATGATAATGATGTAACCTCGAAACAAAATATTTGGGATACAGTGAAGGCAGTAATAGGAGGTATAACAATCTCTTACAATGCTATGAGAAATAAAGAAAAATATGCTCAACAAAATAAACTACAACAAATTAAGGAATTAGAAACCCAATTAAAAAAGATCAAAGAGCACAAAATCAGATAATAACAGTCAAACATAATTTAAATTTAATTGAACAAGAGAAAATGATAATAAATTTGAAAATGACTAAACAAATTTACTTTGAGCATGCTAATAAACCAGGAAGATGGTTATCTTATAAATTAAAAAAAAGAAAGAAAAGAGATTGATCTACCAATTAATAGATGAGAAGGGTGATATACAACAAGAGATAGAAAAGAAACAAGACATTGCACATAAATACTTTGAAGAGTTATACAAAAAGGAAGAAGTCAATGAAGACAGAATAAGAAATTACTTAGATGAAATGAAAGATAAAGTAATTGCGGAAGAATTGATAGAATTATTAAATAAAGATATTACTTGGTCCAAACTGAAATCAGCAATAGAGAATCAGGGGAATAATAAAGCCCCAGGACCAGATGGGATCCCAGGAGAACTATATAAGGCAATTGCAGAACAAATTGGACCCCTTATGATGGAAGTGTTTAACGATGTTCTATTGGCAGCCAGGATGCCGGACTCATGGAGGGGAGCATTGATTTCGCTGATCCCAAAGGAGGAATCTGATCTTAGATATATTAACAACTACAGACCAATTTCACTTCTAAACACCAACTACAAAATATTTACCTCTATCATAGCTAACGGATTAAAACGAATTTTAAATTTGTATATACATGAAGACCAAAATGGATTTCTCCCGACTAGACAGATAAGGAATAATTTAAGAACAGTAGTAGATGTTTTAGAATTTTATGAAGCCCACCCCGAAAAACAAACTGCACTTATGTTTCTAGATGCAGAAAAGGCATTCGATAACCTAAATTGGCAATTTCTAATTCAAAAAAATTATAATATGAATTTAGGCACTAAATTTGAAAACATCATAACAACAATTTACAATACACAGCAGGCTAATATAATAAATGGGGAATATACTCGCCCAATATAAATAGAAAAAGGAGTGAGACAAGGTTGCCCACTCTCACCCCTGCTCTTCATATTCTCTCTAGAAACATTATTATTATGAATTAGACAAAATCCAGAGATTAAAGGATTGAAGATTAAGAAAGAAGAATACAAACTGCAAGCATTTGCCAATGATATGGTTTTTTTAATGGAGGAACCAATAGAAAGAGGACAAAAATTGATAAATGAACTAGAACAATTCGGTGTGGTAGCAGGACTTAAAATTAATAGGAAGAAAACAAAACTAATGACCAAAAATTTAACAGAAAAACAGAAAAAAGATTTAGAAGAAGTCATGGGAATACAGGTGACAAAGGAAGTTAAATATTTAGGAATATGGCTAACATCACATTGCAAGACACTTAAGGAGAATAATTATGACAAATTGTTGCAACAAGTAAAGAAAGATCTAGAATCATGGGGTAGACTACAACTTTCGTTATTGGGCAGGATTGCTTCTATCAAAATGAATATTCTCCCAAAATTTTTATACTGATTTCAGACGATTCCAATTAAACTACACAGAAAATTTTTTGAAGAACTTAACAAAATAACTGTTAAATTTATTTGGCAAGGAAAAAAATCTAGAATTAACTTAAAGGCAATGCAGGATTTGAAGAGCAGGGGAGGATTGGCACTTCCAAATTGGGAATTATATTATATGGCAGCCTCTTTAGTATGGTTAAAAGATTGGGTGAATTTAATCAATAAAAGAACGTTATTGTTAGAAGGCCACGATTTGCAGAGGGGGTGGCATGCCTTTTTATGGGAGGTAGGGATAGTCAATCAGACATATTTCCACAGACATTTAATTAGAGATTCCCTATTAACCAATTGGAAAAAAATACAGAAAAAACACTATCTAAAAGTACCAATTTGGTTATCGACAATGGAGGCGATGATTCACCCAAACAATTTGGACATTACCAAAATGATCAAATATAAAGCTTTATTAGATGCACAAGGAAATTTGCAATCGCGACAAGAGCTGCAAGAGCGGGGATTTAAAATAGATCAGTGGGTATATCTCCAAATTCATAGTAGATACAAACAGGATAGGAAAGAATTCGGAATTAACAATAAACTCCAGCAATTAGACAAAATTTTATTAGGATCAGACAAGAAAAATATAACTAAATTTTACAATTATCTATTAGAAGTAGAGTTAGAAGAAGAGACAGTTAAAGGGAATATGATAGCCTGGAGTAAGAACGTAGGACGGAGTATCACATTAACAGAATGGGAAAAGATCTGGAGTAGAAACAATAAGATCACAAAATCGGCAGCATATAAAGAAAACGCTTATAAAATGTTTTACAGATGGCACCTTCCTCCCTCAAGATTAGAGAAGATGCGCCCCAACACGAGTCCGAAATGTTGGAAATGTAAAAGAATAGATGGAACCTTTTTTCATATGTGGTGGTCCTGTAAAGAAACCCAAAAATACTGGCAGAGAATTAGAACAGATTGAGTATAAACCAGAGTCCTTCCTGTTAGGGATTTTCAATAAACAGCTACCTAAAAAAGTGAAGTTCATAACAATACACATATTAACAGCGGCCAGACTAGCGTTTGCTCAATGTTGGAAATTACCTCACATACCTACAGAACAGATGATCATCCAAAAAATCTCAGATTGTGCAGAAATGGACCAACTAACCCTAGCCTTAAAAAATAAAGATTCTTCAATATATTTTAACAATTGGAATTGCTGGTATAAATGGTTAGATCAAAGACATTTTAAATCATAAGATAAAAAAGAATAGGACAAATCTAAATGAGTGACATATAAATATATATATGGATGAGATGTGCGTATATGGCATAAATCAAGAAGAAAAAAGATCTTACAAACTGTCAAAAATGAGAATGTTTTTAAGCGTTCACTTCTGTCTTTTTTTCCCTTTTTTCTTTCTTTTCTTTTTCTTTTTCTTTTCTTTTTGCTCTTCTATTCGTGTATGTGTTATTGATTTGTTTTTAATTGTAAAATTAATAAAATTTGTTTAAATAAAGAAATGAATAAAATTGAGAAGCTTTTCCAAATTCCAATAAAAAGGGAAAAAAGAAAGAAACTTTCAATTTAACTAGCTTAATCTTGCTGCTTGGGCTCTTTTCTCTTGACTTTTAATTCCATTTTAAATCTTTCAGGGTGTTCTCTCCAAAGACTTATAAGTAAAAGTTCATCTCACCAAACTGACACACTTTCTTCCGATATCTTCTGTTCCGCAGCAGTCCCAGCTTCAGCAGCTTGAATGGCTGCCTCTCCGCCACTGGCAAAAAGGGCTTTTCCTGGATCAACCAGGGACTTTGCGATGTCCCTGGGATCAGCAGGATGTGCCCTTATCATTCACCGTCTCTACGGGGCGGTTAAGGTCCAATGGGACCATCCAACAGCAGGGATATCTACGGCAATCTTGGAGTCTCAAGATCACGCATTGTACTGCCGCGACGCCAGCTCTGCCCTCCAGCATTATTTCTACTGTTAGAATATCTTCAATTGCCCCATTCATCCACACCAAGTCGATTCTCAACCATGACTTGTATGGGCTAGAAGAAAATGTATAATCGTTAGAATTTGGATTTCTTTTTTACCATATATCTTCCAAATTAGTTTTTTTTATTAGTTCAAAAAATGGTTTTGGTAAGGTTTTCTTTTTTTTTTCTTAATTTGTTCTTTACTGATATAATATTTTTCATTGTCCACAATGGCATTAAAATCCCTCATTAAACAAGTATTTTCGTATTTTGTTTCTATTATTTTCTCATACAATTTGTTGTAAAACTCTTTTTGGTTAGGGAGGGTGGAGCTGGTGCTGCGGCGATACGACGCGTGATCTTTTTTTTATTAAAACAAATTTTATTGATTTTAAAGACAAACAAAACATAAGACATCAAAGTATAAAACCTCCTTTCTCAAAAATTACTTATAAGTTTTAACAAAGCAAACAAGGCATTATTTTTTAAAGCATAGTTCCACATTATCACATTCCCATTTAAACACAAATATATCTTTTCCAATTTTCCCATTGTTTCTCCCTTCACTTTTATTCAATTATATTTCATTCTATCAAGGTTTTATTAATCCTCCATCAAGCATAAACACACAAAATACAGAACATAAAACAAAACATAAAAAGATAATACCTTCTTAATTATTATTTATACATGTCTTTTCCAAATTTCTCTCCCTTTAGTTTTATTCCTCCAAGGTTTTATTAATTCACAATCAAAACATAGCTAACCAAAACACAAAACATAAAACTTCTTTTGAAAAGTGGCTTAGCCCCGGGTTACATCTTTTTTGACAGACCTAAATCAAGTTCGTGCTCACCTTACATACCATTCATATCTTATTAACCATTCTATGTTTTTTATATAACTTCTCCCTTCTTTTCACTCTCTTAATTATATTTTGTTTATTTCATCTTATTTCAGAATCATTATATTTGTATCTTTTATCTGTTCTTTTCCAATCATCTATTTATCTCTTCTCTTTAGCAAAAGAATTTCCCCTGTAATCACTTTTAGAGTGTGACGCCTTTCCCTAAAATAACACTTAAAATAATACATAATTTCTATCCTGATTCTGCTTAGTACATTCTACATGTTGCATTTTGAAAAGAAAAAGAATAATACACTTATAATATAATTAAATATATAATTTCCATTCTAATTCTAGTTCTAGTTCTATTAATAGTATAACTAAACATTAATCATTTTACACATTCTCTTTGATATTTTGTTAAATATTGAAATTTATCATTATAAAACATTTTAATATTTTAATATTTTGTTAAATCTTATAATATTCCAATAGACTATTTCAAATGCAAATACTACAATACTATCTTATGTACTCATGCAGAATCTTTCTTAAATTATACATCCTTTATCCTTTATCTCTGAAAAAAAATCTTGTTCCAGACCATGGCTTTTTTTCCCTTTTCCCCTCCCTTTCTTCTCCAGCCTGATCTTTTTGCCCCCCCTTCTCCAAATCTCCCCCTTTTTAGCTTCCCTTCTCTGTTGTAATTCTCTTTTCAATTGCTTTCTAACATTGTACCTTTTTTTCACCTTATTTTTCTTTTTCTTGGTTGTTTTATTAAATCTTAAATTCTCATTTTTCCTTCCACTCTTCTTATTTTCTTTATTAATCAAAATTTTTTGTCCATTAAAAATGGCTTCCTTTTCTTCTTCTTCTCCTTCTCCTTCTTCATCAAGTATTTGCTGGTACGTAGAGACCACCATTTCTAAAAAGTGGAAGACAGCTCCCAATGAATTCTTGCCATTTGATTCTCTTTCTTTTAATTTTTCATATTCCATTTTTAGTTGATCCAGAGATGGTGCCATTGTAAATTTTTTAAGAACAACCCAGATATTTTTAGTCTTAAGGTAATTTGCAAATGTCAAAGTTATCAAACAGTCCAAACAGCCAGAAATTATTTCCTCTTCTTCTCTTTGCAACTTTTCCTCCTGGGGCAAAATCCCAAATATATTTTAAAGCCGTGTTACAATTAGTTGTTGGTCTTATAATCTTCAAAGCGTCTCCTCCAACCAGTTTTAAAAGATTTTTTTTTTTTAGTCCTCTCCTTCCCACTTATAACAATGAGCTTGTTTTTACCTTAAAGCAGCAGGTTTTTCAGTGCTCATTTACTTTCTCCGTAAGGAAGGGGAGTGAACTTTCCTTTCAGCACTTTTGCCGTTTTAACAACTTTTTTTGGAAACAAATGTATCCATCCAAAAGTCAGGTTTCCAGGATGTTTAAAAGTATCTTAATGTCCCGGTTCAGCCAAGAAAACTTCCCCTTCTGATTCTTCCTCCTGCACAACTCTTATCCGGTTGAAGATTGATCCTTCGAGATCGGCGTCGATATCTCCGCTGCTGGACAATCTGCATTCTCAATTCTTTGCTATGCCACTCTCTGTGACCCTGAACTAATAACTCATAACAATTTTTTTTCCTCTAAGAACTATTCAATACATCACTTCCTCCTTCCAGAACTCTATGGCAATGATGAATTCCAGAGTTGACAGGCATCCCCCCTTGAAAATTCCTTCTCCTATAAGAAAAGAAAAACAAAACACAACCAGGGCTTAATGCGTTGTCCTTAACCCCCTCTCCCCCCTCCACAAGGAACCTTTGGTTTGTGGGGGAATTCCTCATGGAATTGATTAACCAATTTATCAGCATGTACATTCCAATTTTTCACCCAACTAGCATCCGAGATAGGGTAACCTTTCCATAAGACCAAATATTGCAATTGTCCTCTGTGTAATCTAGAATCAAGGATTTTCTTAATTTCATAATGTGTCTCACCCTGTACCATTAACGGTTCAGGGGGAGCAATTGGTGTTGGTCTTATCATTGATGTAGCAGCTGGTTTCAACATACTACTTTGGAACACTGGATGAATTTTCCCCAATATTTGAGGAAGACTTTATTGGACAGTGACCGGATTGATTATCTTTGAAATTGGAAACGGACCCAAGAATTTTGGTCCTAACTTCTTACTAGGGAGCTTCAACCTAAGATACTTGGTTGACAAACATACTTTGTCTCCAACTTTAAATGACGGTTGAAGGGATCTATGTTTATCCGCTTGCTTTTTATAATTTTTTGCAGCTTTGGTCAAAGTGGTTTTTGTATCTTCCCAACCTTTTTTTAATGAGTTCATCCATTCTGTTAAGAGACATGGATGTGGGAAGTTGTCTAAGTAATTCTGGCATAGGGACAAAGTCCATCCCAGTGTTGATTTGGAATGGAGTCAGTCCCGTGCTGCTATGTACTGCATTATTGTAAGCAACCTCTGCAAAAGGTAATAACTCAGCCCAGTTTTCTTGTTGATGATTTACATAGCATCTAATGTATTGTTCAACTAAGGCGTTAGCCCTCTCCGCTACTCTGTTGCAGGCAGGATGTAAAGCTGAGCATAATCCTTGGGAGGACCCAATAGACTTCAAAAATTCCCTCTAGAATTTAGTGGTAAATTGTACCCCCCTGACTGATATTATTCTACAAGGTACTCCATGTAGTCTATAGATATGCTTCACAAACATTTTTGCAAGCTTTTTTGCAGATGGAAGTCCCTTCCAAGGTATAAAGTGGGCCTGCTTAGAGAATGAGTCAATGACCGTCCAAATGATCGTATTCCCTTCACTGTTAGGTAATTCTACAAGAAAGTCCACTGCGATTTCTTCCCATGGTTGGGTTGGTTCAGCATCTTGTTGCAGGAGGCCAGGGGTTTTTCCAGTTCTGTGTTTCATGGTGGCACAAATTGAGCAGCTTTTTAGATAGTCCTCGATGTCAGGTTTCATTCTCTGCCACCAGAACTGTCTCCTGAGTAAATGTAGGCTTTTTGAGAACACGAAATGGCCTCCCAGCCATGAATCGTGGCTACGTTTTAGTACCAGTACTCTTAGAGTGGTGGGCACATAAAGTTTAGTCCCCTTCCAAGCCAGTCCATCATTCATTGTTAAGTCGGTTCGATGGTCCAGGAACCAGGGATCGGTCAATAGGGCTGCTTTCAATTCTGTGGTTAGTTTGTCTTCCAGGTGGTTGGGGCTGTGGTTGGCCTGGCCTCGAGTGGTTACTTGACCTGCCGATTGGGCTTCTGATATCAAGGCTTGTACTATTTCTTCCTCTGGGGATATATTTCATCTTGAAGTTGAATCGCTTGAAGTATTGAGCCCAGCGGACTTGTTTAGGTGATAGTCTCCGAGGAGTCTTCAGAGCCTCAAGTATTTTGTGATCAGTCCATACCTCAAATGACTCCTTCACCCCTTCTAGGAAATGCCTCCACATCAACAAAGCCCATCGTACGGCAAATGCTTCTTTCTCCCAAACCTCCCATCTTTGCTCTGTGTCTGTTAATTTTTTGGATACATAAGCGCAAGGCATCAGTCGGTTCTGAGAGTCTTTTTGTCGCAGAACGGCCAGTACTGCTACATCATTCTCATCAGCTTGGACTATAAAAGGTTTGGTCGGGTCTGGGTGCTGAAGAATGGGCTCAGTGGCAAAGAGGCGTTTTAAGGCTTCAAAAGCTTTCTGACAGTCCATGGTCCAAGCCAGGGGTTAACTGGGCTTTGGTTTGGTGGGTGATGGACCCATTTTTAATAACTCCATCAGAGGGAGGGCAACGTCAGCAAAAGAAGGAATGAATTGTATGCAGAAATTGGCAAAACCCAAAAAATTTGAAGTTGTTTCCGGGTTTTGGGGGGTTGCCAGTCCAGCACGGCTTTCACCTTTCCGGGGTCCATCTCAATTCCCAGGTTGGATATTCGGTAGCCAAAGTAGTCCAGTGACTCCTTGTGGAATTTGCATTTTGAGAGCTTTACATATAATTTGGCGGCTAGAAGTTATTCCAGGACTTGCCTCACCAATTTGACATGTTGTTCTATGGTTTTGCTGAATATAAGGATGTCACCAGGTAAACGAGGACCCCTCAGTATAGGTGCGGATGTAACACTTCATTGATGAGTTGCATAAATACTGCAGGGGGGGCTGAAGTCCGAGCAGCATGACTTTGAATTGGAAACTACCTAAAGGGCAATTAAAGGCTGTTTTCCACTCGTCTCCCTCTTTGATGCGGACCCGGTAGTAAGCTTCCCTGAGATCTAGCTTGATGAATACCTTGCCTTTTGACAGGTGGTTTAATAGGTCTTTCATGAGGAGGAGAGGGTACATGTTTTTGACGCACACAGCGTTTATGCCCCTAAAGTCCACACATAATATCAACCAGCCATCTTTCTTCTCTTTGAACAGCACAGGGGCAGCTAACCTTGATTTGGCAGGTTCAGTAAAACCTCGGTTCAAATTGTTGTCAATGTACTTCCTCAATTCAGTCATTTCAGCTGGTGTCATGGAGTATATCTTTGGTTTCGATAGTTTTGTCCCCAGTTCCAACTCTATGGCTCAATCAGTGGCTCGATGTGGAGGTAAAATATTACACTCCTCTTCACTGAATGCTTCAGCCAAGTCTTGGTATTGGCTGGGTATTTGGGGAGTGTCTGGGAGAAGGTCGGATGCTGTAGTGGCTGGTTCAGGGTTTGGGTTCAAGTCGGGTGGTGGTTCTTTAGTGGGAGGAAGGGGGGGCAATGGGCCCAACCCAATGATGATTTTCCTAAACCCATCCTCCAATTTGATGTTAGGGGCCCATTTATCTAGCCAAGCAAGTCCCAATATGATTGATTCAGACATTCTTGGGACCACTATAAAGTGTATGAGTTCGCAGTAAGGACCCAATTCCATTTTGATCAACTCTGTCATTTGGGTTGCTGGGGTCCCCCCAATTAATGTCCCATCCATTTGCTGAAATCTGATTGGGTGTCTTAGTGAGTTAGTCTTTATGCCCAATTGCTCAACAATTGGAAGTCCGATAAGGCATCTAAAGCATCCAGTATCAATGACAGCTTCTAACTTCCTGGCCTCCCCTGTATTAGGCACCACTAACTTGACTTTGACAGTAAAAGGCATGATGGGAGCATTCACCATTGAGTTGTCTTCGTCAGTCGGGTTCTCGGAGAGGGGATGTTGTTCTGGAAGTTTGTTGCTTCCTTCTGCATAGAGAGGCCCCTCCAGGCTGGGTCTAGCAAACTGGCTGATGTCGGGAGGTCTTACTTGACTTTTCCGAACTCTGACAGCCTTGTTGGGCTTTGATGATGGTGCTTGGGGTACAGGTGCGAGACCCAGTCAGTCAGCTGCTTTATGGCCATCCTGGCCACAATGGAAACATCTTATCATCATGTTGGGTTGGATGTGGGTAGCTCCAGCAGGTCTGGTTGTCGGTTGTCTGGTCCCAGTTCTTTTTGGTGGGCCTTCAGGAAGGGGTTTCCTGTGTGGGTCGATGTCACAGTCTAATCTAAGGGCGGCGGAATACCATGGTTGAAGCATCTCTGGGATTCCCCTAATGTTACAGGCCTTCACTTCTGGGTCAATGGCGTTCTTAAAGTAGTGTAAAGTCATTCTTTCAGGCTAATCCATGAGATGGCTGGCGACCCTTCTAAAGTCCCAAATAAATCTGATAAGAGTCGCTTACCTTGTCTCATTTCCATTAGCTTCTCTTCATTTTCTGCCACCCGATCTGGATTTTCGAATCTGAGTCTCAATAATCGAATAAACCCATTGACATCTTGTAATTCTGGGGCTTGTTCATTGTGTAGCTGGGCCACCCAGTCAGATGCATCCCCCTCATTCATCCCATCTGTAATGGCAGTAACCAAATTGCGCTCTGACGCTTATTGGTCTCCAAATTGGTCTATGTGGGACTGAATTAGAGTGAGGAAGTAATTAAAATGTTCATGGTGCCTGTCAAAAACGGCTTTGAACTGGATTTGGTCTGGTCTGGGTTGCGGTTGGGGAGGTGGTATGGGCCTGGCACCTGCAGGTAGTGCTGGAATGAAGGGAGCCTGATGGGGTGCGTATATACAGTAGATTGGCCAGGGCCCCTGAGGCTTGGCCGGGTTGTGCCTCTCTGAAAACGGGGCCCCTGCAGGGTTGCTCCAAGTGGGGTTTGAATTGGTGGTTGACAGGAGGAAGGTGGGTATTGCCTTTCCCTTTGCCTTGGTGGAGGGGGAGCGGCTGCTGTCTGTTGTCTCGGCAGATCCCCTTCAGACCAGGGTTTTGTTGGTGCTGGCAGCCATTGGCACTGAATCCACCCCTGGCCTGGATAAAAAGGGATACTTTCTGCAGGGGGTAACCTCTTCTCTGGGGAGTGGGGAGCAGAGCTTGGATGTTGCAACATTCCTCTGTTAGTTAGGACCTCTTGTTGGAGTGGGCTTTCATGCTGGGCCTCTCCAATCGGCATCTGGGCAATTTTCTCTTCCCCCATGCATTTTGGGAATGAGAAGGTGGGTGGTGCCAGGCTCCAACTTGTCCCGGTAAGTTGTGGCTTTGAGACCAAACCTCCCACTCTTAATTGCTGAAATTGCTGTGGTAACTCTGCTAATGACTGGCTCCCAGAATAAATCTCAGGGTTGTCTTCTTGAGAGAGTTCCGACTCCATTTGGGCATCATCCTGTGCTGCATACAGAGAGCTAGGGAGGATTTTTTCTCCAGGCTGTCTGTTTAAGGTGGTTCGACAGCTCTCCCACGAACTGCCTTGGCCTGGCTCCCAAATCTTCTCCTTCCTCTGCAAGTCTGAAAGCATCCATCATCTCCTCCAAAAGGGGGCTGAATGATTCAGATGGTACTGGGGGGGCCATGCCCCCTCCTGCTCACCTTCAATGTTGGCTGAATCTTGAGCCTCTTCCATCGCTGGAAAGGTCTTTTGGGGTTATCAGCAAAGCCCGTTCGCCATGATGAGTACTGAAATAATTGTCAGACGTCCAGAAATCCTTCGTTCCAAAACAGTAACTCTGAGCCGACATAATCTCGAAGTGCTTTATTCAAAGCAAACCATTCTAGCATCATCCAGTAGAATTTCAGTACTGGAATCCTACCAGCTCATTCCACAAAATTCCACCTACCTCTACCCCCTTTTCTACACCTCATTAATCACATGAACCAATGAACTGCATTCTCAATTCTTTGTTATGCCACTCTCTGTGACCTTGAACTAGTAACTCATAATGATTTTTTTTCTCTAAGAACTATTCAATACATCACTTCCTCCCTCTAGAACTCTATGGCAGCGATGAATTCCAGAGTTGACAGTGACTTTCTACCCTCCATTGACTTAATGGAGGCCTATCCCCACATTCCAATTTGATCCTCATGAAGCAAACCTCTTAGTTTTTGTTGCAATACTCAACGTTTTGAATACGTTGCACTGTCCTTTGGGTTGTCATCTGCCTGAGGTTCTTATGAAGGTTCTGACGGCTCTGGCTGTCCATCTCAGGGGAACACCTGTTAGACGGCAGTGTTACTTAGATGACATTTCGTTATTATCTTGTTCATATAAACAGGCAAAAGGGGAGGCCTTAGCATCGGACATCACCTGGAGAGACTTGCAGTCCATTTCTCATCACCCACGCATATGCAAGTTTCTTGCGCGGGGCTATAAACTTACAGCCTCCTGTAGTGCATTGATATCACACGTGGGACATCAACAAGGTCCTTACCACATTCAAGAAAACTCCCTTTGAGCCCCTGTAGACCATGAATCTCCATTTCGAACATACAAGGTGGTTCTCTTGGTTGCCATTACATCAGCCAGTCGCATCTTGGATCTAGTAGCCTTGTCAGTTAGACAGGAGCTCTGTATTTTTCATACAGAGTGGTCCTTAGTCCAGATCCATCTTGCATCCATAGATAAATTTGGGTTTCCACAGACCATAGGAACTGATACTCCCGTACATTTGTCTGAGACCGACATAAAATCTGGAATGACAATGGCACAATCTAGATGTAAGGTGAGCTCTCTGCATAGATTTCAACCACATGACGTGTGTTAGGAAACAGAGGTTCTCTTCATTTCTTTTCAGCTACCCACCATTGGGTGCAAGACCTTCCTCAATGATCAGTAGGTGGCTGAGAGCACAATTACCAAATCCTACAAGACACAGTCTCTTCCTGTACCCAGGGGCATCACTGCTCATTCGACCTGGAGCACTGCGATGTTGACGACATGGGCCACAAGCGTCAATAGAGGAAATTTTCAAGGCGACAACATGGGCCTCACCAACGCCTTTTATTTAGAAACTATTAGAATGTCTTCACCTATACGGAGGCTGCCTTTGACAGGAGAGTGTTACAAAGGGTCCATAGGGACCAAGAAAAAGGGGAATCCGAACCAGACAGAAGCCCTCCCATAGGAAGCGCCAAGCTTTGGTATGTCCCAATCAATGGATGCTCTGAGCAGCTCACAGAGAAAGGGCGTGTCAGGTAAGTAACAATGCCCCTTTTTTTCCAACTCTTTTCTTCTTTTATCTCATAGGCTGTTCTGTTAAATAACATTAAAAGTCCAAGTCCAAATTGTGTCCAAATTAAGTCCAGTAGTCCAAATCCAAATTAAACTTAATTAATTCATCCATTAATCCAATAGCCAAATTTAATTGAGTTTAGTTATTTGCAAGCTAGTTCCTTTTATAAATCTTCCAAAGGGAAAGAAAGGGGGAAAAAAAGCTCGTAAATATTTCCAAATTGTCCAAGTCATCAACAATAAAGTCAAGGTCAGGCCATCCTCCAGATGTTGTTGCTTCTATTTTGTGTATTCAGCTTTATGCGTATTGAGATAACTTTCTCTAAGAGACTGTGGCTAAGTGCTGTAGTATTTCTCTTCCTCCAGAAGATGGCTCTCTTAGCCCAAATCCAGTGTTAGTCTGTCAAAAACAGCTGAATTCTGGATCAAATCCAAAGGGTTTAAAAATACAAATAGTCCAAATCAATTATCCCAAAAATACATTTGATTTATGTCACATTTTCATATATTTACATAGTTATTTACATATTTATACATAAGTATACATGGTTATGCCCATTCATACCAAATTATTTCATCACACCATAACCTTTTATTTCATCTCTCTATTTTGTGTCTACCTTGTAGCCAATTTTCCACAGATTCCAAATTTCATAGTACTCTGTCTCCTCTCTCCTTCATTTCCATTGAAAGCCTATCCATTTCTGCACACTCTAAAAACTGTTTTATTAACATAATATCGGAGGGAATGCTGTCACTTTTCCAATTCTGGGCAAAGGCTATTCTTGCTGCAGTTATTATATGTAATATAATATATTGGAGTTTCTTGCTTATTTTATCTCTTAATATACCCAATAGGAATGTCTCTGGTCTCAATTCAATTTTCTGTTTTGAAATTTCCTCCAGCCATTTCCTAATTTTAAACCATTACTTACTTACTTACTTACTTACTTACTTACTTACTTACTTACTTACTTACTTTATTTATTTATTTATTTATTTATTTATTTATTTATTTATTTATTTATTTATTTATTTATTTTCAAAGTGCATATCCCTTTATATTTTTAACAGTGCTATGTCAAGCATTTAGATATTTTTACATTTATTTTCTATATTAAACCTTGTTTTTCTTCTCTAACCATAAACATAACATGTCCCATAACTCATCGAAATCTGACTCCTCTTTACCTTTCATTTTCCTCGTGAGCCTATCCATTTCGGCACAGTCAAGTATTTTATTTACCATATCCTCAGAAGGTACATTTTCTACTTTCCAGCTCTGAGCATAAACAATCCTTGCTGCTGTTATTATGTGCTGTACGGCATATTGGATGTGTTTCTTTAAATTTCCTTTAATCATCCCTAATAAAAATATTTCTGGTTTGAATTCAGTGCAATATCCTGTAGTTTCTTGTATCCATTCCCTCAATTTTTCCCAGTATTTTTTTTAGCTTTGGGGCATTGCCACCACATATGGTAAAATGTTCCATCTGTAAGCTTTCATTCTCCTTAGAGCTGTTCGGATCTTCTAAAGTGTGGTGGTGGAGCTTCAGTCTCTGCTGTTGTAGGCTGAACTTAATTTCTGAGGAACGCTCCTCCTTCCATCACGTGGCTTGCCATCGCGTTCTCCAGTTTTATGCTCAGCCCTCGTGTAGAGTAGGCAGTTTTTGATTGTGCTCTTGGCTGTTTCAGGAAAGCCCTATTTGATTCGTATTTCTTCTCCAGGTTGCATTTGATTCATTTAATTGTTTTCTGCTCTTAGCCCTGCGCAGTTGGTTCTATTTAATTTCTAGAGTCCCCTGGGAGGCTCTCCCGGCCCCAGGAGGTGTCAGGGGGAAGGCTAGCAAACCTTACAAGCTGCCCCCCCACCCCTTCCCATTCCCTTACTGCCGGTTTTTGTTCCGATCGTTTTAAAACGCTCCGTTCTGCTCTGTTTCCCCCCCTCCGAACTCCATTTTCTGCCGTTTTTTACTTCGTTTGGTTCCTTTCTGTTTGTCCTTCCCCTGGGGACCTTGGATTGCCCCTGGGGAGTCTTCTGGTCACTGCAGTAGGTTCCCCTGTAAGTCCACATTGAGGCGGCCACCATTTTAGCGCCGCCTCATGGCCGGGTGCCATTTTGTTTTCTCCTTATCTCTCCAATCGCTGCAGTGTGCCTAATTAAAGCAGCAGGACCGGCAGGCCTGCTCAGGAGCGACTTACTTCCTAATTTTGAATTGTTCTGTTGGAGGCTTGGTTTACTACCTCCGTTTGTTGGCTTCCCCCGCAGCCAGCCATAGCGGCCGCGGTTTCTTACTCACCACTTCCGCCCGGTTCTGCCTGGGACGGCAGTCTGGTACAGGCCTGGCTTTGCCCTTAAGGCCTCTGTCGTGCCTTGATCAACCTGATCAGTCCTTCTAAAAAAAAAAAAAAAGGAGATCTTCAACAATTTCAAGATCTGTAGAAAATTAAGAGACAGAGAAAGGCGGCCTAATTGAATAAGTTTACAAAAAACAACAACAAATAAATAAATAAAAATAAAAACACTAAGAAATAAGAACAAATAAGACAAACAGATTAATCATAAACGATTAATAAATGGGGGGGGGGGTAAAAGAATTTCCCAGGGCTCCCAGCCTTTGTTGTAGGTTGACCCCTAGGCACGCCAACCACCTCATATCTGATCCTTTATCCTCCTCAATTATCTAAAATGGCAGAGGAAAAGAAATAGACAAATGCACCAGACAGGCAGGCTCAGTGCCTCCAGCACCAGCCACTCCTTCTACCTCTGCTCTTCCCCCCCCCGAAGCTTTTTCCTCCCTATCCAGGCACAGCTCGCCCTCCCAAGGGCACCAGGCCCCTGGAACACCAGCCAGGCAAACTCCAGAGGCTACCTTCACACCCACAGCCGCCGGCCTGCGCCAGGAGGAACCTCTCATTCAGGCGGTTCCGGAGCAGCTCAGAGCCTGGATGGAGATGGCTATCCACCAAGGAATTGTGGAAGGACTCCAGCAGATGGCTAGGCCTGGGTTGCCTCTGCAGGCCACCGAATCCATAAGATCATTCCCACTCATTCCGGAACCATCGCATGGTCAGGTACCTCTTCAAGGGGAGGTTTCCCCCTCAGTCAGGGAGGACGAGGAGGAGGTGGAAGGGGACCTAGATTTGTGCAGGGAGGAGGAGGAGGAACAATTTGATCTGGGGTCCTTACAATACAACGAACCCCTTCCTGACTCAGAACCATCAGAGGTGGAGATGTCGGAGGACGAAGGGCTCACCCCCGACCAACCCGCCTTTGTAGGGCTCTTCAAGCACCAGCTATTCAAATCCCTCCTCTTCAAAGCCAACAACATCTCAGGTCTAACTACTCAGAGCCCCTCTGATCCCACTCCTCTGGTTCCGGAAGGACCAGAGGACTCCATGTTTAAACAGCCTGTGGTGGAGGCCGAGGTCATCCCAACCCCCCCCCCCATCTTCCTGGACCTGGTGTCCAAACAACTGGCCTCCTCAGCTGCCCCCCCGGCAGCTTCGGCCCATGATAAAAGGTTCTTCAACCTTGAAACAGAGCTCTCCAACCTCCTGAGCACCCCGGAGGTTGATGAGCCCGTCGTGGGCCTGGCCTCTTCCTCCGCCCTCAGCGACCCCTTAGAGGCTCTGAGGCCAGAGGAGAAACGGTCGGAGCTGGCCTTACGGCGAGCTCACCAGTTGGACGCATGGGTGATTAGGGCAGCCATGGCCGCTTCCTTCTTCATCAGGTCATCCATTCGCTGGCTTTGCCAGCTTAAGCAACATGTCCCAACTTCCAATACCCGCGCCCATCAGGATATAGCCAAGATTACGGCCACGGCAGAGTTCACAGCAGACGCCACTTTTCACTCAGTAAAATTCTCCTCCCGCGCCATTTCCTCCCACATCTCGGCCCGCCACCTGCTCTGGCTAGGGCACTGGCAGGCGGATCTCAAGAATAAGGTGAAACTAGCCTCTGCCCCCTTCGCGGGAAATAAACTGTTCGGACCTTCCCTGGATCCTAGTCGAAGGAAGGAACAAAAAGAAATTCCTCCCATCCCTCACCCGTAAGTCAGAACCCAGATCCCTGCAGCCCTTTCGGAGGGCCCCCTTTCGGAGGGCCCCCTTTCGGAGGGCCCCCTTTCGGAGGGCCCCCTTTCGTCCCTATCCCCAAACCCCCTTCCCTCCCAGGTACAAGAGGCCCCCCTGCTTTGGCTCGGGACAGCCCCAGGACAGGTCCAACCCCTTTGATAGGCACAGGAGAGGCGGTAACTTCAAGAGGCCCTTTCGCGGCTCTGGCAGCAGGCCCTTCCGGCGCTCCAGATAAGCCACCTGACTTAATTCCCATTGGCGGGCAACTTAAAACCTTCGCCAGCCAGTGGGACTCTTCCACTTCGGACACCTGGGTCAGGGACACCGTCAGGTTTGGCCTTGCCCTCGAGTTCCTCTCTACCCCCCCTGATTTCTACATGACATGTCCCCTCTCCAAGAACCACACCAAACGCAACCTCATGGATTCAGCAATTCAGCACCTACTTGACATACAGGCCATCCAGCCCATTCCTCCATCCCAAAGGGGACAGGGATTCTACTCACACTTATTTGTGGTTCCCAAACACTCAGGGGGATGGAGGGCGATTTTGGACTTAAAGAGGCTAAACCGCGCTGGTGCCCAGAGTTCTTCAAAAGGTACTCCTCGAGAGGGCGGAATTGCTTCTTGTAGCTCCTTATTGGCCCCGTCGCCCTTGGTTCGCGGATCTCCGCAGCCTATCGGTAGCCCCTCCCTGGAGGATCCCAGCAGACAGGATCTCCCTGTCGCAAGGCCCCCTCCTTCACCCGGACCCCCAATGGCTCCAACTAGCCGTCTGGAGGTTGAGCGGGAACATCTGAAGAGGGAAAATTTCTCCACCGAAGTCATTGATACCATTTTAGCAGCCAGGCGTCCCTCCACCAGAAGGATTTACGATGCCACTTGGGTCATTTTCTGCAAATGGTGTGCCAATCTCCTCATTGACCCAACTGACCCATCTATTGCCCAAATTCTCAACTTTCTCCAAGAGGGTCTCAGCAAGGAACTGTCCCCCAACCCACTAAGGCGTCAGGTGGCAGCATCATCCACCATCATTTCCTGTGAGGGTGTCAGCTCCCTCTCTCACCATCCCGCATCCGAGCATTTCTGAAAGGGACCACACACCGTCCCTTCACCGGTATCCGACCTGGGACCTCAACAGAGTCCTGACTTCTCTCAATAAACCACCCTTCGAACCCCTAAGAGAGGTCTCTCTCCAGTTCCTATCCTACAAAGTAGTGTTCCTGGTGGCTATCACATCAGCCCATAGGATTTCGGAGATCTCTGCTCTGTCGGTTAGGAAAGACCTGTGCGTCTTTCATTCCGACCGGGTGGTCCTCTGACTTGACCCTTCCTTTATACCCAAGATTAACTTGGTTTTCCACAGGGCTCAAGAACTCATCCTACCCAATTTTTGCCCCAGACCAACTCATGAAAGGGAGAGACTATGGCACACTTTAGACGTCAGACGTGCCTTGCGGATCTATATTAAGCATACTCAGACCTTCCGTAAATCCAAGGCCCTGTTTATATCCTTTAAACCAAAGTCACAAGGGCTCAAGGTACCCTCAACCACCATAGGCCATTGGATAAGGACAGCCATTTCTAAGGCATACCAGGCCCAGGCCCTCCAAGTGCCCAGGGGTATCACGGCTCACTCCACCAGGAGTGCGGCAACTTCAGCCGCCTGGGCTACCCAGGCCCCAATACTCGACATCTGCTGGGCAGCAACGTGGCCCCCCCCCTTCGCCCTTCATAAGGCATTACAAAATTGACAGGTATGCCGCAGCGGAGGCTTCTTTCGGTAGAAGGGTCCTTCAGAGGGTACTCAGGGAACCCGAGGAGTCTACAGACCAGACGGTGTCCCTCCCGTAGGACAGGCCCCTGCTTTGGTATGTCCCACTCTCTGGACGATCCGAACAGCTCTAAGGAGAATGGCCGTTGGTTCTTACCTGACACACCATTTCTCTTGAGCTGTGAGGATCGTCCAGCCCCTCCCTTTTTCTCTCACTGTCTGGTGGGGTCTTGTTTCGGCCAATGCACTTTTAAGTCTAGCAAGAGGAGAGCACGAATGCCTGTTTTCCTCTCGTCTTCGCATAAACTGGGGAACACGATGGCAAGCCACGTGATGGAAGGAGGAGCGTTCCTCAGAAATTAAGCTCAGCCTACAACAGCAGAGACTGAAGCTCCATCACCACTCTCTGGACGATCCTCACAGCTCAAGAGAAATGGCGTGTCAGGTAAGAACCAACGCCCATTTCCAACATTCCGGTTTCATGTTCGGTTATATTTTGACCAATTTCGCTGGTGTCAAAATGCCATCTATAAAACTTCTTAAATAAATTTTATCTGTACGCTGTTGACAATGTTAGTTTGCAGTTTTTGATCCAAATTCTTTACCAATCTTCTAGCTGTATGCTATGTCCTATGTTTTGTGCCCATGCAATCACATGGCCTTTCACTATTTCTTCTTCCATTTCTACTTGTAGCAGATCATTATATGTTCTAGTTATAATTTTTTTCTCTTTCCTGGTCAGAATTTAATCTAGTTGTTATGGTTCATTTCTATTCCATGTTCTTTCATATATTTTTTATGCCTCGTTCATATTTGCAAATACGACCACCAATCCACAGTTGTACCCTGTTCTTTTAGTTCCTCATTTATTTTTAAATTTCCCTGATTGTCTAATAATTCCTTATATCTAGTCTTCTTTTTCTTCTCCATTGTGTTTGGGTAATTCACTGCCTCCATTGGTGACACCCATCCCAGTAATTTCACATAGTGTTTCCTCCTTATCTTCCCCCATATCGTTATTAGTGAGTCTTGATGGCGATAGAAATATGAGTGTGTCTTTTCTTGTTTGTCCCACAGGAAGGCATGCCACCCTGCTTGTAGATCGTGTCCTTCAACTGTTAATACTCATTTGTTTTCTAAATTTATCCATTCTTTAATCCAAAGCAGGGCCACCACCTGATAGTAAAGTTCCCATTTTGGAAGTCCTAGGCCACTTCTACTTCTGCTATCCGGTAGCATTTTTACATTTATTCGTGCTTTCTTCCCCATCCATATGAATTTGAGCACCATTCTATTTAATTCTTTGAAAAATTTTCAGTCTAATTTTATAGGGATTGTCTGCAATAAATATAACAATTTTGGTGGTATATTCATTTTTATCGTGGCTATTCTGCCCATCGATGATAACTGCAGCTTTTTCCAATTCTCTAAGTCTTTTTTAATTTGTAGCATTAGTTTCTTATAATTATCCTCCTTTATAGTCAAGCATCTTCCTGTGAGCCAAATTCCCAAATATTTAATCCTTTTTTTCCACTTATAATCCCAATTCTCCTCCTAATTCCCTCTTTTGTTTTTCCCTTAGGTTCTTCACTAGCATTTTTGTTTTTTCTTTATTGATTTTTAATCCTGCCACTAACCCGTAACTTTCTATTTCCCTTACCAAGTTTGTCCCTGTCTCTATTGGTTCCTCAAAGAAGAGCACTAAATCATCCGGAAATGCTAGCATTTTATTTTCCTGATTTTTAATCCTTAATCCTTTTATATTCCCGTTTTGCCTGATTTGGGTTAGAAGCACTTCTGTCGTTAACATGAAAAGTAGAGGTGACATCGGACAACCTTGTCTTTCTCCTTTTTTAATTCCAAATATCTTGGTACAGTCTCCATTTACTAGCTTTTTGGGTGGCGTATATTGTACTAATAATTTTTTTGAACCATGTTTGTTTGTTCAAAAACTGCCCATTAAGGTTGTCAAATGCTTTCTGGGCATCCAGAAAGATTAGTGCCGCCTGTTTTCTGGGATGTGCCTCATAATATTCTAGAATGCCTAAAACCATTCTTGTGTTGTTTCTAATTTGTCTCGCTGGCAGGAATCCATTCTGGTCTGTATGTATTATTTCATTCAGCACTATCTTCAGTCTTTCTGCCATTATTGTGGTGAAATGTAAGCTTCCATCCATGACTCCGGTATTTTTTATTCTTCCAATACATCGTTATACACTTCCAACAGTATAGTTTCAAAGCTTTCGTAAAGACACTTATATACATCTGCTGGGATTCCATCCGGCCCCGGAGTTTTATTGCTTTTCTGTTTTTGTACTGCATTTTCTAGTTCTGAAGCTGTTACCCCTCTATTTAATATTTGTCTTTGATCTTCCCTTAACTCCACTAAGCTATTTCCTTGTAGATATTGTTCTATACTATCTATATCTACACTATCCTCCTCATATAAACTTTTGAAATAGTTCTGGATTAATCTCTTCTTTCCTACCATTTTATATTGTATCTCTCCGTTTTCGTCCTCCAATTCCTGTATCAGCCTTTTTTCTTTTTCTCTTTTTAGTTTGTGGGCCAACCATCTCCCCAATTTATTGGTGCGTTTGAAGAAATTTTCTTTTGCTGCTTTTAAATATCTCACCCTCTCCTCTTGGTTCACCATATTTAGTTTATGTTTAGCTAAGACCATATCTTTTTTCACTCTTTCATTTTGGGGTTCTCTTAGTAGCTTATGTTCTAATTTCTCTAATCTCTACCGTTAACTTTTCACGTTGTTGCCTTCTTTCCCTATTTCTTTTTGCCGAGTATGCTATGGTTATGCCCCTGAAATATGCTTTTGCTGTGTCCCATACTATCTGAAGTGAGGTCTGCTGTTTTATATTTTCTTTTAAGAATATTTCCATTTCCTTTTTTATCCTTGAGGTGTATTCTTTTTCTTTTAAAATTTGGGGATTTAATGTCCATTGTCTCCTTTCTTTTTCCTGTCCTTTCCAAATTATTGTTAAGGGATTATGATCAGCCCACGTAGTCAGCATAATTTCTATCCTATCCACCTCATTTCCTAATTCGCCATTCATCCATGCCATGTCCAGGCAGGACCATGATTTATTTGGGTTTGTATAAAAGGTGTATTCCCGTCTTTCAGGGTTTATCCTCCTCCATTGGTCACCCAAATTCAATTCTCGTGTCATATCAAAAAAGGAGGTTTGTAGTGTTTTTGTTTTCTTTTTAGACGAATTACTTACATAATCTTTCTTTGGGTCTACCACTGCATTGTAATCTCCTATAATACATGTCCTGTTTCTATATTTTTTTTGTGTTGTGTCCTATAAAATTATTTTTGATTCTCATTTGGGGCATTAATTGTTATCAATATCATTGATTTTTGTCCTCTCTGTAATTCAATTATCAAGATCCTTCCATTTTCATCCTTAGCTTAGCTTCTAACCTCTCATTTATATAGACTGCAATCCCTCTTCGTTTATGCTCTGCCAGGGCAGTATATAGCTTCCCTAATTTGGGGTATTCTAAACAATCTCTATGTTGGTCTTTTTTATGCACCTCCTGTCGGCAAGCAATATCTATGGTTTTTTAACCAATCTTTTAAGTGTTTGTTTCCTTTTATTTTTATTTTTATTTATCAACTTTATTGAATACAAAAAATTACAATATACAAATATACAGACTCAAAAACCAAAGATTCCTTTAATACATTTGACAGTGAGTTAAATATTTCCTAAATTATATTATCTGGCAGTTATTTCTTACTTCCTATGGGTTCTCTGTTATTTATGTTCTATCAAACATAATATTCTGTTGTTAATATTTGTTGTTGGATTATACTTATTTATTTTTACCAATGAATTCCTTCTATTGATTGTTTAAAGTACGAGAGAGTCTAAGACATTAACGATTCCTGTTTGTTATTGTATTTATCGTAATCTGTTTCATATGTTTATTTTCCCCCCTTGATTCCCTTTTTCATTTTTTTTTACATTCTAGCCAATCATACTATTTATTCCAGGTCAAGTAAAATTCCGCCTCCTCTTTTCCGTTTAATTTTAGTGTGAGTTTTTCCATTTCTGCACATTCACAAATTTTTTGAATAATAAATTGTATTGGTGGTATATTAGGCGATTTCCAAAACTGAGCCAATGAGATACGTGCCGCTGTTAGGATATGGATAATCAAATATTTTACTTTGGAGGGATAACCTTCCTTAATGATACCCAGAAGATACAATCTAGGTTCCCACTCCAGTCCACCCTGGACAATTTCTTCTAACCAAGTTTTGATTCTAATCCAAAAAATTTTGACCACTGGGCATGTCCACCAGAGATGGAAGTAGGTACCATGGTTCCCTTTGCATTTCCAACAAGTTGGATTGGATGTTGGATATACTTTTGCGAATCTGGAGGGTGCTAGATGCCATATATATATCATTTTATATAAGTTCTCTTCATAAGACACAGATTTAGTTATTGTAAGATTTATCGGCCAGATTTCTTCCCAGTCTTCTAAGTCTATATTATGGCTGAAATTTCTTGCCCACGCTATCCTTGGTCTTTTCACAATTTCCTCTGCTAATTCATATTCCAATAGATAATTATATAATTTAGATATCATATTTTTGTCTGGGCCCAAAAGTATCTTATCAAATTTATTACTCTTTGATTCTATTCCAAATTCTTTTAAATCTTTCTCATATCTTATTGCTATTTGGATATAGGACCAACGATCAATCATTATTTTTTGGTTTTCTAACTCTTGGGTCAATTTGAGCTTTCCTTCTTTGTCTAAAATTTGGTAATATTTGAGCTTTTTACTGATGTCCATTGTATTAGGGTGGAACAGTGCCTCCATTGTTGACAACCATAATGGAACTTTAATATAATGATTTTTCCTAATATCAGACCAGGTTTTTATCAAAGATTTGCGAAGAGTATGTCTCTGGAAGTATGAGTGACTTTTACTATTCGGGTTCCACAAAAAGGCATGCCACCCTATTTGTAAGTCATATCCTTCTAATGTTAGAATTCTTTTGTTATCCAATTTAATCCAATCCTTTATCCACATTAACATTGCTGCTTTATAATAGGTCTCCCAGGCAGGGAGACCAAAGCCGCCTCTGCTTTTATTATCTTGTAAATAAATTTTCTTAATTCTTGAATTCTTGCCTGCCCATATGAATTTCACAGTAATTTTCTCCAATTCTTTGAAAAATTATTTATCCAATAATATAGGAATCATTTGGAATAAATAAAGCAGTTTGGGTAGAACATTCATTTTAATTGTGGCAATTCTGCCCAATAAAGAAATCTGCATTTTGCTCCATATCTCCAAATCTCTTCCTATTTGTTGTACTAGTTTAACATAATTGTCTTCTTTCAAAGTTATTGTTTTGGGTCTCAACCATATACCTAAATATTTAATCTTATTGACAATTTGTAGTCCCATTATTTTTTCTAGTTCTTTTTGTTTATTATTTGTTATATTTTAACTAACATTTTGGTTTTTTCCTTATTGATTTTCAACCCAGCTAGTTTACCGAATTTATCAATTTCTTTTAATAAGGTTGGTCCTGACTCTATTGGATCCTCTATAATAACGACCACATCATCGGCAAATGCCTGTGTATATTCTTGTCTTTCAATCTTAGTACCTTTAATTTCCTCATTCATTCTAATTCTGTCCAGTAATCTTTCTAATATTGTAATAAAAAGCAGAGGCGATAATGGGCATCCCTGCCTGACACCCCTTTTTATTTCAAAAGGATTGGTAAATTCTCCATTTATCATTACCCTTGCTTTCTGAGTTAAATAAATTGAATCTAACATATTTGTGAAGTTATCCCTGAATTTCATCAAGTTTATCTGGCGTTTCATAAATTCCCAGTTTAGGTTGTCAAATGCCTTTTGTGCATCCAGGAAGACAAGAGCAACTTGGTTTCCTGGATGTGTTTCATAGTATTCTCATAAATCAGTTATCATTCTTGTATTATTTCTAATCTGTCTCATGGGAAGAAATCCATTCTGGTCAGGGTGAATTCTTTCATTGAGAATTAGCTTCAATCTTTCCGCCATCACACTCATAAAAATTTTGTAATCTGTGTTTAAAAGAGATATTGGTCTGTAATTTTTTTACCTGGGTGGCATCTGTACCCTCTTCAGGGATCAATATAATATGGGCCTCCTTCCATGATTCTGGGACTCTTGCCTCTAATAATACCTCATTGCAAATCTCTAGGAACAACTTTTCTAGTGATTCTCCGATCTCTTTATATAATTCGCTTGACAACCCATCTGGGTCTGGAGTTTTATTGCTTTTTGTCTTTTAGTAGCTTCTTTTAACTCATCTAAAGTTATCTCCTTATTTAATATCTCCCTTTTATCTTCCATTAATGGCAGTAATGCACTTTCTTTCAAATATTCCTCTAATTTATTTGCGTCTATTTCTTCTTAGTTATATAAATTCTCAAAATAGTCTCTTACGATTGTTTTCTTTTCCTCCAATTCCGTCTCTAATATCCCATTATTATCTTACAATTGGTATATAATTCTTTTTGGGTTTTCTTTTTTCAGTTTATATGCTAATCATCTTCCGGGTTTGTTTGCATATTCAAAGTAATTTTGTTTTGTGTATAGCATTGTCTTAATTAAATCTTCCTGGTCTAATAAATTCAATTCATGTTTAAGTAATATCAAGTCATTTTTAATTTGTTCGTCCCCTGGGGCTTTCATTAGTCTCTTCCAAATCTTTTAGTCTTTTTATTAACAAGTTTTTTTTCTTCCACTTTTCTTTATTTCTGTTGGCTGTATAGGCTATCGATATACCCCTTAGGTATGCCTTCATTGTGTCCCAAAGAATTTGCAATGAGGTGTCTTGTTTTTTATTGAATTTAAAAAATATATCTAATTCTTCCTTAATATTTTGAGTGTATCCTTTTTCTTCCAATAGTTGTGGGTTAAGTGTCCACCTAGCTTTTTTATAAGTTTGCGTTTTCCAAGTAATTTGCAATGGGTTATGATCTGCCCAAGTGTTGGTTAATATTTCTATATTTTTTATATCCTTAAGTAAATCATTATTCATCCATGCCATATCTAACCTTGATCAGGATTTGTGTGGATTGGAGTAGAAGGTAAACTGGGTCACTTCTGGATTCAATTTCATCCATGCATCTACTAAATCTAGTTCCTCGGCCATATCGAAAAAACATTTAGGCAATGTATTTTGTTTTTGTTTTTATATTTTTGATCACTGGCGTAATCCTGTTTATTGTTAGAAATTGCAAAAAAGTCGCCAATTATGCAAATCATAGGGTTGCCTAATTCTATTAATTTTGCATATAGAGTTTTATAAAACTCATTGTGATTTGTATTGGGGGCGTATATCCCTACTAGAAAAATCTGTTTGTTTTGTATAACCACCTCTACAATTAATATTCTTCCAATCTTGTCATTATAAATCAGTTTTGATTCTAATTCTTCTTTGATATATAATGCTACTCCTCTCTTTTTTTCCTCTGCTAGCAATGTGTATAGTTGCCCTAACTTTTTGTTTTGTAAATATTTCTGTTCTTGTGGTTTAATATGAATCTCTTGAAGACATATTATGTCCAATTTCAGCTTTTCAAGTTTCAAAAGTATTTTTTTTCCCTTTTTGATGGATTGTTTAAACCATTAATATTTATAGAAGTCAGTGTTAGTCCTTTCCCCATTCTTTCTTATTTTAGATGTTACCTCTCGTTGTTTTTGGCTATTGTTTGACTTCTGGTTTTGATTCCTGTTTCTTCTCGGGTGGATCTTTCCCCTCGATCTTGTTTTGGTTTTCCTCTCGTTCTTTAGTTCTTTGTTGTATTTCTTCTTGACTTGGCATTTTCAATTTGTCTCTGCTACTTGTTTCCTCCTCTGATCCGCTCAGCTGTTCAAAGAACTCTTGTGCTTTATTTAGGTTATCAATTTTCACTTTTATTTCATTCCAGGATGTCAGAATACCTTCCAGGGTAATCCATCTAAAAGAATTTTTTTTATTTAAATAATTAGTGAGGAATCGATAATCCTTCCTCTGTTCCCGGACTCTTCTTGGTATTTGTTTCAGTACTATTATTTCTTTATCTTTGTATTTTATTGTCTCTTCTCTAGAAATCTTGTAAATAATATCTCTGACTTTCCTACTAGCAAATCTAATATGGACCTCTTGAGGGAGTCTGTGTTGTCTCTCATAACTAGTATAGACTCTGTAGATATCATCAAATTCATTTATCATCTCATCTTTGTCTCTTTGAAGAAAATCTGCTGGAAGTTTAGGCATCACTGATGTTAAGTCCTCCTCTCTAGTTTCCTCTGCATTCTGAAATCTCAAATAATAAGAGGCTCTATCCATCTCAAGGTGGATTAAGGCCTTTAGAGTTTCCTTGTTGTGAGTCGTAATTTTATGGTTCATAAGCTCTAACTTTTTCTCATTTTGTTTGGATTGTTGTTCAATTATCTTGATTTTTTTCTTCATTTTTCTTGGTTGATTCCTGGATCAAGCCTATTTTTTTGTCCAGGTTTCTGATTTCAGTTTTCATTTCCCTATTTCTGATTTCAGCTCAGTTTTCATTGCTTCCCGGTCTGTTTTACTTTCAGTGTGATTTTTGGCCATAGATTCTTGTAACATTAGCATCATATTCTGGATTGCTAATAGGAAGGTTTGCACTGATTGGGTGCTGGTTGTGGTAGTCGATTTCTCGGGGGCAACATTCCTTCAATTGTTTGTTGGGTTGAAACTGCTGGACTGGATGGTGCCATCGTTGGCACAAGTTTTTTCCCTGTCTTAGTAGTGGTGATAGTTGTCATATCTTTTATAATTTTGGCCTGTTCATCTATTATCCTATATATACTATCCCAAATTACCATCAATTCTATGATTTTCGAATAAACAGTCTCTTAATTATTTATGCTGAAGTTTTCCTAATCAGTATCAACCACTATTTTTCAACACAAACACGTATCAGACAATATCTCCTTTGATTAACTACTCACCAACTTCCATCACAATCAGTATACACTTAATCAATTTTTAACTCTTAGCAATCTATATTAGAGCAAAAATACCTATGGTGATGTTGTAGTAAATACTATAATAATTTCATTCCATCACAATAAATCACTGGGAAAAGGGTTAAGTAGGACAATTAATTACCACCTTCCTTTTATCAAAATCAATTAGGGTTATCTAAACACATTACTATATGATATCTTCAATATTTAATTCTTAATTATACCGACACTATTCGTAAAATAAGAATTGTGAATTATGAGTGAACCAAAGAAAAGAATCTATATAAAAAAATAGGAAATCTAAAGTAATCAGCTACTAAGTAAATCAAAAAATAGAATTATATAAGTTATCTGATACAATATTCCTCCTTTCTATAATATGACAATAAACTAATTAAATATATACCAGCGTTCTTGTAGTTCAAAACAATATTTTTCCAGTTACAAGTTTATAAGTCTCTTCATTCACAATGAAACAGTTTACCAGAGTTTAGATTTCTTAATGGCCGTCTTAAGAATTGCACAGTCACTCTTCTTTCCGTTTAGGTTCTTATCCGATCGGGTTTTTTTCCTCCAGTTCACTTGATTTTAACACATTCGTTTCAAGCTGTCAAAAGGAAACGGAACCTTCCAAAAATAACTTCTCAGTTCTCACACCACATTCCAATTTTCCATCAAGATTCCTCTTGTTTTCTTATTTTCACTATTACATTCACTATTGTCCCAGCATTAGGGGTGGTAGGTTAAAACACTGCCACCGATTTCCACTCTCCCCGCTTTCACCCTGGGTTTCCTTAGTCCTCTTGATTGTTCTTTCAAACAATCATCTTTCTCAATTGTTATCCAAATGAATTGTAATCCAAATCAAGCTTCCAACCTCATGAGATCGCCACCACTTCATCCACTGCTGTCTCACTGCTTCCTGCTAGCTAGTTTGTCGTGTCTCCGGGTCTGGCCACACAGGCTGACTTCTTTCACCTCAGACTTCGGGCTCTCTTCTTCAACATTTCGGGATCGCAACCTCCCAAACTGTCTCCAAGAGTCTCTCCTTGCCTTGTTGATCCCTCCAGGACCTGACACCGCCACGAACGGCCATCCAGAGGCGAAAATCCCAGCTCAGGAGATCAGAGCAGAATGCTCCTGAACAGCCACGACGCGACGTCACCGGAAGTCTCCGCAAATACAGATCGTGTTTGTTTCCTTTTAGCTGGGGAGTTTAGCCCATTGATATTTATTGATATTAGCTGAATTTCTTTTTCCATTGTCCTATCGGTAGTTTGGCTTCTGTCTCCTATTAACCTTAATATCTCTTTGTGAGCGTGTTCTTAATTCTCTTCCCTCTTCTCTCTTTTGTACCTGTCCTTCCTTACTTCCTCCTTCTTGCTCTACCTCCCTTATCTCCTGTTGCTGATCTTCCTGGCTTCTGGATTCTAGTTCTTCCTTACTACTACTCTCTTCTTCCACTCCTACTATTTGGTCGAAAAGTTATCTTGCCTTATCCAAGTTGTCCACTCTAATCTTCCTCTCCTGCCAGGATACCAGCATCCCTTCCGGTACCAGCTGTCTGTAAAGTATGTTCCACTTAGTCAGCTGTACTGCTAAGAAGCAGTAGGAGACATCTTAATGTCAGTAGACTTAACAGAGGCGTCCTTACACATTCCAATCAGACCCTTACACAGCAGATTCCTGAGATTCTGTTATAATAATCATAATTTCGAATATATAGCCCTTCCTTTTAGTCTAACTTCTGCCCCCTAGCAGCCTGTAAGATTACAATGCTATCTCGACGATATATGAATTTTGTCATTGTCAAACCAACAAGCTAAACTAGATATTCATGTCACCCTACAAGCTCTACAAGAGCACGGATTTTCAATAAATTGGGCCAAGAGTCATTTAACACCTTCAACTCAGCTTCTGCATTTGGGAGCCATCATTGATACAGTGGCTGGGAAGGTGTCCCTATCTCCAGATAGACAGAATAGCATTAAGCAGTTGTCAAAAGAGATTAGAACTACCAGAAGAGTATCCCTGGCCCAATTATCCAAACTACTAGGTAAAATGATATCCTGCATTTCTATTGTTCCCTGGGCCCGATTCCACTCCAGAACCCTCCAATGGTTTCTGTTCCCGTATCAGTGGTCAGGAAGGAGCAAGGTCACCATTCCGTCAAAGGTCCTCATATCGCTACACTGGCGGACCACAGTAAACATCAACAAGGGCTGTTTTTTCAAGGACCCTCACAGACAATCACAACAGACGTGAGTCTATTTGGCTGGAGGGCACATTGTCAGTCCCTTACAGCTCAGGGTCGTTGGTCCATGACAGAACAGGCCTGCAGCATAAATTGGCTAGAGTTGAGGGCAGTACATCTGGCCCTCTGCAAATTTCTACCTCTGATTCAGGGGCAACATGTCTTAATCCTGACCAACAACGTGGTCACAAAGGCCCATATAAACAGGCAGGGGGGCACCCATTCAAAATCACTGATGAGAGAGACAGAGAAGCTGTGCCACTGGGCAGAGAGGAACTTTATCTCCATCAAAGCGGAACACATCTCGGGACAGTCAAACACCCAGGCAGACAGGTTGAGCAGGGCCACTGTCGACCATTCCGAGAGGCGCCTACACCCAAGACTGTTCCAGGAGATGTCATGTCTGTTTGGCCAACCGATTCTAGACCTCTTTGCCTTGCCTATCAACGCACAGCTCCCGAGGTTCATGTCAAGATTTCCAACACAAGGAGTGGAGGGAGTCAATGCTTTACACTGTTGCTGGCCTCGAGGTCTCCTCTATGCATTCCCTCCTCTCCCTCTGATTCCCAAAGTGGTCCAAAAACTTTTGGAGGAGAAAGCGGAACTGTTGTTAGTGGCACCTTATTGGCCAAGACATCCGTGGTTCACGGATCTCAGGGACCTATCCATGTCAGACCCATGGAGAATCCTGCCAGATAGTCTCATTCACACAGGGTCCAATTCAACATCCAGACCCACAATGGCTGCACCTAGCCATATGGCACTTGAGCAGAGACATCTGAAAGGTGAGAAACTCTCCAATAAAGTCATCTCTACGATCCAAGCGGCCAGATGTCCATCAGCAAACCGTATATACAACGCCACCTGGAACATCTTCTGCAAGTGGTGTGACAAGGTGAAAATAGACCCCACCTCTCCATCGGTGGCACAGATATTGGACTTTCTTCAGGAAGGGTTGGATAAAGGACTCTCACCAAACACTTTGTGCAGATAGGTGGCGGCTCTAGCCTCGGTCATTAATTGTGGTGAACTAAGATCCATCGCTCATCACCCAAGAATTTGCAGTTTCCTCTGTGGGGCCACTAATTTAAGACCGCCAGTGGTCCATAGATACCCCACCTGGGATCTAAACAAGGTTCTCACAGCATTCACAAAACAACCCTTTGAGCCTCTGAGAACCACAAGTCTCCACCTACTTACACACAAGGTGGTATTCTTTGTAGCGATAACATCTGCAAGACAAATTTCCAAGCTCGCCACCCTGTCTGTGAGACAAGATCTCTGCATCTTCCATTCTGACAGAGATGTTGTAAGGGATAACATTGTTCACCCTAACTGGTTTAGGTAAAATAATAAATATGTAATCATAGTTTGTTAGTTAAAGTGTCTGCAACTTTAAATATAGGGAATGTAATTAGGGGAGTGGTTGTGAAAGCACTTTAAAAGAAGCAAGACGACAGTTTGCTCTCTCTCTGGCTTTGATGATCCCTAATTACTTCATGGACTCAAGACTGCTTTACTCGGACGGGAGAGAGACAAAGGACTGATTTGTAAGTGAACTGACATAGGATATTCTACACGGACTTTGCTAACTGAATATCCTTGAATGGACTGACTAAATGATACATGACTAATGGACTGTTATTTTGACTTGTGCCATGTTTTCTATATATGGATATAAAACTATAATTAATAAAACACAGCTGTCTGTTTACTGTAATGTATAACAACACAAACTCTCACTTTTACATAAATCTGTTTTATCCTAGTTAAACTGACTTTGCAGCCTCTGGGCCCATAACCAGTGTTAAGGAGACAAGCTAAACAGAATGTGCAGCGTTAGTCAGATAGGCACACAGATAAATGAGTGAGATAAGTTTGTGTTGTTAAACATTACAGGAAACAGCTGTGTTTTATTAATTATAGTTTCATATCCATATATAGAAAACATGGCACAAGTCAATTTACAAAGTTTGTCCCTTATATCCAAGCTGGATGGAACAAACTATGTATCATGGTCTATGAAATGTAGTCTGCTTCTACGAAGAGAAGGTTTGTGGAACATAATTGAAAATCCACCAAACGTAGAGGAATGGGATCCAGAGGATGATGAAGATAGACTAAAGATAGAAGAATTTATGCATAAAAATGAATGAGCTATTTGCATAATAGGTTTAACACTGTCTGACCAACAACTTGTTCATATCCACGGAGAGCAAACAGCTGTTGGGTGTTGGCAGAAGCTGAAGAGGATTTATGTCCGAGATAACATTGATGCACACATAAATCGAACACGGAAGCTTTTCAGGACGCATCTCCAGACGAATGGTGATATGCTGTCATTTGAAAACTATGCAAAGCATTTTTCAAGAACTGCACGAGAAAGAGCTTATTTTCTCTGAACTACACCAAGTCTACATAATTCTATCTTCACTAGATGAAAGTTATGACAACTACGTCACTTCCCTTGAAATTTTGCCTAAGGAAAGTTTAACTTTAACTGATATAACCGGCAGATTGATTGAAGAGGCCAGAAGAAGACTTGAAAGATACCAGTTAAGGAGGCAGCAACCTCAAAAAGAAGATAATAAATCTCCTACTGCATACGCAATTAAAAAGTGTTTTAATTGTGGAGGAAGAGGACATTTCGCAAGATTTTGTAAAAAAGCAAAGCGCCAGAACGCTGGCCAGAATACTAAAAGTCATCAAAAGATAAATAAAAGTTTAGAGTTAGCCATGTATACTAACGGAGCTGTAAAAAATAATTTATGGGTGGTTGACAGTGGAGCATCCCACTGTATAACAAATGATAACAAAATTTTTATTAAAATGTCCCAGAGTACACAGCAGATATCGTTAGCCAATGGCTGGAAACTGAAAGCTAAAGGTCAAGGTATAGCATATTGTTCTTTTATAAAAGAGAATGTAAAAATGTTATATGTACCACAACTTAAGTTTAATTTAATTTCAGTTAGAATTTTGGTAAAACTAGGATATGTAATTACCTTTAAAGGAGATAACTGCATAATTGAAAAAGAAGATAAGAGAATTACTGCATCTTTAAGAGGTTAATTATTTGTGTTAAATGATAATGGTTTAAAGGTGGCTAACACGGTTTATGATAATAAGAAACCTCATGATGAATGTATTCACTTGTTACACTGAAGGCTAGGGCATTTAAATTTTAAAATGCTTAAGAAAACTGTTGAATTATCTAAGGGAATAAGTTTAAAACCTTGTAATAAGTATTTGCAATGTAATGCTTGCAATCAAAGCAAGAGCAAGGTCAAACCGGCTAATAGAGTTGATGGATTTACTACTAAAGAGCCTTTAGAAGTAGTATTTGCTGATTTAATAGGTCCGAAAAAATCAAGTGTAGGAGGAGCTCAATACATACTAAGTATAATGGACCACTATTCTAGATATGGGTTTTGCTATTTAATGAAGAGCAAAACTGAAATGTATCAAAATCTCTTTAATTGGATAAAAATTGCTGAAAGGAAAACTAAAAAGAAATTAGTAACTCTTATAACAGATAATGGTACGGAATTTACAAATAATAAATTCCAGAATAGACTTAGAATGTTAGGTATTCAAAATAAAAAGTCTGCACCATATAGGCCACAACAAAATGCCTTAATAGAGAGACGAGGCCAAACATTACAATCAATGACACGTACTATGATGTCTGATTCAGGATTACCTGACAATTTATGGGGAGAAGCAATAATGTGTGGTAATCATATATTAAATAATGTTGTTAATTCAACAACAGGTGAATTACCATTCACACTGTGGCATGGTACAAAACCTGATTTAAGTTACTTGCACACATTTGGAGCACCAGCATGGGTGCATATCCCTTCACAACTCAGACACAAAGAACAGCATAGAGCTAAAAGATTATTTTTTGTAGGATATAAATCTAATCATAGATCTTATAGATTCTGGGAACCAGGTACATCTAGAGTTTACACCAGTGCTCGTGCTAAATTCCTAGAACATGTAGGATGGAATAGAATAGAGCAAGATTTAAATAATGAAGTAATTATTGAACCCTACAAAAGGCAAAAAGATCAGACTAGTTATAAGAAGAGTCCAATTAAAGAAGAAGTCCACGAAGAGCAAATAGGACCAGAACAAGAAGAAACAGTTGATAAGGAAGAGTTAGATAATCAAGAAGAGTTAATAAATGAAAGTCCACCTGTAAGTCCTGTAATACCTAGACATACTACACATGTAACTAGACCACCTGATAGGTATCAAGCAAGTATAGTTTGCCAAGTAACTAAAGTTCCAACTAGTGTAGATGAACTTAGGATGTATCCTGCTAAGGATCAGGAGAATTGGCAAAAGGCAATGGAAAAAGAACTAAATTCATTAAAGGTAATGAAAGTATATGAAGATGCTAAATTACCTCCAGGAGAAAAATCCATTGGGTGCAAATGGATATTTAAAGTAAAAACTGGAAATGATGGGACTGTTACCCATAAAGCTAGGTTAGTAGCTCAAGGATTTAATCAAACTGCATCTGATGATGATGAAGTTTTCGCACCAAGTCTTAAAGCAACATCTTTGAGAGCAGCTTTAGTGTGGGCAGCTAAGAAAAACTATGTCATTAACCATTTAGATGTAGAAACTGCTTATTTGCATGCACCATTGCAGCACACTATATATTTGAAAAAGCCAATTATTATAAAAGATAATAAAGTAAATAGTAATGATTGTTGGAACCTCAAAGAGTCTTTACGGATTGAAACAATCTGGCTATGAGTGGAACCAATATATTGTGAAAGAATTAAACAATATAGGTTTTAAATCTGGTTTAGCAGATCCATGTGTGTTTAAAAGAGAAAATAATGGAACGGTGTCATTATTGTTATTATTTACAGATGATATTGCTTTGAAAACTAAGACTAATAATGAAGCTAATGAGATTATATCATTATTAGCCAAAAAGATAAAATTAAAGCATTTAGGTGAAATTAAAAAGTATCTAGGATTGACAATTAACAAAACAAAAAATGGTTTTAAGATATCTCAAGAAGATAAAATTTGCCAATTAATTAAAACGTATAAAATGGAACTTTGTAAAACGGCAAAGACTCCAATGAGTCAGGAGGTTTGCCAAACTGATGATCAAAGTCCCAAATTTGATAAGTCCACATTTCAATCTTTGATTGGTAGCTTATCACATATCAGCAATTGATCAAGGCCAGATATAGCTTATAGTGTAAATCAGCTGGCACGTTTTAATTCAGATCCACAACAACGTCATTGGCAATCATTAAAGAGAATTTTAAGATATCTTAAAGGTACAATGAACCATGCATTGTATATGGAACCAAAGGGTGATCTGAGTCTTTGTGCCTATGCAGATGCAAGTTTTGCAACTGACATAAACACTAGAAAATCAACATCTGGGATGGCTATATTATTTGGTAATACACAAATAGGATGGAGGTCAATCAGACAACAGCACATTAGCTTGTCCACGATGGAAGCGGAATTTTCATGTCTATCATTACTATGCACTGACTTAATTTTGTACAAACAGTTATTATTAGACATGGGTATAACTGTTAAAGATTCCATTATTGTGTACGAGGACAACCAAGCAGCCATTAAGTTTGCTACTAGTATTGCTGTAAAAACTAGATCAAAGCATACTGATTTAAGATACTTAAATGTTAGAGAATCTGTAAAGAATGGGCTAATTAAATTGGAATACTGCATGACGGAAGAAAACATTGCAGACCAGTTTACAAAAGCTCAAGGAGTAATTAAGTTTAAAGAGAGTTGTAACAAATATGATTTAAAGATGTAAATAGTTATATTTATTATTATTTCCTAAAAGGGGAGAATGTTAGGGATAACATTGTTTACCCTAACTGGTTTAGGTAAAATAATAAATATGTAATCATAGTTTGTTAGTTAAAGTGTCTGCAACTTTAAATATAGGGAATGTATTTAGGGGAGTGGTTGTGAAAGCACTTTAAAAGAAGCAAGAGGACAGCTTGCTCTCTCTCTGGCTTTGATGATCTCTAATTACTTCATGGACTCAAGACTGCTTTACTCGAACGGGAGAGAGACAAAGGACTGATTTGTAAGTGAACTGACATAGGATATTCTACACGGACTTTGCTTACTGAATATCCTTGAATAGACTGACTAAATGATACATGACTAATGGACTGTTATTTTGACTATGCTATGAACTCATAATGGAATAAACTATATTTTTGATAGCACAAGTGTATCTGTTATTTTTACTGTATGTTAATAAACATACAAACTTATCTCACTCATTTATCTGTGTGCCTATCTGACTAACGCTGCACATTCTGTTTAGCTTGTCTCCTTAACACTGGTTATGGGCCCAGGTTTAACAGATGTCCTTCGTCTAGATCCAACCTTCATTCCCAAAATTAACTCAACCTTCCACAGAGCTCAGGAGTTGATATTCCCCAACTTCTGCCCTCGACCATCTCATGCTTTTGAGGGACAATGGCATTAATTAGTTGTGAGACGTGCACTCAGAATATATTTAGTCAGGACTGCATCTTTTAGGAAGACGGAGGCACTCTTCGTCTCCTTTCAACCAACCAATCAAGGCAGGAAGGTTACATCATTGACTGTTGGCAGGTGGCTATGGGCCATGATTGCAGAGACTTATGAGACTCAATCATTGCCTGTACCAAAAGACATTACAGCACATTTAGCTAGGAGTGCTGCAACATCAGCTGCTTAGGCTACTCAAGCTTCAATAGAAGAAATATGTCGGGCAGCAACGTGGGCTTCACTGTCGCCATTCATAAGGCACTATAAACTGGACATTTTTGCTTCCGCTGAAGCAGCCTTTGGCAGACGGGTATTACAACAGGTCCACATGTAACTAGAGGGGACTCCAACCAGATGGAGACCTCCCAAAGGACACGCCAAGCTTTGGCATGTTCCATGTCTGGATGCTCTGAACAGCTCATCTGGAGAAAGGGCATTGGTACTTACCTGAGGCACCCGTTCTCTGTGAGCTGTGAAGAGCATCCAACCCCACCCAAAGTTTGTCTGGTGGAGGTCTAATTCCGGCCAAGTCTACAGAGCAAAGGTGAAGGAGAATGACAATGAACTTAACACTTCGACTTCGCCAAAACTGGGGACACTAAGGAGGAGCCTTCAAGGAGGAGTGTCCTCAGAATTCAGCTCAGCCTATCGGATGAGAGAAAGAAGCACCTCCCATTTCTGGATGCTCCTCACAGAGAACGGGTGTATCAGGTAAATACCAATGCCCTTTCTCCTTGTAAGTTGCAGATAGAGTTAATTTATAATTTATTTTCCATAGGTTTTCACAATCTTCCAAATTTACGCTATATCCAAACTTTTTGGCCCAGATTATCATTGTTTCTTTTACTGTTTCTTTCTCCAGTTTATATCTTAACAAATAATTGTACATTTTAGTAATCATTTTTCTATCTGGTCCCTGTAAAATTTTATCCAATTCCTATTGGTGCGAATTTATCCTGTATTGTTCTATATTTTTTTTGTATCTAGATTGTATCTGTATATACGGCCACCAATCTACTTGTATTCCTTGTGACATTAATTTCTGCTTAGATTTTAGTTTCCTTTGTTCATCTAATAACTCTTTACAGCTCAC
This sequence comes from Hydrophis major, assembly GCA_033807585.1. NCBI lineage: Eukaryota > Metazoa > Chordata > Lepidosauria > Squamata > Elapidae > Hydrophis > Hydrophis major. The sequence goes on from JAUCBL010000017.1 coordinate 6,251,125, forward strand.
TGTCTTGTTCAAATCTAAAACATTCGGATATATCATAGCTGTCATGGTAGACATCCAGATTGGAATCTTTGTGTAATGATTTCATTTTAATTTTTCCCATACCCCTAGTAATGTGTCTCTAATTTGATGCCTTTGAAAATATGAATGAGATTTATTTTTCCCTTCGCACATGAACACGTGCCAACCAATTTGCAGGTCATGTCCTTCTAATATTAACGCTCTTTTGTTCTTTAAATTTACCCAATCTTTGATCCATGTTGTTATTGTGGCCTGATAATAAAGATCCCAATCCGAACCCTCCCTTATCCTTACTATCTTGTAGGAGTTTTAGTTTTATCCGAGCCTTTTTCCCTTGCCAAATAATTTTTTTAATCATTTTGTTTAATTCTTCAAAAAAGGTTTTTCCTAATTTTATTGGAATTGTTTGGAAAAGAAATAATATCTTGGGTAGTATATTCATCTTAACAGTGGCAATTCTCCCTATCAATGATATTTGAAGTTTCCCCCAATTTTCCAAATCTTTTTGTATTTGGTTTAGTAATTTCTCGTAATTATCTGTTTTTATCTATGAACATTTAGCTGTCAACCATACCCCGAGATACTTCAATTTTTTTCTTGTTTGAATCCCCAATTTCTTCTCCAGATCCTCCTTCTGTTTCACCATATATATTTTTAGAATCTTTGTTTTTATTTTATTTATTTTTACACCCGCCACTCTGCCAAATTCTTCAATTTCCTCTAATAATATATGTCCTGTTTCCAGAGGATCTTCTAAAATGAATGCCATGTCATCGGCAAATGTTTGTGTTTTATATTCTTCAGTTCTGATTCTCTAACCATTTATTTCTTGGTTGTTTCTAATCTGTGTTAATAGTACCTCTGCTGTAATAATAAATAGTAATGGTGATAGAGGACACCCCTGTCTTCCTCCTTTTGATATATTAAACTTCTTAGTTAACTCACCATTCAAGATTATCTTCACTGTTTGAGTGGTATATATAGCTTTAATCATATCCAAAAAAATTTCTCCAAAATTCATTAAATGTAATTGAAGAATAAAAAATTTCCAGTTCAAATTGTTGAAGGCTTTTTGTGCGTCCATGAACATTAGCACCAATTGCTTGTCTGGGTGTACCTCATAATACTCTAATAGGTTCATTATCAATCTATCATTATCAATCTTTATTTCTTAAATGTCTTTGTGGTACAAATCCATTTTGGTTGGGGTGGATATATTCATGCAAAATTTTCTTAACCCTCTCTGCAATTATTGTGACGAATATTTTATAGTCCACTTTGATCAATGAAATTGGTCTTTAATTTTGTATCTGTTGGTCATTGGTTTTCTCTTTTAAGATAAGGGTAATGTAGGCTTCTTTCCATGAGTTTGGGAGTTTTGCTTAGTCTAATATTTCATTATACAATTCCAACATTAATTGTTCCAATGATGTTTGAATTTCCTTATATAATTCTGCAGGGATCCTATCTGGTCCTGGTGATTTGTTACATTTTTGTTTGCTAATTTCCTCTTTCATTTCAGTCATTGTGATTTCAGCATTTAACATTTCCTTTGTAAGTTCCAGGATTGTAGGTATATTTTTCTCATTCAAATATTGTTTAATCTTCTCTTCTGGTATCTCGTCATGGGTGTATAATGCTGCAAAATATTTCTGGGCAATAAGTTGTTTTTCTTCTGCCAGATGGCATGGTGTTTCATTCTCATCATGTAATGTTTGTATTGTTTTCCTCTCCTTCTCTTTTTTCAGTTTATGGACCAACCATCTCCCAGGTTTATTAGCATACTCAAAGTAATTTTGCTTTACCATCTTAAGATTTCATGAGATTTCATCCTGTAGAGTTAAATTTATTTTATGTTTAATCACCTCCCTCTCTTTTTTATTTTCTTCGTTTTGTGGTTCTTTCTGCATTTTATGTTCCAATTCTTCGAGTTTCTCTTGTAATTCTATCTGTTGTTTTTTCTTATCTTTATTCTTTTTTGCTCCATATGCAATTGTTAGGCCTCAGATGTATGCTTTGGTTGTGTCCCATAGGTTTTGCAATGTTGTTTGGTCATTTGCATTGTCCTTAAGGAATAATTTTAATTCTTTTTCTTACATTTGTGTATAATTGTTATCTTTAAATAGTCTGTGATTTAAAGTCCATCTTCCTCTCTTTCTTCTCCCTAACAAGGGGTTATGGTGTGCCCATATGTTCGGTAATATCTCTATTTTCTCTATATCTTTTGCTACCTCTGTATCCATCCACACCGTGTCAATCCTAGACCAGGAACTATGTGGGTTCGAAAAAAAAGGTACATTGTCTTTCTTTTCTGTTAAGTTCTCTCCACATATCTTTAAGGTTGAATTCTTGTGTTAATTTATGGAATGTATTTGGCAGTGTTTTCCTCTTTTTCCTATTTTTTTTCTTTGTTGTATAGTCTTTTTCTATGTCTACTACAGCGTTGAAATCACCTATGATGCATATATTTTCCTGTTTTTTGATTATTTTGATTATTTTCCTATGCAGCTTTCTATAATATTCTTTTTGATTAATATTCAGGGCATATATTACTATTAACAATATTTTCTTTTGATTTATTTGAACTTCTACCATTAGGGTTCTTCCTTCCTCATCGGCAAATATTTGGGTCGGGTTTAACCATTGCTTTATATACATTGCTATCCCTCTTTTTTTTCTGTGCCAGTGCAAAGTACAATTTTCCCAATTTAGGAGATTCTAGAATGTTACTATACTACTTTTCAATATGGACTTCTTGCAGGCAGGTAATATCCGGATTCTGTTTTCTAAGTTTAGTCAATATTTGTTTTCTTTTTCTTGGAGAATTTAATCCATTTATGTTAAGGGATAGAAGTGTAACTTCTTCTGCCATGTTATTGTTTATATTGAATCCTCTCTGTTTGGAATATAAGTCACCTAACAGGTATTTGGGTTGGACAATATATAAACCAGGATAGACATTTTAATACTGTCTCTTTAAGAGAATCCTAAAAGTGTAATTGGGTGTGGTTTCTCAAATGGCCATAAGATGGAGCCAGAAACCTGGGTTGTTTAGTTTTAGTCTTAGTCTCAAAAGAGTCTCAGAAGAGAGTGTGTCTCAGTGAGTCTCTCTGTTTTCCTTCTGTTGGAGAGTTTTGCCGTTCCTCCTAATTGACTGTTATTCATGAATTTGATGTAAGTCTGATACTGAACTGTTTTTGACACTGGACTTTGATATTGGATTATTCCTGGACTGAAAACTGACTGATTTAACCTGTGAATGACTTTGGACTGCTTATTTTGAACTTTGCTTTAAACCTTTCTGGAAGTAAAAACCTACATTTACTGTACAGTGTATCTGTGTGCTGTGTGTGTATTATTCAAACACTACTCTCAAATACGTCTCCCTGTATGCGCTCAATCTCCTAACAGGGAATTACCTCAACACTCTCTCCTCTCCTTGTTCTTATCTCCCTTTGTGACTGTGTCCTTGTCCTCTATACTTCTTGGTGTTCAGTTTCCTGTCTTTCTCTTACTTCTTGGTCCAATCCTTTTTCTTCCACTGATTGTTCCTCCTGGCTTCTGCTCTCTACCTTGTCTCTACTATCCTGTTCTTCATCTGGTGTCACATAGTGTTCAAGAAATTATTGTGCTTTTTCTAGCGTATCTATACGAATTTTCTTCTCCTGCCATGAAATCAGCAAACCTTCAGGGATAAGCCATCTGAACATGATTCTGTTTTTAATTAGCTGTGATGACAAAAAATTAGTTCCGTCTTTGTTCCCTTACCCTTCCAGGGATTTGTTTTAATGTCACAATTTCTTTTTCTTTGTACATTAGTGGTTCTTCTCTAGTTCTCCCATAGATTTCATCTCTAATGGTCTTTCTTGCAAATCTTACATGTATCTCTCTCAGCAGCCTATGCCTCCGTGCATAGTTAGTATAAATTTGGTACACCTTGTCTATATCATTTCTCATTTCTTGGATGTACCTCTGTAATGCATTGGCTAGCAGCTCTGCCATCAAGTTTGGTAGATTCTCTTTATGTTCATCTATGTTTTGAAACTGTAGGTAGAATGAAGATCTCTCCATCTCTAGGTGCGTAATGGCATCTTCCAGATTCCTGTTTGCGACAATCATATTTTGCTCCATCCTTTCAACTTTCTTCTCCAGATGTTCTGTTCTAACTTCCACCATTTTAATTTTTTGTTCATTCTTCGTTATTGCTTCTTGTATTAATCCCATCCTATCATCAAGTTTACAGATATTTCCCCTCATTTCTTCCATACCACCTTTCATTTCCTCATGGTTACTTGTTATAGATTCCTGGGTTTTCGTCATCATCTCCTGCATCATGTTTAGAGTTGTTTGTAGATTCTGTAGGCTTAATGTTGAACCTGACTTTTCACCTCCCAGCATACTCTCTATCGACCTTTGGCCTGATGGGAAGGCATCATTGATGTTGGTTTTTTCCCTGTCTTCGTCATCATCGTCGTAGTAGTAGTTGACATTCTCAAAATTGTATATAGCTGTGTCCAAAATACCATAAATTCCCAACCCAACTGGGCACTATTCTTATATCTGTTAGAACATCGTAGTCAAATAAATACAATACTATCTATAAGCCTCCTTTACTTTAAGGTCTCAGAATCTATGTTATTATATCTTCTATATTATGCTAATTAATCTTAATCACTAGGTATCATTTATTTAATTAACTCTCAATAAAAATATATCAGTTATACTTTTATACTAGCTACTTTGTCCTCGTAATATAATCAATAATCTAATTATCTACAATAACCAAAATGGTACCATACAGTTGATATCAGACAGTCAATAAATCAATATTCTATATATATATTATTTGTAGTTTACAATTAATAAAAATAGTAGTAAATATCAATTGATTAATAGTCAGTAAATATCCATGAGTAAATAATAATAGGTGCTGGATAATGAATTACACGTTAATATCAGCACAATTTCCAATAATCAGTAATAATTTCTTTCAAAGTCTTATTTTAACTTGTCTAATTAATTCAATTATATAAAGCTAAAATTCATATAAAATTCATATAGAAAAAGGATAAAGCAAAAGGAGAATAAGTATCAGTTCATCAATCAATATATATCGTAAATTGTAAATTACAAATATCAATTTATGGTCTACCAATCACAATACCTCTTGTTTCTTATTATTTTATTGTTATATTATCAGACCTTACACAATTATTCTTTCCAAATTTTTGTATTTAAGTCCAAATGGTCAGATGTCCTTAGAAAAATTTAGAATGCTTAATATTCTTTATACTTCGGCCTTCAAGTCTTCTCGGTACAAAATGTCCTCTTCCTTCTAATATGCAGAGTCACTGCAGAGTCACTAACCCAGCCGGATTTCTTTAGCTCTCCTTTAGCATTTCTCTTCCGTTTGCTTTCAAAAACTCCTCCTTCTGGTCTATTTAGGCAAGCCTCACCAAACCCCACAAAATAGTCAGTCAAATAGTCAAATTATCTGTCTTAAATACATTTAAAGTAGTTCCAAGCTCTAACTTTAATCTCTAGTCAGTTCTCCCACTCTGGCAAACATTCACTGTACTCGATTGTTGATCTTCTGCTCCCACCACTAAATCACCAAATTCCCCTCTCTGGAGACTCACTTGTCAGTCTCTCTCTCCAGGTCATTTTATCTCTGAGGATTAGGTACCTCTCTCCATCAATTCTGACTTTCACTCTTCACTCTTTGCCTCCGTTGTCTCATTCTTTGCTTCCTTCACCATTTCTTGGGCCGTCACACCTCTGGAACTGTCCCTAGGGCCGGTCTCTTCCACTCCGTTTTCAAGGGGTTTCTCTTACAGAAGCAGGGGATCGCGCCTCCACCCGCTACCCTCAGAGTTTTCCCTCTCTATCGCAGACCTCTCCAGGGTTTTTCGTTGGGCGTCCAGACGTGGAAAAATTGGACATTCAGAGCAGAGCTGCCGCTCCTATGTCCGAACCAAGTTCAGCTATACCCCTTTTCTTTTTATGTGACAAGGCAAGGTGCAATTTCCCTAGCTTAGGTGATTTTAAAATGTTTCCATATTGTTTTTTAATGTGCACCTCTTGTAAACAAGTAATGTCCATATTCTGCTTTTGGAGTCTTGCTAACATTTTTCTTCTTTTAACCGGAGAGTTCAGTCCATTTATGTTAATTGATATCAAATTAATTTCCTGTTCCATATTGTTGTTTATATAGAGTTTTTATTCCTCTCTTTACCCTTGCTTCTCTTTGCAATCTTATCCTTATCCTTTCTTCTTCTTGATGATCCATTTCCACCCTTTCTTTCACTTCCTGATCACGTTCTTTTTCTTCCACTTGTTGTTCCTCTTGGCTTTTGCTCTCTATGTCTTCTTTACTGTCCTGTTCTTCATCAGATACTAAATAATGATCATAAAATTCCTGTGCTTTGTCAAGTGTATCAATATGGAATTTTTTTTCTTGCCATGAAATGAGCATCCCTTCTGGTAACAGCCACCTAAACAGTACTCTATTTTTAATTAGTTGTGATGAAAGAAAGTTATAATTTCTTCTTTGCTGTCTTATCCTTCTGGGAACCTTTTTTAATGTCACTATTTCTTTTCCTTTGTAAGTCAATGGCTCATCTCTTCTTAGATACGCTTCATCTGTAGTCGTTTTTCTTGTAAATCTTACATGTACCTCCCGCAGTAGTTTATGTCTCCATGCATAATTGGTAAATATTCTAGAAAGAGTAAACATAAAATAATACAGATATATATCTTCTTAGTTAATTATAGTTAATTAATTAATTAATTAATTATACCATCAATTACAGTAACTTTTACCTTCTTATTTGATATATTTATCTCTACTATTTAAGAATAATTAAGATATTTAATATTCTCTATAGATGCCCAGTCAGATCTCCTTCAGTCAAAATGTCTTCTTTCTATTCTGCACAGTGACTGCACAGTCACTATTCCAGTCTCCTGTCTTTCTTGCTTCTTTCGAGACTTCTTTCTTCTTCTCTATCACTCTAAAGGGGTCATTAGAAATCTCCTTCCAAACCTTGTTCACAGCACATAAAAGAAAACAGTCATCCAATTCAAGTGCTAAAAAGTTAGTTTTTTGTTATATTCTAGCCGATACCCACTCTGGTCTTCCAACTCCAGTCACTCCTTCCTCTCCAACCGTCAATTACAAAGTTAATAGCTTGTTCTTTATCTTCCGCTCCCACCGCTAAGTCGCCAATTCTTCCTTCCCCGGAGACTCACTTGTCCACCAATTTATAGGACATTGAATTTCTGAGATTTCAGTACCCCTCTTCGTCGATTTTCACCACTACAACACACTGCTTCCCTCTTTCACTTCCTTCTTCATTTGTTCAGGCCGTCATGCCTCTGGACCTGGCCATAAGACTGATCTCTTCCACACTGGTTTTCAAGGGGTTTCCTCTTACTGCAGTGGGGGTTCGCGACTCCCCCACTGCCCTCAGAGCTTCCCCTCTACATTGCAGACCTCTCCAGGGTCCTTCGTCGCCTCTTCAAGCTTCCAAGCATGCAAATTTGGACATTCAGAGCAGAGCTCCGCTCCTATGTCAGCACCACCATGATGTCACCAACCGGAAGCCCATCACAATTCTTATGGTCCTGATTGTCCCTGCTTCATGACAGCCCAAAAATGGCTGTCATCCCTGCTGTTGTTCAGGGAGAGCTTGCTTCAGACCTAATGAGAAAATTGTGGGTTTCCTCGTGGTCAACGAAGCGTCTCCCCTTCCTTCACCACCCCTCCATGGCAGCTATGTCCCCAAAGGGTCTCCTGACAGCAGTTACCGGCTGGATTTCATAGGACTCAGCAGAGCCCGCTATTTCCCAGCCATTCTTGCAGCGACATCAACTGGTCTTCCTCCCAAGATCCATTACACTTTTAGAGTTGAAAATACTGACTGAAAATGTATGTTGTTCTCACTGTTATCTGAGGTTTACAAAATATTTAGCACTCTAAACACCTTGGTTATTTCAAGCTCAGAATGCTTCTGTGAAGTCTGAACAGCCCTTTTTCAAGCTGATTTTTTTTTCCAAGCTGAAAAGAGATGTGTTGATCTCAGAACATTTCAAATTTGAAATATTTTGCATGCTTACTGCAATTATCCTTTCAGAATGTATTGTATATTCTAAGTATTTATGTCATGGTATTTTTTTCTTCTTGAGTAAGACTTTTATGTAACACTCAGTTCTAGATCAGTAGTTCTCAGTGTGGGCAATTTCCAGGTGTATCACCTTGAACTGCCAGGATCGTCAACAATATCCGTGTTGGATAAGAACTGTCAAAAATAAAGTCCATGTATTTGGAAGTTGCCCAAGTAGGGAAATGCTGATGTAGATTCACAAGTTAATAAAGATACATATTTTAAGTATTTAAACTAACATTTAAAAGTTCTGGTAAATTCAAACTTTTTCTTTATTTTCCAGATATAATTTGGATGATTATAATGGAGAGATCATGTCTGAAGTAATGGTACATCGACAGCCCATAACACCTACTTATGCTGTTCCTGTTATTTCTGTTGCTAATAGCACTCAGTTTAAACACCCAGAAAGTATGGAATTGAAGGAATTTAAAATAAACAAGGTGACTAAATCTATCTATCATTATGCATATTACTTACTTGAAAAAATAGTTCCTTTATAATTTTATGCTATCAATGTGCTTAAACTATGTGAATTGTTAATTTCATTCCAAAAGATTTCAAGATAACTGCTATCTAGGTAGATACAGGTAGTCCTTGAGTTACAAATGTAATGGACCCTGCCCATTCCATTCTTCACCTGAGGATTCGTGGGAGTGAATCTCGTACGGTGAATGGGATCACTCCTTTTGCCCACACATTCGCTAATTGAATGTGAGGCTCATTAAGTGCACATGAGGCATTTCAGAGTGGGGAAGGCAATGGGGGGGCCTTCTGATGGAACAGGCCACCTGCCTAAGACAACCCAAGGCCTCCCTGACCCACTGAAATACCTCATGCTCCCCACAATTGCTTGCCCCCCCCAACCTGCTGTGCCAGGTCACTTAACTTGTGAAGATCTAGCAAGCAGTCTCCTCTCCAGCCTTGTGTGCCCCTCTGCAGTTCCATTCGGGCCTCTGCAGGCCTTGCTTGGCAGGTTGCTGCCCGAAATGGAGCTTCTGAGGGGCAAATCTGGCCCTTTGACACTCCATTTGGCCCTCCGTGGGCCTCCCCCATCCCGTTGCAGGCCAAAATGGAGCCTCCGGGGGTTGGATATGGCCCCAGAGGCTCCATTTCATCATGCAACAGGTGGGGTGAGACCTCTGCATTGATGAATGGGGCTTCCAAGGGGCGATTTCGCCCCTCAGAAGCTACATTTCAGCTGGCAAGGTACAGGACAAATGTTGCAGAGTCTGCGGTTGTTCGTAAAGGTGAACAACTGCCGTGGTGCTGCAAGATTTGTAGTTTTGGGCCTTGTTTGCAAATGCTAGCAGATGCTTATTGTGTAACTTCTTTCGCTAAGGGACCATTTGTAACCTGGGGATTACCTGTACTCTTACTTATTATTCTCTGTGGTAAGTAATTTTGATAGTCTATTAGGTTAAAGCTTCCTATGAACTAATCCTGTTTGATCTTGAAAATCTAAGCAACATCAGACTTTGTCAGTATTTCAGTGGGAGACCACCAGGAAATCCCGGGGCTGTGGTCTCGACTGTGAAGTTGTAAAAAAATGCAGAAGAAAATTCTTACTAGAAATGTTCATGAAGTCACCATGATTTGCAGTCAACTTGAAAGAGCCTTTACCTGATTCTCTATTAGGGAAGGAGAAATCCCTCTTTACCTCTCATTTTATCACAATGGTACATTTTAAAAAAAGTTTCTAAAACTTAGATCTTCTTTCTCCTAATTGACTTACTCAGATAAAACCATTAATGCATTTTCTCTTCATGCAGCAAGAGAAAGCTGATGCTATACGACCAAAGAAAAAATATGAGAAGAAGCCCAAAATTGTATCTTCGTCAGTTGCTCTTGCTACTCAGCAGTCAACTCCTGCTGCACTGAATCAGTACGACTTTCCCAGCTCTGATGAAGAACCTCTTTCTCACGTATGATGTCTACAGTTTCTTTGGTTCAGAGGGAAGAAAGATACTTGCTTGTTTATACTTATCTACTACTTTCTTTTTGAAGGTCTTGCCTGGCTCTTCTGAAGTTGAAGAAGAAAATGATCCTGATGGGCCATTTACTTTCCATAGGAAAGCAGGCTGTCAGTATTATGCTGTAAGTTTTGAGTTTCTACAGTACTGTGTTGTTACAGTTATTAATTAAATTCATGTTTTAACACTTTTCAATTATTTCTTTTCAAAGCCTCATTTAGAACAAACTGGTGACTTGCTGTGGAATAGTCCTAAAGAGGCAACATTAGGAGATGAGCATTACAGATACTGCTTAACCACCCTTACTGTGCCACACAGGTGCATTGGATTTTCACGTAGACGGATTGGACGTGGTGGAAGGTAGTCTTATTTATCGTAAAACTCACTACACTAATATCATATTGAAAAGTATGAACATGATGCAGAAAAGCAATTGAAATATAGTTGTTAAATATGTTTTCTGTGTTATTTAAATTAAAAATTTATGTACTAATTAGGCATCTGTATTCTTAAATCTACATCTTCGACTTTATTATTATCTCCCTTCTGTTACAGAAACACACAACCTTATTGTGACTTTTCCCCTTATCTTTCCCCCCTTGAATCCATTTTAAATCCATGGTTTAGAGCAGGGGTGTCAAACTCACTTTCATTGAGGGCCACATCAGGGTTGTGTTTGACCTCGGGCCAGGGGTGGGTGGGCGGGCGTGGCCATGGTGGGCAAGACACAGGACTCATGTTGGGGGCACCCTTGGTGGCCAATTGCTAAGGCAGGACTTCCCTGAGACCCTCCCTCACTCTCATTATATCCTTCCTACCTTTTAATTTCTTCTTCCTTCCCTTCTTTCCTTATTTTTCCTTCCTTGCTCTCTTCTCATCTTTCCTTATTTTTCTTTGTCTTTCCTTTCCTTTCCTTTGTCTAACCTTTCTCCTTTCCTATCCCTTCCTGCATGCTCAAATGCAAAAGAGGAAACATTTCTCCTTTTGTTTTGTTTTTAGTTTTTTTGATAGCTCTCTGCCAGCAACAACAGAGCTGGGGGGCCATGCTGCGCCCCGTTTTCGGACTGGATGGTCTGCAGCTCTCTGCCAGTGCCCCCCCCAGGCTCTATTTTTGCTAGCAGAGGCACCACAGGCTGGTCCTTTGCTGTTTCCAGGCCTTCCCTAAGCACCCCGCCGGCCGGATCCAGCCCACGGGCCTTGAGTTTGACAACCCTGATTTAGAGGCGTGCATTAATTATATTTCTTTTCTTTTTTTTAACTTTATTACACTTTTATTAAATTAAAAACATAAAAAATAAATTACTCAATAACAGCAATTTTTAGTGCTTATCTTATAACAATAATTCGTGCATTATTTACAGGTGTTAATCTATTCGTGATTACATTCTTATCGATTACTTATATTTGATAGCTACCTATCTTTAATCTATCTCCGTTCTATCCAATTATACCTTTGTTCCCACATTTTATAAAATATCGAAGCCTCTTTATCTTTTAAACTCAGCGTAAACTTATCCATTTCCGCACAGCTCATACCTTTTTGTATAATAACTTTCTCTGAGGGTATGGATGGCTGTTTCCAACATTGAGCAAAGCTGATCCTGGCAGCAATTAATATGTGCAATAATAAGTATTCTGTGCTCTTTACATATTTCTTTTTAAAAATCCCCAATAGGAGGAGTTCCAGTTCTAGCTCTAATTGCTCGTTAGTAATTTCCTGTAACCATTCCTTGAATTTAAGCCAATATTTTCGAGCCTCTGGGCAGGACCACCACATATGATACCCTGTTTCTCCAACAATACGGCCTCCCCCAATAGGAAGTCCCAGCATGTTTTATAGGCATGAAATGAAATTAAGCCCCTCCCCCCAAATTAAGGCCTATATTAAAACATGCAAAATGGGGGGGGAATGGTGCGGGGGCTTGCCGTTAGGAAGTACTTTTGTTGCATACCCGGATATGGTGCTGCCTGTGTTGACTCCGATACGAAGTGCCCCACCAACGCCGAGGTCAACATCCAAGTCGTCGCCGCCTGCCCGAAGATGCAATTAAGTCACCCCCGAAAAGACGGCCTAGCCATTTTTGGGGGGCTCAAAAAAAAAAAAAAAGACCCGGCCTTATTATATGAGAAACACGGTAGTATGTTCCCTCTTTTTTTTTGCATTTCCAACATATTGGACTCATTTGGGGGTACATTTTTGCTAATCTTGAAGGGGGTAAGTGCCACCTATAGAATATTTTATATGCATTTTCTTTATATGCTGTTGATTTTGTTAATTTGTGATTTCTGTTCCATATGGTCTCCCAATCTGATAATTTTATGTTGTGTCCAATATTTTGACCCCATGCAATCATGCATCCTTTCACTACTTCTTCCTCCAATTCTACTTCCAAAAGGTATTTATATATTTTAGTAATATTTTTTTTATCCGGGCCTAATAAGATTTTGTCTAATTGTTGTGGTTTCAGGTATATTCCGTAATCCTTTATGTCTTTTTATATCGACTTTGTATTTGGAGATAAGCCCATCAGTCCACTTGTAGCGCTTGTTCTTGGAGATCTTGTATTGTTTTTAAGTTCCCATGAATATCTTGTAGGTCTTTATATTTTAACATTTTATTCAAATCTAAATTGTTTGGATGGGTCATCGCTTCCATTGTAGATAGCCAGGTTGGGATTTTTATGTAATGTTTCTTTTTGACTTTGATCCAATTATTTATTAACAAATCTCTGATCAAGTGTCTATGAAAAAATTGTTGTTTGGTGGGTCCTGTATCCCACAGAAAGGCATGCCATCCTCTCTGCAGGTCGTGACCTTCTATAGTAGTGTTCTTTTATTCTTCAAATGGATCCAGTCTTTTAACCAAACTAATATTGCTGCACTATAATATAGTTCCCGGTTTGGCAATCCAAAACCTCCTCTGCTCTTCATATCTTGTAGTAGTTTCATTTTTATTCTGGGTTTTTTCCTTTGCCAGAAAAACTGTGCTATTATTTTATTAAGGTTATTGAAGAATGTATTTTCTTATTTAACTGGAATGGTTTGGAATAGGTATAGAAATTTTGGTAGTATAGACATTTTTATGGCAAATATTCTTCCTAGCAATGACAGTTGCTTTTTCGTCCATAATTCTAAGTCTTTGTTTGTTTGTTGTAGTAGTTTGTTATAATTATTCTCCTTTATCGCCTTACATTGTGCTGTCAGCTATATATCCAAATATTTGATTTTTCTTGTTGTTCGTAGTCCAGGCGCTCTTTCTAATTCTGTTATTTTTAATTCTGTTCAATTTTTTGCTAAAAATTACGTTTTCTGTCTATTGATTTTCAATCCTGCCACAGCTTGCACTAATCATATTTCATATGTCATTGCACACTGTAACTTCTCTGAAAATAATGGGAAGATCCCGAAAACCTACGACATGTTACCAGACCTCTATTATGCCTACTTGAACTATCAGTTTGGGAATCTATTTGTGGGACAGGTGTGGTATTTCATCTTTCTTGAGAGTAGGTGCCTCCTGCTACCCCTGTGATTCCGTGCATCTTCTGCTTAAAGGCGTAGGTGCTTTGAGGTTCTTCTGAGATAATCTCTGTATGCAAATAATGAGAAGAATATGGGGTAGGTCTCAAAGCAGCTTGATTTCTCATCAAATGATTTGCATGGGTATAAGGTTTTTTATAAGTTGCATTAAAATCCATGTCAAATTACATTAGCATATTTTTCTACAAGGATTTATGTGGCATCAAAAATAGTGATTAAGCATATCTTGTCTGGATTCTTTTGTCCAGAGTGAGCTATAATATATTGCTTTCAGCATGTAATAAATACTTTTGAAAAAAAATTATCAAGCTAATCTTGACCCTTCAGCACTGTTTTTTAGCTTTTAAAAATGAGGTATAGAGATGTTTTACATTGCTACTACTACAGATGCACATCAGCTTGGAAAGAAGTAGTATATACTGTATATTTTAGTATTTCTTATCGTAGTGTTGTTCACAGCAATAAAAACTCTTTGATAAGTCTCCATAATCTACTTTCTTATCATCACATTCAAAATTGCCTCAAATTAGAGGCTGGTAAGAAGAATACACCATCCTTGTAGGGCTCTTTTTATCTTAATTCCAATTGGATTTTGCAGCATATTCATTCTCTAATTATCTTAGCCTTTTGTCCACCACAGCTACAGTTTGACACTGTTAGGCCTAATTACCATATTTACCTTTTAAACTTATTTGTGTTTCTTAAATTATGAAAAATTATATTCAAAAGGATCACATACAGGTAAAACTCGAAAAATTAGAATATGCAAAAGTTCGTTTATTTCAGTAATACAACTTGAAAGGTGAAACTAATATATGAGATAGACTCATTAAATGCAAAGCAAGATAGTTCAAGCCGTGAAGTGTCATATTTGCAATGATTATGGCTTACAACTCATGAAAACCCCAAATCCACAATCTCCAGGGCTGTGAAATCTCCGATTTTACGTGGAATTCCGATTTTTTCCCTCAAACACCGATCTACATTTTCCGCGTTTTTTTTCCCCCATCGGATCGAGATCCGAGAGTCGGAAATTCGCTCTTCAGAAAAGCGGAACACTTCAGTTCTCAGCTCAGGCATAATTGTCCCTAGAAAAGCACATAAACTTCGCACGTGAGCCGCGCTAACGTTAACTGAAGTTAGCTAGTATTCTTACGACGGAAAACCACGGAAATAAACCTTTTTTCAGTAGCTTTACATTCGCACATGCCGACAAACCACCGCTCATCGTAGCCAAGCAAGTAGTACTGCGTAACTGACTGCAAAGACAATTCATACGGCTGTACATAGAGTCTGTGCACGTGCGCGCGCTCGATCGTGCGCGCGCTGGACCCCGGCCTAAGGGACTTCGCGCTTCGCACTCATGATGTGCGCTTCGCGCACATGCGCTTCGCGCACCTTATTCACTTCAGATTTTTTTAGACTTTTTTTTTAACCAGCTCTCACACCCCTGAATCTCAGAAAATTAGAATATTATGAAAAGGTTCAATATGCTAGGCTCAAAGTGTCCCACTCTAATCAGCTAATTAAGCCATAACACCTGCAAAGGGTTCCTGAGCCTTTAAATGGTCTCTCAGTCTGGTTCAGTAGGAATAACAATCATGGGAAAGACTGCTGACCTGACTGTTGTGCAGAAAACCATCATTGACACCCTCCATAAGAAGGGAAAGTCTCAAAAGGTAATTGCAAAAGAAGTTGGATGTTCCCAAAGTGCTGTGTCAAAGCACATTAATAGAAAGTTATGTGGAAGGGAACAGTGTGGAAGAGAAAGGTGCAAAAGCAGCAGGGATGACCGCAGCCTGGAGAGGATTGTCAGGAAAAGGCCATTCAAAAGTGTTGGGGACTTTCACAAGGAGTGGACTGAGGCTGGAGTCAGTGCATCAAGAGCCACCACACACAGACGGATCCTGGACATGGGTTTCAAATTTCGCATTCCTCTTGTCAAGCCGCTCCTGAACAACAAACAACATCAGAAGCGTCTTACCTGGGCTAAAGAAAAACAGACCTGGTCTGTTGCTCAGTGGTCCAAAGTCCTCTTTTCTGATGAGAGAAACTTTTGCATCTCATTTGGAAACCAAGGACCCAGAGTCTGGAGGAAGAATGGAGAGACACACAGTGCAAGATGCTTGAAGTCCAGTGTGACGTTTCAACCGTCTGTGTTGATTTGGGGAGCCGTGTCATCTGCTGGTGTTGGTGCACTGTGCTTCATTAAGTCCAGGGTCAACGCAGCCGTCTACCAGAAGTTTTTGGAGCACTTCATGCTTCCTTCCGCAGATGAGCTTTATGGGGATGCTGACTTCATTTTCCAGCAGGACTTGGCACCTGCCCACACTGCCAAAAGCACCAAAACCTGGTTCAATGACTGTGGGATTACTGTACTTGATTGGCCAGCAAACTCGCCTGACCTGAACCCCATAGAGAATCTATGGGGCATTGCCAAGAGAAGGATGAGAGACATGAGACCGAACAATGCAGAAGAGCTGAAGGCCACTGTTGAAGCATCCTGGTCTTCCGTAACACCTCAGCAGTGCCACAGGCTGATAGCTTCCATGCCACGCCGCATTGAGGCAGTAATTGCTGCAAAAGGGGCCCAAACCAAGTACTGAGTACATATGCATGCTTATACTTTTCAGAGGTGCGATATTGTTCTATGTACAATCCTTGTTTTATTAATTGCATGTAATATTCTAATTTTCTGAGATTGTGGATTTGGGGTTTTCATGAGCTGTAAGCCATAATCATCTCAATTATGACACATCACGGCTTGAACTATCTTGCTTTGCATGTAATGAGTCTATCTCAAATATTAGTTTCACCTTTTAAGTTGCATTACTGAAATAAATGAACTTTTGCACGATATTCTAATTTTTTGAGTTTCACCACCTGTATGTAGCTCTTAAAGAGGGCTGAGCTTACTTTAAAAACTGATTTGGAAGAACTATTTTTTAACTCACCCTAGCATGAAACCTTTTTACTATACATTAAAAAAGCCCAAGTTTCTTTCAAGCTTCCCCATAAATATATTATTAATTACCATTAATTAGATTTGTTGTGATTTGTCAACTCCTTATGTAGTAGCATATTCTTTCAGGCTAAATGTGAAAGCATGAAAAAAGACCTTAATAAGTAGGAAAGAAGTACAGGTTTTTCATGAGGATCTGACCATTCCTTCCAAATAATTTTCAAATTGTGCAGGGGCCCTGCTGTGAATGTTTTTCTGATAGTTGAAGCAACCAGTTTGAAAAATACTTTCACAGAATTTCCCTACTATTTCTTCCTGATGTTTTAAAAATAAGTTTTGGATGAAGATAGGAATAACACTGTGGCTTATATGTAATTAAAAATATCCTTCTTTCCATTTTTAGGGTGTTCCTGGACCGAGCATATTCAGAAAATAACAGTCCATTTTGCCAGCTGGATTCAGAAATACTTTCCTCACAACTACACTCTTCAGTCAATCAATTTGCCAATATCTCAGAAACAAATACCTCAGACAGATATTTCTTTAAAGACCTTAGTCAGATACTAGTCAATTTCAAATCATGTAGATGGAGGCATTTTAGGCCTCGGACACCATCCCTACATGACAGTGATGAATTTTCCTATAGGAAATTACACAGGAGTGTAAATCAAGCAGACACAGTACAACCTGGGACCCAGGCATGCAGTACCTCTATACAAAGTAAAAGTAGCAGTGGTTCAGTACATTTTGGTATGTTGATTTTCACAAACTTAATTCTAAACACACTTTTGGCAAAAGCCCAATATTTCCTCCATAATTTTTCTCAGTTGCTGATATTTATGTTGCATGTTTAAACACCATGCTAAAGTTAAAGATGAATATAGTAGATTTGGTCCAGTCTTAGTTTGTACTTTAATTATAGCTATATTGATTCAGTCCCCCAATGATTCTATGTTTTTAAATGTTTCTTTAGTAGAATTTTATAGTTTGTTCTTTAAATTTGTTACGAGGGCTGTCCACAAAATAGATTACGTTTTTGTCTGTAGCAAGAAGGGGCGGAGCTAGCGTGGCCATCTTTGGTCTGTGCATCCGCTGCTCAGTCTGCATCTAGTCGTGCTAGTGGGAGGTTCGTATCGTTGCCCGTTATTTCACAGCAAACGTTTGAAATGTGTGCTGCAATTGAAAATCCCTCGAGTTGTGAGGTGCGATCAGTGAGAAGGTTTTTGTTGGCAAAAAACCATAAACCGATTGAAATTTTTCGGCAACTGTGTGAAGTGTACGGGGACAACATCATCACTGAAGGTGGAGTGCGCCAATGGTGCATTAAGTTCAAAAATGCCCGAACTACGGCACTCGAGAAGTCCTGAATGCTTTCAAGTGGGAGATTTTTCCTCATCCGCCCTGCAGCCCCGATCTTGCACCAAGCGACTACCACTTGTTTCCGAGGATGAAGACCTGGCTTGGAAAAAAGTGCTTTGATGACGATGCGGAACTGCGGGCGGGCGTGACTGACTGGCTCAAATCTCAGGCGCTGTGTTCCAAGCCAGGTCTTCATCCTCGGAAACAAGTGGTAGTCGCTTGGTGCAAGATCGGGGCTGTAGGGTGGATGAGGAAAAATCTCCCACTTGAAAGCATTCAGGACTTCTCGAGTGCCATAGTTTGGCCATTTTTAAACTTAATGCACCATTGGCGCACTCCACCTTCAGTGATGATGTTGTCCCCGTACACTTCACACAGTTGCCGAAAAATTTCAATCGGTGTATGGTTTTTTGCCAACAAAAACCTTATCACTGATCGCACCTCACAACTCGAGGGATTTTCAATTGCAGCACACATTTCAAACGTTTGCTGTGAAATAACGGGCAACGATACGAACCTCCCACTAGCACGACTAGATGCAGACTGAACAGCGGATGCACAGACCAAAGATGGCCGCGCTAGCTTAGCCCCTTCTTGCTACAGACGAAAATGTAATCTATTTTGTGGATAGCCCTCGTATTTATCTTTGCTGTTTTATTTATATTTGCTACTTTTGACAATTTATAATTTGCTATTAAGTGCAAAATAAGGAATTGGTTTAAAATTTTCAAGATATTGACACTTAAAATCCAAAATCTAACAGTAGACACAATCATGAAAAGTCCTACATATACAATGATTTGTTGGTTAAAAGTACCATTTTGTCAGTTTTGTTTTATTAAGACAAAAAGCTTAGAGATCACCAGTGAAAAACCTGTAGCCTGTAGTTCCTTTGGCAGTGTGAATACCCATCTATATCAGATCTTAAGGAGATGGTACAAATAGAATATCTTTTTTTAGAAACCATACTAATCTGTTGAAAGGAATCAATTCTGTCCTGACTTCTAGTAAAAGGATCTTGTTTAAAAGAGTCTTATACAATGCTATCTAAAAATGAGCATGTATATAATTTACAACTTCAATGGTTTGGGGGCAGTTCAGAATTATATCTCCAAACTGTAAATGACTTGCCCAGAAGGATATGGACTTCTGACTGAACAGCACTGCTATAGAATTCTGGAAGCAGTTGCCAAGCCTGAGATTGTGTTGGTTAAATATGTCATTTTCAAATATAAATCTTGAGAGTTTAATTTTTCAACTGTGATCATCTTCTTTCTATCTTCTATAACTGACACAAACCTCTTTTAATTTTTTATTGATGATAATTTTTTTTTATTTCCAAAGTTAAAATCCAAAATCCAAAAAGAAGACAGAAAAAAAAGAAAAAAACAAAGAAAAAAACAAAAAGAAAAGAAAAAAAAGGTGTGTAAA
This sequence comes from Hydrophis major, assembly GCA_033807585.1. Taxonomy (NCBI): domain Eukaryota; kingdom Metazoa; phylum Chordata; class Lepidosauria; order Squamata; family Elapidae; genus Hydrophis; species Hydrophis major. The sequence goes on from JAUCBL010000017.1 coordinate 6,270,573, forward strand.
CAAAATATCAAACTTACACATAAAATGTTCCCCTGGTTGAACACTGATAAATATAATTCAACAATAGTAATTGTTCCCCCCCTTGCAAAACAGGTCCACAATTTATGAACTTCAATATCTATATTGGCAAAATTGTTATATAACATTAAAAATATCACAAGGCATTAACAGTAAAATCATTCAGCTCCCATCTTTTTTTTATAATCATTTTTGGGGGCATTGTAGAGGATATATGATATGTAGTGTTCAAAGTCCTTAATTTAGTGTTGCTTTGATTTTAATATAATCCAAATCCCTCTTATAGCTGGGCTTTCACAGCAAATTATAGACAATTCCTTCTCAGGGGCAAAGAAAGTAAGCGTTCTTTAAGAAAGTAATCGCAAAAGAAACAGAGATAATACAGGTAGTCCTTGACTTACAACAGATCATTTAGTGACCGTTTGAAGTTACAACATCACTGAAAAAGTGACCATTTGTCACACTTAACCGCTGTAGCATCCCCATGGTCATGTGATTTACATTCAGACCAGAGGTGGTATTCAGCAGGTTCTGACCAGTTCTGGAGAACCGGTAGCGGAAATTTTGAGTAGTTTGGAGAACTGTCAAATACCACATCTGACTGGAGATTTTACAATATCCTTCCCCTGCCATGCCCACCAAGCCATGCCCACAGAACTGGTAGTAAAAAAAAGTTGAATCCCACCACTGATTCAGACACTTGACAACTGATTCACATTTATGACGGTTGCAGTGTCCCAGAGTCATGTGATCACCATTTGTGACCTTCTGACAAGCAAAGTCAATGAGGAAACCAGATTCACTTAACAACTGTGTTACTAATTTGACACCTTCAGTGATTCACTTAACAAATGTGGCAAGAAAAGTCATAAAATAGGGCAAAACTCACTTCACAAATTTCTCACTTAACAACATAAATTTTGAGCTCAATTGTGGTTGTAAGTTGAGGACTACCTGCAGTTCCCACAGTAGAAAGCAAATGGGGAAATAGAAAGTTCTCGTCTTTTGAAATAAAAAATAGAAATATTGACAAAAATAAAATGGAATAACAGAGTTCTTTTTAAAAACTATTAAAATCCTTACAATAAGAATCCAGTATAAATCAGATCAAATCATTTTCATTGTAGAAAGGAGAACCCTCATTGACATCCTTGCAGCAAAAGTGAAAGTATATTTTATAACTCCAAAGTACAATGATGAAACCTTGCATTTATAATCCAACAGGGAGGTGTAGAGCACTTCAGCATTCAGCCAGGTTATTCACAGTTAAAATGTTAGTTGAAAGCAAAAAAAAAATATCAACTTCAAAATGTGATGTTAAAACAGAGGTACCCCTAAGAATACAAACAGCAACAGGAAAAGATGGAGACCTTACCACTCCGGCTAGTCTTACGGAGAATTACAATCCTCTGGATTCTCTTCCTAGGCAAGTACATGGTCGTCTGAGGGTCATCATGCAGTATTCCAGGATACTCATGTTCAAAATCCAGGGACCATGCTGTGAAAGAACTGGCTTTGGCACTGAAGTCAGCTGTTTGTCGGCAGGGAGAAAAAAGCACCCACCCACCCACCCCCTTCAGTGCGCCATTTTCTGGAGTACTCCTTAAGCCACTTTTAAATTCTTTCAGAATGGTTCTGTAGCTATGGATATCTGTTTCTTTAAAAAAAAGACAAGGAAATAATCTCTGATGTAGTTGAATAAAAAGAATACCTATGGTAACATCCCTAGTAATTTTATTAAGACTTTTGGCTATCTTAATTGTCTAATCATTAAGTTTACTATAATTGCTATTTATGACTTGAATACAGGTAGTCCTGACTTACGACCACAATTGAGCCCAAAACTTATGTTGTTAAGTGAGAAATGTATTAAGTGCGTTTTGCCCCATTTTACGACTTGCCACATTTGTTAAGTGAATCCCTGCAGTTGTTAAATTAGTAACGTGGTTGTTAAGTGAATCTGACTTCCCCATTGACTTTGCTTGTTAGAAGATTGTAAAAGATGATCACATGACCCTGGGACACTGTAACTGTCATAAATATGAACCAGTTGTCAAGCATATGAATTTGACAATCCCCATGATGTGACCATGGGGATGCTGCAACAGTCATAAGTGTGAAAAATGGTCATAAGTCACTTTTTTCAGTGCCATAACTTTGAACAGTCACTAAATGAACTGTTGTAAGTAGTGGAATCCCTGTAATCATTCGAGTCAATAAGAATAGGAATATTCTTCATTGGTCAAGTGTGATTGGACAAACAAGGAATTTGTATGTTATTATAAATAATAAGATACCAATAGGAGAAGGTAGTAGATGAGAAAAATGAGAAGATGAGAAGGATAATACCAATATAGCCCTACTACATGGGTAAAATATCTTTAGGCATAAGACAGTGTTGTGGGAATTAGATGTTTAACAGAGTGATGGCATGACTAGTTGTTTTGGCATGCAATGCTCTCTAGCAGCGTCTTGAGGGAAGAAGTTGAAACAGTTTATGTCCAGGATGTGAGGGGTCAGTATATGTTTTCTCAGACCTCTTTCTGACCTGTGCAGTACACAGGTCCTCAGTGGAAGGTAGGCTGGTTGCAGTTGTTTTTTCTGCAGTTCTAACTATCCGTTGAAGTCTGTACCTGTCCTGTTTAGCTGCTGTACCAAACCAGGCGGTTATAGAAGTACAGGTGACAGACTCAGTAATTCCTCTGTAGTAGCTCCTTGGGCAATCTGAGCTTTCTGAGTTGACACAGGAAGAATATTCTTTGTTCTGCCTTTTTAATGATGGTGTCCATTTCAAGTCCCTGGAGATTATAGAACTCAGAAACTTGAAGGTGTCTACTGTTGATACTATGTTGTCAAGTATTGTAAGAGGTTATAGAATAGGAGAGCTTCTCCTAAAATCTACTATCATCTCTACAGTTTTAAGTGTGTTTAGCTCCAGGTTGTTCTGGGTGCACCACAGGGCCAGTTGTTCAACTTCCCATCTGCATGCAGACTCATCATTGTCTTGAATGGGACCAATGACTGTTGTATCATCTGCAAACTTGAGAACTTTAACAGAGGGATCCTTTGAGGTGCAGTCATTGGTATAGAGATTTAACACTGCATCCAGTTTTAGTCACCATATTATCAAAAAGATGTTGAGACTCTGGAAGTAGTGCAGAACAGGGCAACCAAGATGATTAGGGGACTGGAGGCTAAAACATATGAAGAACAGTTGCAGGAGTTGAGTATGTCTAGTGAAAAGAAGGACTGAGGTGACATGATAGTGTTCCAATATTTGAGGGGCTGCCACAAAGAAGAGGGGTCAACCTATTCTTCAAAGCACCTGAGGGCAGGAGAAGAAGCAATGGATGGAAACTACTCGAGGAGAGAAGCAACTCACAGGTGAAACTCAAAAAAAAAAAGTTCATTTATTTCAGTAATGCAACTTAAAAGGTGAAACTAATATATGAGATAGACTCATTACATGCAAAGCAAGATAGTTCAAGCTGTGATTTGTCATAATTGTGATGATTATGGCTTACAGCTCATGAAAATCCCAAATCCACAATCTCAGAAAAATAGAATATTACGGGGAGAGGGGAGGAGCTGGCGTCACGACGGTACGGTCTGCAATCGAGCTCCAAGATTGCAGCCGATATCTTCACCCCTGGCTGGTCCAAATGGACCTAAACTGTCCCGTAGAGACGGTGATCGTGAAGGGCATGCCCCGTGGATCCCAGGGACACCGCAAAGTCCCTGGTTGATCCGGGAGAAGTCCTTTTTGCCGGCGGCGGAGAGGCAGCCCCAAAGCTGCTGAAGTCTGGACAGCTCCGGAAAGGAAGAGGCTGAAAGAGAAAGTGTGTCGGCTGGGTGAGAATCTTTTTTTTTTTTTTTTACTAACTTTCAGAGATTTGAAAGGACACTCTGAATATAAGAAGGAACCTGTGAGATTTTTGATAAAATTGAATGAGCAGCGACTTTTAAAGGGAGATGTCAAAGTGAGGCTTGGTTTTTCTTTTCTTACTTTTTTTTTTACTGGGCTTTAGCGTGACTTCGCAGTAAACAGGACTGAATTTTCTTCTAGATATATATTTATTTTCTTACGCTCCTTCTTGATTTCTCAATTTTTTTTAGGCTAGAGGCTCCCTTTGGTTATTTTTCTTTTCTTTTTTATATTTATACATGTATATATTTTCTCTTTTTTTTTTTTAACTTAAACTATGTTTTTCTGGAAGAGGGGGAAAGTGAGAAACTTTGTAACACTGCCAACTAGAGGCTTGAAAATATTTTATTTGAACTGGAGAGAACTGTGAAAGACTCCTTCTCAAGGACATTCCAACTTGATAAGATAGAGGGAAGAGTGCAGCAGAATATTATTACAGGTGTTCTTCTGGACTTCTATCAACATCTTAACACTTGAGGCTTGGCTTTGAAGCTTGTGGAGAAGAGAGTCATAATAAAAGCCTTGGACAACTAAACAAAGCGCAGTGTGTTTTCTTATCTTTTTTCAGTTGTGTTACCCCTCCTTACCAGCTTTTCTGTAAACTTTAATTTTAGTAATATTCTTATTTTTGCTTTTCATTTTAAAGGGAAAGCCTCAGAATTTTTTTCCTTTCCTTTTCTTTTTTTTTTCTTTTTCTTTTTCCCTTTTTCCATTGGGATCTTTGCTTTTTCCATCCATGTTTTTGGACTATCTTGGTTTTTTTTATTATTATTGAGATTTCCTAACTGGATTAAGGTGTGAAGAACCTGAAGAACTTTTTTCTTGTTTTTTTTTCTTTTTTTATTATCATTGGGTTTTTTCCTTCTTCTTCTTATTTTTCATCCTTTATTGTGGATTATTTCATAATTGGATTAGGGTCCAGAAGAACCTGAATAATTTTCTTTTTCTCTTTTTCCTTTTTACTATTGGGCTTTTCACTATTGGGTTTTTCCATTTTGGATTATAATTGGCTACTTTACCAGCTGGATTAAACTTTAAAAAGAATTTGAAGGTCTTGAATCATTCAAAATGAGCAGGAAACTCATACCTTCTGGCGTCTCTACTTCTACTTCTGCCTCCCCACCATCTGGAGGACAACGTTCAATTTAGACAATGCTGAAGCAAGATAAAGAACAAGAGAAAGTGACCTTACAGATGATTATGCAAGGAATCCAAGATCTCAAGATAAAATCAGATACTATTGAACAAAGAATAGAGAAGACCGATGAAAAAGTGGAAAATATTCAACAAATGATGGCGAAGTATGAGGAGAGATTCCAAAAAATTGAAGAAGAAGGTAAACAAAGAGAGGAGAAGATTGGAAATATTGACAGTAGATTAACAGTGGTTGAACAAGATAAAAGTGGGATGCTGAGGTGGGAGATGGAGAGGTCAGAATTCTATCTCAGATTTCAAAATATAGAGGAAGAAAAAGGACAAAATTTGGCTGCGATAATGATAGAAATTCTGGCTGACGCTTTGGAAATAACAGAGGAAAAGATGATGGATGGAGTAGACGAGGTATACAGAGTTTTTACAAGATATGCGATGAGAAATAACTTACCAAGGGAAGTCCACATCAAATTTACCAAAAAATCCATCAAAACACAAATATTACAAGCGGTAAGAGAGAAGATGTTGAAATACAAAGGCAAAGAGATCGTGGTTTTAAAACAAATACCCAGAAGAGTGAGAGAGATGAGAAGAGAATATAGATTCCTGACCAAAATGCTACTGAAAAAGGAGATGAATTATAGATGACTGATTCCAGAAGGATTAATGTTTACGTGGCAAGAACAGAGACATAGAATTGATTCAATAGAGAAAGCAAAACTTTTCCACGCAGAATATTTTGGAAGGAGAGAGAAAGAGGCAGAGAAAGAGGTTTCATTAATTGAGTTTCAAGAGGAACAAATGGGGACTGAAAAAGAAAAAGGCTCAGTAGGTGGACAGGTGGATATTAAAGAACAACGTGAACCAAGATCTACGAGAGCTGCCAAACCTAACTACAAAATATAATCATGGAAGAGAAAAAACTGATTACAATGAATATAAATGGACTTAATTCAGCTGTTAAAAGAAGGAAAAATTTTCATAAATTAGGGAAATTAAAATTTCACATAATTTGTTTACAAGAAGTACATATTAAAAAACAACATGAACAATTGTTAGTACAGCCAAAATTAGGGAAAATATTTACTTCTTTGACTCAATGTAAGAAAAGAGGAGTGGTTCTATACATTAAAGAGGCTATCCCAGCAAAATTGATTTATGCTGATGAATAGAATAGAATAGAATAGAATAGAATAGAATAGAATAGAATAGAATACCTTTATTGTCACTATCCACGTGTACAATTTGCATTATACGCATACACAGTGAGATTAAAGCGACTCGTCCTTCAGTGCAACATGCACACCAAAAAATATACATAAATCTCTAAAAAAAATATAATAAAAAGAATAAAAAGGATAAAAGAATAAAAGAATAAAAATACCCTACTGTGCCTATCCCAGTAGGAATTATTGCAGTAGGAATTATGATGGGAGACTTTAATGGAATTGTGGACAATAAACTGGACGATATAGCAACAACAACAAAGCAAAATAGAAAGATTCTCCCTAAATCCTTTTTTAAAATGACAGACGAATTAACCTTAAAAGATATATGGAGAGAAAGAAATGCTAAAACTAAACAGTACACTTTCTGTTCAAATAGACATTTATCATGGTCCAGATTGGATATGATTTGGATCTCAACAGAACTAATATCTAATATTCAAGAAACAAATTTTGAAACAAGTACTTGTGCAGATCATAACCCAATGACGATTGAATGGAAGGGACAAAAAAAAAATCGAGATGGACGTTAAATCATACTATTTTAAAGGAAAAAGAATTTACACAATGGATGGAGAAAGAATTGGCTTTTTTCTTTAGAGAAAATAAAAAAGAAGATACTTCAACGCAGAATGTTTGGATTACAATGAAGGCATATGCTAGAGGCTTGAAAATAGATTACATAAGAAAAAAGAATATCAGGAAAAGGCAAGCCACTAAAGCCTTGGAAGATGAGTATAAAAGACTTGAAAAAGAATTACAGAAAATGCCACAGAAAAAAGATATCAAATTGAAATTGGATATAATTAAACAAAAAATGGGTTTAATGGAGAAAGAAGAACTGGCACAGAAAATTAGAAATGCTAAACAGAATTATTTTGAAGATGCAAATAAACCAGGTAGATGGCTGGCATATAAATTGAGAAAGAATCAAGAAAAATCAGTTAATAGATGACCAAGGCCAAGTTTGTCATGGTAATAAGGAGAAAAAGGAAATTATTCGAGATTTCTATGGGCAACTATATAAATAAGAGAATATTGATGAGGAGAAAGTTAAACAGTATTTACAGAATGCTAACCTACCTAAGATATCTAAAGAGACTGAAGAAATGCTGGAAAGCAATATAACAATGATGGAATTAAATGAAGCACTTAAGAATCAAAATAATGGGAAAGCACCAGGTCCAGATGGGCTTCCGGCAGAATTCTATAAAACACTACAAGAACCACTGAGCATTCCATTGTTAGAAGTTATGAATGAAGCTATGTCAAAGAAGATGATACCCAAAACATGGTCAGAGGCTTATATTACACTTATTCCAAAAGAAGAGGCTGATCCACTGGCAAATTAAGAACTATAGGCCTATTTCCTTATTAAATGCAGACTATAAAATTTTTGCTTCAATTTTAGCAGAAAGACTAAAAAATATTTAAATAATTTCATTCATCCAGATCAAAATGGATTTCTGCCAAAGAGACAAATCAAAGACAATATGAGAGTAATTTTGGATACTTTGGAATATTATGAGGCACACCCTGAAAAGCAAATGGCTTTGATATTCCTAGATGCTCAAAAGGCATTTGATAATGTGAACTGGAGATTTATGTTTCTACTATTGGAACAGATGGGTTTTGCTAGAAAATTTATTCAAGCAATAGAAGCCATATATCATAAGCAAACAGCAAAGGTAATGATGGAGGGAGAATTTACAGATTTTATTAATAGAAGAAAAGGCACAAGACAAGGATATCCCCTATCTCCTTTGCTATTTGTATTGACCTTGGAAGTGCTGAATAGAGATATTAGAGATGATAAAAGCATAAAAGGAATGAAAATTAAAAAGGAAGAATTCAAACTGCAAGCCTTTGCGGATGACTTAGTCTTTATTTTGGAAGACCCTTTAGAAATAGCTCCAAAGCTACTGGAAAAGATAGAGACATATGGCGAGGTGGCTGGTTTGAAAATAAATAAAGACAAAACAAAGATCTTGACAAAGAACATGCTACTAAGACAAAGAGAAGAACTGGCAGACCTGTTGAAAATTCAAGTCATGAACAAGGTCAAGTATTTGGGGATATACTTGACATCAAGATGTAGCACATTAAAAGAGAATAATTATATTAAACTCAAACAACAGATAGCTACAGATTTGAAGAAATGGGAAAACTTACAATTGTCATTAATAGGGAGAATTTCAACAATCAAGATGAATATTCTACCCAGAATCTTATTTTTGTTTCAAACAATACCAATTAGGCTTGGAAAAGACTATTTTGAAGATTTAAATAAAATCATGTTGAAGTTTATATGGCAAGGTAAAAAAGCGAGAATAAAGCTAAAGCTCTTGTAAGACGCTAGAATTAGAGGAGGTTTTGGCCTGCCAAATTGGGAGTTGTACTTCCAAGCTGCAAATTTGATGTGGGTCAAGGAAAGGATAACATTACGAAAGACTAGATTGTTGACACTAGAAGGTCATGATTTGCTGTTGGGTTGGCACGCTTTTTTATGGTATAAGGGAACTAAAACACAGGGTTATTTTAGAAGACATTATATACGGGAGTCTTTGTGGTTAAACTGGGAGAAGATAAAAAGGCAGTGTTATCTGAAAATTCCAGTTTGGTTATCAACTATTGAAGCATTTTCCTATCCTATAATTTATAAGAAGGAACAAACAGTTAGATATGGGGAAATATTGGATGAAAAGGGTGAACTTAAATTGATACAAAATTTAGAGGAACAAGGTATAAAGATGAATTGGTTTTCATATGCACAAATACACTCAAGGTATGGTGAAGATTCTAAAACAGAGGGATTTTATGATAAACAGACTGATCTTGATAAGATCTTGACAGGTACTGATGAGAAGGTGATCAAAAAATTATATGGTTATTTACTGGGAATTAAGCTAGAGGAAAAACAAGTAAAAGAAACTATGATTGTTTGGGGGAAGAATTTTGGATATGGGATTGATTTAGAGAAATGGCAAAAATTATGGTCGCAAAATTATAAAATGACAATGTTAGCAGCTTATAAAGAAAATTTGTATAAGATGTTTTACAGGTGGCACTTTCCCCTGATGAGGATAGCAAGAATGTTCAAGAATAAATCTGAAAAATGCTGGAAATGTCATCAGATACCTGGCTCATATTACCATATGTGGTGAACTTGTGAGGATGCTAGAAAATATTGGACTAAAATCCACATGTGGTTGGAAAAAATGACAAAGAAAAACATAGATTTGAAACCGGAGTTTTTTTTATTGGGAATCTTACCAGATACATACAGTAAAGACTTGAAATATCTGATTGTAAATGTATTAACAGCGGCTAGGATTGTATTTGCTAAAAATTGGAAGAATGAGAAAATACCATTGCAGGAAGAAATTATTAAGAAAATATTGGAATGTGCTGAGATGAGTAGATTGACATTTGAAATTAGAGAGCAAGAGGATAAACAATTTTATGAAATTTGGGACCTTTTCTATCAATGGTTGGATGATAAAATAAAATAGAATATTTGGAATATTTGATAACAAGGAATATCTTTGCTTTTTCTTTTTCTTTTGTTATTTGACATCATATCTATAAAGTGTTTTCAGGATAGATTTGGTATGATTATATGATTTGTTATAGAATAAACTATTTAAATTATGGTTATCTCATAAAGTATGAATGAATAAAATTACAGTCAAATGATTTTCTAACAGTTATACTAGGATATATAAGTTTGGATTGACAATATGAGTTATTATGTAATGTAACTGTAATTGAGACTACAAAATGAATGCACAAAACTGATGAACCAGCCGACACACTGTTTGTATATGTCGTGTCCGTCAGTAAGGAGACCAGGAGGCGGTGACTAGGTTTCAGCTCTTTATTGGGTCCCCGGAACCGATCTGGCTCCGAGGGAAAAAACAGCGGCTTTTTATTCTCAAGCCGTGGCGGCCGCGGCCAATGCCACCACTTTGAATCTCCCGCGATTTGTTTCCACCAATCACGGGAGATTCTCAGCGGGCCAATCAGCGCGGCTCGCTAAACCAATCAGGTCGCCCCGTGCTTTGGCCAATCAAAGCGCGGGGTTTCAAGAATGCTAATGAGTGTCCAGAACACCCCTCCCCTCTTGGTTTGGTCCTACGTAACGTCCCGTAGGTAGGCGGGGCTCCGTACTTGCCTACTGGACCTGCGCAGGTCAGTCGTTGGTTGGCTCCCGGCTGGTTCGGTCAGGTTCTCTGTTTCTCTCGGCCTCGTCGATGGAACCGCCTGGTATGCCTTGCCGGGCCGCTCGTCACAGCTCCCTCCCGGTCTACCCGGTCTGGTTGAGCTGCGGTTTTCGCCGCTCCCGCCTGGTCTTTCCGGGCTGGTCGAGCTGGCCTGGCTGCTTCTTCCTGGTGAGGTTCCGAGCTGGCTGCTTGCTGGTGAGTATGGCTGGTTCCTTTCTTCTGGGTTTTGGTTCCCGGGGTATTCCCTCCCCTCTTGGTTTGTGTTAAGGGGATTGGTTATGTCTGGTTGCGTGTCGGTTGTGTTTCTTGTGGCTGTTCTCGATCTTAATTGATCGATGTGGCGTTTCCACGCTCGTCCGTTGGTTGTTTGCAGCCGGTACGAGCGGGGACCTGTCAGTTGGGTTATGGTTGCTGGTACCTGTTAGGGATAACATTGTTTACCCAAACTGGTTTAGGTAAAATAATAAATATGTTATCATGGTTTGTTAGTTAAAGTGTCTGCAACTTTAACTGTAGGAATGTAATTGGGGGAGTGGTTGTGAGAGCACCATAAAAGAAGCAAGGAACATCAGCTTGCTCTCTCTGGCTTGATGTTCCCTAATTACTGGATGAATACTGCGTTTTTCTCCTACTGGAAAGGGAGAGAGAAAGGACTGATTTATTGTAAGTGAACTGACATTGGATATTCTACATGGACTTTGCTAATTGAATATCCTTGAATGGACTGACTAAAATGATACATGACTAATGGACTGTTATTTTGACTATGCTATAATCTCTAAATGGAATAAACTATATTTTTGATAGCACAAGTGTATCTGTTATTTTTACTGTATGTTAACAAACATACAAACTTATCTCACTCATTTCTCTGTGTGCCTATCTGACTAACGCTGCACATTCTGTTTAGCTTGTCTCCTTAACCCTGGTTGGGGAACCCAGGCTTAACACTGGTTATGGGCCCAGAGGCTGCAAAGTCAGTTTAACTAGGATAAAACAGATTTATGTAAAAAGTGAGAGTTTGTGTTGTTTTTCGTTACAGTAAACAGACAGCTGTGTTTTATTAATTATAGTTTTATATCCATAAAAGAAAACATGGCACAAGTCAATCTACAAAGTTTGTCCCTGATATCCAAGCTTGATGGAACAAACTATGTATCATGGTCTATGAAATGTAGTCTACTTCTACGAAGAGAAGGTCTGTGGAACATAATTGAAAATCCACCAAACGTAGAGGAATGGGATCCAGAGATTGAGGAAGATAGACTAAAGATAAAATAATTTCAACAAAAGAATGAACAAGCTATTTGCATCATAGGACTAACACTGTCTGACCAGCAACTTGTTCATATCCGTGGAGAGCAAACGGCTGTTGGGTGTTGGCAGAAGCTGAAGAGGATTTATGTCCGAGATAACGTTGGTGCTCACATAAATCTAACACGGAAGCTTTTCAGGACGCATCTCCAGACGAATGGTGATATGCTTAGTCATTTGAATTCTATAAAAAGCATTTTTCAAGAACTGCACGAGAAAGAGCTTATTTTCTCTGAACTACACCAAGTCTACATAATTCTATCTTCACGAGATGAAAGTTATGACAACTATGTCACTTCCCTTGAAATATTGCCAAAGGAAAGTTTAACTTTAACTGATATAACTGGCAGATTGATTGAAGAGGCAAGAAGAAGACTTGAAAGAGATGAATTAAGGAGGGAGAAACTTCAAAAAGAAGATAATGAATCTCCTACTGCATACGCAATTAAAAAGTGTTTTAATTGTGGAGGAAGAGGACATTTGGCAAGATTTTGTAAAAAAGCAAAGCACCAGAACGCTGGCCAGAATACTAAAAGTCATCAAAAGATAAATAAAAATTTAGAGTTAGCCATGTATAGTAACAGAGCTGTAAAAAATAATTTATGGGTGGTTGACAGTGGAGCATCCCACTGTATAACAAATGATAACAAAAATGTTATTAAAATGTCCCAGAGTACACAGCAGATATCGTGAGCCATTGGCTGGAAACTGAAAGCTAAAGGTCAAGGTATAGCATATTGTTCTTTCATAAAAGAGAACGTAAAAATGTTATATGTACCACAACTTAAGTTTAATTTAATTTCAGTTAGAATTTTGGTTAAACTAGGATATGTAGTTACATTTAGGGGAGATAACTGCATAATTGAAAAAGAAGATAAGAAAATTACTGCATCTTTAAGAGGTGAATTATATGTGTTAAATGATAATGGTTTAGAGGTGGCTAACACAGTTTTATGATAATAAGAAACCTCATGATGAATGTATTCACTTGTTACACCGACGGCTAGCGCATTTAAATTTTAAAATGCTTAAGAGAACTGTTCAATTATCTAAAGGAATAAGTTTGAAACCTTGTAATAAGTATTTGCAATGTTCTATTTGTAATCAAAGCAAAAGCAGAGTCAAACCGGCTAATAGAGTTGATGGATTTACTACCAAAGAGCCTTTAGAAGTAGTATTTGCTGATTTAATAGGTCCGAAAAAACCAAGTGTAGGAGGAGCTCGATACATACTAAGTATAATGGACCACTATTCTAGACATGGGTTTTGCTATTTAATGAAGAGCAAAACTGAAACGTATCTAAATCTCTTTAATTGGATAAAATTTGCTGAAAGGAAAACTAAAAAGAAATTAGTAACTCTTATAACAGATAATGGTACGGAATTTACAAATAATAAATTCCAGAACAGACTTAGAATGTTAGGTATTCAACATAAAAAGTCTGCACCATATAGGCCACAACATAATGCCTTTATGGAGAGAAGAGGCCAAACACTACAATCAATGGCACGTACTATGTTGTCTGATTCAGGATTACCTGACAATTTGTGGGGAGAAGCAATAATGTGTGGCAATCATATATTAAATAATGTTGTTAATTCAACAACAGGTGAATTACCATTCACACTGTGGCATGGTACAAAACCTGATTTAAGTTACATGCACACATTTGGAGCACCAGCATGGGTGCATATCCCTTCACAACTCAGACACAAAGGACAACATACAGCTAAAAGATTATTTTTTGTAAGATATGAATCTAATCATAGATCTTATAGATTCTGGGAACCAGGTACATCGAGAGTTTACACCAGTGCTAGTGCTAAATTCCTAGAACATGTAGGATGGAATAGATTAGAGCAAGATTTAAATAATGAAGTAATTATTGAACCCTACAAAAGGCAGAAAGATCAGACTAGTTATAAGAAGAGTCCAATTAAAGAAGAAGTCCACGAAGAGCAAATAGGACCAAAACAAGAGGAAACAGTTGATCAGGAAGAGTTAGATAATCAAGAAGAGTTAATAAATGAAAGTCCACCTGTAAGTCCTGTAATACCTAGACGTACTACACGTGTAACTAGACCACCTGATAGGTATCAAGCAAGTATAGTTTGCCAAGTAACTAAAGTTCCAACTAGTGTAGATGAACTTAGGATGTATCCTGCTAAGGATCAGGAGAATTGGCAAAAGGCAATGGAAAAAGAACTAAATTCATTAAAGGTAATGAAAGTATATGAAGATGCTAAATTACCTCCAGAAGAAAAATCCATTGGGTGCAAATGGATATTTAAAGTAAAAACTGGCAATGATGGGACTGTTACCCATAAGGCTAGGTTGGTAGCTCAAGGATTTAATCAAACTGCATCTGATTACGATGAAGTTTTTGCACCAAGTCTTAAGGCAACATCTTTGAGAGCAGCTTTATTGTGGGCAGCAAAGAAAAACTATATCATTAACCATTTAGATGTAGAAACTGGTTATCTGCATGCACCATTGCAGCACACTATATATTTACAAAAGCCAGTTGTTATAAAAAACAATAAAGTAAATAGTAATGATTGTTGGAAACTCAAAAAGAGTCTTTACGGGTTGAAACAATCTGGGTTTGAGTGGAACCAATATATTGTGAAAGAGTTAAACAATATAGGTTTTAAATCTGGTTTAGCAGATCCATGTGTGTTTAGAAGAGAAAATAATGGAACGGTGTCATTATTGTTATTATTTACAGATGATATTGCTTTGATAACTAAGACTAATAATGAAGCTAATGAGATTATATCATTATTAGCCAAAAAGATAAAATTAAAGCATTTAGGTGAAATTAAAAAGTATCTAGGATTGACAATTAATAAAACAAAAAATGGTTTTAAGATATCTCAAGAAGATAAAATTTGCCAATTAATTAAAACGTTTAAAATGGAACTTTGTAAACCGGCAAAGACTCCAATGAGTCAGGAAGTTTGCCAAACTGATGAACAAAGTCCCAAATTTGATAAGTCCATATATCAATCTTTGATTGGTAGCTTATCATATATAAGCAATTGGTCTAGGCCTGATATAGCTTATAGTGTAAATCAACTGGCTCGTTTTAATTCAGATCCACATCAATGTCATTGGCAATCATTAAAGAGAATTTTAAGATATCTTAAAGGAACAATGAACCATGCATTGTATATAGAACCAAAGGGTGATTTGAGTCTTAGTGCATATGCAGATGCAAGTTTTGCAACTGATATAAACACTAAAAAATCAACATCTGGGATGGCTATATTATTTGGTAAAACACTAATAGGGTGGAGGTCAATCAGACAACAGCATATTAGCTTGTCCACGATGGAAGCCGAATTTTCATGTCTGTCATTACTATGCACTGACTTAATTTTGTGCAAACAGTTATTATTAGACATGGGTATAACTGTTAAAAATTCCATTATTTTGTACGAGGACTGATATGGTTTCAGGCATGGGTGAAATGACTGGAGACAATCTTAGTTGGTGAACTTTCAGCTCTTTATTACATAGTGACTTAAGAGGGTGAACAACAACAACTCTGCCTTATATAGGTGACCTTAATGTGAAATAACCAATAGGAAGCTGTAAGACGCTAGCTCCAGAACCAATAAGAGTCCTTCGTTAAGGGCCAATCGGTTTCTCTGAACCCAACCAATCCGATCAAGCCGCTTAACACCCAATCAGAAGTGCAGGGCCAGAACCCTGCACTTTACCCCAAGCTTGCTTTTATTTAAACTATTTACATACATTACACCCCTTCCCCCTGGCTCCTCAATTATGGTGTGGTTATATAGTCCTTCAAATAGGACGGTTGTCTTTTGGGTCTATTAGATTTTCTTTGGACTGGCTGTGTGCAGTCCTGTTGAGGTAAAATGTTGTTTGGTAGTGGCTCAGCTTCTCGTTCTGGTGTGATTTCCCTTGGAGCATACGATTCTTCCTCCTGCTCCATTTCCTGAGTTTCACTAGATTCATTGCTCTCTTGGAAGAGGTTCCCTGGAATGTCGTCTTCTTCCATTCCTTCCCCCCCCCTCAGTTTGGTCGTAGGGGAGTTGCTGGCTGGCCAAAAGGAGTCGTGACCGTAATTGGTCAATATGTCATTTCCACAGTCTTTCATCAACACATTTTACAATATAGGATTTGGGCCCAGTCTCGCGTATTATCGTTGCTTCAATCCAAACCGGGTCGCCCGATAAATTTCTTGCATAAACGGGGTCACCTACCTTGAAGGTACGGTAGCGTCCGCTGGATCCTGCAGGCTTTTCTGGCTCGTAAGCAGGGTGCAATCAGTCGAGGCGGGTACGGAGTTTTCGCCCCATGAGAAGTTCTGCTGGAGTTTTGCCGGTTACGCTGTGCGGAGTGATGTGTTGTAGAAGTAGAATGTGGTTTATTTTTTCGTCAATATGATCATAGTCCACTTTTTGCAAAGTCTTTTTTACAAATTGGACCATGCGTTCCGCTCGGCCGTTGGTAGCAGGATGCGCCGGCGAGGTGAGTGCATGGCGGATGCCATTATCAGCAAGGTACTGTTCAAACATTAGCGCTGTAAACTGTGGTCCGTTGTCGGACACCAGGACGTCCGGCAATCCATGAGTTGCAAAGAGTCTATTGAGGACTTTAATGACAGCTTCGGAGGTTGCATGGGTCATTCGATGAATTTCCAACCAATTAGAGTATGCATCGACAGTCAATAGTAATGTATGTCCTTTAATCGGCCCTGCGAAATCCAGGTGGATTCTGGACCAGGGCCCGCGTGGCGTCTCCCATTCAGTCGGTGCAGCTTTTGGCGGTGCGTTGCTGTTTTTTTGGCACTTGGTGCAGGCCTTGACCCATTGTTCGATGTGTCAGTCCATGCCTGGCCACCAAGCGTAGCTCCGTGCAAGTGCTTTCATCCGCACGATCCCGGGATGTCCTTCATGCAAAATTTGTAACAGCGAGTTTTGGAGTCGTTCTGGAACGACGACTCTATCGCCCCAGATGACACAGCCTTTTTGCGAAAAAAGTTCAGTCTGTCTTGTTTTAAATGGCACGAAGTCATCTGGGACCTGGTCCAATGGCCATCCACGTTCTACCCAGCCTAGGACTCGAGCTAAGGTGGGATGTTGTCTGGTCTCTCTCGCGATATCTCGAGCGGTCATAGGAGGAGAGTTGAGCGTTTCGATTTGTAACGCCGATACTGTTGGTGCCGGATCGTCGAGAGTTTCTGGTAGCGGTGCTCTGCTGAGTGCGTCGGCGTGGGGAATGGCTTTCCCCGGGCGATGTAACAATCGATAATTATAAGCAGCTAGGAACTCTGACCATTGAGTCATTCTTGGGGACAATATATAAGGGGTTGGTTTGTCCCCAGCGATTATCCCCAGTTAAGGTTTGTGGTCAGTTACAATGGTAAATGTCCTTCCATATACATACTCATGGAATTTTTTTACGGCTGCCACAATTGCAAGAGCTTCCTTATCTATTTGTCCATAGTTACGTTCTGCCTGAGAAAGACTCTTCGAAAAGTATGCAACAGGGGCCTCGTTTCCATTAGGCAGCACATGGCTCAAAATAGCGCCCACCCCAAACGGTGAGGCATCACAAGTTATAACCAATGGTAATGTTTCATTATATTGCATAAGTACAGAATCAGATGTAAGTAAATTTTTTACATTTCGAAACGCTTTTTCCTCCCGGTAACCCCAAACCCACAATGCTTTCTTATCTAATAACCGGTGTAACGGTTCAGCCACAGTCGCCTTTTGCGGTAAAAACACATTATAGAAATTAATAAGGCCTAAAAATGCCTGGAGATCTGTTTTGTTACGGGGTCTGGGAGCATTTTTTATCGCCCTTAATTTACTCTCAGTAGGGTGGATACCCTGACTATCAATGCGATAACCTAGAAATTCAACACTGTCTGTATACAGATGACATTTATCCTTTTTTACTTTCAATCCCGCTTCTTGGAATTTCTTAAGAACATATTTTAAACGATTCTGTAGAATTTTTTTACTCGGAGCTGCAATTAACACGTCATCAAAATACGGAACCACGCCCTTGATTCCCTGCAATAATCGTTCCATTAAACTTTGGAATATTCCCGGGGCTACACTTACCCCGAATTGCAATCGGGTACATTTAAAAGCACCTCTGTGCATTACTATCATTTGAGCTTGGGCTGTTTTATCATCCACGGGCAATTGTTGATAGGCTTGAGCTAAATCTAACTTAGCAAAAACCTTTCCGCCTCCCAGGGAATGAAGGAGGTGCTGTACCACCGGCACTGGATACGCGTTCTGCTGGAGGGCGTGGTTTAGAGTGGCCCGGTAGTCCCCACAGATTCGGATTGACCCATCTGGTTTAATGGGGGTTACAATAGGAGTTTCCCATGGAGAATGATCAATGGGTTGCAGTACCCCTTGTTTAATTAGTTTGTCAAGTTGTTCATCTATCTTGGCCTTAAGGGCGAATGGAACTCGACGGGGCTTTAAATGGATCGGGGCGACCTTAGGGTCAAGGTTAAATGAAATTGGGGTCCCCTTATACTCGCCCAGATGATCTGTGAAGACATCGCTGAATTCAGTAATAAGGTCCTCCTCCCACTCGCAATCACCGACTCGGTTCACGCCGGCTACTTCAATGCCGAGTGGCGCGAACCATTGGAGGCCCAACAAACTAGGCCTGTCCCTATCGATGATCGTTAGAGGTAAGTATGCCGTATGCTTTTTAAACGAGACGCGGACTCGACAAGACCCAACCACAGGGGACCGATTCCCTTGGTAGTCTTTAAGGATGAGACGTTGCATTCGAAGGTCTTGGCGTTGGATGGTAGGAATGAGTTGCTTTAATGTCTTCCACGACACCATCGAGAGGGACGATCCGGAATCGACCTCCATGTGGCAAGGTTGGTTCTCTATGGCTACTGTGACTCGAATCTTCTTAGCGTCCATGGCTGAGGCGTGACCTATAGTGATAGTATGGTGGGCCTCTTCTTTCTGCAACACTCGATATCTGTAGGAGTGGTTTGCTGGATCTTGCCTTACAGGACGGTTTCCTGCCGATTGGCCAGAGCTGGTTCCTTTTAAGGCCTGACTTGGTCCCGGTAAACTGCGACAGACTCGACTGATGTGGCCTCGTTTTCCGCACTCATGACAGATCGCATCACGGAATTTGCAGTCTGCCCTGGGGTGGTTTGCCCCGCAACCAGCGCAAGGGCGTGAGGGTTTAGAGCGAGGGTCCCGGTCGGACCGCAGTCGATGGACCCCTTCTTTGTCGCTGTCTGACGACGAAGAGAGGTCCTCGTAGTGCGTTGTCGCTAGCTGCCCTTCTGAGCTGGGTAAGATGTCGCCTGTCGGTGGGGTTGTTGGGTTTCGGCTTCGCCGTAGTTGCGCCACGGACTTTTTGGTCGCCTCAGCAGCAGTGGCTTCGGCGATGGCGTCAGCAAGGTCGATGTCGCCTTTCGCCATCAGCTTGCTTTGCACGCCTAGCGCATCTAATCCCAGAATTAAGCGGTCTCTCAGTGCTTCATCCAAGTGTCGGAGGTCTGCCACGAAGTCAGCCACACTCTCTCCTTTTCACTGGCTTCTTTGATAGAATTCGTGGCGTCTCACGAGTGTAGGTATGGTTGGCGCGTAATGGTCTCTCAGGAGAGGTTCGAGGTCGTCCCAGTTCATTGCTTTAATTTCTCGAGGTTTCGCGAGTGCCTTTGCCATTTTAAAGACAGCCGGGCCGTAGTACGTCAGGAACAGCGCCCGCTTCTTGGCTGGTGTGGCGTCCTTCAGGTTGTTTGTTTCAAGGAACATTTGGAAGCGATCCATGTAGGATTCCCAATCCTCTAGGTTCGGATCGAATGGAGCGGGTGGTACAATGCCGCTGGACATGGTTTCCGTTGGTGGCGTCGTCTTGGCACGTGCTCTGTTTTTCTTCCCGGTTCCTTAAGATCAGATGTCTCCAAATCCCATCCTCGTCGCCAGTGATATGGTTTCAGGCATGGGTGAAATGACTGGAGACAATCTTAGTTGGTGAATTTTCAGCTCTTTATTACATAGTGACTTAAGAGGGTGAACAACAACTTTGCCTTATATAGGTGACCTTAATGTGAAATAACCAATAGGGAGCTGTAAGACGCTAGCTCCAGAACCAAAAAGAGTCCTTCGTTAAGGGCCAATTGGATTCTCTGAACCCAACCAATCCGATCAAGCCGCTTAACACCCAATCAGAAGTGCAGGGCCAGAACCCTGCACTTTACCCCAAGCTTGCTTTTATTTAAACTATTTACATACATAACAAGGACAACCAAGCAGCCATAAAGTTAGCTACTAATATTGCTGTAAAAACTAGATCAAAGCATACTGATTTAAGATACTTAAATGTTAGAGAATCTGTAAAGAATGGGCTAATTAAATTGGAATACTGCATGACAGAAGAAAACATTGCAGACCAATTTACAAAAGCTCAAGGAGTAATTAAGTTTAAAGAAAGTAGTAACAAATATGATTTAAAGATGGAAATAGTAAAAGTATTATTATTTCCTAAAAAGGGAGAATGTTAGGGATAACATTGTTTACCCTAACTGGTTTAGGTAAAATAATAAATATGTTATCATGGTTTGTTAGTTAAAGTGTCTGCAACTTTAACTGTAGGAATGTAATTGGGGGAGTGGTTGTGAGAGCACCATAAAAGAAGCAAGGAACATCAGCTTGCTCTCTCTGGCTTGATGTTCCCTAATTACTGGATGAATACTGCGTTTTTCTCCTACTGGAAAGGGAGAGAGAAAGGACTGATTTATTGTAAGTGAACTGACATTGGATATTCTACACGGACTTTGCTAATTGAATATCCCTGAATGGACTGACTAAAAGATACATGACTAATGGACTGTTATTTTGACTATGCTATAAACTCTAAATGGAATAAACTATATTTTGATAGCACAAGCGTATCTGTTATTTATACTGTATGTTAACAAACATACAAACTTATCTCACTCATTTATCTGTGTGCCTATCTGACTAACGCTGCACATTCTGTTTAGCTTGTCTCCTTAACCCTGGTTGGGGAACACAGGCTGAACAGTACCCATAGTGGGTCTTCGGTTCGGTTTTTTGCGTAGACGGCGTTGCCTGGTGCAAAGGATCGGAGCTTGCTGGAGGAGTTTGGGGGTTTTTCCGGGTTGTATATGGGGTACAGTCTATCGAGTGGGGACCTTATTTTCCTCCCCATTAGTAGCTCTGCCGGGCTTTTGTTCGTTGTCATGTTCGGGGTTATGTGTTGTACAAAAAGCATTTTATTTATTTTGTCTTGGATCTCCCCGTGTTCGATTTTCTGGATGGTTTTTTTCATAAATTGAACCATCCGTTCCGCCCTTCCATTCGCCGCCGGATGCACCGGGGCTGTCAGTGCGTGTCGTATGCCCCGTTCTGCTAGGAATTTTTCAAATTCCAGCAAGGTGAATTGGGGCCCGTTGTCCGACACGATGACATCCGGGAGGCCGTGTGTTGCGAAGAGTTTGCAAAGTTCCTTGGTCACGGCCTCTGTGGTGGTGGATTTCATGTTGCTTACCTCCAACCAGTTGGAGTAAGCATCTACGGTTATTAGGAATGTATGTCCCTTTGTGGGCCCGGCAAAGTCTATGTGGATCCTAGATCAAGGTCCCCTGGGAGTTTCCCATTCTAGGATCGGTGCCATAGGAGGGCTTGGTCTGGTTTCTTGGCAGCATTGACACCTTGCCACCCAGGCCTCGATTTGTTTATCCATCCCTGGCCACCAAGCGTAACTCCTGGCCAGGGCTTTCGTTCTAACTATTCCCGGGTGCCCCTCGTGTAACAACTCCAATACCTTCCCTTGCAGTTTTTCCGGGATAACCACCCTATCCCCCCATAGTACACACCCTTTTTGTAGCGAGAGTTCTGTTTGCCGGTTCCGGAATATTTTGAATGTTTCGTCATTGTCCTTTTCCGGCCACCCTTTCTCTACCCAATGTAGCACCCGTGCCAGACGTTTGTCTTTATTAGTTTCTCGGGCAATGTCTGACGCGGTTATGGGTAGATCGGGCAGAGTCTCTATGCTGAGGGTGGTCGTCGTGGGTGCTGGGTTGGTGTCTAGCTCGGGTAGCGGTTAGCGGCTCAAAGCGTCTGCATGTGTGATAGTTTTACCGGGTCGGTGTGTGAGCCGGTAGCTGTAGGTGGCAAGGAATTCGGACCACCTTGTCATTCTAGGAGATAGAATGTTCGGGGTGGCCTTGTTCCCTGCGAGGATTCCTAGCAGCGGCTTGTGGTCGGTGATAATGGTGAACGTCCGGCCGTAGAGGTACTCGTGGAACCTCTTCACTGCGGCGACGATAGCCAGGGCCTCTTTGTCCAGCTGACTGTAGTTTCTCTCTGGTTTGGTGAGAGTCCTTGAAAAGAAGGCGATGGGTGCTTCTCTTCCGTTGGGGAGAGTGTGGCTGTGGACGGCACCGACACCGAAAGGTGATGTGTCGCATGTGACGGCTAGTGGTAGGGTCTCGTTGTATTGGATGAGGACGGCATCCGAAGTGAGTAGGTCCTTGGTTTTCCTGAAGGCAGCTTCCTCGCGTTTCCCCCAAGTCCAGGTAGCCGCCTTGTCCAAGAGCCTATGCAAAGGCTCCGCCGTGGTCGCCTTTTGGGGCAGGAAAACATTGTAAAAATTAAGCAGTCCCAGAAACGCTTGCAGTTCCGTTTTAGTCCTGGGTGTGGGGGCCTCCTTAATGGCTCTGATTTTGGTTTCGGTTGGGTGGATGCCAACTCGACCCGCTCTGTGTAAAGTTAGCACTTTTCCCTCTTCACCTTTAGCCCGGTTTCCTTGAATTTGGTCAGCACCTCCCTTAGTCGACCCTCTAGTTCTGGCTGGTTGGCTGCCGATACCAGCACATAGTCGAAATAGGGCACCACCCCCTTGATGCCTTGTAAGAGTCTCTCCATGAGGCTCTGGAAAATTCCAGGCGCCACGCTGACTCTGAACTGGAGTCGGTTACATCGGAAAGCTCCCCGGTGGGTGACTATGGTTTGCGCCTCCACGGTTTCTTCGTTGACCGGCAGCTGTTGGTATGCTTGGCCCAGGTCGAGTTTCGTAAAAACCTTGCCTCGCCCCAGTGAGTGTAGAAGATGCTGCACTACTGGGACGGGGTAGGCGCTTTGTTGCAAGGCGCAATTTAGGGTGGCCTTATAGTCCCCGCAGATTCTCACCGACCCATCGGGCTTGACTGGGGTGACTATTGGGGTCTCCCACCGGGCATGGTCTATTGGTTGTAGGACCCCTTGCTTGACGAGCTTGTCAATTTGCTCGTCAATTTTTGGCCGGAGTGCAAAAGGTACCCGCCTTGGTTTTAGGCATCTCGGGGGAATGTTAGGGTCTAGGCTGAAGGAGATAGGGGGCCCTCGGTACTTGCCTAGGGTGCCGTCGAACACTTCCTGGAAGTCCCGTGCCAGTTGTTGCTCCCAATCGGTCTCGGCGATGTGGTTGATGCCTGTGACTTCGATGCTGAGCGGTGCGAACCATTGCAGTCCCAAAAGGCTGGGTCGGTCTCAGTCCACGATCGTCAGGGGAAGCTTTGCAGTGCGGCCCTTAAATGTCACTCTGAATTGTCCGGTTCTGACTCCCAGGATGCGGTTTCCCTGGTAGTCTTTAATAATTAGTCTCTGGTTCTCCAGTCCCTTCTTTTGGATGGTAGGCACCAAACGTTTGATCTCTTGCCAGGTGACCATGGAGAGGTAGGACCCGGAGTCCACCTCCATTTTGCATGGCTCACCTTCGATGCCTACCTCCACATAGAATTTTTGGGCGTCGGTGGTTGATGCGTGGCCGATGATGACCGTCTGGTGGGTTTCCTCCTTCCGCCAGGTCTCGCCACCTCGTCGGGTTCGCCCGCTCCGGTCCCAACGGCTGTCGGCTGGGCGATCTCTGGTTCTGGGGGGTGTGCTGTCCTGTCTCCACTCGCTGTGGTCCTGCCGTCTGGGGCTGTAGGCTTTCTTTAACTGGCATACGCGGGCAATGTGACCCTTTTTGTCACAGTGCCGGCAGACTGCATCGAAGAAACGGCACTCGGATCTAGGGTGGTCGCCTCCACAACCAGCACACGCGGTCCCCGACTTACGACCCTGCCGACTGCGCTGGTCGCATCCTTCCTGGAGCCGGTGGATTTCCTCCTCCTCGTCCGAAGTGTCGGAGGCGGAGTGGAATTCGCCGTGGTGGGTGGTGGTCTCGCGGTGACTTGCTTCCGGTTGGGCCTCGGTCGCCCGTCCAGGGTTGTTGGTCGCGTTGCGGTCCCCTGTGTCCAGTCTCCGCATGCGGTTCGCCGACGGCCAGGTGGCCTCGGCTGCGGTGGCTTCAGCGATGGCATCGGCGAGGGCGATGTCGCCTTTGGCCATCAGCCGACTCTGTAGGACTGGATCCCGAAGTCTGAGCACGACTCGGTCCCGTAGGGCCTTGTCCATGTCGGAGAATCCACACAGTCCTCCTAGGTTCCGCAGCTCTGCAACAAAGTCGCTGGGGCTTTCGCCCGATCTCTGGGTACGGCGGGAGCGTAGTATTTGCGGAGTAAAGGTTCAAGGTCGGCCCAGTCTATCCCTGTGACGTCAGCGGGTTTCGCTAGGGCTTTCGCCATCTTGAACACTGCGGGCCCGCAGTGTGTCAGGAAGACGGCTCCTTTTTTCGGCCCGGTGGCGTCCTTCATGTCGCTGCATTCGAGGAACATGCGAAATCTGTCCGTGTAGGATTCCCAGTCCTCGCTAGCGGGGTTGAAGGGCGTGGGCGGAGCGATGCTGGCCATCTCGTCGGTTTTGCTTCCATCGGACACGTGCTCGATGGGGTTCAGACTCGGGATCCCACCTTCGTCGCCAGTGTTGTGTCCGTCGGTAAGAAGACCAGGAGGCGGTGACTAGGTTTCAGCTCTTTATTGGGTCCCCGGAACCGATCTGGCTCCGAGGGAAAAAACAGCGGCTTTTTATTTTCAAGCCGCGGCCAATGGCACCGCTTTGAATCTCCCACGATTTGTTTCCACCAATCGTGGGAGATTCTCAGCGGGCCAATCAGCGCGGCTCGCTAAACCAATCAGGTCGCCCCGCGCTTTGGCCAATCAAAGCGCGGGGTTTCAAGAATGCTAATGAGTGTACAGAACAGTATATAGATATGGAAGAGAGCTGATGTTTTTATGTTTTGTTTGTTTTTAAAAAATCAATAAAATTGTTGTAAAAAAAAAGAAAATTAGAATATTACATGCAATCAATAAAACAAGGACTGTACATAGAGCAATATCGCACCTCTGAAAAGTATAAGCATGCATATGTACTCAGTACTTGGTTTGGGCCCCTTTTGCAGCAATTACTGCCTCAATGCGGCGTGGCATGGAAGCTATCAGCCTGTGGCACTGCTGAGGTGTTATGGAAGACCAGGATGCTTCAATAGCGGCCTTCAGCTCTTCTGCGTTGTTCGGTCTCATGTCTCTCATCCTTCTCTTGGCAATGCCCCATAGATTCTCTATGGGGTTCAGGTCAGGCGAGTTTGCTGGCCAATCAAGCACAGTAATCCCACGGTCATTGAACCAGGTTTTGGTGCTTTTGGCAGTGTGGGCAGGTGCCAAGTCCTGCTGGAAAATGAAGTCAGCATCCCCATAATGCTCATCTGCAGAAGGAAGCATGAAGTGCTCCAAAATCTCCTGGTAGACAGCTGTGTTGACCCTGGACTTCATGAAGCACAGTGCACCAAAACCAGCAGATGACATGGCTCCCCAAATCAACACAGACTGTGAAAACTTCACACTGAACTTCAAGCATCTTGCAGCGTGTGCCTCTCCATTCTTCCTCCAGACTCTGGGTCCTTGGTTTCCAAATGAGATGCAAAAGTTTCTCTCATCAGAAAAGAGGACTTTGGACCACTGAGCAACAGACCAGGTCTGTTTTTCTTTAGCCCAGGTAAGATGCTTCTGACGTTTGCTGTTCAGGAGTGGCTTGACAAGAGGAATACGACATTTGAAGCCCATGTCCAGGATCCGTCTGTGTGTGGTGATTCTTGATGCACTGACTCCAGCCTCAGTCCACTCCTTGTAAAAGTCCCCAACACTTTTATTTAAAACAAAGTCTTTATTTTTTACAACAAACATACGAACAAAACATAAAAACATAAAACCCTCTTTCAATTATTATACATACAGTGTGTCAGTTGGTTACAATCTTTCGTGCTATCCTTTTTTTACCATTACTCACAAGTTATATAAATTCTCACCTTATCGATCTAGCTTGTGCTTATATTATATCAATTATTAAATATTCATTTGACTATTTTTCCATCATTTTATACAAGATATTCTAATTTTCATTATGATTTAATCTTATACATTTATCCAATGGTTATATATTTTATATTGTATTCTATATCAATCTATTAACTTTTATTGTAAGGCTTACTGATCTATTTCTTTACCATGTCTTTTTATCTAACCATTGATGAATTAAATCCCATATCATATAAAATTGTTTATCCTCTTGTTCTCTAATTTCAAATGTTAATTTACTCATTTTGGCACAGTCCATGATTTTCTTCATAATTTCCTCCTGCATAGGTATTTTTACATTTTTCCAATTCTTAGCAAATACAAATCTAGCCACTGTTAAAACATTTACAATCAAATATTTCAATTCTTTACAATATATTTCCAGTATAATTCCCAATAAAAATATCTCAGGTTTAAAGTCTATGTGTTGTTTTGTCATTTTTTCCAACCATGTGTGGATTATAGTCCAATATCTTTTTGCATTCGAGCATGTCCACCACATGTGGTAATATGAACCAGGTATCTGATGACATTTGCAACATTTATCCGATTTATTCTTGAACATCCTCACAATACTTGTCAGGGGTAAGTGCCACCTGGAAAACATCTTATACAAATTTTCTTTATATGCAGTTGACGTTGTCATTTTATAATTTTGAGACCACAATTTTTGCCATTCATCTAAGTCAATCCCATATCCAAAATTTTTCCCCCTCGCAATCATTGTTTCTTTTACTTGTTCTTCCTCTAATTTAAACTCTAGCAAATGTCCATAAAGTTTTTTGATTACTTTTTCATCAGTACCCATCAAAATTTTATCTAAATCAGTCAACTTATCATAGATACCTTCTGTTTCTACATCTTTGTCAAATCTAGATTTTATTTGCAAATATGAAAACCAATTCATTTTAACACCTTGTTCTTCCAACGCTTGCATAGATTTAAGTTCACCCTTTTCATTCAATATCTCACCATATCTGTTTGTTCCTTTGTATATACATTGCTCAAAAAAATAAAGGGAACGCTTAAACAACACAATGTAACTCCAAGTCAATCACACTTCTGTGAAATCAAACTGTCCACTTAGGTAGCAACACTGATAATCAATTTCACATGCTGTTGTGCAAATGGAATTGACAACAGGTGGAAAGCATAGGCAGTTAGCAAGACATCCCCAATAAAGGAGTGGATCTGCAAGTGGTGACCACAGACCACTTCTCAGTTCCTATGCTTTCTGGCTGATGGTTTGGTCACTTTTGAATTCTGGTGGTGCTTTCACTCTAGTGGTAGCATGAGACGGAGTCTACAACCCACACAAGTGGCTCAGGTAGTGCAGCTCATCCTGGATGGCACATCAATGCGAGCTGTGGCAAGAAGGTTTGCTGTGTCTGTCAGCATAGTGTCCAGAGCATGGAGGTGCTACCAGGAGACAGGCCAGTACATCAGGAGACGTGGAGAAGGCCGTAGGAGGGCAACAACCCAGCATTAGGACTGCTACTTCCGCTTTTGTGCAAGGAGGGACAGGAGGAGCACTGCCAGAGCCCTGCAAAATGACCTCCAGCGGGCCACAAATGTGCATGTGGCTGCTCAAACGGTCAGAAACAGACTCCATGAGAGTGGTATGAGGGCCCAATGTCCACAGGCGGGGGTTGTGCTTACAGCTCAACACCGTGCAGGACGTTTGGCATTTGCCAGAGAACACCAAGATTGGCAAATTCACCACTGGCTCTTCACTGTGCTCTTCACAGATGAAAGCAGGTTCACACTGAGCACATGTGAGAAAGGTGACAGGGTCTGGAGATGCCATGAAGAATGTTCTGCTGCCTTCAACATCCTCCAGCATGACTGGTTTGGCAGTGAGTCAGTAATGGTGTGGCATGGCATTTCTTGAGGGGGCTACACAGCCCTCCATGTGCTCGCTAGAGGTAGCCTGACTGCCATTAGGTACCGAGATGAGATCCTGAGACGCCTTGTGAGACCATATGCTGGTGCAGTTGGTCCTAGGTTCCTCTTAATGCACAACAATGCTAGACCTCATGTGGCTGCAGTGTGTCAGCAGTTCCTGCAAGACGAAGGCATTGATGCTATGGACTGGCCCTCCTGTTCCCCAGACCTGAATCCAATTGAGCACATCTGGGACATCATGTCTTGCTCCATCCACCAATGCCACGTTGCACCACAGACTGTCCAGGAGTTGGGGGATGCTTTAGTCCAGGTGTGGGAGGAGATCCCTCAGGAGACCATCCTCCACCTCATCAGGAGCATGGCCAGGCGTTGTAGGGAGGTCATACAGGCACGTGGAGGCCACACACACTACTGAGCCTCATTTTGACTTGTTTGAAGGACATTGCATCAAAGTTGGATCAGCCTGTAGTGTTTTTTTCCACTTTAATTTTGAGTGTAACTCTAAATCCAGACCACCATGGGTTGCTAAATTTGATTTCCATTGATAATTTTTGTGTGATTTTGTTTTCAGCACATTCAACTATGTAATGAACAAAGTATTTAATAAGAATATTTCATTCATTCAGATCTAGGATGTCTTATTTTTGTGTTCCCTTTATTTTTTTGAGCAGTGTATTATTGGACAGGAAAAAGCTTCAATAGTAGATAGCCATAGTGGAATTTTTTAATAATGTTGCTTTTTTATTTTCTTCTAGCTTAGAAACAATGCTTCTCGAATATAATGTCTTCTAAAATACCCCTGCATTTTAGTTCCCTTATACCAGAGGAAGGCATGCCACCCTAACAGCAAGTCATGTCCTTCTAAATTCAAAAGTCTGGTATTCCTTAGCATTATTCACTCCTTTACCTACATCAGACTCATCGCTTGGTAGTATAATTCCCAATTGGGCAAAGCAAATCCTCCTCTTATTCTTGCATCTTGTAGCAATTTAAGTTTTATTCTCGCTTCCTTCCCCTGCCAAATGTATTTTAGCACTATTTTGTTTAAATCTTCAAAAAATTCTTTCCCTAATCTGATTGGAATTGTCTGGAATAAGTATAAGATTCTAGGCAATACATTCATCTTAATTGTAGATATTCTCCCAATCAGTGATAATTGTAAATTTTCCCATTTTATCAAGTCTGTCGCAATCTGTTGTTTCAGTTTGAGATAATTGTCCTCCTGAAGTGTGCTACATCTTGGTGTTATATGTATCCCTAAATACTTAACCTTGTTTGTGACCTGGATCCCCAAAACTTCCTCCAATTCGTTCTTTCGTCTTACTAACATGTTCTTTGCTAAAATTGTTGTTTTATCTTTATTTATTTTCAAACCTGCTACTTTCCCATACTCTTCTATCTTTTCTATCAGTTTAGGTGCTGACTCAAATGGATCCTCTAATATAAATACCAGGTCATCTGCAAAAGCTTGTAATTTATACTCTTCTTTTTAAATTTTCATTCCTTTTCTTTTTCTTCTCTGATGTTCCTATTCAGCATTACCAGTGTTAACACAAACAACAGAGGCGACAGTGGACAGCCTTGTCTGGTCCCTTTTCTTATATCTATAAAGTCTGTTAACTCTCCATTTATCATAACCTTTGCAGTTTGTTTATGATATATCATTTCTATGGCTTGAGTAAATTTTTTACCAAAGCCCATTTGGTCCAATTGTAACAGCATAAAACGCCAATTCACATTATCAAAGGCTTTTTGTGCATCTAAAAACATCAGAGCCATTTGTTTTTCAGGGTGTGCCTCATAGTATTTCAGTGTACAGACACTTGTCTGGAATAGTATTGGTCAGGGGTGTCAAACTGGATTTCTTCGAGGGCTGGATCAACATTGTAGTTCTCCGCAGGCCAGCAAGGGGGATGGATGGCTTCCTGCAGCACTTTGCCAGCCAAAACGAGGCGGGGTGGGTGGGTCCACGATAAGACCTCTGAGTTAGACTATAAGATCTACAAGGTCCCTTCCAACTCTGTTATTCTGATTTCATAAACCTGGTTCATAGGCTAATTGACATAGTGCAGCAAGGTCTTTAGATGTAATAATTCAATCACTGTTTGAAGCTTCTGAATTACAGAGTCTTTCCAAAATCAATTTCATACCTGCCATTATCAGTCAGAAAAGCCATAGTTTGCAGTTGTTGAATCTGGCAAATTATGGTTTGCGTTTATTTTCCAATCTAAACTGAAAACAATTATAAAGTACTAGCTTGGAGTGAAACTGCATTCCCTTGTGGCAATAAACTGCTATTTATTCAATGAAAAATGTCCTAGGAAGAACCTAACTATGTTTTTGTAATCATGCCCATTGTGGATCAGGAGGTGTTTCTCATTGTCGCTCATGCCTTAGTCATCATGCAGTCCAATTACTGCAGTGTGCTTTACATGGGGCTGCCCTTGAAGACCACTTGGAAACTAGCTAGTCCACAATGCTGTAGTGCGAGTAGTTATGGGCACAGCTCAATTCACCCACATAACACTGCTGCTCCAAAATCTGCATTGTGGGGTTCTGGGTACAATTCAGTGTGATCATCTTGAAAAATCCTTCAGGGCATAGGGCTTGAATACCTGTGCGACAGCACCTCTCCACTTGTCTTTGTCCATCCTATAAAATCAGAAAGAGTCCTATGAAGCCTATCAACAAAGCAGCAGCATGTTATGAGACCCCAGAGGCAGCCCTCTCTTGCCACAACTCCCCTTTGGAACAGTATCCTACCTCAAGTCCTAAAAGGAATATGGTTCTTCCCAGAAGCACTGGGTTAGGATGGTGTGTATTCTTGCTAATCACCATGTAAGGGTGATATAATTATTAATTGCTGTATGTTATTGTTTTTCTTCTCTAGCATAGTAATTTCTGTGGTCTTTTTAGTGATTTTTTAAACTTCTCGAAACTGCCCAGAGTTGCGGGAAAGCAGGTGGACTTACATATTAGTAGTTTAATTCAATAAAATTAATACACATAAATGGTCCAGAGACTTTATTATTGTCTTGAATAACTTATCATTGGTAAGAATTTAGATAAGTAAATGTTAAGCAGAAATTGTCATTAATCTGTGACATTCTTAAGGGAGATAAGCATTTTGTGATCAAAATTCTGAGATGAGTAATGCCTGAGATAGATGTTCTTTTCAAGGAATTCAAACTTAACAGCTTTTCATATGTCTAATTCATGCATAATACTAAGTCATAATATGGCTTGTTTAGTTGGTTTAGCATGATAGTTAATCTGTTCATTATGGCTTAATGTTACCGGTGCACCATAGTAGCTTGTTCATAAAGCATGTGGAAATAGGTTGCAAGTAGAAAAGCTTTAATCAATTTAATATGCTTGAATATAGGGAAGGGAAAACAAAATGAGAATTAAAACCATAATATTTGAGGTAAATGATTGAAATAAGGAATATTTTTAAACCTTGAACAATACTGAGATCTAATTCTTATTTTTAAAAACTATATTTACAATGTTCATTGAAATTAAAGTTTCATTCTCACAATTTCATATCAAACAATTTAATTTCTATGAAATAATTAAGACAGTCTTTTAAAGCATTTGTATATATTCTATAATTGTGTAAATTATTTGATCTAACTGCAGAAATAATTCCTTAACTGAAAGTTTAAGTAGCATAGTAATCAGAAAAGTTGTACGAAAAAGTGCTTAATTGCCCAAGGCAAAAGATCATTTTCTGTCATGATAACATTCTCTCTCCTTTTGGTGGTAGTCTGATAAGGGGAATGATTCAGAAAATACTTGTTATAGCCTTTATATCAGGGGTCCTCAAAGTTCTTAAATGGGGCCAATTCACGGTCCCTCAGACTGTTGGGAGGCTGGACTATAGCTTAATTTGCCTAATTTGCTGGGTGGGCATGGCTAGGTGGTCATGTGACTGGGTGGGCGTGGCCAATTTAGCAGTCCATTAAACAATACGCAGCAGCCCCCTTTTCTATTTGTTTTAATACTGCATGAAGTTTTTGCTCTAGGTTTTTTTTTTAACCTGGGGGTGGGGGTGGAGTGGAGGGGGGACAGGTTGGCAATGCCTGGGGAAGGAAAGGTATGCTTTCCACAGGTCTCATGGCTATATTTAAAGGGCCAGCTAATGTCATTGGTGTTGGGAGATTCATTGGTGAGGTGATAGTGACTGGATGTACGATATTCACTGGAGCAGTAACTGAAGTTGGTAAATTGACAGGTGTGTTGAGTGTTAATGGAGAAGTCATGGACAAAGGGCTGGTTATGGTAACAGGTTGGCCTAAGCTCATTGGACTGGACATGTTAACCGCGCTCAAAACATTGGCTGGGCTTCTCATATTCATTGCAGCAGCCACAGTGCAAGGCGCTGATCCTTCGGTACTCTCCCACCACAATTCTCAGCCACTGCGCCACTGTGCCACTTCTCTGGGGAAGCAGCTGCATCCTGAGTGCATCCTTTTGCAGCCGAGGGGATGATGCGCCTCTTCGCTGGTCCCCTGCTTATTCTGCCCCACAGGCCAATGACCCCTGTCCTGTCTCACCCACCTCCAGGGCTTGCACCAGGGTGGCCAGGCCTGTCATGCTGGTGGTGTCAAAGATGGCAATTTTCTTGCAGGCTGTGGCAGCCAGGCCTCCAGTCGTGCGGCTTCCCTTCATGCTGTCGCCATTACCTGCTCGTCACTCCAGTCCAGGGCCAAAGCAAGCCCTTCCTCCTGGAGCTCCACCTGTGGAGGCAGGGCCAGTGGAAGGCGCTGCCTCGCCATTTTGGTTCTCCCAGTGGAAAGAGTGCCCGTGAGTCACAGCTGAGGCCAGTTGCTTGGAGTCGCAGCAGAACGAGCAAATGAAGCCCGTCACTGCTGTTGTGCCTGCCTCCCCTCCCCCTGTTCTTGGACGACTTGCCAGCCCTGGGCGCCCAAGAGAACCACCGGGTGGCCGTTTTGAAAGTGGGAGTGGTTTATGGAGTGGGCAAGTCGCGGGATACAGTCTGAACCTCCTTGGTCGGGGCGCCTCAGTGGGAATTGCTGCCCGGCCTGGGTGTTTGAAAAAACAGGACAGTGCAGAAAGGGGAAGGGGGGGAGAGGAGGAGGAGGAGGCGCCTTTCCCAGAGGCCAGCCGGCAGATAAAAGCTGCAAGGTTCTTCCATAGTTCTTTCAGGCAAGCCGTCCCCACGTAGCTCTCTGGTCCCTGCCCAAGCACACGGGCGAGCAGCACTGGTCAGTCATGTGGGTCCCTCCATCGC
Source organism: Hydrophis major (assembly GCA_033807585.1). Classification (NCBI taxonomy): domain Eukaryota; kingdom Metazoa; phylum Chordata; class Lepidosauria; order Squamata; family Elapidae; genus Hydrophis; species Hydrophis major. The sequence continues at coordinate 6,303,869 of JAUCBL010000017.1, forward strand.
ATCTTACTCCAATTGGTGCGGTGGGCTCAGTTACCAGTGAGAGCAGCCGGCACCTTGCTCACGCCTTCTCATCCAAGCTTCCAGGTGTTGCTCTGGTTCTTTCTGCCACAGCCATGCAACCTTTTCTTCCGATTCTCGCTACACTTCGGCACTCGCAGCCCAGCACTGCAGTTCCCCTCACTCCAACCAGCAGCCTTTGCTCACATCAAGAAGCCGGCAGACGGGAAGTGATGTCGCAGCAACACCAGCAGCAAGGGAACAGACTTCTCCGTCCCTGCGCTGACTTTCTGTGTATTCGTGGGCTCCAGAAGCAGCCAAAACCACCCTAGAGGGGTGATGAAGCAAAGGAGAAGTGCCTTGTGAGGTTCCAGGGGAGAACGCAACTTCCCTGTAGAGCCGCCAGGCTATTACTCTCTAAGCCATGACACAAAGAAGAGGCGGCCAAAATGGCCACCACACAGCCGGACAGAGCTTCAACTTAAGAAGAGTGCAGCAGCAGAGTTAGTGACAATGTGGAACTGGGTGAGAACTATCCCTTTTAATTTAAAATATAACACTGAGAAGAATATTCAGAAAAGTGGACTCATATTAAGTGGCTTCGTTATAGCTATTGGGGTAAAAAGTTAATATCTTAAAATTCAGAAAATCGGACTTAAAGATTGGAATAAAGTGAAAACTGATTTAAGATCTCCACCTACTGTCAAAAGAAAAAAACAGATCCCCAAAGTGTAGAAAAGACCTGCTGGTGCTATGACAATTAAAAGTGAGAATTTTATTTTTGAAAGATCCCTGAGAGCTACAATATAAGACTCAACTGGTAGAGGAATGTATAAAGAAATTGCGTTGGATTTTCAGGAAATAAAAGATACACTGGCAAGAGGTTTTGAGAACATTCTGAATAAAATACAGAACATGGAAATTGAGATACAAATGACAAGAAGAAATCAGGAGGACCAGAAAGAGGAAGAGCCAACTGAAAGAGGAATTAAAGATAAAAAGGAAATAAAAATAAATATAATGATTGATGTAAACCCAGGGGAGAGTACTGAATTGCAAAGAGAAACCTTTGGGAGAAAGATTGGGGTGAGAGTTGATAACGTGGAAATGAGACTATGGAACATAATAGAGAAGGAAGAAATGTTTAAGAGGAAAGGTCAAATTTTTCTTTTTTAAATATAAAAGTGGCATACTCAGAAATTAATAAGGGGATAGATAATGGAAATGTATAATTTAATATAAATTTGTGAAATGCTGTTAGAATTATATAATTAGGTAAACTGAAAATATGATTATTAATCTATAATTGGTAGCAAAAGGAGTGAGGTTAAGAATATAGATTGACATAAAAATAACATACTGTAATACTGAATAATTAAGATTGATAATGTAATAATTATATGTATTAATATCAAATTTGAAAAATTGTCAACTATATTAAGTAAGAGGAACATTGTCATATTTGTGTCAAAATGTAAGACACTATGGAACCACACTGTTCACATATTGATTTTTGTTGTAACAAAAAAATAAAAAATATATTGCAAAAAAAAAAAGGCAGCCGGGAGGACGCCAGGGACGGGCGCAAGGTAACCCGCTTCACACCTGTCTGCTGCCGCAGACCTGCCCAAACATCTCTCTGGGTGGGCTCCAGCTGCCAGACCGTGTGCTCCAGGGCTGCTGAGCAGCGGGAGAAAGGAGGGCTGACTCTCCTGGAAAGCACTCCTTATAGTGGGCACAGCAGCTGCAGGAGGGGGGCTCTCCAGCTTTCGGGGAGGAGCTGAGTAGCACTCCTGGATTGGCTATTCAGCTTATAGCTCCGAGCCCGAAGCAGTGGGAGGCAGGGGCTGCCTTGAGCGCAAATGTACCGCAATGAAGACGGAATGCTGTTCCCATGCAAAGGCAAGTAAAGGGGCACTTTGCTCCCGCACAAAGGCTCCAGCCATTGCCATGGCCACTTTGGCTTGCCTGCACTGCCCCACCTTGCCGCAACATCGCCATTACCTCCCTCAGGCCACTACTACTTGTACCACTTCTTGTATCACCCTCTATGGCAGAGATTTCCAGCCCCACCACGAGCTGCCTGGCTGTTCCCCGGCAGACAGGTGCACCCAGGCGGAGGAGCTGCTCCAGGACAACCAATGGGCCAGTCCTGTGACTAGAGCTCTGGAGTATGGGACCGACTTTCCCACCAATGTCAGTAGGCTCTGAATGACGTGCGGGCTGAATAAATTGCTTAGTTTGAGAACCCCTGCTTTATATGGTGTTTTTCATAGAGCATTCTAGAAATGTGATTGTTGTTCCATATGCAGTTAATCTTCTGCATTAACTTCTATCAATAAAGCATTTTCTTCATTATAGTCCAGGTTTGTTTTAAATTAGCACAGACCAGTTCATGTTTTGTTAATTTACATAATTTCATGGAGGAGGGTTGAACTGAGAAAGTGGCCCTAAGTCACCAAATGAGGTTCCATGGATACAGTTGTGCTCATAAGTTTACATACCCATTTATGATTCCTTGGCCATTTTTCAGAGAATACGAATGATAACACAAAAACTTTTCTTTCACTCATGGTTAGTGGTTGGCTGAAGCCATTTATTATCAATCAACTGTGTTTACTTTTTTTACATCATAATGACAACAGAAACTACCCAAATGACCCTTGTTAAGCCTGGTTTCCCCAACCAGGGTTAGGGAGACAAGCTAAACAGAATGTGCAGCGTTAGTCAGATAGGCACACAGATAAATGAGTGAGCTAAGCTTGTATGTTTATTAACATACAGTAAAAATGACAGATACGCTTGTGCTATCAAATATATAGTTTATTCCATTATGAGTTCATAGCATAGTCAAAATAACAGTCCAATAGTCATGTATCATTGAGTCAGTCCATTCAGGGATATTCAGTTAGCAAAGTCCGTTTTGAAATATCCTATGTCAATTCACTTACAAGTCTGTCCTTTGTTTTCTCTCCCGTTCGAGGAATGCAGACTTGTTTCCTTGCAGTAATCAGGGATCATCAAAGCCAGAGAGAGATAGCAAGCTGTCGTCTTGCTTCTTTTAAAGTGCTTTCACAACCACTCCCCCAATTACTATCCCACAGTTAAAGTTGCAGACACTTTAACTTACAAACTATGATTACATATTATTATTTACCTAAACCAGTTAGGGTAAAACAATGTTATCCCTAACATTCTCCCCTTTTAGGAAATAATAATAAATATAACTATTTACATCTTTAAATCATATTTGTTACAACTCTCTTTAAACTTAATTACTCCTTGAGCTTTTGTAAATTGGTCTGCAATGTTTTCTTCCGTCATGCAGTATTCCAATTTAATTAGTCCATTCTTTACAGATTCTCCAACATTTAAGTATCTTAAATCAGTATGCTTTGATCTAGTTTTTACAGCAATACTAGTAGCTAATTTTATAGCTGCTTGGTTATCTTCGTACACAATAATGGAATCTTTTACAGTTATACCCATGTCTAATAATAACTGTTTGTACAAAATCAAATCAGTGCATAATGACAGACATGAAAATTCCGCTTCCATCGTTGACAAGCTAATATGCTGTTGTCTGATTGACCTCCACCCTATTAGTGTTTTACCAAATAATATAGCCATCCCAGATGTTGATTTTTTAGTGTTTATATCAGTTGCAAAACTTGCATCTGCATATGCACTAAGACTCAAATCACCCTTTGGTTCTATATACAATGCATGGTTCATTGTTCCTTTAAGATATCTTAAAATTCTCTTTAATGATTGCCAATGACATTGATGTGGATCTGAATTAAAACGAGCCAGTTGATTTACACTATAAGCTATATCAGGCCTAGACCAATTGCTTATATATGATAAGCTACCAATCAAAGATTGATATATGGACTTATCAAATTTGGGACTTTGTTCATCAGTTTGGCAAACTTCCTGACTCATTGGAGTCTTTGCCGGTTTACAAAGTTCCATTTTAAACGTTTTAATTAATTGGCAAATTTTATCTTCTTGAGATATCTTAAAACCATTTTTTGTTTTATTAATTGTCAATCCTAGATACTTTTTAATTTCACCTAAATGCTTTAATTTTATCTTTTTGGCTAATAATGATATAATCTCATTAGCTTCATTATTAGTCTTAGTTATCAAAGCAATATCATCTGTAAATAATAACAATAATGACACCGTTCCATTATTTTCTCTTCTAAACACACATGGATCTGCTAAACCAGATTTAAAACCTATATTGTTTAACTCTTTCACAATATATTGGTTCCACTCAAACCCAGATTGTTTCAACCCGTAAAGACTCTTTTTGAGTTTCCAACAATCATTACTATTTACTTTATTGTCTTTTATACCTACTGGTTTTCTTAAATATATAGTGTGCTGCAATGGTGCATGCAGATAAGCAGTTTCTACATCTAAATGGTTAATGACATAGTTTTTCTTAGCTGCCCACACTAATGCTGCTCTTAAAGATGTTGCTTTAAGACTTGGTGCAAAAACTTCATCGTAATCAGATGCAGTTTGATTAAATCCTTGAGCTACTAACCTAGCCTTATGGGTAACAGTCCCATCATTTCCAGTTTTTACTTTAAATATCCATTTGCACCCAATGGATTTTTCTCCTGGAGGTAATTTAGCATTTTCATAAACTTTCATTACCTTTAATGAATTTAGTTCCTTTTCCATTGCCTTTTGCCAATTCTCCTGATCCTTAGCAGGATACATCCTAAGTTCATCTACACTAGTTGGAACTTTAGTTACTTGGCAAACTATACTTGCTTGATACCTATCAGGTGGTCTAGTTACACGTGTAGTACGCCTAGGTATTACAGGACTTACAGGTGGACTTTCATTTATTAACTCTTCTTGATTATCTAACTCTTCCTTATCAACTGTTTCCTCTTGTTCTGGTCCTATTTGCTCTTCTTGGACTTCTTCTTTAATTGGACTCTTCTTATAACTAATCTGATCTTTCTGCCTTTTGTAGGGTTCAATAATTACTTCATTATTTAAATCTTGCTCTAATCTATTCCATCCTACATGTTCTCGGAATTTTGCACTAGCACTGGTGTAAACTCTAGATGTACCTGGTTCCCAGAATCTATAAGATCTATGATTAGATGTATATCCTACAAAATATAATCTTTTAGCTCTATGCTGTCCTTTGTGTCTAAGTTGTGTAGGGATATGCACCCATGCTGGTGCTCCAAATGTGTGCATGTAACTTAAATCAGGTTTTGTACCATGCCACAGTGTGAATGGTAATGCACCTGTTGTTGAATTAACAACATTATTTTATATATGATTACCACACATTATTGCTTCTCCCCACAAATTGTCAGGTAATCCTGAATCAGACATCATAGATCGTATCATTGATTGTAATGTTTGGCCTCTTCTCTCTATAAAGGCATTATGTTGTGGCCTATATGGTGCAGACATTTTATGTTGAATACCTAACGTTCTTAGTCTGTTCTGGAATTTATTATTTGTAAATTCCATACCATTATCTGTTATAAGAGTTACTAATTTCTTTTTAGTTTTCCTTTCTGCAAATTTAATCCAATTAAAGAGATTTTGATACGTTTCAGTTTTGCTCTTCATTAAATAGCAAAACCCATATCTAGAATAGTGGTCCATTATACATAGTATGTAACGAGCTCCTCCTACACTTGGTTTTTTTAGGACCTATTAAATCAGCAAATACTACCTCTAAAGGTTCTTTAGTAGTAAATCCATCAACTCTATTAGCCGGTGTGACCCTGGCTTTGCTTTGATTACAGGTATTACATTGCAAATACTTATTACAAGGTTTCAAACTTATTCCCTTAGATAATTTAACAGTTTTCTTAAGCATTTTAAAATTTAAATGCCCTAGCCTTCGATGTAACAAGTGAATACATTCATCATGAGGTTTCTTATTTTCATAAACTGTGTTAGCCACTTTTAAACCATCATCATTTAACACATATAATTCACCTCTTAAAGATGCAGTAATTTTCTTATTTTCTTTCTCAATTATGCAGTTATCTCCTTTAAATGTAACTACATATCCTAGTTTAACCAAAATTCTTACTGAAATTAAATTAAACTTAAGTTGTGGTACATATAACATTTTTACATTTTCTTTTATAAAAGAACAATATGCTATACCTTGACCTTTAGCTTTCAGTTTCCAGCCATTGGCTAACGATATCTGCTGTGTACTCTTGGACATTTTAATAAATTGTTTGTTATCATTAGTTATACAATGAGATGCTCCACTGTCAACCACCCATAAATTATTTTTTACAGCTCTGTTAGTATACATGACTAACTCTAAATTTTTATTTATCTTTTGATGACTTTTAGTATTCTGGCCAGCGTTCTGACGCTTTGCCTTTTTACAAAATCTTGCCAAATGTCCTCTTCTTCCACAATTAAAACACTTTTTAATTGCGTATGCAGTAGGAGTTTCATTATCTTCTTTTTGAGGTTGCTGCCTCCTTAACTCGTCTCTTTCAAGCCTTCTTCTGGCCTCTTCAATCAATCTGCCAGTTATATCAGTTAAAGTTAGGCTTTCCTTTGGCAATATTTCAAGTGAAGTTACGTAGTTATCATAGGTTTCATCAAGGGAAGATAGAATTATGTAGACTTGGTGTAATTCAGAGAAAATAAGCTCTTTCTCGTGCAGTTCTTGAAAAATGCTTTGCATAGTTTTTAAATGACTCATCATATCACCATTCTTATGGAGATGTGTACTGAAAAGTTTCCGTGTTAGATTTATGTGAGCACCAACATTATCTCGAACATAAATCCTCTTCAGCTTCTGCCAACACCCAACAGCTGTATTTTCTCCGTGGATATAAACAAGTTGCATATCAGTTAAGGTTAAAGCAATAATGCAAATAGCTTGTTGATTTTTATGCATAAATTCTTCTATCTTTAGTTTATCTTCCTCATCCTCTGGATCCCATTCTTCTACGTTTGGTGGATTTTCAATTATGTTCCACAAACCTTCTCTTCGTAGAAGCAGACTACATTTCATAGACCATGATACATAGTTTGTTCCATCCAACTTGGATATAAGGGACAAACTTTGTAGATTGACTTGTGCCATGTTTTCTTATATGGATATAAAACTATAATTAATAAAACACAGCTGTCTGTTTACTGTAATGTATAACAACACAAACTCTCACTTTTACATAAATCTGTTTTATTCTAGTTAAACTGACTTTGCAGCCTCTGGGCCCATAACCAGTGTTAAGCCTGGTTTCCCCAACCAGGGTTAGGGAGACAAGCTAAACAGAATGTGCAGCGTTAGTCAGATAGGCACACAGATAAATGAGTGAGCTAAGCTTGTATGTTTATTAACATACAGTAAAAATGACAGATACGCTTGTGCTATCAAATATATAGTTTATTCCATTATGAGTTCATAGCATAGTCAAAATAACAGTCCAATAGTCATGTATCATTGAGTCAGTCCATTCAGGGATATTCAGTTAGCAAAGTCCGTTTTGAAATATCCTATGTCAATTCACTTACAAGTCTGTCCTTTGTTTTCTCTCCCGTTCGAGGAATGCAGACTTGTTTCCTTGCAGTAATCAGGGATCATCAAAGCCAGAGAGAGATAGCAAGCTGTCGTCTTGCTTCTTTTAAAGTGCTTTCACAACCACTCCCCCAATTACTATCCCACAGTTAAAGTTGCAGACACTTTAACTTACAAACTATGATTACATATTATTATTTACCTAAACCAGTTAGGGTAAAACAATGTTATCCCTAACAACCCTGATCAAAAGTTTACATACCCTGGTGATTTTGGCCTGACAACATGCACACAGGTTGGCACAAAGGGGGTTGAATGGCTATTAAAGGTAACCATCCTCACCTGTGATCTGTTTGCTTGTAATTAGTGTGTGTGTGTATAAAAGGTCAATGAATTCCTGGACTCTTAACAGACCCTTGCATCTTTTATCCAGTGCTGCACTGATGTTTCTGGCTTCTGAGTCATGGGGAAAACAAAAGAATTGTCAAAGGTTCTGTGGGAAAAGGTAGTTGAACTGTATAAAACAGGAAAGGGATATAAAAAGATATCCAAGGAATTGAGAATGCCAATCAGCAGTGTTCAAACACTAACCAAGAAGTGGAAAATGAGGGGTTCTGTTGAAACCAAACCACGGTCAGGTAGACCAACTAAAATTTCAGCCACAACTGCCAGGAAAATTGTTTGGGATGCAAAGAAAAACCCACAAATAACTTCAAGTGAAATACAGGACTCTCTGAAAACATGTGGTGTGGCTGTTTCAAGATGCACAATAAGGAGGCACTGGAAAAAAGATGGGCTGCATGGTCAAGTCGCCAGAAGAAAGCCATTACTACGCAAATGCCACAAAGTGTCCCGCTTACACTATGCCAAACTGCACAGAGACAAGCCTCAAACTTTCTGGCACAAAGTCATCTGGAGTGATGAGACCAAAAATGAGCTTTTTGACCACAACCATAAACGCTACATTTGGAGAGGAGCCAACAAGGCCTATGATGAAAAGTATACCATTCCTACTGTGAAGCACGGAGGTGGATCACTGTGTAAGGCATCCAGAAAGCATCTATGATATCAATCATTCTGAGACATTTTCTCTCCAATTGATTTAATTAGAAACAGATCTGGCATGTCAAAGGCAATTTCCCAAAGTGAAATTATTTTCGTGCGTTACACAGAATCCACCTTCTCTCCTCCCTTCTCTCCTCCCACTCTACACTTCATAAATCACGAGAACCAATTAACTGCAACTGGACATTCTTAATACAACATACAGAATAACCTTGAAGTTTTCAACTCCTCCAACCCCCCTTCCATGAAATGTGACAGCTGAATTTTAAAGCTGACAAGTGTCCCCCCCTTGAAAACTCCTCCTCCTAAAAGAAAAGGAAAAAAAACACATACAGGGGTTGATACATTGTCCTTAACCCCTTCTCCCCCCTCCACGAGGACCCTTCGGTTTGTGGGGGAAATCCTCATGGAATTGGTTAACCAATTGATCAGCATGAACATTCCAACTCTTTACCGAACTAGCATCTGAGAGAGGGTATCCTTTCCATAAGACCAAATATTGCAATTGGCCACGGTGTAATCTAGAATCGAGAGTTGTTTTAATTTCATAATGTGTTTCCCCCTGTACAATTAACGGTTTAGGGGGAGCGATTGGCGGTGGTCTTTTCATCGATGTAGTAGCTGGTTTTAGTGAACTACAATGGAATACTGGATGAATTTTCCCCAATATTTGAGGAAGACTTAATTGGACAGTGACCGGATTGATTATCTTTTTTTCTTTTAACAAACTTTATTCAGTTTTCACATTAAAAACAAAAATCTCTTTTTGGTGGACAACATATTTCCGTGTCATCATCTTTACATACAAATATGACAGAACTTATACAATGATATATGCATATTTAATTCTATTATTACCTTTTCCATTCCAAATTTTCAGTTGGGAGAGAAACAAACACATTAATTCTAGCCTCTTTCCTTAATTTCAATCAATTTTGTTTCATTTCAATTATTTCAAATTAATCCTTTAGTATTTGTTTTTAAACATAAACAATATGTATTTACCTAATAAATACTAATAAGGTTTAATTCTAAATTCTTTCATTAATCCCAATCTAAACATTTAATTTCATTTCAATTATTTCAAATATAATCCTTAATATTTATTTTAAAAATACAAATAAACAATATATATTTGCCTAATAGTGGTAATAATGAAGTTACCAATGTCTCTCCTTGCTTTTAATAATCTATATTAAACTTATTAATTTAGCTGGTTCTTTAGTCTGTCACATTCCCTTTCAATTACACACATTTAATAAGTTCTAAATTGATACAGATCTTAACACACCCACACAAAAAGAAAAAAGAACAAGTATAAGTTTCCCCTCTTTTACTATTTTGAGTGTGACACCTTAATGATTAGAATATACCTTTATTCCCTCATCTTAATTCCCAATAAACCATTAGTCATTACATCTTCTCAATTGGATTCCACAGCATATTTCCCCCCCTTTAATAAGAGTTATCAATATCTATATTACCCTATTTTCTAACTATTTTTAATTGCAGAAATATTCTTATTACCCCTTGTCAGAATCCCCCTTTTAATTCATCAACCATTATCTCTGAAAAGGCAATTTCTTTTCAACATTTTACTAGTTCTGTGGTTCTTTCTGTCACATGCCTGTTTCTTACAGCTTCTCCGGTGCATTGTCCAGGGAGCGAACCCAAGTCTCCTCCCGCTCTCTTCCCCATGTCTTTTCTCATTCTTTCTACATTTCCTGACTTCACAAGTATTCCTTCTTTTAATTGTAAAGAAACAATTTCCTTTCAACATTTTACTAGTCTTACTGTTTCTCCTCCCTCTTTTTTCCCCATGACTTTTCTCATTCCAATTTATCTCCTTAATATCTTCCCTTTCCCATTTCTGCTGAATCTTCCTGCCTTTTCTAACTTCACAATTATTCCCTCTTTTAATTGCTTTCTTAAAATTCAACTATTTAACCTTCTTTCCCCACTTCTTTGTAATGTTCTTTGTGTTAATTGTCCATTCAAAATGTCTTCTTGAGTCAATTCCTGCTCTTCTGAGAATCTTTCTTCTTGTTCTTCAATCGCCATTTCCATTTTTTCTAGCACAGAGCAGTGATTTGCCTCTTTCCTGTAGTAATTCTCTCATATTTTTAAGTTCCATTTTTAAGTCCCAAAGAGATATCATCATTCTTATATTTTATAATCCTCAAAGTCCACAAAAAAAAAAAAACCACTTTTACTTTCCTTCTTTCTTCTTTCAATTTTTTAAAGTTCTCAGCTATTCCAGTTCAGGGTTCATACCAAAAACATCAGTCAGTCCCACAAATAATCTTTCCTTCCTTGCTTTTTCCTTTATTCTGGTTCTGCTTTCACTTTCTAAAATTCTTACTTTGTTTCAATATTTCTGAAATTTTATACCAGTTCATTCAAAAACAAAATGTTTTCCTTTTTATTTGAACTAAATTTTTATCAAAAGGTGACACTCTCCATCATACGAAGTCTTCACTTTTTTCCCCCTATATTTTTATTTAAGGTTTTTCGAACCTCAATATTCCAAGACAATCCAGTCTCCAATTTATAAACTTTATTATTATTATTCTTTGGCAATATTAAATCCAGCTTTAATTTTATACTTGATTATTCCCAAATTATTTTAGTCCAATTTCATTAAATCTTTAATTCCAGCTTCTTCCTTTCCCGGTTCGAAGCCCCATTTAGCTGTCAAAAATATTTTCCTTTTTTTTTTTTCTCTGTCCCTTTGTAATTTCACAGCTCACTTTTCTTTTCTTAAAAATTCCATATTACCTTAATCCTGGGGTACTTTTATTTGGTTATACTGCCCAGTTGTCCCGGTTCAGATGTTATTCACCTCTTTCTTCCCTCCTGCACAAATCTTAGTCAAGCTGAGTCATCCTCTTCGGGATGGCCATTTTAGACCATCACTGCAGTTGTCTTCGGGAGGAAAAAAAGCCAAGCCCAGGGGGGGAGATGCGGCTCCCCACAGACAGGCTTGCTGCTTCCTCTTACTCCGCTGCCCCTCCAAGGCAGTTTCAGCCCCTAATCAGGATAATTGGGGCTCTCCGACGAAAGAGCACGAACGATAGTCGCAGAGAGTTGCGATCTACCATCCGTCAGTGAGGAGGCTCCGCCTTCTTCCCGGATTGATTATCTTTGAAATTGGAAACGGACCCAAGAATTTTGGACCCAGCTTCTTACTGGGCAGTTTCAATCTAAGATACTTGGTCAAAAAATATACTTTGTCCCCTACTTTAAAAGGCGGTTGAAGGGATATATGTTTATCCACCTGGTTTTATAATTTTTTGCAGCTTCAGTCAAAACTTTTTTTGTATCTTCCCATCCTTTCTTTAATGAGTTCATCCATTCTGTTAGGGACATGGATGAGGGAGGTTGTCTAGGTAACTCTGGCATCGGGACAAAATCCATTCCAGTGTTGATTTGGAATGGAGTCAATCCCGTGCTGCTATGTACTGCATTATTGAAAGCAACCTCTGCAAAAGGTAATAACTCAGCCCAGTTTTCTTGTTGATAATTTACATAGCATCTAATGTATTGTTCAATCATGGTGTTAGCCCTCCCCGCTGCTCCATTACAAGCAGGATGGAAAGCTGAGGATAACCCTTGAGAGGAACCAATGGATTTCAGGAATTCCCTCCAAAATTTTGCGGTAAATTGTACCCCTCTGTCTGATATTATTCTACGAGGTACTCCATGTAGTCTACAGATATGTTTCATGAACAGCTTTGCAAGTTTTATTGCAGATGGAAGTCCTTTGCAGGCTATAAAATGGTCCTGTTTAGAGAATAAGTCAATTATAGTCCAAATGATTGTATTCCCTTCACTCTTAGGTAATTCAACAATAAAGTCCATTGCGATCTCTTCCCAATGTTGGGTTAGTTCAGCATCTTGTTGCAGGAGGCCAGAGGTTTTTCCAGTTCTGTGTTTCATTGTGGCACAAATTGAGCAACTTTTTACATAGTCCTCGACATCAGGTTTCATTTTTGGCCACCAGAACTGTCTTCTCAGTAAATGTAGGGTTTTTAGGAATCTGAAGTGGCCTCCCAGCCGGGAGTCATGGCTACACTTCAGTATCAGTAGTCTTAGGGTTGTGGGTACATAAAGGTTAGTCCCTTTCCAAGCTAGTCCATCATTCATTGTCAACTCGGTTTGATGGTCCTGGAACCAAGGATTGGTCATTAGGGCCGTTTTCAATTCTGCAGTCAGCTTATCTTCCAGGTGTTTGGGGTTGCGGTTGGCTTGGGCTCGAGTGGTCCCTTGGCCTGCCAATTGAGCTTCTGAAATTAAGGCTTGTACTGTTTCCTCTCGGTGGCTGTCAAACTGAGGTTTTCTGGACAGAGCGCCCACCAGTACGTTTTTCCTTCTGGGGATATATTTAATGTTAAAGTTGAATCGCTTTAAATATTGGGCCCAGTGGACTTGTTTGGGCGATAATCTCCTAGGGGTCTTCAAAGCCTCAAGGTTCTTATGATCAGTCCATACCTCAAAGGCCTCTGGCACCCCTTCTAGAAAATGCCTCCAAGTCAACAAAGCCCATTGTATGGAGAATGCTTTTGTCTCCCAGACCTCCCACCTTCACTCTGTGTCAGCTTTTTGGACACATAAGCGCAAGGCATCAGTTGACCTTGAGAGTCCTTTTGCAGCAAAACAGCTGCCACCACTACATCACTTGGATCCATTTGGACAATAAAAGGCTTGGTTGCGTCAGGGTGCTGGAGGATGGGCTCAGCTGCAAAGAGGCGTTTTAAGGTCTCGAAAGCTTTCTGACAGTCCATAGTCCAAGCCAGGGGTTGACTTGGCTTCGGTTTGGTGGGCAACAGGCCCATTTTTAATAGCTCCGTCAACAGGAGGGAAACTTCAGCAAAGGATGGAATGAATTGTCTATAGAAGTTGGCAAACCCCAAGAAACTTTGAAGTTGTTTTTGGGTTCTGGGGGATTGCCAGTCCAGCACCGCTTTCACCTTTCTGGGGTCCATTTCAATCCCCAGGTTGGATATTCAGTAGCCTAAGTAGTCCAACGACTCTTTGTGGAATTCACATTTTGAGAGTTTCACATATAATTTGGCAGCTAGAAGTTTTTCTAAAACTTGGACTAATTGAACATGTTCTTCCATGGTTTCACTGAAGATAAAAATGTCACTCAGGTACACGAGGACCCCCCGGTAAAGGTGCGGGTGTAGAACCTCATTGATGAACTGCATAAACACTGCAGGAGCCCCCTGAAGTCCAAAAGGCATTACTTTGAATTGGAAGCAACCCAGAGGGCAGTTAAAAGCAGTTTTCCACTCATCTCCTTTGATGCGGACCCGGTAGTAAGCTTCCCTGAGATCTAGCTTGGTGAATATCTTGCCCTTCGACAGGTGGTTCAATAAGTCCTTCATAAGGGGGAGAGGGTACGTGTTTTTGACGCATACGGCGTTCACGCCTCTAAAGTCAACACACAATCTCAACCCACCATCTTCTTGAACAACACTGGGGCAGCTAGTCTTGATTTGGCAGGCTCAATAAAACCTCATTCCAAATTGCTGTTGATGTATTTCCTTAATTCAGTCATTTCAGCAGGCATCATGGAATACATCTTTGGTTTTGGTAATTTTGCCCCGGGCTCTAATTCTATGGTGCAATTAGTGGCTCGATGGGGAGGTAAAACATTACACTCTTCTTCGCTGAATGCTTCAGCCAAGTCTTTGTATTGGTCAGGTACCTGGGGGTTATCTGGGAGAAGGTGGGATGCCATGGATGCTAGCTCAGGCTCTGGGTTCAAGCTGACCCGGTAGCTTTGTAGTGGGTGGAAGAGGGGGCAATGGGCCCGGTCCAATGAGGATTTTTCTGAATCTATCCTCCTGTTTGATCGTCGGGGCCCATTTGTCTAGCCAAGCAAGTCCCAGTATGATTGATTCTGACATCCTGGAGTCCACTATGAAACATGAGTTCGCGATGGGGCCCTAATTCCATCTTGATCAATTCAGTCATCTGAGTGGCTGCCCCCCCCCCCCCCAATTAAGGTTCCATCCACTTGCTCAAATCTGATTGGGTATTTTAGTGGGTTAGTCTTTATGCCCAATTGTTCAACGATGGGGAGTCCGATAAGACGTCTAGAACACCCAGTATCAATGACAGCTTCTAACTCCCCGGCCTCCCCCATGTTTGGTACCACTAACTTGACCTTGACTGTAAAAGGTATGATGGGATCACTCACCATTGGGTCGTCTTCTCAGGTCGGGTTCTCAGGGACGTGGTGGCGGTCTGGTGGCCCGTTGCTCCCATCTGCGCAGAGGGGGCTTTCCCAGCTGTGTTTGGTAAACCCGCCCCCGGCCAGAGTTCTTTCTTGATTCTTCCAACCTCTAACAGCTGGATTAGACTTGACTGTGGAGCTTGTGGTACAGGAGCAGGGGCCAGACAGTCTGCTGCTCTATGGCTGGCTTGGCCACATCGGTAACATTTCAGCACATGGGTAGGTTGGGTTTGAGCAGATTCGGCTGATCCGGTCGGCAGTCTCCTAGCCGGAAGGGTTTTCCTGTGTGGGTTGATGCTGCGATCTAAGCTAAGGGATGTGACATACCACAATTGTAAGGTCTCTGGGATTCCCCTAATTTCACAGGCCTTCTTCTGAATCAATGGCATTTTTAAAATAGTGTAAAGTCATTCTTTCAGGCCAATCCATGAGGTGGCTTGTGACCCTTCTAAAGTTCCAAATAAATTCTGACAAGGGTCGCTTGCCTTGCATCATTTCCATTAACTTCTCTTTATTATATGCTACCCTGTCTGGATTTTCAAATCTGAATCTTAATAATTGAATAAATCTGTTTACATCACGTAATTCAGGGGCTTGTTCGTTGTGTAGTTGGGCCACCCAGTCTGAAGCATCCCCTTCATTCATCCTATTTGTTATGGCCATAACCAAATCGCGCTCTGTGGCGTATTGATCTCCAAATTGTTCTATATGGGATCGGATTCAAGTGAGGAAGTAAATGAAATGTTCATGGTGGCCATCGAATACGGCCTTAAAGGGTATTTGGTCCGTCCTGGGTCATGGTTGCGGAGGTGGCACAGGCCAGGCCCCTGCAGGTTGTTCTGGAATGAAAGGAACTGGCCCGGTGGTGTACGTAGGCTGGGTAGGCCCCCTGTATCCTGGCTGGGTGGTGCCTCTCTGGAATAGGGGTCCCTGTGGCCTTGCTGCCGGTTGGGGCTGCATTTATGGTTGCCAGGAGGAAGATGGGTGTGGCCTGGTTCCCTGGTCGGGTGGAGGGGAAGTGGCTGCTGTCTGTTTTCTGGGCAACCCCCCTTCAGACCAGGGCTGTGTTGGTGCTGGCTGCCATTGGCATTGAATCCACCCCTGACCTGGTTAAATTCCCACCCTGGAGGGATACTCTCTGCAGGGGGCAAAATTCCCTCTGGAAACTGAGGGGATTGCCTCAGAGGCTGCAACATACCTCTGTCAGTTGATGCGTCTTTCTGGCTTCCTCCAACTGGCATCTGTATAGTCTCCTCCCTCCAATCTGACAGAATGGCAATATGCCTGGGGCTTGAAAAAGATTTCTCTTCAAACAGCTGGGTTACCTCTAGGTTATAGCAACTTCTTGAGTTGAAACACTTCGGTATAGCTCCCAAGTCTCTTTCCTCTACTGTCATTCTGAAATCATCCATCATCTCCTCCAAACAAGGGCTTGGAGATCCAATTAATGTTCCGGGGGAAGAGCCCCCATACTCTCCCCTCTGCATATTTCCAACTTCGGCTGATTGTTGATCTTTCTCCATCTCTGGGAAAAGAACTCCAGGGTATCAGCCAAGCCCTTTCAAAAACTAAAAGTGCACTTTGGGAAATAAATGTAAGGCATCCAGAGAGTATCCATGATATCAATCACTCCGAGACATTTTCTCTCCAATTGATTTAATTAGAAACAAATCTGGCATGTCAAAGGCAATTTCCCAAAGTGAAATTATTTTCACACATTACACAGAATCCACCTTCTCCTTTCTCTCCTCCCACTTCTACACTTCATAAATCATGACATACAGAATAACCTTGAACTTTTCAACTCCTCCAACACTCCTTCCATGAAATGTGACAGCTGAATTTTAAAGCTGACACACTGATGTTTTGGGGATGTGTGAGCTACAAAGGCCCAGGAAATTTGGTCAGAATTGATGGCAAGATGAATGCAGTATGTTATCAAATGATACTGGAGGAAAATTTGCATTCATCAGCCTGGAAGCTGCACATGGGACGTACTTGGACATTCCAACTTGACAGTGATCCTAAACACAAGGCCAAGTCGACCTGTCATTGGCTTCAGCAGAATAAAGTGAAGGTTCTGGAGTAGCCATCTCAGTCTCCTGACCTCAATATCATTGAGCCACTCTGGGTAGATCTCAAACGTGCAGTTCATGCAAGACAGCCCCAGAATTAACAGAAACTAGAGGCTTTTTGCCAGGAAGAATGGGCAGCTTTACCATCTGAGAAGATAAAGAGTCTCATCCACACATACCACAAAAGACTTCAAGCTGTCATTAAAGGGGGCAATACACCATATTAAGAACTGGGGTATGTAAACTTTTGATCAGGGTCATTTGGGTAGTTTCTGTTGTCATTATGATGTAAAAAAAGTAAACACAGTTGATTGATAATAAATGGCTTCAGCCAACCACTAACCATGAGTGAAAGAAAAGTTTTTGTGTTATCATTCATATTCTCTGAAAAATAGAAATAGAAATAGAAATAAATAGAAATCATAAATTCTGCAAGGGTATGTAAACTTATGAGCACAACTGTATATAGAAAATAAAGGTAGTCTTCAACTTGGGACCACAGTTGAGCCCAACATTTCTCTTAAGTGAGACATTTGTTAAGTGAGTTTTGCCCCATCTTATGACCTTTCTTGCCACAGTTGTTAAGTGAATCACTGCAAGTTAGTAACCTGGTTGTTTAGTAAATCTGTCTTCCCCATTGACTTTGCTTGTCAGAAGATTATAAAAGATGATCAGATGACCCTGGGACACTACAACAGTCATAAATATGAACCAGTTGCCAATCATCTGCATTTTGAGCACATGATTGTGGGGATGCTGCAAAGGTCATAACTCTGAAAAACAGTCGTAAGTCACTTTTTTCTCTGCTGTTGTAACTTTGAATGGTCACTAAACAAACTGTTGTAAGTCAAGGACTACCTGTAGTTTTGATAATGATGGGAAAAAAATTAGAGTCCCTGATATCTAAGAACCAAAGAGTTTAACTTTAATTATGTAACTTTTATTTCTCTCAGTACTACCTTATTAAAGAAATTGTAGGATAGTGAGTGATCTCTGGCACCAAGGAGTATTCTAAAGTTCTAAAACCTATGCTGCCTTTCTTATCTCCTATTTTGCCTGAAAAATACAGAATTTTGTACTAAGGTCTGAGGTTGTGCATTTAATGTTTTCTAAGAAGTAACTAACCATAGAGAAGACTACCTTGCAGTTTTTTAATGTGTGAAGGTAATTTAGAAATAAAACCTCTGGTGTCTGAAGTTTTTCCCCCCTCTTAAAGATATAGGTTTCTAGTAACTAGTAGCTATAGTTTGTAGTAACAGAAAATATAAAACATCTGCTAGGATTGAACTGTTTTATTTTTTAAATATATTTATATCCCATTGCCTAGGGATTATATAGAATAAATAAGATTTAAAACATCCACAGTGCAGTCTTAAAAGTTAGGTTTTGCTTTATACAGTGAACACTCTGTTTTTGTCCCTACTAGTCATATTTTGGATATATATTCTGCAATTATTAAGAATTTTGAGGCACTGCAGAATACAGAAGTAGCAGTTACGTAGTCTGAAGCTGTAACTGTCCATCGTAATAAAGCATGTTGAAACATTCTGCCTTTTAGGCACATGTAGAAGTTTATACTCTGGACTTTTATTTCTTTGGTTCCAAAATATTATGAAATACAAACTGTTTTAAGATTTCCATTTGTTTCACATTCTTCAATGACCACATAGTCTGTATCTATCTAGTCATCTAGTGAGTCTCTTAATTCAATTTGTGCTTTTCCAAAAGCCTTCAAGTCAAATTTAATTCCTGGTAACTATATGGATACAATTTCTATGGCAGTATTAAGGAAAGCGCTAAAGACCTCTGCCTTCCAGGATTTTTTTTTTTAATTGCCTTAAAGCTGCCTAGTGGCCCCTCTAAGAGTCAGGCTGCATACAAGTTTAATAAATTATTGTTCTTATTGTTATCTACAAGTCTTTGGCCTGCTTAGCTTCTAAGAGTTCAAACAGATGCTACCACCTGGTGAGACTTATAAAAGATATCAGTGGATAAATTGCATAAACAAAGTTACACTATGACTAGAAATCACCATAAATTATCACAAGTTTGCTCAAAGAAAATTAGATATTAATCCTTACTTGGAAATTTGCAGTGTGAAGTTCTAAAGTCTTAAAATTTAAAATTTACCAACTCCCTGAAAAGCAGTAGATTTTACAAATTTGAGTCATCCATGGAGAAAAAGTGTACTTTTCCGAACAGATTGCTATGTATCTTATGCTTACATGGATCCAGGGAGTTAGAAACCATTTACCAAATGCTGCTATATGGTAACTTCTACATGAATAAACAAAATAGTTATATCTTACCTATGCTGCATCACTACAAGGAAGAATGGATAATTATTAAGAGGACCTACTTTTCTCAGGTATCAAATTACCTGTTACTGTATGGTAGCTGTTAAGTTCTGCGCATGGGCGCAAGGAACGGAGACGAGACGGTGAACAGTGAACTTCAACTCTTTATTA
Source organism: Hydrophis major (assembly GCA_033807585.1). Taxonomy (NCBI): domain Eukaryota; kingdom Metazoa; phylum Chordata; class Lepidosauria; order Squamata; family Elapidae; genus Hydrophis; species Hydrophis major. The sequence continues at coordinate 6,323,264 of JAUCBL010000017.1, forward strand.
ATCATTCTGAACAAAGCAAAAACCTGGGGCAGCAGCAGCCCTTTTATAGGCAAGCCGCTGATCTAGTAACCAATAAGAAACGTGGAGTGTTAACCCCCTTAACCAATGAGAGTGGCTTGTTAACAGCCAATCAGATTCTCCTGAATGGACCAATCCGATATCGCTATTTATCGGCCAATCAGAAGTGCAGGACTAGAACCCTGCTATTTTCTAAAGGTTTTGATGAACTTTATTTAAGTGTTTTATTAGTTCATAACACCCCTTCCCCCCGGGTTCCATTTGGGGGGTGCAGTGATGTAATCTCTGAGGTAGGAAGGTTGTTTTGACTGTCCATTGGATTTATGCTGTCCTACCAGTTCTTGTCTGTAACCCTGTTTTGGCGGGATGTTTTCGGGCAAGTCGGGTGCCGGTGGTTCCTCATTGGAAGACTCGGTGCCGCTAATGTTCTCGTCGTTGTCTTCTGGCCCTTGCGGGCTTGCCTCTGTTGAGGTGTTCCTCTGTGGCGAGGCCACGCCCTTCCTTGATCCTTCTTCATTTGTTACGCCTGATTGCTGACTTCTTTCGTTCCTGCTTTCCACCATCTCGAATTCAGTTTCTTCGAAATCCCCTCCCCCCTCAGTTTGGGAGTTACCGGAGTCACGGAAATTAGGTTGTAGCCTCGAGCGCAGCTGATCTATATGGCATTTCCATATTTTTCTGTCGCAGGTTTTCACCCAGTACGACCTGGGTCCAGTGGCTTGAATTACAGTTGCCTCGATCCACAATGGTTCACCAGAAAGGTTTCTGGCGAAAACTAAGTCACCTATCTTGAACTCGCGGCATGTTCTGCTAGATCCGCAGGGTTTCTCTGGCTCATAAGACGGGTGAAGCCGGTCGAGGTGGGAGCGGAGTTTGCATCCCATCAATAGTTCAGCTGGAGTCTTGTTGGTGACGCTGTGCAGAGTGATGTGTTGGAGAAGGAGCATTCTGTTTATCTTATCTTCAATGTCCCCATAGTCCATTTTGTGGAGGGTTTTTTAACAAACTGTACCATGCGCTCGGCTCTTCCGTTAGCCGCAGGGTGCACTGGCAAAGTTAGCGCATGGCAAATACCGCGGTCCGCTAAGTATTGTTCAAAAGGGAGCGTGGTAAATTGGGGTCCGTTGTTGGATACCAAAACGTCTGGCAGTCCATGCATCGCGAATAATCTGTTCAACTTCCGGATGATGGACTCGGTTGTGGTACTCTTCATTTCGTGGATCTCGAGCCAGTTTGAATAGGCATCCACTGTTAATAGGAACGTATGTTCCTTAGTAGGTCCCGCAAAGTCAATATGGATGCGGGACCACAGTCCCCGAGGTGTTTCCCATTCTGTCGGAGTTGCTTTCGGTGGGGCATTGCTAACTTCCTGGCACTTATAACAAGTCTTTACCCAGGCTTCGATCTGTTTGTCGATGCCCGGCCACCACGCATAGCTTCGTGCGAGCGCTTTCATACGCACGATGCCAGGGTGGCCCTCATGCAGTGTCTTTAATACTGCTCGTTGTAACCGCTCTGGGACGACGACTCTATCCCCCCATAGGATGCAGCCTTTTTGCGAAAAAAGTTCTGTTTGCCGGTTCTTGAAGGGGATGAAGTCGTCAGGGGTTTGATCTACTGGCCATCCTCGTTCAACCCAGCTAAGAACTCGCGTTAAGATAGGATCGTGTTTTGTTTCGATCGCGATATCTCTAGCTGTTAGCGGCGGTGAATGTAGCGTTTCAATCTGGAGCGTTGTAAGGGTTGGAGCTGGGTGGTCGACGTTTTCCGGAAGTGGTACACGGCTCAACACGTCAGCGTGGGGAATGGCTTTCCCCGGGCGGTGTTGCAGCTTATAATTGTACGCAGCCAAAAACTCCGACCAGAGAGTCATTCTAGGTGATAATATATAGGGGGTTGGCTTGTCTCCCACTATAATCCCCAGCAAAGGTTTGTGGTCGGTAACAATAGTAAAACCTCGTCCATATACATATTCATGAAACTGTTTTACAGCAGATACAACAGCAAGAGCCTCTTTATCGATTTGACTATAGTTACGTTCAGCCTTTGATAAAGTTCTTGAAAAATTGGCAATAGGGGCTTCACTACCATTTGGTAACACATGGCTCAAAATGGCTCCCACTCCAAACGGCGACACGGCACATGTGATTGTTAAAGGCAAAGTCTCGTTATACTGCATCAAAACAGCATCTGAAGTTGATAGGTTTTTCACTTGTCGGAACGTGTGCTTCTCTCGGTGCCCCCAAACCCAGGTTGCTCTTTTGTCGAGGAGCCGATGTAGGGGCTCGGCTACGGTCACTTTGTGGGGCAGGAAGATGTTGTAAAAATTAGTAAGCCCCAGGAAAGATTGGAGATCAGTCTTATTTCTGGGTCTTGGGGCGTTGTTGATTGCTCTTAACTTGCTATTGGTGGGGTGAATGCCTTGTTTATCGATTAGGTACCCCAGGAACTCTACTTTATCTGTACACAGTTGACATTTATTTTTTTTAACTTTCAGGCCAGAGTCTTTAAATTTCTGGAGAACCAGTCTAAGACACTCTTTTAGTATTTCTCTATTCAGGGCAGCAATTAAAACATCATCAAAGTATGGTACAACCCCTTTTATTCCCTGTAATAGTCTCTCCATCAAGCTCTGAACAATCCCCGGGGCCACGCTAACCCCGAATTGGAGTCGGTTGCACTTAAAAGCGCCTCAGTGCGTAACGATCGTTTGTGCCTCTGCTGTTTTTTTATCTACAGATAGTTGTTGGTACGCCTGTGCTAAATCCAATTTAGCAAAGACTTTTCCGCCCCCCAGGGAATGGAGAAGGTGTTGTACCACCAGCACCGGGTACGCGTTCTGTTGAAGGGCGTGATTCAGGGTGGCACGGTAGTCCCCACAAATCCTTAACGATCCATCCGGTTTGATGAGTGTTACGATTGGGGTTTCCCAAGGAGTGTGGTCGGTTGGTTCTAAAACACCCTGGGCTGTTAATTTATCAAGCTGCTCGTCAATCTTTGGTTTAAGGGCAAAAGGGACTCGACGAGGCTTAAGGCGGATGGGGGCTACTTCAGGGTTAAGGTTAAATGATATCGGGGTCCCCTTGTACTCGCCTAGTTTGTCTGTAAAGACATCCTGGAATTCCTGGACGAGGGCCTCCTCCCAGTCATCGCTGCTGGTTTGGTGAATGCCGGCTACCTCAATCCCAAGTGGAGCAAACCCCTAACAAGCTAGGCCGATCACGGTCGACGACAGTCAATGGTAAGGATGCAGTATGATTTTTGAATGAGACCTGGACTAGGCTGGATCCAACGACCGGAATTCGGTTTCCCTGATAGTCCTTGAGAATGATTCTTTGGGTTCTGAGGTCTTGCCGCCGGACGGCAGGGATTAATTGTTTAAGGGTCTTCCAGGAAACCATCGAGAGGGACGATCCTGAATCGACTTCCATCACGCAGGGCTGGTTTTCGATGGCGACCTTCACTCGGATCTTCTTTGCATCTAATGATGAGGCGTGACCAATCGTGATGGTTTGGTGTGCCTCTTCTCGTTTCATTGAATGGGCTAGTGGTTTATTTCTGTAGGAGTGGTTGTTCCATTGGTGGTTCAAATGTTCCCGATTCACAGGACGACTTCCTGTGGTTTGACGGTAGTTGGTCCCCCTCTGAAGTGGGCTGGATCCTTGCTTGCTTCTACAGACCTTTCCGATGTGGCCTCTCTTCCCACAAATATGGCAGAGCGCGTCGAGGAATTTGCAGTCTTATCGCGGGTGGTTTGCCCCACAACTTGCGCATTGATACTGCAGTCTCTGATTATGCTGGTGGCATTGGTCTCGTTCAGACTGGAGCCGGTTGACCTCGTCCTCATCACTTTCTCATGACGATTCGAAGTCCTCGTGGTGGGTTGCCGTCGTATGTCCCTCTAGGCGAGGTGAGGTTTTGCCGGCGAGTTGGCAGAGCGGGGCATTGGTGCGGCGCATTCGGGCAGCTGACTTCCTGGTTGCTTCTGCTGCAGTAGCGTCAGCGATGGTATCTGCAAGGCTGATGTCGCCTTTCGCCATCAGCTTACTTTGCACGTGAGGTGCATCTAAATCCAGAACTATTCGGTCTCTTAGAGCTTCTTCTAGGTCAGCGAACCCGCAGAGGCCTCCCAGGTTCCGGAGATCCGCAATGAAATCTGCAATGCTTTCTCCTTTCCGCTGGTCTCTCTGGTAAAATTCATGTCTTCGGACAAGCGTTGGTATGGTAGGTGCATAGTGGGCCCATAGGAGGGGCTCGAGGACATCCCAGTCCATGGATTTCACCTCAGCCGGTTTCGCCAGTGCCTTCGCCATCTTAAAAATGGCAGGTCCGCAGTGAGTCAGGAATACCGCTCGCTTTTTCCCAGTCGTGGCATCCTTCAAGTTGTTGGTCTCCAGAAACATCTGGAACCGGTCCATGTATGAGTCCCAGTCTTCTTGTGCTGGGTCGAATGGAGCGGGTGGTATGGTGCCTCCGGTCATGGTTTCCGCCGTTGATGCGCCTTCAGCCACGTGCTCTGTTTAGTGCTCTGTAGTGTTCAGTCAGCTCTGACGTCTCCGCATCCCATCCTCGTCGCCAGTGTTAAGTTCTGCGCATGGGCGCAAGGAACAGAGACGAGACGGTGAACAGTGAACTTCAACTCTTTATTAATCATTCTGAACAGAGCAAAAACCTAGGGCAGCAGCAGCCCTTTTATAGGCAAGCCGCTGATCTAGTAACCAATAAGAAATGTGGAGTGTTAACCCCCTTAACCAATGAGAGTGGCTCGTTAACAGCCAACCAGATTCTCCTGAATGGACCAATCCGATATCGCTATTTATCGGCCAATCAGAAGTGCAGGACTAGAACCCTGCTATTTTCTAAAGGTTTTGATAAACTTTATTTAAGTGTTTTATTGGTTCATAACAGTAGCTAAATGTTATGTTGCTGCAATGAAAACAAGGCTGTAGCTAATGCAAGTCCAAGAACATTTTCCTTTTTAATTATGATGATGCATAATTTGCTGAGTTGATCAATATAAAATTGATCGAATGTATAGATAAAAGGTAATTGGCTAAATCTCAAATACTTTTTGCTTGTATATGTATTAGTTGAACGTAAGGGTTCTGCCCATTTTTCAAGTAGAATTATGGTATTTTGTGGTGTGATTTACTGCCAATCCTTAAAACACATATATGCAGAGATGGCTGTGCCTGAGTCAACCTAAGTATTCCTAATTTTTTTTAGAATCAAGCATTTAAGCTTTTAAAATTCAAACATATCCTGTACATTTAAGGGAAGAAATTCAAACAAAATGTATACATTCTGAGCTGAAACGGAAAAAATACATATGCAATCAGGGTTTTTTTTTCTTAATGTGGGAGAAAAAATAGAACAGTGGTTCTCAACCTATTCTTCACCACTGACCCCCTTTAAATACCTTTTGTGGCCATGTCAAGATTTAAATCATAACACTTCTTCAAGCCTTCATGGACCCCCGGAGGTCCACGGACCACAGGTTGAGAACCACTGGACTAGAATATTTTTTATTGGCCAAGTGTTATTGGACATACAAGAAATTTGTCCCTAGAAGTTCTTTGTATTACAGTCAGTACAGTTACAGGTAGTCCTCGACTTCATTTAGTGACCGTTCAAAGTTACAACAGCACTGAAAAAAGTGACTTATCAGCATTTTTCATACAACCGTTGCAACATCCCTATGGTCACGTGATCAGAATTCAGATGTTTGGTAACTGGCATGTATTTATGATGGCTGCAGTGTCCTGGGGTCATTTGATCACCTTTTGTGATCTTCTGACAAGCAAAGTCAATGGGGAAGCCAGCCTCACTAAACTAACAACTGTGACTCTGATGTGAAGTACTGCTTAAGTGTCAAACCCCAGTCTGGGGTTTGCCATACCTGGGGGAGGGAACTCAGCACAGGAGGTGGGTAGTGGGGAGACTGGCTATTGAGCACTGAAACTGCAAGCAGTGTCCCAGCCCCGAAGCGGCAAGCAGCAAAGCAGCAAGCAACGCGCCGCCGATTAACAGCTGATAGTTGGCCCACTTGCATTCAGCCTCAATCATAATTGCCTGCAAGCCAGACAAATGGGCTGTTCATTGACACTGCTGGTGGCACAGCAATCAGCTGATCAGACCTGCCAGCTGCTTCAGTGGTGGAAGGGCGCAATTCCAGCAAAAGGAGGCTTTTGCGGTCCAATGGGCCTTCATGACATGGTGACACTTCCTGGAGGGGAGCAGAGTGCCTTTTGAGGTTTGGACAGACCATAAAAACCTCGAGGCTCTCTGGATCTCGCATTGATTGTCCAAACAAGTTCAGTGGGTGCAGTATTTCCAACTCTTCCACTTCGGTTTGAAATACATCCCTGCAGGTAAGAACTTCCCAGCAGATGCCTTGTCCCAGAAGCTGCAATACAACAGCCACCAGGAGGAGGTGGTTCATGCCATTATTCCCCCTGGCTCCTCAACAAGCAGCTCAGGCATCAGCCCGGTAGCCTGCAGCAAGTGCAGACAAGCTGACCCATAACCTACAGGCTGAGTTACTGACTGACCCCTGGTTCACCAGCAACTACTTACTGAATGCAACTGTGGAGCATGTCCTTTTATATTGCCCTATGTATAATGGAGACAGATCTAAGTTACTGTCTTTCCTTGAATCAGACCCTTCTAGACCCAATGTTAGTAATTTGTTCATATATTGTCTAGGGGATGGCTCCTCATACATTACTTCTCAGGTTTCCAATTTTTTTTTAAGAGCTGTAACCATCAGAGGAGAACGTTGTAATTCCCCTGAGTCAATTTTTTGGTGACCAATTGTTCATGATTAATTTTCCCATGTTCTTCTTTTGTTGTACTTGTGTTTTGGTCTGTAACTGCAAATAAAGTATTATTATTATTACTTACTGAACGAGAAGGATTAGCGTGGAAGGGCAGTAAATTGTACGTAGCACACACCCTGAGGCCACAAGTGCTATAGCAGTGCCATGATGTCAAACAGGCCAGGCACTTCGGGTTCTTCAAAACCTTACATCTAGCCAAGAGACAGTTCTGGTGGCCATGATTGAAGAACGATATAGAGGACTATGTCAAAAGCTGTCTAGTTTGCATGACCATGAAACACTGCTCAGGAAAGCCCCCTGGGCTCTTGCAGCCCGTGGCTGACCCAACCCGGCCATGGGAGGAAATAGCCATGGACTTCATCATAGAACTCCCGGAGATCAATGGCCATACCATAAACTGGACGGTGATAGATTTTGTCCAATCTACACTCCATTTATGCTATAGCTACTAAATACATACATTTTCCTATGTAGGCATCATTCAGTGACATAAACATATAATGATTATCTTGACTTTCTGGAAATTTATTCTTGCCAATTGGACTTTTCTTGTTGGTTCAAAACATTTTGCTGCTTATCCAAGTATCTTCTATGGTTTGAGCAAGTTGGTTGGGAGAAGCCCATATATGTCCTCCTGGGGAGATTTCATTTCTCACCTAAACTGGATAGGCTCAGTAGGTGCGTAGGCAAATAGTCTTTGGGATATAACTGTTCCCACCTCCAGAGATGCCCAAAAGTAGGAAAACAGCCACTTGAGGACAGCTGTTAAGGCCTGTGGGCAGGGGTGGGCTTCAGCCAGTTTGCACCGGTTTGGCTGAACTGGATGTTAATTTTACATCTGGTTCAGTGAACCGGTAGTTCTGATGACTGGCTGGCACTCCTGCCCCTCCCAGGAGTCCCCATGCGGCCCGTTTTGGATCGCAGGTAAGTGCGGGGCCCGTGCGGAGGCTCAGGGAGGGCAAAAATGGGCCTCCCAAAGGCTCAAGGAAAGCCTCCGGAGCCCGGGGAGGGTGAAAAACAGACCTCCTGGAAGTTCCAGCCTCCAGAGAGCCTCCAGAGCCTGGGGAGGGTGAAAATGGGTCCTCTGTGGCCCGTTTTCACTCCCAGGGTGGTGCAGGAGGCTGACTAGGCCACGCCCACCTAGCAACTGGGCAGAGAACTGGTTGTTAAATTATTTGAAGCCCACCCCTGCCTGTGGTTATTCAAATTGGATCTTAATTAAATCAGCATCTGGATTCAACAAAAGAACAGCAGACAGTTGAGACTCAGAGTTGACAGAAAAACCTGGTCATTCCTTACACAACTGGCCTACTAGAGAAGCTAAAATGGGTATTTGGAAAACACCACATACCTGTGTTGTTCAAACCCACCAACACCCTGAGACAGAAGACTTGTCCACCCTAAAGATATGATATCAAAACATAAGACTAATGTAGTGCATGCAGTCCAGTGCAGTGAGGAGTGTTCAGAGCTTTACATTGGAGAAACCAAGCAGTTTGTACACACAGGATGGCCCAGTGTAGGAGAAGCAATACCACAGGACCAGAATCAGCAGTATACCTTCATTTAAAAGAAAAAGGACAGTCTTTTGAGGACAATAATGTTCACATTTTGGACAGAGAAGATAGATGGTTTGAGAGGAATGAAAGGAATCCATTTATGCCAAAGTGGAAAATCCTTCCCTTAATAGAGGTGGAGGCCTCAGACACAACTTGTCCCCCCAGTTTTTATGCTGCTCTTTCATCACTCCCCAGGAAGATTAAGACCACAGGTTCACCAGGGAGGCCACACTTAACGACCCACCGAGGGGAAGGATTTAGGAGTTGGAACATTTACATCTCAATGACTCTCTGCCTACTCACCTTATGAGCCTATTCAGGTTAGGTGGGAAATGAAACCACCCTGGAGGACATATATGAGGTTCCCTCAACCAACTTGCTCAGACAGAAGAAGCTACTTGGATAAGCAGTGAAACATTTTGAACCAACGAAACATCCAGTTCCTGTGACTGTACTTCCAGACATCTCTACCTGAATGACTAAGAATCTTCATCAACGTCTTGACTAATTTTGTTCTGCCATTGTATCCTTAACAACATTTTTATATAGGGCTGTACTTCCCACAAACAGTTATATTCGCATAGTAGTTTGTCATACAATATTAAAGTGTGTACTTTGCAGCACTATGTTCATTTTTCTCACAAGTGTATAAAGTGAAAATAAGGTTCAGTTTAAACAGATGAATGTCAAGGCTATATCTATCTAGCCAAATATGTTTCAAACTTAAAAATGTTTTTGCTGCAATCTAAAGTCTAAAAACCATCATTCCTAAAGATCTGAAGTGAGATAAAAGGTAGATAAGTCTCAAAAGCTCTAACATTTTTCTGCACTGGAATACACTGAGACCTATAGATGAGCAAAAGAACTACCTGGTATGAAGTTTATGTTATTCAAAAAAGTGTATGGTGCACCAATCTTCAGTGAGTTGCATTAATACATATTCTTTCTCTGCCTTCTCTTTTAGTTCATTTTTATGGGTATTGATTCATGCAGAACAAAATAATACCTGTTTTTTAAACTTGGCATGTATCTGTCTTGTGCTGTCTTGTGTATGAAATTAAAAAGTAGACAATAAATTTTAGTTTTTCTATTAGGAAGCTTAATCTAAAATAATAGTATTTGATGAAGTAAAGTATCCAAAATTCTGTATTTAAAACAAATTGAATTTGGAAAACTTCCCAATTTGTTCTAGAAACAAGCTTTATAATTTATTCTTCAGTCTGAATTCACTTTAAAAGTTGGTATTAGGGAGATTTTAATCAAGATACGGTGAAACAAAAATGTCAATGAAACTTCTCTATTTTCTATTTTTAGAACTCTCCATAGACAATAAATAGTATAATACAGTCTTGCTTCATTCCTCTGTAAATCAGCATAATCAGCTCCGTTCTTATTGACTGGATTTTCCCCCCAGGTGGGTTAATTGAGGGAAATTGAATTATTACAATGTCATAATTTATATTCGAATACACATATATACATATACATACATATATACATTCAGTTGAATTATCAGTATTATCTAAAAGTAGGAATAAGGAACACATTTTATCTGACATGGGTTTTGGAAATTCTGTTAGTATGATTACCATAATATGGCAATTTGTTGCTCTAGAACAGCAATTCAAAAGTTTAATCTTGCATGGTATACAACCAAGCTTATTTGGGAAGTGCAGTTAATATGAGCTCCCACTACAGCTGGAGCACTGGATAAATGTACCATGCTTAACACCTGTGCTTTTTGAGCATTCTTTATTAAGGGGTGCACATATAAGGTCTACAGTGTTCTCTCATTTTATATTTTCTTCAGCATTTACAGCCGAACAATACCATCATCATCAACAACAACTGGCACTAATGCAGAAACAGCAGCTTGCGCAAATTCATCAACAGCAAGCCAATAGTAATTCTGCAAACTCCTCACAGGTGAGGGAATTGCCTGTATTATGATTTATTCCTCATTTTTTCCACCTGTCATCTAATTCTCAACTGTTGCCATAACATCTTGCAACTAACCAACAGGAAAGTGGCTTTCACTTGAATCTCCATCTTCCCCATACTCTAGAGCAGGGGTTGCCAACCTTTTGGACCTCAGGGACCACCAAACTCATAATTTTAGATCCCAGGGACCACTAACTGGTTATGTGGGCATGGCCTAATTTGTGAGTATGGCTTGGTGGTCATGTGACTGGCTGGGCATGGCTTGTATGTAAATATTATAAATATTTACATAAATATTGATTTTTTTATTTAAAAAAAGAGCAACTTTTACCCAAAATCAGACAAAGCAGGCAGGCAGATTGAATTGCTCACAGAATCAGAGATCTATCAATCTGCCATTGGCTAGCTCAGTCTGTCACATAAAATTTGCTTGCAAGCAAACTCACAAAATTAACTCACAACACACCATGCATGTAAATATTGATTTTTTTATAAAAAAAGAGTAACTTTTACCCAAAATCAGGCAAAGCAGGCAGATTGAGTTGCTCACAGAATCATTCAGTGATCTAACGATCTGCTATCGGCTAGCTCAGTCTCTCAAATTTGCTTGCCTGAGTCTGCACTGAATTTGCTTGCAAGCAAACCTTCAGTCCTAAGGGAGGTTCGGCTGTGCTGAGCCAAAGATCTAAAGACTAGCTAGAAAACAAGAAATCCAACCATTTCCTGCTTCCTAGCTAATCTAAATTTCCCAGCACAGCAGAACAAATGATGGTCGGAAAAAGGAAAAATAGCAATTTAGCAGGCAAGTTTACTGGGTAAGGAGTGAGTGGGTGGGGAGGGTTCGGGCCATGTGGGCGGCGCAGCCTTGTGTTTCTGCGCAGCCTGGATTAATTGCTTTGTGGGGGTGCTCTGGGGGTGAGATTTCTCTGCGGCCCACCAAAATTTTCTCACAGCCCACCAGTGGGCAGCGGCCCACCAGTTGGCGACTGCTGCTCTAGAGCAGGGGTGTCAAACTCACGTCATCACAGCGGTGTCATGTGACGTATCAGGACTTCTTCCCCTTCACTAAACCAGGCGGGGGCAGGGCCAGCATGTGACTCATCCGGCCCATGGGCTGCATAGAGCAGGAGTGTCAAACTGGCAGCCCACAGGCCGGATGCATCATGCCCACCCCAGCTCTGCGAAGGGAAAAAGGTGATTCAGTATTTTAAATCTTTGTAAATATGCAGCAGAGGAGACCAAGAGGAGTCTGATTGATGTCAACAGCATCACAACATTAAATGCACACCGCAGAGGCAGAGAGCTTGTGTTGCAGTACAGGCAAGTCTTGATGGATAGATACCATTATAATTGTATTCTAAAGAATTCTAGATAACTCATTTAGATTGTATATGTTTGTATTCCCTTCTCCTCTCAAATAAATTTACAGTTCAATCCCTCCATATGTGAATGACATCATACTTTAAACCCTTCAGTGTTTTCAGGAATTAAAGCTTTTCACCTCTTCTTAAATTAGCTTGCTAAAGGATAGAAAAACTAGTTACAGCATGTGCCATTTGGCTGAGTTTGATTTATTCAAGTGTTTTAAAAATAGAACATGCTATAGTTTAAAATTCTGGTGAAAAGAACATTCTTTTAGTCAGAAAATAGCAATAATTAGTTTTATAGTTGTGTATATACCGTGTTTCTCACATAATAAGGCCGGGCCTTATTTTTTTTTTGACCCCCGAAAAATCGGCTAGGCCGTCTTTTCGGGGATGACTTAATTTCCTCCCCCCTTGCATCCTCAGGTGGGCGGGCGGGCGGCGACAGCTTGGATGTTCGGGAGACCTTCCATCACTGTTGCTTTTCCTTCTCCCTTGCTGTTGTGGCATTACAGTAACACAGCGGCGTTTGGCGCAGCCACATGCAGCCAGTCAGGGCTCCACCCTGCAACCGGAGCCCTGAGGAGACACTTGGCTTCAGGCGCTCCTGTGGCCGCCTTCCCTTTGCCTTCGAAGGTAAAGTGAATTATTTTAAAAACCTCCGCTCATCCCATCAGGGCCGCACTGGAGCTGCGCGAGCTGGGCAGAACCGGGAAAGTGAGCCGTGGGTGTTTCCTGGTTCTACCCAGCCCGCACGGCTCTGCCGCGGCCCTGGCAAGATGAGCAGAGGTTTTTAAAATAATTCACTTTACCTTCGAAGGCAAAGGGAAGGCGGCCACAGGAGCGCCTGAAGCCAAGTATAACAACAACAAAAGGCAAATCCTCAAGGTGGGCTGGAGGGAGGTGGCTACATGCCCCCTGGGCTGCTTCAATGCAAAGTCCTGACTTGCAGCATCCTGCCGTTGCCGCCGCGTCCTTTTCGCCGCCACCTCCCTCTCCAACTGCGAAACTCGTGTGCTTTGCCAAATGCTCCGAGCGAGGCGAGCTCTTTCATACATAGAGAGAGGGAAAGAGGCCACCCGCTTTTTATCACACCGCACCACCGGCTCTAGGCCAAACCCCGGGCCTCGCTCGGAAAGCAAATACCGTGCATTAGAGGAAAAGAGGCGCAAACCCCGCTTGTTGACATGGGGATGAGGTGGGTGAGGCAACCCTGCTGCCGCGGACCTCCTTTGAGCCCACCCCGCCGTGAGCTCCAACCAATCCACAACTTCCAAAGCTTCGGCGCCTCCCAATGGGGATGTTTGCCGGGAAATGGCTTCAACTCCTCCACTCGTTCGTGCATTTCATTGCCCGCCCCTTTGCCCGGAGCTGGAGGGTTCTGGCCACGCCCCATCGTGCCTTTCAGCTTCAGGAGCCCCCGCGCTCTTTTTTTTTTGCCCCCCCGAGAGTTATGATCCCGCCTTTCCGGAGAGGGGGAGGGGGCGACGCCCTCTCAACCCAGCGTGTCCAGTGTCCCATCCATCTCTTCCCCCCCCATGCACGCTCCTCACGTGCTGAGCAGTAACCCGGAGTTAGAAGGGAAAGCAGGCCCCGCCCCTTCTCCCTCCCTCCCTCCCTCCCTCCCCTTCTGCCTCACTGCTGCTCAGGGCGGCTTTGGGGGGGCTGCAGCGAGGCGCGTTTTGCCCGCCTACCCCAAAAGGCTGCAGAAGCAGCGCCTCTAGTTTCTAGGCAGTGGGGGATGGCGGCTGCTTTGGAGCTACTCTTGCGGGACAAGGTGACAGACGGCGCGGTGGTTGAAGTCAAGCCAGAGCTGCACCAAAGAGTTAAAACGCGCAACCCGTTTTGGCGACAGCGACGCTTCTTGAAGTTAGCCCTCCTTGGGGCGGAAAGTTGGAGAGGGGGTGGTGAAGTTTCTTCTCGCCTTCAAAAACCCTGAAAAGGAAGGTGGGAAAAAAGCAGGAATAGTCCCCTCACGTTGCCTGTTAGGTGCTCCTCCTCTGCAGCCCTGGAGGTTACGAAGCAGGGGGCCTCTGGGGCCTCCATGATTGTGCGCGAATCCGGTCTTTATCTTGGGGGACCGTGTAATCCTGACCCCGAGATCCCGTGCATGCCTTCCCACAATTTCCCTGACCTGTACATGCTTGCAGGTCAGGCTTGGCCGAGGGTCAGTGTCTTTGCAACCCATTCTTTGGGCAAGGGTACATTCCCCCCTTGAAGGCAAAGGGAAGGTGGCCACAGGAGCGCCTGAAGCCAAGTGTCTTCTCAGGGCTCCAGTTGCAGGGAGGAGCCCTGACTGGCTGCACGTGGTTGCGCCAAACGTGGTTGCTGTAACACCACGGTAGCAAGGGAGAAGGGAAAGCAACGGTGGCGGAAGGTCTCCCGATATGAAGTGCTCCACCAACGCAGGCAGCACCATATCCGGACATGCAACAAAAGTACTTCCTAACGTCAACACCCCCCCCCGCCATTCCCTCCCCAGCCATTCCCCCCCATTTTGCATGTTTAATATGGGCCTTAATTTGGGGGGAGGGGCTTAATTTGATTTTATGCCAATAAATCATGCAGGGGCTTCCTATTGGTGGAGGCCGTATTGTTGGAGAAACACGGTACTTACTGCTAGTAATCAAGTACTTGCTTTAAAAAAATAAAATGTTTTTTTTAGCAGAAGTGCATGCCTTTATGGCTGTTATTTCTCTTAGGATTGTGTACTCTTCCCTCCCTTATATACTGTATGTTTGAATAAGAAATGCTCTATTTGTTGGCCTCTGCTTTTGTGGGGCTATTTGACATTTTAATTATAGTGGCTTTAGACTTCATTATGTCAATTAGTTTTAACTGGTTTGATTTTCAATAATTTAGTAGTTATTATATTATTGCAGTGTGTGATTATAGCTTGATATTCTTTAAAAGGGTTTTATTTCCAAGACATTGGATTCTGTCAGTGCTCAGTTTGCTGCTTCAGCCTTGATTACATCAGAACAGCTCATGGGATTCAGAATGAAGGATGATGTGGTGCTTGGAATTGGGATGAATGGCATCCTTCAATCCTCAGGTAAGAAATGGTAATGATTATAGTCCCACAAAGTATAATTATTGGGGGGGGGGAGGGATGTATATGAGTTAGAGAGTTAAGCCAGTAACCTGTTATTATTGTCATTTGGGGTGAGATTATTGTTTTTTACTTATTTCACAGGATTATATAAAGGCTTACACTTCAGTAGTACTCTGCCTACATCACTTGTACATACAAGCTCATCAATAGCAGGTTCAGCCATATTACAGCCTTCAAATATAACAGAGACTTTAAGTTCTCACAGTGCACTAAGTCACCATGTAACTGCTGCCAATTCTACAACAACCCAGGTTCTGTTTGGGAACAACATTAGATTAGCTGTACCCTCATCTGTTGCCACTGCAAACTCTATTGATATGCTCAATGCATGTCACATGCCTAGGACTCTAAGTGCTGTTCCATCATCTGCCTTAAAGCTGGCTGCAGCAAACTGTCAGGTGCCAGCCTCATCCTCTGTGAACACAGTATCAAGGTAAGTGCTTTTCTTACTTTTTATCACCTTGAAGTCTTATCCTTGAAAAAGAAAAAAATGTATGGGAGTCTCAGTGGAAAATTCTTTCAAACTATCTCTAATTTCTGCAGGGGTGGGATTCTACCAGTTCAGACTGGTCCGGTAGAACTGATTGTTATGATTCTCGTTAGTTCAAAGAACCAGTAAATCGGGCCCCTGGCTGGCCCCACCCCTTTCTGCCTGCTTCTCCGCTCCCTTCCCAGTCAGTCCTTATTGCGCATGCGTGACATTGCACACATGCACAAAAATCTCTGACTGCATTCTTCCCCCGCCCTGCCCTGCCCTGCCCCTCCTTATCTCGGCCATGTGCCATCGCTGCCTGCAGTCTGTCTTTGCCCACCTGCCTGCCGACCAGCCATCGCTGTCTGCCTTCCACCATGATCTCCCTGGGTGATTGAGGCTCTGCAAGCCCTGGTTGCCTACATGCTGCTGCCGCTGGCAGCCCCAGTTGAGTCCCAACTCCTGGGCCAGACTAGGCTGCCACCACCACGCTACCACTGCCACCCTCGCCCTTGCCACCACCACTGCCACAAGCCCCGGTTGAGTCTTGACTCCCGGGCCAGCTTAGGCCGCCACCGCCCTCAGCGCTCGTGGCCTAGCTAGCTTCCCCCCCAACCATCCCTGTTTGTCTTGCTTAGCTGCCAGCACCGCAGCTCCATCCCATGCGGCACTCGCGGCCTTGCAAGCTTCCCCTGCAACCGTCCTGACTGTCTGGCTTGCTTAGCTTCCAGCACCGCAGCATGAGGCACTCATGGCCTAGCAAGCTTCCCCCCCCCCCCCACTGTCCCCAGCCTCCAGCTTACCTGGCTTACTGGTGGCAGAGAGGAAGGCGAGCCAGGGCTGAACCATCGCCGCTCGGGTCCCCACCAGCCTGCATCTTGCCCCCCCACCTGGATTCTCTGCAGCTACTGGGCCTTGCCTGCTAGGGGTGAGGGTGGGGTGGGGTGGGGCAACCAGGGAGCACAATGCTATGCCGCCTGGCCCGCGTCGGCCCTTTGCCTGCCGCCCCTTCCCTCTGCCAGGGCAATGCGTGCGGCATAGCCTCGTGGTCCCTGGTTGCCTCCCGCACTCGGCTAAAATGCTCAGCCTGGTGAAGGAGGGGTAGCTGGCAGAAGGACAATGCAGGTAGTGTAGCCTTGTGCTTCCTGGGCACCTCCTGCACACCCCACCCCGGCAGCTGCGAGCCCCAGCAGCTGAGGAGAATCCGAGCAGGGGACGAGATGCGGGCTGGCAGAGAGCCAAGTGGTGACGGCTGTGCCCTAGCTGGCTCACCTTTCCCTCTGCCACTAGCCACAGGAGGAAGGTAAGTTTGCAGGCAGTCGGGAAAGGCCAAACTGCTGCCTAGCCCAGAGCTGCTGGTGGGGTGGGTGAGGTTGCAGTGCACTCCTCGCTTGAAATTCCCAGCCCAAAAGTGGGAGGGGAGGAAGTCCCACCTGCAGCCCCTTTGTTGGACCCAGAAGCCTTGCCTGCTGGCTTTTCCAGGCAACGCGGGACCGGGCGTGAACGGACAATAGTGCCCGGTCCCTGGGACTCTGGGAGACTGGCCAGGAAGAACCCTCATCACAAGTGACGCTGCCGAGCGAGTACTTTGTTGGAACTGTGTGTGTGTGTGTGTTTCAGGTGGGTCTCCTAGCTTTAGGAGGAGAGAGGGAAGGAGGAAGGGAAGGGATAGAGAGAGAGAGAAAGAGAGAGAAAGAGAGGGAGGAAGAGAGATTGAGAGAGGGAAAGACAGAATGAGAAAGAAAGAGAAAGAGGGAAAGAGAAAGAGAGGGGGGGAAGAAAGAGAGAAGGAAGAGACAAGAAAGGAAAGAGAAAAGGGAAAGAAAAAAGGAGAAAGAAAGGAAGAGAAAGGAAGAAAAGGGATAGACGAAGGGGGATGGAAGGAAGGGACAGAAAGAGAAAGATAGACAGACAGAGAGAGAGAGAGACAGAAAGACAGAAAGAAAGAAAGAAAGAAAGAAAGAAAGAAAGAAAGAAAGAAAGAAAGAAAGAAAGAAAGAAAGAAAGAAAGAAAGAAAGAAAGAAAGAAAGAAAGAAAGTGAATTAGATATATGGATGGATAGATAGATACATGGAAAGAGAGAGAGAGAAAAAAGGAGAGGAAGGAAGGACACAAACCCTGGCTTCAGAAGACTCTTTGAAACAGCACAGCAATCCAGGGCTGGCCTGGAAGGGATCTCGGAGATCATCTTCTAGTCCAACCCCCTGCTCCAGCAGGAGATCCTTACAGAATCATAGAATAGCAGGGTTAGAAGTGTGTGTGTATGCATGGCTGTCAAAACTCCAAAAACAGGTCAAGTAGCTCTGGGGAGGTCAGTCATAAATTAAAACACTTGCTAAGCAACCAGCGATTAAGCGAGGACCACTTGTATTTGGTTTGCTAGTAAAATGGCCACCTGGCCATGCCTACCCAGTCACATGACCACCAAGCCATGCCCATCTGGTCATGTGATCACCAAGCCATGCCCAGTCAGCAAGCCACTCCCACCCAGTTATGTGATCATCAAGCCACACCTACAAATTAAGTCATGCCCAGAGAACTGGTTGTTAAAACATTTGAATCCCACCCCTGTCCCCTTCATGTAAGCTCAGGTGAGAGAGAAATGAGAAAATGATGGAGGAAGAGAATGAGAGAGAGGAAAGAAACAAATGACAGAGAGAGAGAAGGGGGAGAGGGACACAGAAATGAGAGAGAGCTGGAGGGAGAGAATGAGAGAGAGGGAAAAGAGAGGGAAACAAATGAGAGAGAGAGAGAAGAGGAAAAAAGAAAGGGAGAGGAAAAAGAAAAAAGGGAGAGAAAGAAATGAGAGAGAAAAGGGGAGTAAAAGAAGGAGAAATGGGAAAATGATGGAGGGAGAGAAAGAGAGGAAAAAGAGAAACATGTGAGAAGGGGGAGAGGGAGAGAAATGAGAGAGCTGGAGGGAGAGAATGAGAGAGAGGGAAATAAAAGAGAGAAGAGGGAAAGAAAGGAAAGAAAAAGAAGAGAGGGAGTAGAAAAAGAGAGAAAACAGAAATGGGAGGGGGACAGAGAGAGAGAGAGAGACAACTATTTCCCACAGAAAACACCAGCAGCAACAAAACCCTTGGTAGGCGTGGCTGGGGGTCATGTGACTGGGTGGGAGTGGCATTGAGTTGGCCATGCCCACCCAGGTGGTCATTAGGGCAGAGAGCCCCTTGCTAAAAAATTTGAAGCCCACCCCTGGTGCTGTGGATACCACCTTGAGCTCATGAAAAAAGGCAGGATATAAATCTGGTAAATACTGGGATAGGACATTACCTGGAAATACCAGGGCTATAGATTGGGAATTCAAATGAAAAATCCCAGATGATGACTCCATGGATTTGTTCAAGAAATTGTCAGGATTCAGACTTCACTCAAAGAATGCTACATCTGTCTTTTCATCAATTTCATTAATATTTTCATTATTGGCCCAGGTTTGAGGGGATGGTGTTGGAGTTGGATTAATATACTTGTACCCAATGTTGGCTACATTAAAGCTGCAGGTAGTTTTCTTTCCTTTGAGAAGTTTAGGAATAGTTATTCTAATGAACTGACGGCCCCCAAAAAACAACTGGTTTTCTCTATTAAAATCTTATTTCAGCTTGGCAATATCTCATTTTGAGGTGTAGATGGTGCATTTTCCCATAACATTTCCATAAGTATGAGAACACAGACTTGAAAATGTAAAGAAATATTTTATTACACCTTCCATATACCAGATGGGTGGAAGATGGCAATAGCTGTCCCCATATATAAAAAAGGAAATAAAAAGGATGCAAGTAACTACAGGCCCATCAGTCTGATTGACATTGTAGCCAGTGGTGGGATTCAAAAAATTTTACTACCAGTTCTGTGGGCGTGGCTTGGTGGGTGTGGCATGGCTTGATGGGTGTGGCAGGGGAAGGATACTGCAAAATCTCCATTCCCTCTGCACTCCAGGTGGAAGGTTACCACCGGTTCTCTGAACTACTCAAAGTTTCCACTACCGGTTCTCCCAAACTGGTCAGAACCTGCTGAATGATTGTAGCAAAAATATATGCTAGGTTTCTTTTAAATAGAACTGAAATCTGGGTAGAGTTTTCCATGTCCTTGCAGAACAAGCAGGTTTAAAACAAAGCCAATCCATTATTGACAACTGCTATGTCTTGAACCAACTAATTGCCAGATATGCCTATAAGAGGAGACCCCTGTTTGCTGTTTTTATAGACCTCACAGCAGCATTTGATATGGTAAACAGAAGTACTATGGAGAAAACTGACATCTCTTAAAATAGAACCTGATTAAAGCCCTTTACACAAATACCTGTTTAGTTTATATATCAATGACTTGCCAGGGTTAATGAAGGATCCCATGGTACATATGCTGATGATCCTAAACACATACTGTAATAGCTTGTTCTATGCTGATATGATTTTATTATCATATTCACAAGTAGGATTACATAGGCTATTATTCAGCTCTTATTGCCAAGTTAACTCCCTAACTATTAGTAAATCTAAATAAATCATGGTGTTTGGAAAACATAATCAGAAACATAGATGGCAATTAGACGGTGAACCAATTGAACAGGTTTAACACCTTTGTATATTTAGGCATAACCTTTTCCAAGACTATATCTTGGGCTTGCCATCATCAACAGAGTACACTTAGAGCAAAAGCTTGACACAATGGTCAGATATGGGAGATTCCATTCTATACCCTACAATGAACGTCTCTGCATTTGCAGAGCGGTAGAGGTAGAAGACCTGGCTCACGTCCTGTTTGACTGTTGCCTGTATAAGAGAGTGAGAGACAGGTACCTCGGTCTATATACCAAATGAATGACACATTGAGACCCCCATATCAAAACAACTTACCTTATGTGCAGCCAGAATCTGAAAATAACATTTAATATAGCACAGTACTTAAGCAAAATGGTTCAGTTGAGATCTGCATATGTGGGAGTGATTGGGGTAGATTGCAGGGGTGACACCAAAATATAATTTTATCATATTTTATCTATATCTTAAATTATTGTATTTTATTCCAATTTCATTTTAGACTGTACTTTATTCCAATTTCATTTAAAATTGTATTTTATCCAATTCCATTTTAAATTGCTTTTATCAAATTTTAGTAATAATTTGTTTCTGGAATTCTGCACTTTGATATGGCCCAAAGGCTAATCAATAAAGATTGAATTGAATTGAATTACACTACACTGAAGTTTCAAAGATGGAAAATAAGTACTTTTACCATTTTTAAAAATGGCTTAAAAATGCATTTGTGTTCTTTCCACTTTCATTTCACAGGGAAAACCATGAAACAGAAAAGTCAGCACTGAACAATATAGCAGACAATGCAGTAGCAATGGAGGTGACGTAATGAAACTCCAACTTCTGTGAACTTGTTTAGGTGTTCTGCATCAGCAATTTGAATGCACGGGAGGATGGAATGCAGCATATTGTTTCCATGGTAGCTGTGGGAGCTTGACAGCAGTGCATATCTCTCATGCTTTGGTTTTACTGTTAATAGGAAAGAACATCTGTAAATTAATATAACAACAATTATCTGTATAATACTTCATATTTGTAATTCTGTTGTATATATGTTAATTGAATACAGAACTGTTCATTTGTGATACTTTGCACTTGGGGGGGGGGGAGAGAATTGCAACAAAGAGTGTAAAGAAGTGAAATTGTATGGAGATGAAGTCTCATGACATCATGTGCATGGTGAGGAACCTGCTGTTTTATCTATTTATTGTGCTGTGTTTACAGTTTTTGTACACTGTACCTTCATTTGTTCCTGTGTGGTAGTAAATGTGTTAGATAGCTGTGGACTCCTTGATAGTTTGTAAATGGTATTAACAAAACTTGCTTCCCTCACTGGGTCCTTGAGTTTTTTGTGTATCATGTGAAAAATGATGACATACATACAGATTTTTTAAAGGCATCAGTTTAAAAATGGGGAATGTACTACTCAATATGATCTCCCTGTTCTAAAATCACAAGGAACATAAGCTAAAAATGAAGTCTCAAGGATTCTAGCTCACTGACTAGCACACAAACACGTGCAATTTCTGGTACTTAAAGCACTAAAGTTATGTTGCTCTTTATATCGCCCCCTCTGTTGTCCCATTTTCTTATGCACCAAAATGGTGGTGCCAAATCAAGTATGCAAATTGCGTCCTTACAACTGGAGTTTTATGTTGTGTTGCCATTCTTTTCATCACAAATTGTTTTTATTGTGTAATAGTTATTAAATACTTCATTCTTGTTACTTTTTAAAAGGGAAAAGGATGTAATAATTCCTGTATGTGTCTTATCATTCCAGTTTCTGAAAACAGCCAGTTTTCCTCCCCCTACCCCACTTTTCTTTTGAGATTCTCCAAAATGCTGCAAGGCCAGAACCACAACTGTCAGGTGCCTTCCTTTGGAAATATTTGTCCTCTCTTCTGTGAAGAGAATTGTACTTAGGACTCTACTAGTAGTGCTTTGTCAGTACCAGTCTGAATGCCCACTCTGATGGTGTGCAGTAAGTAAGGTTTTGAATCTCACCTGGAAATTGTGATAGAACTCTCACAAAAGAAACCCAGGGCATGACATGTTGACAGCGAAGTCTGTGGCGTGTGTTATACCAATTTAATTTTATGAATTTATTCTGAGAGAATGTGACCCAAAACAGCTGGGCATGCTTGTTTTTCAAGTAAAATATTTTTTAAATAATTCAATAAATGAATAAATGGGGCTCACTGATCTGTGGCTTCCATTACCTAGAGACTGTTGAGAATTGTTGAACAAAAGAAAATGGGGCAAAGGTCTGGTGTGGTTGGGGTTGTAAGACTTCACTTAGTGGAGTGAAGCATTGGGTGAATCATGCCTGATACAAGAAGCCAAACCAGGAACAGATATGTGCCTTTGCAAACAGTTCAAGAATCTTTCAAGGACCACGTTTACAAAAACATATTAAAATAAAGTTACAAATCATTCCAAATAGAAAGAAGATAGACTAGATCTTAGATGGACTGTGGTTACCATAAAAAAGGTTTCATTGAAATTATTGAGATCACAGCCCAAAATAATGTAAATCTCTTGAGAATGAATTAGATCAGGGGTCGCCAACCTTTGGGACCACCAAAGTCATAATTTTAGATCCCAGGGACCACTAACTGGTCATGTGGGCATGGCCTAATTTGTGGGTATGGCTTGGTGGTCATGTGACTAGCTGGGCATGGCTTGTATGTAAATATTATAAATATTTATATAAATGTTGATTTTTTTTAAAAAAAGAGCAACTTTTACCCAAAATCAGACAAAGCAGGCAGGCAGATTGAGTTGCTCACAGAATCACAGATTCATTCAGATTCATTCATATATCTGCCATTGGCTAGCTCAGTCTGTCACATAAAATTTGCTTGCAAGCAAACTCACAAAATTAACTCACAACACACCATGCATGTAAATATTGATTTTTTTATAAAAAAGAGCAACTTTTACCCAAAATCAGGCAAAGCAGGCAGATTGAGTTGCTCACAGAATCATTCAGTGATCTAACGATCTGCTATCGGCTAGCTCAGTCTCTCAAATTTGCTTGCCTGAGTCTGCACTGAATTTGCTTGCAAGCAAACCTTCAGTCCTAAGGGAGGTTCGGCTGTGCTGAGCCGAAAATCTAAAGACTAGCTAAAAAAGCAAGAAATCCAACCATTTCCTGCTTCCTAGCTAATCTAAACCTGGCACAGCAGAACAGATGATGGTTGGAAAAAGGAAAAATAGCAATTTAGCAGGCAAGTTTACCGGGTAAGAAGTGAGTGGGCGGGGAGGGTTCCCATGGGCCATGTGGGTGGCTCAGCCTTGTGTTTCTGCGCAGCCTGGATTAATTGCTTTGTGGGGGTGCTCTGGGGGTGAGATTTCTCTGTAGCCCACCAAAATTTTCTCATCGCCCACCGGTTGGCGACCGCTGAATTAGATTGTCTAGCTTTTCAGGCAGAATACATTATTTCCTAGTGGGTAAGATTTGCTGAATATCTTTGGTACTTTGTGTTAGGGATACACACCCTAGCAGAACGTGCAACGGCAGTCTAGCAGGCAGGCAAATGATGTGAGATAAACGTTGTTATAGTTTACACTCAGTAAGACAGATACACTGTGCCAGTTAAATAGTTTTTTATTCCAGCAAGAGTTATAGCATAGTCAAAACAGTCCATAAGTCATAAAACTAGTTCAGTCCATCCAGGGGTTAATCAGTTGCAAAGTCCAGTGTTGAAAATAGAGGTCAGTAAACTTACAAATAATCAGTCCATCAATATATCTCTTTTGCAGTCAGAGATATGAAGAAAATCAAACCTCTTTTCTTCGTTTCAGCAACAGCAGGGAAACACATGCAGTTATCACCATCAATCCAACATTGTCAGCTACTACAGTAAAAGGCAGCAAACAGTGAGCTCTCTTGCTCCCTCTTATGGTGATTTTACAACTGCACCCAAAATACATGTTTTGCAGTTAAAGTGATACATACACTTAAACTCACTAACATAGTTTATATATTATTTTTACCCAAACTAAGTTAGGTAACCAATGTTATCCCTAACACTTTGTGCAACTAAAATTCCAAGTTTCCAAAAACTGGAAATAACATGGTAGCATTTAGCACACTAGGCTAAGCAACACAAATGTGCTACAGTCAAAAATGGAAAAATGCAAACAATAAAAAAAAAATGCCCTTGCTTTGATCCTTCTCCCAAGGAAGAGGCTCCCTTCTGCATGTACCCATAATTTACATAATTGGTTTATTCAGTGCTGCCTTTTGAATGTATACAACATACTGAACCATACAAATCAAGACTTAAGTTTGTCTTGGTAGGTAAAAAGGGCTAGGTCCGTGACCTATGGCACATATGCCGGAAGTGGCATGAAGAGCCATCTCTGCGGGAATGCCAGCCATTGTCTGTTGGTCTTCATGCACACGGGAGTGCTGAAAACCGGAAGAGTAGCTCCCCAGCATGCATGCACACACCAGCCAGCTGGTCTTCACACACGCATGCGTGTTCGAAACTGGAAGACCAGGTGGACAGCACACTTGTGCACTGGGAAGATGAGCTTCCGTTTTCCGGGCTGGCACACCAGGAAGCTGCTCTTCCACTAGGCTTGGTTGTGGTTCAAACATGTTATATAAACCCTGTGCTATGAATATTTTCCTAATAGGCATACACTGGCAGAATGAATGCAGGAGTTAATCCTGATACAGCCTTATATTAATACTAGTGCATTTTAGTCTGCATAAAGAGACACATTGGATTTATCTCCTCTTTGCTCTGTGCCAGCTAGTCCTTTGATCTCTGCAAGGAATTAAATTTTTCTGCATTTAAAATGTGCCTCAAACTTCAATTTACAAAGGAGAATAATGCATTCTGTTCTAACACAGTTAATTTTTTTTAAATAACAAACTAAGACTTGACTGTAAGTAATTCATACATTAATGTCTACTTCCTTGGATTCTTCCATCTTACAGAAAATAAGATACTTCAATTTAAAAGAAATGCAGCAATGGGAAATAAATGTTCCCTGACCATTACCCAGAAATTAAATTGTTTAACATGTCACATAGTCTATGTTGACTGGGTCAGTGGGAGGCTGGGAGGGCTCACAGAACATGGATTGATTTGCTGTCAAACATGAATTTCTGATACCAAATTAACAATTGCCAGAAATGGAACAGGCTTCTGTACTTCAGATTTGGTCCTTGAAGAATTTGTGGGTAAACAGAGCTTAATTCTAGTGTTAAACACAAATTCCTGTCTTAATATGTTTGCCTTTTAACCCTGAAGACTGGGTTCACATAGTGTGCTGAGCCATAACAGGATTTGTCTTATTTGAGGGTTGCATATTGTGTGGGCCCAACCTTATATAAGGAGGTAGGACGTAAAGAGAAAGAAGAAAAACTTAGATGCAAAGTAGGAGATATTGGAAGCAAACCTGGGGAAAGCCACAAAGAACTTAAATGCCTATACACTAACACTCAAAGTTTAGGGAACAAACAGGGTGAACTTGAAATACTAGTACATGAGGGCAAGTATGATACAGTTGCCATTACAGAAACTTGGGATGAAATTTATGACTGGAATGTATTGATGGAAGAATACAATCTGTTCAAAAGAAACATCTAACAAAAGAGGTGGAGTTGCGTTATATGTTAAAGAACACTTCCTCTCTACAGAGATGCACACAACAAAGGACGAATGCCTTCTAGAATGCATATGGGTCAACATAAAAGGAAAAAAGAATTACATAGCCATAGGTGTATACTACAGGCCATCCAACCAAGCAGAAGAAATAGATGAATGTTTTGCTAATCAGTAAACCAACGCATGTAGGAAACACACCACTGTAGTAATGGGGAAATTTAACTACTTATGACATCAACTAGGAGACAAACTGCACCAAGTGGAAGATAAACAGGTTCCTGACAAACCTAGCAGACAACTTCATCACCCAAAAGGTAGAGGAGGCAACTAGAGGGACAGCTATACTGGATCATATTATTACCAACAGAGAAGTGATAGAGGGAGTTGAAGTTGCAGGAACTTTAGGGAAGAGTAACTGTGTCATATTAGAATTCAATATAAAACAGACAGAAGCAACAGAACATAAACTAGTGTCTTAGACTTTAGAAGAGCTGATTTCAACAGCTTGGGAGGGATTGGATAAAGAGAATTTTAAGATATCTTAAAGGAACAATGAACCATGCATTGTATATAGAACCAAAGGGTGATTTGAGTCTTAGTGCCTATGCAGATGCAAGTTTTGCAACTGATATAAACACTAGAAAATCAACATCTGGGATGGCTATATTATTTGGTAAGACACTAATAGGGTGGAGGTCAATCAGACAACAGCATATCAGCTTGTCCACGATGGAAGTGGAATTTTCATGTCTGTCATTATTATGCACTGACTTGATTTTGTACAAACAGTTATTATTAGACATGGGTATAACTGTAAAAGATTCCATTATTGTGTACGAGGACAACCAGGCAGCTATAAAGTTAGCTACTAGTATTGCTGTAAAAACTAGATCAAAGCATACTGACTTAAGATACTTAAATGTTAGAGAATCTGTAAAGAATGGGCTAATTAAATTGGAATACTGCATGACGGAAGAAAACATTGCAGACCAATTTACAAAAGCTCAAGGAGTAATTAAGTTAAGAGAGTTGTAACAAATATGATTTAAAGATGTAAATAGTTATATTTATTGTTATTTCCTAAAAGGGGAGAATGTTAGGGATAACATTGTTTTACCCTAACTGGTTTAGGTAAATAATAATATGTAATCATAGTTTGTATGCTAAAGTGTCTGCAACTTTAACTGTGGAATGTAATTAGGGGAGTGGTTGTGAAAGCACTTTAAAAGAAGCAAGACGACAGCTTGCTCTCTCTCTGGCTTTGATGATCCCTGATTACTGCTTGGAATCAAGACTGCATTGCTCGAACGGGAGAGAAAACAAAGGACTGATTTGTAAGTGAACTGACATAGGATATTCTACACGGACTTTGCTAACTGAATATCCCTGAATGGACTGACTAAATGATACATGACTATTGGACTGTTATTTTGACTATGCTATGAACTCATAATGGAATAAACTATATATTTGATAGCCCAAGCGTATCTGTCATTTTTACTGTATGTTAATAAACATACAAGCTTAGCTCACTCATTTATCTGTGTGCCTATCTGACTAACGCTGCACATTCTGTTTCGCTTGTCTCCCTAACCCTGGTTGGGGAAACCAGGCTTAACAATATTATTACCAACAGAGAAGTGATAGAGGGAGTTGAAGTTGCAGGAACTTTAGGGAAGAGTAACTGTGTCATATTAGAATTCAATATAAAACAGACAGAAGCAACAGAACATAAACTAGTGTCTTAGACTTTAGAAGAGCTGATTTCAACAGCTTGGGAGGGATTCAATGGATTAAATTATTAAAGGGGGACATCAACTCAAGAAGCATGGGAAACTGAAAAATATGATTATAAAAGGACAGTCCAACTCAATATTACTGAAAAAGAAAAAACCAAAAAAAAACAAAACAGCATGATTGCACAAAGAACTCTCAGACCAACTGAGGCAAAAAATGAAAAGAGGGGCACATAACTAAGGCAAGAAAACCAACAAATAGCTCGAACCTGCAAAGAAAAAAGCTAAGGAAAGCTAAGGCTTTGAACAAAGCAAGACTTGCAACAAATGTCAAAAACAATAAAAAAAAGTTTCTTCCAACACATAACAAGAAAAAAGTCAAAGAAACAATCAATCCACTAATGGGAGAAGATGGCAAAGAAGTAACAGGTAATAGAGAGAAAGCAGATGTCAACTTGTGAAGCATTCCCTGACCTCTCGAGTTGCCATAGGCAAGGGGGATGGGGAATCAAACCTTGCAGTTGCATCAAGGAACTTGCATTTCAGTCAAAACAAAGCACCTTCCAGACGTTTACATCAAGGACATCTCCACGGAAACCCACAGTGGCTGGGGGGAGTGACTTCTACAACCTGCGAAATTGCTTCATTGGAGAACGTGAGCCGTCTACCAGGATATTTTGGAGCACTTCATGCTTCCTTCCCACAGATGAGCTTTATGGGGATGCTGACTTCATTTTCCAGCAGGACTTGGCACCTGCCCACACTGCCAAAAGCACCAAAACCTGGTTCATTGACCGTGGGATTACTGTGCTTGATTGGCCAGCAAACTCGCCTGACCTGAACCCCATAGAGAATCTATGGGGCATTGCCAAGAGAAAGATGAGAGACATGAGACCGAACAATGCAGAAGAGCTGAAGGCCGCTATTGAAGCATCCTGGTCTTCCATAACACCTCAGCAGTGCCACAGGCTGATAGCTTCCATGCCACGCCGCATTGAGGCAGTAATTGCTCCAAAAGGGGCCCAAACCAAGTACTGAGTGCTTGTAATACATGCTTATACTTTTCAGAGGTGCGATATTGTTCTATGTACAATCCTTGTTTTATTAATTGCATGTACTATGCTAATTTTCTGAGATTGTGGATTTGGGGTTCTCATGAGCTTATTATAAGCCATAATCATTGCAATTATGACAAATCACGGCTTGAACTATCTTGCTTTGCATGTAATGAGTCTATCTCATATATTAGTTTCATCTTTTAAGTTGCATTACTGAAATAAATGAACTTTTGCACAATATTCTAATTTTTTGAGTTTCACCTGTAGTATAGAGATACCTATGACAGTTAATTTCCTTTTTCCCTTTTGTTATTAGTATAGTGCTAGCTGCATTTTATTTCTATTTACATTTATATACATTTATATACAATTATATACATATTTACAACCATCTTTTATACTCATGCATTCATATCATCTCATATTTGTCCATTATATTCCATTCTCTTTGGTTTACAAAACTTTAACTTTCATTCCTATAAAATGTCAACCCTTTATTTCTTTTTCCTTGACTCTAGCCATTGATACATTTTACTCCAGACTTTATAATACTCTGTCTCACCCTTATCTTTGATTTCTAAAGTTAGTCTGTCCATCTCTGTACAGACTAATATTTTCCTTATTATTTCACTTTTTGTAGGGGTATCTTCATTCTTCCAGTTTTGGACATACATCAATCTTACAGCTGTTATTATATGTATCATTAAATATATTGTTCCTTTACTGTAGTTCTCATGAATAATTCCCAGTAAGAACGTTTCTGGTCTGAACTCTACTTTCTGGTTAACCATCTCTTCTATCCAAACCTTTATTATCTTCATATAAAGAGAACCAGTATATTTTTGCTTTTATACATTTCCACCACATATGATAATAGGTCTTTATCTCTATGTTACATTTCCAACAATGTGGTGATATACTTTTACTAATTTTGGCCAATCTAGTTGGAGGAAGATGTCATCTGTAAAACATTTTATATTGGTTCTCTTTATACAAAATTGCCAATGTTAATTTTCTATTTCTTTCCCATAACTTTTGCCAGTTGTCTAACTCAATATTATAACAAAAATGTTGAGCCCATTTTATCATTACTTCTTTGACTTGCTCCTCCTCCATTTTATATTCTAATAGATAGTTGTATATTCTCTTGATCGTTTCCCCCTCTGTTCCGAATAGTATCTTATCCAAGGCCATCAATTCTCTCTGTATGTCCCATTCTTTCTGTTGTGTCCGCGAAATGATGCCAGGAGTCGGTGACTTCAAATCATGCTCTTTTATTAAAGTAGGAACCGAACTGGCTCTTTGCAAAAGGTTCGCGGCTTTTATTCTTTCAGCTGCGGCGGCCGCGGCCAATGGCACCGCTTTGAATCTCCCGTGATTCGAATGGACCAATCGCGGGAGATTCTTAGCGAGCCAATCGGCACGGCTCGCCTGACCAATCAGAGTGCCCCGCGCTTTGGCCAATCAAAGCGCGGGGATCTCAAGAATGCTAATTAGGGACAGAACACCCCTCCCCTCTTGGTTCAGTCCTTATGTCGCGTAGTCACGTTGGTAGGCGGGGCTCCGTCTGAGCCTACTGGACCTGCGCAGCTCAGTCATAGGTTGGATCCCGGCCGGTTCGGTCGGGATCTCTGTTGCTCCTGATGCCATCGTGGGAACCGGCTGGTCGGTCAGGCCGGGCCGCTCTCCGTAGCTCCCTCCTAGGCCTCCCGGGTTGGTTGAGCTGCGGGTTTCGCCGCTCCCGCTCGGTCTTTCCGGGTCGGTCGAGCTGGCCTGGCTGTCTCTTCCTGGCGAGGGGTCATGATGGCTGCTTTCCGGTAAGTATGGCTGGTTTATTCTTCTTTGGTTTTGGTCCCCTGGGTATTCCCTCCCCCCTTGGTTTGTGTTGTTGGGGTTGGTTTCGCCTGTTTGTGCGTCGGTGGTCTCTTGTTTGGCAGTCCTCGACCTTAATTGGTCGATGTGGCGTTTCCACTCTCGTCCGTCTGCTGTTTGTAGCCGGTACGAGTGTGGGCCTGTTATTTGTGTGATGACGGCTGGTATCCATAGTGGGTCTCCCGTCAGGTTTCTTGCGTATACGGGGTCGCCTGGTGTGAAAGTTCGGTGTTTGCTGTTTGAGTCTGGGGGCTTCTCCGGGTTATACGTGGGGTGTAACCTGTCGAGTGGGGACCTTAATTTCCTCCCCATTAATAGTTCGGCTGGGCTCTTATTCATTGTGGTATTTGGGGTTATGTGTTGGGTGAAGAGTAGTTTGTTTATTTTCTCCTGGATCTCCCTGTGGTCTATTTTCCGGATGGTTTTCTTAGTGAATTGCACCATCCGTTCCGCCCTACCGTTCGCCACCAGGTGCGCCGGTGCTGTCAGCGCGTGGCAGATGCCCCTTTCCGCTCGGAATTTTTCGAATTCCAGTGAGGTGAATTGGGGCCCGTTGTCGGAAACGACGACGTCTGGGAGGCCGTGCGTTGCAAAGAGTTTGCAGAGTTCCTTGATCATGGCTTCCGTGGTTGTTGTCTTCATGTTGCTTACCTCCAGCCAGTTGGAGTAAGCGTCTACTGTTATAAGGAAGGTGTGTCCTTTTGTGGGCCCGGCGAAGTCTATGTGAATCCTAGACCAAGGTCCCCTTGGGGTTTCCCACTCTAGGATGGGTGCTGTGGGTGGGCTTGGCCTAGTTTCCTGGCATCGTTGGCACCTTGCTACCCAGGTCTCAATTTGCTTGTCCATCCCTGGCCACCAAGCGTAACTTCTGGCCAGGGCTTTAGTCCTAACGATGCCAGGGTGCCCCTCGTGTAGCAGTTCCAGAACCTTCCCTTGTAGCTTTTCTGGAATGACCACCCTATCCCCCCATAGTATGCACCCTTTTAATAACGAGAGTTCCGTTTGGCGGTTTCGGAATGTTTTGACGGACTCGTCGTTGTCCCTTTCCGGCCACCCTTTCTCTACCCAATGCAACACCCGCGCCAGACGTTTGTCTTTATTAGTCTCTCGGGCAATGTCTGACGCGGTTATGCGCAGGTTGGGTAGAGTCTCTATGCTGAGGGTGGTCATCGTGGGTACTGGGTCGGTGTCAGGTTCCGGTAGCGGCGAGCGGCTTAAGGCGTCTGCATGGGAGATCGTCTTACCCGGTTTGTGTATGAGTCCGTAGTTGTAGGCTGCCAGGAACTCGGACCACCTTGTCATTTGGGGAGACAGAATGTTTGGGGTGGCCCGGTTTCCTGCAAGGATTCCCAGCAGCGGCTTGTGGTCGGTTATGATGGTGAATGTCCGGCCGTAGAGATACTCGTGGAATCTTTTTACGGCAGCAATGATAGCCAGAGCCTCTTTGTCCAGCTGGCTATAGTTCCGCTCCGGTTTGGTGAGGGTCCTTGAAAAGAACACGATGGGTGCTTCTTTTCCGTCGGGGAGGGTATGGCTGAGGACAGCGCCGACGCCGAAAGGTGATGCGTCGCATGTGATGGCCAGAGGTAGGGTCTCGTTATACTGTATAAGGACGGCGTCCGAAATGAGGAGGTCCTTTGTTCTTTGGAAGGCGGCTTGCTCGCGTTTCCCCCAAGTCCAGGTCGCTGCCTTGTCCAGGAGCCTATGCAAGGGCTCCGCCACCGTCGCCTTTTGGGGCAGGAACACATTGTAAAAGTTAAGTAGCCCCAGGAATGCCTGTAGTTCCGTCTTCGACTTGGGTGTGGGGGCTTCTTTGATGGCCTTGATTTTTTGGTTTGTGGGGTGAATGCCGTGACGGTCTAGGAGGTATCCTAGGAATTCTACCCGTTCCGTGTATAATTGGCATTTCTCCCTCTTGACTTTGAGCCCGGTCTCTTTGAATTTGGTTAGGACCTCCCTTAGGCGACCCTCTAGTTTGGCTTGGTTGGTTGCCGACACTAGGACGTCGTCGAAGTAAGGTACCACCCCCTTGATGCCTTGCAATAGTCTTTCCATTAGGCTTTGGAATATTCCCGGTGCCACGCTGACTCCGAATTGGAGTCGGTTGCATTTAAATGCTCCCTGGTGGGTGACTATGGTTTGCATTTCTGCCATTTGCTCGTCGACTGGCAACTGTTGGTATGCCTGGGCGAGGTGGAGCTTGGCAAAAACCTTGAGTGCAGTAGGTGTTGCACTACTGGGACGGGGTAGGCGCTTTGTTGTAGCGCGCCATTTAGGATGGCCTTATAGTCCCCACAGATCCTCACCGACCCATCGGGCTTGATCGGGGTGACAATGGGGGTCTCCCACTGGGTGTGGTCTATGGGCTGTAGGACCCCTTGCTTGACGAGCTTGTCAATTTGCTCGTCTATCTTGGGTTTAAGTGCGAATGGCACCCGCCTTGGTTTCAGGCGTTTTGGGGGGACGTTTGGGTCTAGGCTGAATGATATAAGGGGCCCTCGGTACTTGCCTAGGTTTCCATCGAAGACCTCTTGGAATTCCCGGGCCAGTTGCTGCTCCCAGCTGTCGTCGGTGACGTGGTCGACTCCCGTGACTGCGATGCCGAGCGGGGCGAACCATTGCAGTCCCAGTAGGCTTGAGCAGTCGCGGTCGACGATTGTCAGGGGAAGCCTTTCGGTGTGCCCTTTATATGTGATGTTGAAGTGTTTGGTTCCGACTACCGGGATGCGGTTTCCCTGGTAGTCCTTTACGATGAGTCTCTGGCTGTCTAGGTTCCTCCTTTGGATGGTAGGCACCAAGTGCTTTATTTCATGCCATGCTATCATGGAGAGGTAGGACCCGGAGTCCACCTCCATTTTGCATGGCTCGCCCTCGATGCCTACCTCCACGTGGACCTTCCGGGCGTCGTCGGTTATGGCGTGGCCGATGGTGACCGTCTGATGGGTCTCCTCTCTTCTCCGGTTATCGCTGCCTCGCAGGGATCGTCCGTTCTGGTCCCATCTGTTGTCCGAGGGGCGATCTCTGGTCCGGGGTCGTGTACTCTCTCTCCGGTCGCTCTGGTCCCATCGTGCCGGGCTGCGGTTCTTTTTTAGGCGGCAGACACGGGCGATGTGTCCCTTCTTGTCGCAATGCCGGCAGATCAATTCAAAAAACCAGCATTCCGACCTGGGCCGCAACCGGCACAGTTGGTCCTCGACTTACAACCCCGCCGGTTCCATGGGTCGTGGCCTGTCTGGAGGCGATGGATGTCCTCCTCGTCATCGGAAGTGCCCGATGCTGAGTGGAAGTCGCCCTGGTGGGTGGTCGTCTCGGGTTGGGCCTCGGCCGACCTCGCAGGGTTGTTGTTTCCACTGCGGTCCCCAGCGTTCGGTCTGCGCATGCGGTCGGCGGAGGTTCGGGTTGCTTCGGCGGCTGCGGCTGCGGTGAGGGTGTCTGCTAGGCTGATGTTGCCCTTGGCCATCAGCCGGCTCTGGAGGACGGGGTCCCACAAACCGAGCACGGTTCTGTCTCGCAGGGCGTCGTTCAGGTTGTCAAATTCGCAGAGCCCCCCTAGGCGCCGTAGCTCGGCGACGAAGTCGCTGAAGCTCTCACCCGACCATTGGTCCCGACGGTAAAATTCGTTGCGTCGGATCAGGATGGGTACCTCTGGAGCGTAGTGCCGCCGAAGTATTGGCTCGAGGACGTCCCAGTCCATCGTGGTCGCATCGGCGGGTTTGGCAAGCGCCTTGGCCATCTTGAATACCTCGGTCCCACAGTGGGTCAGGAAGACGGTGCGCGTCATGGGGCCGGTGGCGTCCTTCAGGTCGCTGCACTCGAGGAACATGCGGAATCGGTCGGAGTGCGATTCCCAGTCCTCGGTGGCGGGGTTGAAGGGTGCGGGGGGTGCGATTTTCGCCATCGTGGTGGTTCGTCTGGCTTCCGTTGGACACGTGGTTCGGTTCAGGGTCTGAATCCCATCCTCGTTGCCAGTGTTGTGTCCGCGAAATGATGCCAGGAGTCGGTGACTTCAAATCATGCTCTTTTATTAAAGTAGGAACCGAACTGGCTCTTCGCAAAAGGTTCG
This sequence comes from Hydrophis major, assembly GCA_033807585.1. Classification (NCBI taxonomy): domain Eukaryota; kingdom Metazoa; phylum Chordata; class Lepidosauria; order Squamata; family Elapidae; genus Hydrophis; species Hydrophis major. The sequence goes on from JAUCBL010000017.1 coordinate 6,357,464, forward strand.
CGGCTTTTATTCTTTCAGCCGCGGCGGCCGCGGCCAATGGCACCACTTTGAATCTCCCGCGATTTGAATGGACCAATCGCGGGAGATTCTTAGCGAGCCAATCGGCGCGGCTCGCCTGACCAATCAGAGTGCCCCGCGCTTTGGCCAATCAAAGCGCGGGGATCTCAAGAATGCTAATTAGGGACAGAACACTTTCTTGTCTTTCTTGTATCTTGATTCGATTTGTAGATATGGCCACCATTCGAGTTGTATCCCTTCTTCTTTCTGGATTTTAGTTCCCCTTTTCCATCAATAGATCTTTGCATGTAATGACTTTCCCCAGATTCATGAAATTTGGATGCACAATAGCTTCTAGTGTTGAGTACCATACTGGAGTCTTTATGTAATTTTGCTGTTTAATTTTTATCTATAGTTTAAGTAGAGCATGTCTTACGTAATGCCTCTGGAAGTACTGGTGGACTGTATGTCTTTCATCCCATAAAAAAAGCATGCCATCCTGATTGTAGGTCATGACCCTCCAATATTAGTAACCTCCTGTTTTTTAATTTTATCCACTCTCACACCCAATTTAATGCAGCTCCCAGTCAGGTAAACCAAATCCCCCTCTTTCTTTGGCATCTTGTAATAATTTTAATTTAATTCTTGGTTTCCTCCCCTGCCAAATAAATTTCAATATTGTTTTATTCAAATCTTCAAAGTATTTTTTGTCTAATTTTATTGGTATATTTTGGAAAAGAAAAAGTATTTTAGGTAGGATATTCATTTTTATTGCTGCAATTCTCCCCATAAAGGAGAGTTGCAGATTTCCCCATCTTTCTTTCTTTTTTTAATATTTTTTTTCATTTTTGGACAAACATACACAAACAAAACATAAAACCATCTTCCAATTACGTACATACAATGTGTCGGTTGGTAACAAATTTTTTGTGCATTCTCTCCATAGTCCTCACAATTGTATAGATTCTCATATTATCACTCTAATATACATGTATACAGTATTATCACTGTTAATCATTTATTTGACTAAACTATTATTCCTTCATTTTATATGAGATATTCAAAATTTTAAATTAATTTATAATATAACAATTAATATTATCATCCTAAATCCATCCAATAGTAATACATCTTTATATTATAGTCTGTATAATTCTATTATTCTTATATTGTAAAATGCTATATATTTCATTACCATATTTTTTTTCTAACCATTGATAAAACAAATCCCATATCTTGTAAAATTGTTTATCTTCTTGTTCTCTAATTTCAAATGTCAATTTACTCATTTCAGCACATTCCATTATTTTCTTAACTTCCTCCTACATTGGTATTTTCTCATTTTTCCAATTTTTAGCAAATACAATCTTAGCTGCTGTTAATACATTTACATTCAAATATTTCAATTCCCTACTGTATATTTCCAGTAAGATCCCCAATAAAAATATCTCTGGTTTAAAGTCTATGTGTTTCTTTGTCATTTTTTCCAACCATGTGTGGATTTTAGTCCAATATTTTTTCGCTTCTGCACATGTCCACCACATATGGTAATATGAACCCGGTATCTGATGACATTTCCAACATTTTTCGGATTTATTCTTAAGCATTCTTGCTATTCTCGTCCAGGGTAAGTGCCACCTGTAAAACATCTTATACAATTTTTTTTATATGCTGTTCACATTGTCATTTTATAATTTTGAGACCACATTTTTTGCCATTTCTCTAAATCAAACCCATATCCAAAATTTTTCCCCCAAGCAATCATTGTTTCTTTAACTTGTTCTTCTAGCTTAACTTCTAATAAATGTCCATATAGCTTTTTAATCACCCTTTCATCAGTACCTGTCAAAATTTTATCTAAGTCAGTTTATCATAAAAAACCTTCTGTTTTAAGATCTTTGTTATATCTAGAGTGTGTTTTCATGTATGAAAACCAATTCATCCTTTTACCTTGTTCTTCTAGTTCTTGCATAGATTTAAGTTCACCCTTTCCATTCAACATTTCACCATATCTAACTGTTTGTTCCTTCTTATAAATTATAGGATAGGAAAATGCTTCAATAGTCGATAACCACACTGGAATTTTTAAATAATAATTGCTTTTTAGTCTTCTCCCAGTTTAGTAACAAAGCCTCATATATAATGTCTTCTGAAATACCCTTGTGTTTTAGTTCCCTTGTACCATAAGAAGGCGTGCCATCCCAACAACAAATCATGTCCTTCTAGTGTCAATAATCTAGTATTTCTTAATGTTATCCATTCCTTAACCCACATCAAGTTTGTTGCCTGATAATATAACTCCCAGTTAGGCAGGCCAAATCCTCCTCTTGTTCTAGCATCTTGCAACAGTTTTAATGTTATTCTTGCTTTCTTTCCCTGCCAAATATACTTCAACACTATTTTATTTAAATCTTCAAAATAATCTTTCCCTAATCTAATTGGAATTGTCTGGAGCAAATATAAAAATCTAGGTAATATATTCATCTTAATTGTTGATATTCTCCCTATTAGTGATAATTGTAAATTTTCCAATTTTGCCAAATCTGTCACAATCTGTTGTTTGAGTTCAATATAGTTATTCTCTTTAAGTGTACTGCATCTTGCTGTCAAGTGTATCCCCAAATACTTAACCTTATTTGTGACCTGGATCTTCAAAACACCTGCCAATTCTTCCTTTTGTCTTCCTAACATATTCTTTATCAAAATCTTTGTTTTATCTTTATTTATTTTCAAACCAGCTACTTTTCCATATTCCTCTATCTTTTCTATCAATTTAAGTGCTGTTTCTAATGGATCCTCTAAAATAAAAACCAGATCATCTGCAAAGGCTTGCAGTTTAAATTCTTCCTTTTTAATTTTCATTCCTTTTATATCTTTTTCTTCTCTGATATTTCTATTTAACACTTCTAAAGTTAACACAAACAACAGAGGTGACAGCGGGCAACCTTGTCTTGCCCCTTTCCTTATATCAATAGAATCTGTCAATTCCCCATCTATCATTACCTTTGCTGTTTGTTTAAGATATATAGCTTCTATGGCTTGAATGAATTTCTTACCAAAGCCCATCTGCTCCAGCTGTAATAACATAAATTGCCAATTCACATTATCAAAGGCTTTCTGTGCTTCTAAAAATATCAAAGCCATTTGTTTCCCAGGGTGTGCCTCATAGTATTCCAAAGTGTCCAAAATTATTCTCATGTTATCTTTAATTTGTCTCTTTGGCAGAAACCCATTTTGATCAGGATGAATAAAGTTATTCAAATATCTTTTAAGTCTTTCTGCCAATATTGAAGCAAAGATTTTATAGTCTGAGTTTAGCAGGGAAATAGGTCTATAGTTCTTAATTTGCTGTGGGTCGGGGTCCTCCTTTGGGACAAGTGTAATATATGCTTCTGACCACGATTTGGGTATCCTCTTCTTCAACATGACTTCATTCATAACTTCTAACAATGGAAGATTCAACGATTCCTGTAATGTCTTATAAAATTCCACTGGGAGTCCATCTGGACCTGATGCCTTTCCATTGTTTTGTTTTTTAAGTGCTTCAGTTTACTCCATCATCATTATATTGCTTTCTAACATCATTTCAGTCTCTTTGGGTACCTGGGGTAAATTCACTTTCTGCAGGTATTGTTTAACTCTTTCGTCATCTATATTCTCTTGTTCATACAATTTTCCATAGTAATCTCATATAATTTTTTTCTTCTCTTTATTTCCATAGCAAACTTTTTCTTGATCATCTATCAATTGCATTATTTTTCTTGATTTTCTCTCTTTTTTCAATTTGTATACTAACCATCTACCTAGTTTATTTGCATCTTCGAAATAATTCTGCTTAGCACCTCTGATTTTTTTGTGCTCGTTCCTCCTTTTCCATTAGCCCCATTTTATGTTTGATTGTGTCCATTTTTAATTTAATGTCCTTTTTTGTGGAAGTTTCCATAGCTCTTTTTCAAGTCTCTTGTAATCATCCTCTAATGTTATAAAAGCTTGTCTTTTCATAATATTTCTTCTCCTTGTATTGTCTATTATCAAGCCTCTGGCATAAGCCTTCACTGTGTCCCAAAGATTCTGCATTGATGTATCCTCTTTTCTGTTTTCTTTAAAGAAAAAAGCCAATTCTTTCTCCATTTTCTGTACAAAGTCCTTTTCTTTTAATATAGTATTGTTTAGGGTCCATCTAGATCTTCTCCTTTGTCCTTTCCATTTAACTGTCATTGGATTGTGGTCTGCTCAAGTACTTGTTTCTATATGAATTTCCTGTATATTAGAAATCAATTCCATTGACATCCATATCATATCTATTCTAGACCATGATGAGTATCTATTTGAATAAAAAGTATATTGTCTAGTTTTAGCATTTCTTTCTCTCCAGACGTCTTTAAATTTATTTCATCTGTCATTTTAAAAAAAGATATTGGAAGAGTCTACTTTGCTTTATTGTTTTCTGTGTTTTATAGTCCAATTATCATCTACTATTCCATTGAAGTCTCCCATCATACAAATATTAACATAGTCCAATTCAATTATTTTCCTATGTAATTTTGTAAATAATTCTTCTTGACATAAATTGCTATTAAAAGTATTTTCGTATTATTGTCCATTATTTCCACCATCAAGATTCTTCCATCATCATCTGTATAGATCTGTTCCACTGGAATTGTATCACTAATATATAAAACCACTCCTCTTTTCTTACATAGTGTCAATGCAGTAAATATTTTCCCTAATTTTGGCTGTACCAATAGTTGTTCGTGTTGCTTTTTAATGTGTACTTCTTGTATGCAGATTATATCAAATTTTAATTCCTCTAAGTTATGAAATGTTTTCCTTCTTTTAACGGCTGGATTAAGTCCATTTATATTAATTGTAATCATTTTTTTCTCTTCCATGTTTATACTTTAAAAGAAGGATTTGCTGCTCTAGTAGATCTCGGTTCTCGTTGTTCTTTAGATTCCACATTACCGCCTACCGCACCTTCTTCCTTTTCAGTCACTACTAGACATTCCTCTTGAAATTCAAGTTATGACTCTTCTCTTTCTGTCTCATCCTCTTTCCCTCTAAAACATTCTGCATAAAATAATTCTGCTTTCTCAGTTGAATCTATTCTGTGTCTTTGTCCTTGCCATATAAACATGAAACCTGCTGGTATTAGCCATCTGTAATTAACACCTTTTTAAAGTAGCATTTTAGTCAATAAGTGATATCCTCTTCTCATCTCTCACTCTTCTTGGTACTTGTTTCAGGACCACAATCTCCTTGTCTTTATATTTCAGTGTTTCCTCTCTTGCCATCTGTAATATTTGCTTTTTAATTGCTTTCTTGGTAAATCTTATATAAACTTCTCTTGGCAACATGTTTCTCACTGCATATCTTATAAAAACTCGAAACACTTCATCTTTTCCGTCCATCATCTTCTCCTTGGTTATCTCCAATGCTTCTGCTAGGATTTCTATCATTATTTCTGCCAAATTTTCTCCCTTTTCTTCTTCTATATTTTGAAATCTGAGATAAAATTCAAATCTGTCAATCTCTGTCAACATTCTGGTCTTGTCTTGTTCAACCACGCACAATCTACTGTCAATATCTCCAATTTTCTTATCTCTTCATCTTTTTCTTCAATTTTTTGAAATCTGTCCTCATATTTCATCATCATTTGGTGGATGTTCTCATTTTTTTCATCTGTTTTTTTCTGTTCTTTGTTCAATATTTTCTGTTCTCTTTTCAATATTCTCTGTTCTTACTTGTATTTTTTGAATTCCTTGCATAATCATCTGCAATGTCACATCCTTTTCCTTTTCCTGCTGCAGCATCATCTGTATTGATCTTTGTCCTCCAGATGGTGAAGAAGAGGAAATTGGTATTGAAGAGCCAGCGGCTGTTATCTTTCTGCTCATTTCCAAACAATTAATAAACTATACAATAGCTGAGAAGTACAGAGTCTTCAGGTTCTTCTATACCTTAATCCACTTATATGGTGGGTAGTTATATTCCCAAATAACAATAATAAGAAAAAGAACAATCTTCAGGTTCTTGTATACCTTAATCCAATTGGTTCCAGTTGTTTAAAAAAGGAAAAAGGAAAAAGGAAAAAGAAAACAATTTTTTTGCAGGTCAATCACAATAAAAATTAAAAAATAACCATCTTCAGGTTCTTCTTTACCTAAATCCAATTAAGTGGATTAGAATAGACCAGATACAATTGACAATCTCCAACAAAAAAAGGAAAAAGAGAAAAGAGAAAAGTATTTATCTGTTTGTGCATAAAGATTTCCAAAAGGAAGGAAAAAAGAAATACACCTTCTTCAAAAAAAAAAAAAAAAAAAGGAAAGAGCACAGGCTTTTCCTCCAAAAGGCCACAGTCCAGCTAAAAATAACTAAATGAGGGGGAAAGTAGAGAAGTAGAGAAGTAACACCAAAAAAAAGAGTGAAGAAGAAAAAAAAACAAGCTTTCTGTCAAAGAGAAAACACTGCCACTGTGTAATGTCCAAAGCTTTTTTGTTAAATTCCAAACAAAGTTTACAGTTCTCTTTCCAAGGTCACTGCAAACTTTCTTTCAACTCTGAGCTTTCTTTCAACTCCAGACTCCAGCCACTGGTAGTTTCCCAGAGAAGCACCTGTGTAAACAATCCTCCGTGCTCATCCCACTATCTAAAAAGGCTCCGAGTCCTTGAAATATAACACCAGCTCTTGCTTTTCTCAAAGTTATCAAACACTCAAACAAAAAAGAAAAAGAAAACAATGTTTCCAAGCCTCTGGGTGGCAGTGTTACTTATTTTCCTCTACTTTCACTTCCCTCCTTATATTCAAAACAAAAGAAAAAGAAATTTTAAAAATACAATGAAGCATTGAAAAAAGAAAAAGGCAAAAGGTCTTGAACAAAAAAGAATTATTATATAATTATTGAAAGAAAAAAAAAACCAGTCGAGTTTAAAATTCAAAAGCGTTTGTAAAAAATCCAACAATAAAAAGTTTTTTTTTTTCAAAAAAAAAAAGAATTTTATTGATTTTCTATAAACAAACAAGACAAACAAAACATTAAAACATCAACTCTCATATGTACATCCAACGTGTCGGTTGGTTCATCAGTTTTGTGCATTCATTTTGTAGTCTCAATTACAATTATGTTACATAACAACTCATATTGTCAATCCAAACATATATTCTAATATCGCTATTAAAAAAAAAGAAACTTTTGACTATACTTTTAATTATTCATGCTTTATGAGATAACAATACTTTAAACAGTTTATTCTGTAACAAATCATATAATCATTCCAAATCAATCCTAAAAACACTTTATAAATATAGTGTCAAATAACAAAGACAAGAAAAAAAATAAAGATATTCCTTACTGTCTAACATTCTAAATATTCTATTATCATATTTTATCATCTAGCCATTGATAAAAAAGATCCAAAATTTCATAAAATTGTTTATCCTCTTGCTCTCTAATTTCAAATGTCAATCTACTCATCTCAGCACATTCCAATATTTTCTTAATAGTTTCTTCCTGTAATGGTATTTTCTCATTCTTCCAATTTTTAGCAAATACAATCCTAGCCGCTGTTAATACATTTGCAAACAGGTATTTCAAATCGTTGCTATATGTATCAGGTAAAATTCCCAATAAAAATATCTTTGGTTTCAAGTCTATGTGTTTGTCATTTTTTCCAACCACATGCGAATTTTAGTCCAATATTTTCTGGCGTCCTCACAAGTCCACCACATATGGTAATATGAGCCAGGTATCCGATGACATTTCCAGCATTTTTCAGATTTGTTCTTTAACATTCTTGCTATTCTTGTCGGGGGAAAGTGCCACCTGTAAAACATCTCATACAGGTTTTCTTTATATGCTGTTGACATTGTCATTTTATAATTTTGAGACCACAATTTTTGCCATTTCTCTAAATCAATCCCATATGCAAAATTCTTCCCCCAAACAATCATAGTTTCTTTCACTTGTTCTTCCTCTAATTTAATTCCCAGTAAATAACCATATAATTTTTTTTTTTAAACAAATTTTATTAATTTTACAGAGAACACAATAAAACATAAACAAAACTAAAAGATCTTTTCTGAAGGTTGTCTGATCCCGGGTTGAAACTCTTTACACAGACACAAGTTCAAACATCATATTCACTTTATATATCCTTCCATATCTTATTATCATTTTCTTTTTTATATCATATATATAAACCATTTTTATCAATTTTATATAAACAATGCACAAGGCATAACAGCTTATAAGTTCTTTTCTAAGAAAAAATAATAAAAGAAGAAAACCAATAGAACAAAACAATCCCAAATTATAGTATCAATACTTTGTCTATTTAACTTCATATCTTATCTCAACTCCTTTTCATCCAAATTATTTCTTATTAATTAAATTTTTTTTTGCCTTTTTTCAATATACAACATCCAAAAAAAAAAAAACATAACAAAACCTTTATATATCCTTTCATATCTTATTACCATTTTCAATAATATTCTTTGTCTGTTCTATTTCCAACTATCCATTCATCTTTTTTCTTTTATTATACTTCTCCTATACACCAATTGGAGTAACGTCTATAACTCATTACCCTAACTTAAAAGTACTTCATATAACAATTTTTCTTGGGATTCTGTTTAAAAGATTCTAAAATTACACAATGAATTTTATACTCTAAATACACATATAAAAAACACAATCTTATGTACCCTCCAGAATCCCTCTTTTATCCTAAATTAAATTCACCCATTGTCTCTGAATAAACTTTTTTTCTTTAGATCTTGCTTCCCCCCATTGAGGCTTCTCCTCCCCCCCTTTCTCTCTTGCTTATTCTTCTCCTTGCCCTTTTTACCCCTTTGTCTTTCCTCCTCCCTTTTCTTACTCCCTTTCCTTTGCTTTCTAACCTTGCCTCCACCTTTCCGCTCATTTTTCTCTTTTTTGGTTGTTTTTTCAATTCTTAAAATCCCCTTTTTCTTATCCTTTTTCTCCTCCTCCCCGGAAAAAACCCATTGTTCATCAAAGATGGCTTCTTCTTCCTCTTCTTCTTTGTCCCAGTCCTTCTGCTGCGTAGTCAACTTTTCATAAGTACATAACGCCATTTCTAAGAATTGAAACAAAGTGCCCAAAGTATCTTCCTTTTTATATTTTTGATATTCAGTCTTTAGTTCATCCACAAGCGATGCCATCATGAAAAGAGAAACTTTTCCCAAAACAACCACAAGTATTTTTAATCAAAAATAATTCAAAAAAAATTCCAAAAATTAATACTTTTCTTCCTTCTTCTCTTTCTCTTTCTGGGGTTAATGTTTAATCAAAGAGGTCCAATTACCATATACCTTTCTTTGGGATTCTAGGCAATCTCCTCCTTTTTCAGCTTCTGCTCCAATTTTTTTTCCTCTCCCTTCCCACTTGCAGTATCAATTTTAAATAATCAGAAATCCATACCTCCAACAAGGGTTTTCCAATTTCTTAAGTTTTTCAATGTCCAAAAACCCTTTTGTCCCTTAGCTTCAACTCTCAAAACAATTCACTTTCAATGTCCAATATGTCCAAACATATCTGCTGTTTCCATGGGGTGGGAGAGTGAAGAAAAAAAAAAAGTTCCCTTTAACAGTTTCTCCGCCGCTTTCGATCTTCTTAGGGATACAATGTATCCTCCAGCAATTCAAACAGCTCAGTTCTAACCAATTTGAAAGATGTTACTTGACCCGGCTCAGACAGCACTTTCACTCTTCTTACTTCCTCCAGCGCAATCTTACCCGGTTGCTGGCTTCTTCGTGGTGGCCATTGCTGACCGCCGCTCCACCGCCTTGGGAAAAAGGGATTTTTCCGGAGGAGGAGGGGGTCTGCGACACCCCCAACCCCCTGTCCGACTCCCCTCTCTCTTCAGCTGTCCCTACAGGGCAGCCATATCCCCCTGACCCATCTGGATCGGGGGTACCTCGGCGGCTAGCACAGCAGGAATCATGAGCTGTCGCGAATTCCTGCTGCCCCGAAGCCACGCGAAACCGGAAAACCCAATAACCATATAATTTTTTAATCACCTTCTCATCAGTACCCATCAAGATCTTATCTAAATCAGTCTGTTTATCATAGAATCCCTCCGTTTTAGAATCTTCATCATACCTTGAATGTATTTGCGCATATGAAAACCAATTCATCCTTATACCTTGTTCCTCTAAGTTTTGAATCGATTTAAGTTCATCCTTTTCATCCAGCTTGATAATACAATTCCCAATTAGGCAGGCCAAAACCTCTTCTAATTCTAGCATCTTGCAAAAGCTTTAGTTTTATTCTCGCTTTTTTACCTTGCCATATAAACTTCAACATGATTTTATTTAAATCTTCAAAATAGTCTTTTCCAAGCCTAATTGGTATTGCTTGAAACAGAAATAGAATTCTGGGTAAAATATTCATCTTAATTGTTGAAATTCTCCCTATTAATGACAATTGCAAGTTTTCCCATTTCTTCAAGTCTGTAGCTATCTGTTGTTTAAGTTTAATATAATTATTCTCTTTTAATGTGCTACATCTTGCTGTCAAATATATCCCCAGATACTTAACCTTGTTCGTAACTTGGATTTTCAAAAGGTCTGCCAGTTCTTCTCTTTGTCTCAGTAGCATGTTCTTTGTCAAAATCTTTGTTTTATCTTTATTTATTTTCAAACCAGCCATCTCACCATATGTCTCTATCTTTTCCAATAACTTTGGAGCTGGTTCTAGCAGATCTTCCAGAATAAAAGCTAAGTCATCAGCAAAAGCTTGTAGTTTGAATTCTTCCTTTTTAATTTTCATTCCTTTTATGCTTTTATCATCCCTAATATTTCTATTCAACACTTCCAAAGTCAACACAAATAGCAAAGGAGATAGGGGAAATCCTTGTCTTGTGCCTTTTCTTATATCAATAAAGTCTGTAAGTTCTCCCTCCATCATTACCTTTGCTGTCTGTTTATTGTATATGGCTTCTATTGCTTGAATAAATTTTCTGGCAAAACCCATCTGTTCCAATAGTAATAACATAAATCTCCAGTTCACGTTATCAAAGGCCTTTTGAGCATCTAAGAATATCAAAGCCATTTGCTTTTCAGGATGAACCTCATAGTATTCCAAAGTATCCAAGATTACTCTCATATTGTCTCTGATTTGTCTCTTTGGCAGAAATCCATTTTGATCTGGGTGAACAAAATTATTTAAATATTTTTTAAGTCTTTCTGCTAAAATTGAAGCAAAAATTTTATAGTCTGCATTCAATAAAGAAATAGGTCTATAGTTCTTAATTTGCAGTGGGTCAGCCTCTTCTTTTGGAATAAGTGTAATATAAGCCTCTGACCATGTTTTGGGTATCATCTTCTTTGACATAACTTCATTCATAACTTCTAACAATGGGATGCTCAATGATTCCTGAAATGTTTTATGGAATTCTGCTGGAAGCCCACCTGGACCTGGTGCTTTCCCATTATTTTGTTTCTTAAGTGCTTCATTTAATTCCATCATTGTTATATTGCTTTCTAACATTTCTTCAGTCTCTTTAGGTATCTTCGGTAAGTTAGCATTCTGTAGATACTGTTTGACTTTTTCCTCATCAATATTCTCTTGTTTATATAGTTGCCCATAAAAATTTCGAATAATTTCCTTTTTCTCCTTATTCCCATAACAAACTTGGCCTTGATCATCTATTAGCTTCAATATTTTTCTTGATTCCTTCTCCTTTCTCAATTTATATGCTAGCCATCTGCCTGGTTTATTTGCATCTTCAAAGTAATTCTGTTTAGAATTTCTAATTTTCTGTGCCAGTTCTTCTTTCCCTATTAATTCCATTTTATGTTTAATTACATCCAGCTTCAATTTAATATCTTTTTTCTGTGGCATTTTCTGTAATTCTTTTTCAAGTCTTTTATACTCATCTTCCAAGGTCTTAGAAGTTTGCCTTTTCCTAATATTCTTTTTTCTTGTATTATCTATTATCAGACCTCTAGCATATGCCTTCATTGTATCCCAAACATTCTGCATTGAAGTATCTTCTTTTTTATTTTCTCTGAAGAAAAAAGCCAGTTCCTTCTCCATCCATTGTTTTAAATCTTTTTCCTTTAAGATAGTATTATTTAATGTCCATCTCGATCTTTTTTTTTTGTCCCTTCTATTTAATTGTCATTGGGCTATGATCTGCCCAAGTACTTGTTTCGATATTTGTTTCTTGAATATTGGATATTAATTCTGTTGAGATCCAAATCATATCTAATCTGGACCATGATAAATGTCTATTTGAATAAAAAGTATATTGTTTAGCTTTAATATTTCTTTCTCTCCAAATATCTTTTAAAGTTAGTTCATCTGTCATTTTAAAAAAAGATTTAGGGAGAATCTTTCTATTTTGCTTTGTTGTTGTTGCTATATGGTCCAGTTTATTGTCCACAATTCCATTAAAGTCTCCCATCATAATTATATTAACATAGTCCAGTCCAATTATTTTCATGTGTAGTTTTTTTTATAGAACTCTTCTTGTTTATCATTCGGAGCATAAATTGCAATCAAGAGTATTTTTATATTATTGTCCATTATTTCCACCATTAATACTCTTCCGTCTTCATCCGTGTAGATCAGTTTTGCTGGGATAGCCTCTTTAATGTATAAAACCACTCCTCTTTTCTTACATTGAGTCAAAGAAGTAAATATTTTCCCTAGTTTTGACTGTACTAACAATTGTTCATGTTGTTTTTTAATATGAACTTCTTGTAGACAAATTATATCGAATTTTATTTTCTCTAATTTATGAAAGGTTTTCCTTCTTTTAACAGCTGAACTGAGTCCATTTATATTCATTCTAATCAGTTTTTTTTCTTCCATGATTATGCTTTATATTTAGGTCTAACAGCTCTCGTGGATCTCACTTCACGCTGTTCTTTACTATCCACCTGTCCACCTACTGCACCTTTCTCTTTTTCAGTCTCCAGTTGTTCCTCTTGAAACTCAATTAATGAGACCTCTTTCTCTGCCTCCTCTTCTCTTCTTCCAAAAAATTCTGCATGGAAAAGTTCTGCTTTCTCAATTGAGTCAATTCTATGTCTCTGCTCTTGCCACGTAAACATTAATCCTTCTGGAATCAGCCATCTATAATTCACTTCGTTTTCCAGTAGCATTTTGGTCAGAAATCGATATTCTCTCTCATCTCTCTCACTCTTCTGGGTATTTGTTTTAAAAGCACAATCTCTTTGCCTTTGTATTTCAATGTCTTCTCTCTTACCACTTGTAGTATTTGTGTTTTAATGGATTTTTTGGTAAATCTAATATGGACTTCCTTTGGTAGTTTATTTCTCATCGCATATCTTGTATAAACTGGATATACCTCATCTACTCCATCCATCATCTTTTCCTCTGTAATTTCCAAAGCATCCGCCAAAATTTCTATCATTATCGCAGCCAAATTTTGTCCTTTTTCTTCTATATTTTGAAATCTGAGATAAAATTCTGACCTTTCCATCTCCCACCTCAACATCCCACTTTTATCTTGTTCAACCACTGTTAATCTACTGTCAATATTTCCAATCTTCTCCTCTCTTTGTTTACCTTCTTCCTCAATTTTTTGGAATCTCTCCTCATACTTCACCATCATTTGTTTAATATTTTCCACTTTTTCATCAGTCTTCTCTATTCTTTGTTCAATGGTGTCTGATTTTGTCTTGAGATCTTGAATTCCTTGCATAATCATCTGTAAAGTTACTTTTTCTTGTTCTTTATCTTGCTTCAACATTGTCTGAATTAAACGTTGTCCTCCAGCTGGTGGGGATGCAGAGGTAAAAGTAGAAACGCCAGATGATATTGGTTTCCTGCTCATTTTAATGCTTCCAAATCTTCAAATTCTTTTTAACTTTTAATCCAACTGGTAGAATAGCCAATTATAATCCAAAATGGAAAAATCCAAAAGTAAAAGGCCCAAAACCAAAGAACAAAAAGGAAAAAAGGAAGAAGAAAGATCTTCAGGTTCTTCTAGACCCTAATCCAATTACGAAGTAGTCCACCATAAAAAATGAAAAATAGAAAGAAAACCCCCCCCAAAAATAATAATATTGATTAAGAAAAAAAAGAACAAAAAGAAAAAAGAAAAGAAGAAATTCCTTCAGGTTCTTCACACCTTAATCCAGTTGAGAAGTCTCAATAATCAAAAAGAAAAAACAGAGTGGTCCAAAAAGATGGATAGAAAAAGCAAAAGGATCCCAGTAAAAATATGGAGAAAAAAAGAAAAATAAAGAAAAAGCTCTGAGGCTTTCCCTTTGAAATAAAAAGCAAAAATAAGAATATTACTAGAATTGGAATTTACAAAGAGGCTGGTGAGTAGGGGTATCACAAGTAAAGAAAAAATATATATAAGAAAGCACACTGCACTTTATTTAGTTGTCCAAGGCTCTTATTATGACTCTCTTCTCCACCAGCTTCAAAGCCAAGCCTCAAGTGTTGAAATATTGATAAGAGTCCAGGAAAACACCTGTAATAATATTTTGCTGTGCTCTCCCTCTATCTTGTCACATTAAAATGTCCTTGAGAAGGAGTCTTCTTACAGTTCTCTCCAATTCAAATAAAATATTTTCAAGCCTCTAGTTGGCAGTGTTACAAAGTTTCTTTATACTCTTCCCCCCCCCCAGCCAGAAAAAAAGGATAATTGATACAAAAAAAAAAAAAAGAGCCAAAGGGAGCCTCTATCCTAAAAGAAAATTAAAAAATCAAAAGGAGCATAAAAATATATGTAAGAGAAAATTCAATCCGGTTACCTACAAAGTCACACTAAAGTCTCCCCCCCAAAAAAAAGTAAGAAAAAAACTATTCAGGGTGCCCTTTCAAATCTCAGTGAATTTACAACAAAAAAGAAATTTCTCACCCAGCCGACACACTTTCACTTCCAGCCACTTTCTTTCCGGAGCTGTCCCGACTTCAGCAGCTATGGCGGCTGCCTCTCCGCTGCCAGCAAAAGGGCTTCTCCCGGATCAAACCAGAGATTTTGCGATATCCCTGGGATCCTGGGACTATGCCCTTCACGATCACCGTCTCTACAGGATGGTTTAGGTCCATTGGGACTGACCAGGGGCAAAAATATCAGCTGTGATCTCAGAGCCCTGAGATCGCAGCTGTATCGCCGAAACGAAGCTCCGCCTTCTCCCTCAACAATAAAAAGTTTTTAAAAACACTAAATTTGACACAGGCTTAATTTCGCCGCTTTAACCCCTTCTGTCTTCAATTTTAACTTTTCTTTTAATCTTTTAGGGTGTTCTCTCAATTAATAATGAATAGAAATTATCTCACCAAACCAACACACTTTCTTTCCAACTTTCTTCCATCCCAGAGCTGTCCCAGCTTCAGCAGCTTTGATGCCCCCCTCTCTGCCACTGGAAAAAAAAGGGCTTCTCCTGGATCTACCAGGGAGTTTGTGGTGTCCCTGGGATCAGCAGGATGTGCCCTTCTCTATCATGGTCTCTATGGGACAATTTCTGTCCAAAAGGACCGTCCAACGGCAGAGATATCAACAGCGATCTTGGAGCTTCAAGATTGTGCGTCGTAACGCCGTAACGCCAGCCCCTCCCCCTGATTTCCCTATCTTTCTAATTCTTTTTTTATTTGATTGGTCAAATTAATATAATTATCCTCTTTAATTGTTGTACACCTTGCTGATGGCTGTATTCCCAAATATTTTACTTTCTTCATTATTGGAATAATTATCTTCTCAGTCAAATCTTTTTTCTATTAATTTGTCATGTTTTTTGTTATCATTTTAGTTTTATCTTTATTTATTTTTAGTCCCGCTACTTCCCCGTACTCCTCCAGTACTTCCATAAGCCTTGTGTCTGATTGCAGTGGTTCCTCTATAATGAATACAAGATCATCTGCAAATGCCTGCAGTTTGTAAGTTTCTTTCTTAATATTTAGCCCTCTAATTTGCTTGTCTTTCTGAATAATTCTTGTTAACACTTCCAATGATAATATAAATAATAATGGTGATAATGGATATCCTTGTCTTGTGCCTTTCCTGATTTTAAAACTTTGTGTAACTTTTCCATTTACTATGACTTTTGCCTCTTGTTTACTGTATATAGCTCTGATTATATTAATAAAATTTTCACCAAAATCCATACAGTTCAACTGTTTTAACATGAAATTCCAATTTACATTATCGAAGGCTTTCTGTGCATCGAGGAATATCAATGCTACTTGTTTTTCACAGTGAACCTCATAATATTCTAAAATGTCCAATATCGTTCTCATGTTATCACATATTTGTCTTTTTAGGAGAAACCCGTTTTGATCTGCATATATAAATTCATTTAGCACTCTTTTAAATCTTTCTGCAATTATTGCCATAAATATTTTATTGTCTGAATTCAATAATGATATGGGTCTGTAATTTTTTTTAATAAAATTTTTATTTGGGTTTTCACAAAACATAACACAAGTAAAATTTCTTTTTTTTTTTGAGAATAGCATGGTCCTGGGTTATCACTTCTCCATACAGACACAAATTCAATTTCATATTCATCTTTGTGTTCTATTCCATATCTTATTACTCTTTTAACATTTTTTCAATAATTTTTCCCTTCCCTTAGTTTTCTCAATCTTACTTTTAATTATCTCATCCCTTTCTAAATTCAATTATATATATGTATCTTTTTCTAAGTTTCAGTACCTTTCCAGTCATTATATTTATACTTTTGTCTGTCCTGTTTCAATTTCATATTTTCTTTTCTCATTAAACAAAATGTTTCCCTGTAGTTACTAATTGGAGTATGAAACCTTTGTAGCTTTTAATTTTTATCCATTCAACTCTTATTTAAACTTCAATTTATGCCTTTACAATTATAACATTCAATATAACACATAACTTCCAGTCGAATTCTGCTTGGTACATTCTTAAAATACGGACTAAGTTCTTAAAGAGAATGTTAGGGATACACACCCTAGCAGAACGTGCAATGGCAGTCTAGCAGGCAGGCAAATTATGTGAGATAAACGTTGTTGTAGTTTACACTCAGTAAAACAGATACACTGTGCCAGTTAAATAGTTTTTTATTCCAGCAAGAGTTATAGCATAGTCAAATAGTCCATATGTCATACACTAGTTCAGTCCATCCGGGGATTAATCAGTTGCAAAGTCCAGTGTCTAAAAAGCGGTCAATAAACTTACAAATAATCAGTCCAGTAATATATCTCTTTTGCAGTGAGAGATATGAAGAAAATCAAACCCCTTTTCTTCGTTTCAGCAACAGCAGGGAAACACGCAGTTATCACCATCAATCCATCATTGTCAGCTATCCAGTAAAAGCCAGCAAACAGTGAGCTCTCTTGCTCCCTCTTATAGTGATTTTACAACCGCACCCAAAATACATGTTTTAACAGTTAAAGTGATACACACACTTAAACTCACTAACATAGTTTATATATTATTTTTACCCAAACTAAGTTAGGTAACCAATGTTATCCCTAACAGAGAATATATATAAATAACAATAATAAATAAAATACTTATTCTATTCCAATTCAGCTCTATCATTGTTAGTTATAATCTTTGACATCTTTAACATTCCTTTTCAATAGGGTATCATACTTCTAGAAACACTTATAATATTTCCAAAAGTTTTTCATGTTTCTTTCATATTCCTCTTCACCTTTCCTCATTCCCTTCTCTCATTCTCTTTATTTCATTTATTTATTAAACATTCCATTACATTACAATGAGTATTTTATCTATCATTTTAATCACACTTGTTTCGTATTTTCAAAGTTCATTTCTATTTCTAATGTAACAATACTATCTTATGTACCCTTGCAGAATCACCCTCTCAATTAAGTTTTCACCCATTATCTCTCTGTCTTCTAAATAGACTTATACCCTTAATCCTTGTACGTTGTTAGGAATGTAAGTCACCTGTTGGGTTGGAAATATACAAACCAGGCTAGACATTTTAATACTGTCTCTTTGAGGGAATGCTAAAATTGTAATTGGGTGTGGTTTCTCAAATGGCCATAAGATGGAGTCAGAAACCTGCTGTCACAACTCCAATAAAGAACGGACTGGAGCCAAGACAGCCAGGATGTGATACGACCATAGTCTTTTACTTGCCTTGTGTTACCCCGTGGACGTTATGATGAATATTCTTCAAATAACTGACATCGGCTTCCTGACAAGGAGTGGTGCAATAATAATGATTCATGAATGGATGTCAAGGGGGTGGTGTTGTAATAATGATATGAGGCAAATAAAGGTACATGGACTCATTGAGCAGGGGAAAGATGCAGTTACCATGTTTCTTTAATTTAAGGATGCCAGATGTTAGGCAACAAAGGCAGCTGGAAGGTGGTTATAGTAATTATGTTGTCATCCCAAGTATAACATGTATAAATAAAAATAATTTAACTTTAAACATAATTTGATCGCTGTTACCTGTTGTTGTGGTGTGGGAGATGAATAAAAAACTTCACTGAAGCTAAACGAGTGAGTTGATATCGTTCATCCCCTCAATATTGGACGAACAGCTGACACCTGGTTTTTGAGAGTGTTGCTAGTTGCTAGTTGGTCGATGTTCTGATGTTTGCTGTTTTTGGTTCTTGCATTTCCCTGTTGATTGTTGCTGAACATTGTTATTCTTGGATTGATGTGAGTCTATTACTGAACTGTTTTTGATACTGGACTTTGTTATTGGATTATCCCTGGACTGAAAACTGACTACTATAACCGTGCATGACTTGGACTGTTTGTTGGACTTTGCTTAATTGTTTACCGGAAGTAAAACCTATGTTTTACCATACAGTGTATCTGTGTGCTGGTTGTGTGTTATTCTTCCCCACTCTCACTATGTCTCCCTGTGTGCACTCATTCTCCCAACAGGGAATTACCTCAACACTGGTTATGGGCCAAGGCCATACCAGGCTCAGATAACTGAGAGTTGGTGTGAATACACAGTACTGTATACAGACAGCTGTTTACTGTTTAATTGTGGGTTACTGTCCTGGTAAAGATGGCACAAGACCCCTCAACAAGTCTATCACTGATAACCCGGTTGGATGGAACAAACTATGTTTCCTTGTCTATGAAGTGTGTTGAGGTAATTCCCTGTTAGGAGAATGAGCGCATATAGGGAGATGTAGTGAGAGAAGTGAAGAATAACACACACACAGCACACAGATACACTGTACAGTAAATGTAGGTTTTTACTTCCCATGAACGTTTAAGCAAAGTCCAAAATAAGCAGTCCAAGTCATTCACAGTTAAAGCAGTCAGTTTTCAGTCCAGGGAGAATCCAATAACAAAGTCCAGTATCAAAAACAGTTCAGTAACAGACTTACATCAAATCCAAGAATAACAGTCAATAGGAACAGCAACTCTCTCCAACAGAAGGAACTCACACTTTCCAAAACAACCCAGGTTTCTGGCTCCATCTTATGGCCATTTGTGGAACCACACTCAATTACAGTTTTAGCATTCTATTAAAGACATAGTATTAAAATGTCTATCCTGATTTATATATTTTCCAACCCAACTAACTGTTAGGTGACTTACATTCCTAACATTCTCCCCTTTGGGTAGGACAATATATACAACTTTACATTCTAAGTCCATAATCCTCGCAGCAAGCCTTATGCTTTACAGAGCCTTGGACTTTTGTAAAATGATCTGCGATGTTATTCTCTGACATGCAGTACTCCAGTTTAATCATTTTACTTTGCACACATTGTCTCACATTTAAATATCTTAAATCTGTGTGTTTTGATCTTGTCTTTACAGCAAGATTGGAAGCCATCTGAATCGCTGATTGGTTGTCTTCATAAACAACAATAGAATCTGTTACATCGATTCCCATAACAATCAATAGTTGCTTATAATAAACTAAATCTGTACATAATAGAGACAAACATGAGAATTCAGACTCCATTGTTGACAAACTTAGATGTTTCTGTCAAATAGACCTCCATCCAATCAACACCTTTCCCAATAATACTACAGTACCTAATGAAGATTTTCGTGTGTTTATGTTTGTAGCAAAACTTGCATCAGCATATGCAGTTAAACTCAGTTCATCTTTAGGCTCCAAATACAATGCATAATGCATTGTTTGTTTCAGATATCTTAACACACGTTTAGCAGCTTGCCAGTGCCTTTCAGTTGGCTCAGCGTTAAATCTTGCAAATTGATTAACACTGTATGCTATATCTGGCCTTGACCAATTACTGAGATAAGATAAACTACCAATCAAACGACCAAACTCCTGGCTCATTGGTGTTTTAGCCAGTTTACAAAGTTCCATTTTAAAATTCTTTAGTAATTGGTTAATTTTATCTTCCTGTGAGATTTTGTATCCTCCCCTAGTTCTATCTATCTTTAAACCAAGATATTGTTTCATTTCTCTTAATTGTTTTACCTTAAATTTCTTTTCTAACAGTGATACTATTTTAGTAGCTTGTTGTTCAGTTTTGGTGATTAATGCTATGTCATCAGTGAACAATAGCAACAATGACACTGCACCATTACTTTCCTTTTTAAACAAACATGGATCAGCCATGCCAGCTACAAAACCAATCTTAGTTAATTCCTTAACTATACATTGGTTCCACTCATATCCTGATTGCTTCAAGCCATAAAGACTCTTTTTCAATCTCCAGCAATCAGCTATATTATCATTTTTAATGCCTAAAGGTTTCTTTAAATATATAGTGTGTTGCAACGGTGCATGCAGATATGCCGTCTCTACATCCAAATGATTTATAATGTATTTCTCCTTAGCTGCCCACACTAATGCTGCTCATAATGTAGTAGCCTTCAGACTAGGTGCAAACACCTCATTGTAGTTGTTTGCTGTCTGATTGAACCCTTGTGCTACTAACCTGGCTTTATGGGTAACAGTCCCATCTACACTAGTCTTAAGTTTATAAATCCATTTACATCCTATGGCATGTTTACCTGGTGGTAATTTAACATTTTCGTATACCTCCAACTTTTTAAATGATTCCAGTTCCTTATCCATTGCTTTCTGCCAAGCAGCCTGATCCTTAGCAGGATACAGTTTTAGTTCACTATAATTACTTGGAACTGTATTTACCTGGCATACAACACTAGCCTGATCAGGTGGTCATGTTACTTGGGTTGAATGTCTTGGTAATACAGGGTTTACTGGTGGACTCACCTGTTCCACCTGCTCCTGTTCTACTTCTTCCTGTGTCTGTTCTACTACTTCCTTCTGTTCTTCCTCTTTAATGGCTATTCGTGGTTTACTTATTTCATCTTTAGGGACTATTTGGGTGTCAATAACAGTATCATTGCTGGATTCCTGTTCCAGTTTATCCCACCCAACGTGCTCAAGAAATTTTGCACAAACACTACAATAAACATGAGCTGTGCCTTGATCCCAGAATCTAAATGATCTATGGTTGGCCTCATAACCCACAAAAAATAACTTCTTAGCTCTATGTTGCCCTTTCAGTCTTATTTGTGAGGGAATATGCACCCATGCTGGAGCTCCAAATGTGTGTAGGTAACTTAAATTTGGTGTTCTGCCATGGCAATGAGTGAATGGCAATTCTCCAGTTGTTGTGTTAACTACATTGTTTAACACATGGTTACTACACATTATGGCTTCACCCCACAGTGTTTCAGGCAAACCTGAATCAGATAACATAGTGCGAGCCATGGCTTGTAATGTTTGCCTTCTTCGTTCTACAAACGAGTTATGTTGTGGACTGTAAGGTGCAGAACATTTATGCTGGACACCAGCCAATGTTAACATATTTTGGAATCTTTTGTTAACAAACTCAGTCCCATAATCAGTAACTAAAGTAATTACTTTACTGTTATGTCTCCCCTTTAATTACAGGTGAGCAAAATGAAATTCAGCAGTTCCAGAAATATCACAAATCAAAAAACAAACCCCCACAAGAGAACTGTTGAGGTATTCCAATCCTCAACAGTAAATCCACACTCTGTCCAGCAATCCTGACGTGGCAATAATTCTCAAAGCCTCAAAGAGTTCTTGTCGTGTTTTCACTCCCATTAATCACTTTGCTTCTGGAGAATTTCACCAGCCCAGTCGTTTCCTTTTATCCTCTTGTGGAGCGTGTTAATTTCCCTAATTAGTCACTGGCTCGACGCCTCCTTCCTAATTGAAATTGATGTCTCAATCTCCGTCTATTTCTGACATCAATCCAGGATCTCTCAAAGTTCTCTTCTTCGCTGGAAAACTCTCGCATGTTTTCCTTGTTAGCTATTTCCAGCTGCTGCTCAGAGGAAGAATTAGAGGAGGTTGAAGGTCCTGACATCTCTACTAAATCAGGTTCATCTCTCCTTGTTAAATCCATTTCCTCATCCTGGCTAACATCCAAGTCACTTAGCAATGCCGGCTCATATTTCGCTGCCATATCCTCTTCGCTTGAACTCACATCTGCCAAAGGAGCAGATTCCAATCCCGGAGTCACAACACTTTTCATTTTTCTCTCAGCAAACTTTAGCCAATTAAAGAAATGTTGGAGTGTTTCTGTTTTGTTTTTCATAAGATAGCAGAAACCATACTGTGAGTAATGGTCCATAATACTCAAAATATAGCAGACACCTCCTAAACTAGGTTTCTTAGGACCAATTATGTCAGCAAACACAACCTCTAAAGGTTCTTTGTTCTTAAACCCATTAAGTCTGTTTGCAGGAATAACCTTGCTTTTCTCCTGGCTACAAGCATTACAGTTTAAATACTTGCTACAGGGTTTCAATTTTACTCCCTCTGACAATTCAACAGTTTGTTTCAACATTTTGAAATTAATGTGCCCTAAACATCCATGCAGTAAATGTATACATTCATCATGTGGCTTAACATTGTTATAAACTGAGTTAGCCATCTTCAACTGATCATCATGTATCACATATAAATCATTCTCTAAAGTAGAAGTAACACTTTTACCCGCTTTCTGTATTATACATTTATCTCCCCTAAAGGTTACTACATAATCAAGATTAACTAAAGCCCTTACTGATAGCAAATTAAATTTCAGTTTAGGTACATATAACATAGTTAAATGTTCGTTTATACAAGAACAATATGCAGTACCTTTACCAGAAGCCTTCATCTTCCATCCATTTGCCAATGATACATGTTGTTTACTCGTAGACATCTTTACAAACCTCTCTCTATCTTTAGTAATGCATTGTGATGCTCCACTATCAACAACCAACAAATCATGGTTTACAGTTGAATTGCTAGACATAGCTAAACTAACATTCTTCTTGGCCTTCTGGTGTTTGCCAGTATTCTGTTGTTTTCCCTTCTTACAGAATCTAGCTATATGTCCCCTAGCCCCACAAGAAAAACATTGCCTAACAGTATAGGCAGTTGAAGATAAATCCTCTTCTTGTGCTTGCTCCTTCCTCAGTTGGTCCCTATCCAGTCGTCTTCTTGCTTCTTCTAACAACCTTCTGGTTATGTCAGTCAATGTCAGTTTATCTCTGGGCAGGACTTCCAGTGAAGATATGTAATCATCATAACTTTCATCCAATGAAGAAAGAATTATGTAAACTTGATGCAGCTCTGAAAATATCAGTTCCTTTTCATGTAGCTCTTGAAAAGTTCTTTTCATGAAGTTCATCTAAGGTTGTAAATTTCCCCACAGAGAAATACTTGGTCATTGAAGATGGCTTCTTCTTTGTCCCGCCCTTCTTGTTCTACAGGCATTTCTTGTTGTTTCTCATAGTTCAGGATCTCCTTTTCTAAAAACCAGCATCCCTTGTCATTGATTGCTCCAGCAGAGGATTCTGGGAACTTGTAGCCGTCATCATTTGGTTTCCCGCCCTCCAAACTCAGATAAATGCTGGCAACTTCAGACAGTCCTCAATGACAATTGGGATCATTAAGTAAGGCAGTCATTGAGTGAATCATAACATCAGCCAGGTCTCATTTTACGACCTTTGGGGTTTTTTTTGTTGCCATAGTTAAGTCGCCCTGACTCGACCCTGAATAGCCTGGTGGAGCTTTTGTGTGTTGGGTTAAAAGCAGGGTTGTGTGCAGTTGGTTCCCAGGATTCGGCAAACAACTTTGAGGTGTGTGGACTTCAACTCCCAGAATTCCCCCAGCCAGCATCACTGTCTGGGAGAATTCTGGGAATTGAAGTCCACAGGTCTTATAATTGCCAAGATTGGAGTCTCCTGAATAAAGAAATATGGCTAAATGACCTTTTGTCACATTTTTTTGACCGTATAACTTTCTTAATAGATGGTGGGAATGCAGTAAGACGTAATATATCTTGATTTCAGCAAAGTGTGGAAAAAAACCAGCTGGCTGAGGGAATTCTGGGACTTGAAGTCCAAAGATCTTAAAGTTGCCAAGATTGGAGACCCCCTGATCTAATAGGATTTTCCTTTGGTTGACCTTTACCCTTGCTGACTACGCCCCCCTGACTCACCCCCAGATGCTCCAGAGAGCAGCCATAATTCTGCTTCTGCAGGATGCCATTGCACCGGACCTCCGAGCCTGTCACTAGCCAGGTCACCTTGGAACACAGCTCCAGGAGAGAAGAGGGCAGCCCCATGGCCATGCAGGAGGCATCCGAGGGCAGCAGTGTGGTCAAGCCCACATGGACCGATCCGGACCACTTCTTGTCCACCTTGTCAATCTTCAACTGAGAAGACACAAAAGGAGAAGCAGCAACTTAACCCATTTGAAAGGTTGTTTAAAAAATTGTTTATACATTTCTTTTTCTTCTTTAAAATACGTAAATTCTTAATGAACCATGTATAATCTGTTTGTTCATACAAAGTATTAATAAACTGGTACTGAGAGTAATATAATAACAAGCACAATTAAAATACTAATAATTACTTACCTGGGTTTCCCTGAAAATAAGACCCTGTCCTATAATTTTTTTTTGCCACCAAAAAAAGGCATCAGGTCTTTTTTTTGGGGGGGGGGGAATGTCCTCCATGGACTAACCTCACTTGTGCACGTCATCACCGGCCTCCTTCCGGAAGTCCTTCTTCTGCAACCAGCAAGGCTTTCCTGAAGGGCTCTGCAGCCTATAACTCTGGATCGATCTGGAGCTTTGTAATCAGCTCCAGAGGCCTTCAGGAAAGCCTTGCCGGCTGCAGAAGAAATAGGCTGGCTAGGCAGGTGACAGGGGTGTGTGAGGCCTGGCTACAACTGCCCAAAGGGAAGTAGTAGGGCAGCTCCACCACACTCCCATCCCCATCCTAGCTTAATTTTTACCCATCCACTCTGGAGTGCATGGGATCTTAATTAGGGCTTATTTTGGGGGGTAGGGCTTATATTGGGCGCACATGTAAAAATCAAGCTAGGACTTACTTTCAGGGTAGATAATATTTTCAGAGAAACAGGGTATTCATGATTAAATTCCTACATCATTTACTTATAATGATAACACTAGCAATAAAAATAATAGTAATAAGTGTAATATAAATACTAATGTTTGCTTATATATAATACAATTTCTTGCATTCTTTTCTTATATATATCATTAATCTTTCATCTTCTAGTTTCCACCTCTTTTATCCAACCATTGAGAGAACATATCCCATGTTAAAAGTATTGTTTCTTCCCTTATCCTTTATAATTAATGTTGATCTATCCATCTGTGCACAGTCTAATATTTTCCTAATATATATCTGTAGGTGTGTCTTCATTTTTCCAATGTTGTGCAAATACAATTCTCACTGCCGTCAACACATGTATTATTAAATAAATAGTCCCTTTGTTAGTTTTGTGGTACGATACCTCATAAAAATATTTCTGGTTTTAAATCTATGTGTTGTTTTATCATTTTCTCTTACCAGGTATGTATTCTCATCCAGAATTTATTTTGCTTTTTCCACAAGTCCACCACATGTGGACATCTGAAGTGGTGTAGGGTTTCCTGCCTGGGCAGGGGGTTGGACTAGAAGACCTCCAAGGTCCCTTCCAACTCTGTTATTCTATTCTATATGTGGTAGTGCCCTGTTCCCTGAAAATACGACCTACCCTGAAAGTAAACCTTACCTTGATTTTTACATGGTGCCCAATATAAGCCTTACCCCCCAAATAAGCCCTAATTAAGATCCCCACCTACTCCAGAGTGGATGGGTAAAAATTATGCTAGGGTAGGGATGGGAGTGTAGAGCTGCCCTACTACTTACCTTCGGAAAGTTGTAGCCAGGCCTTGCAGACCCCGACACCTGCCTTGCTGGACCATTTCTTCAGCAGCCAGCAAGACTGGCAAGGCTTTCTTGAAGGCCTCTGTAGCTGAGAACAAAGCTCCGGATCGATCCTGAAGGCTGCAGAGACCTTCAAGAAAGCCTTGCTGGCCTCAGAAGAAGAACTTCCAGAAGGAGGCCAGGGACAACGTGCCAAGCAAGTCTAGTCGGTGGAGGACATCCCCTGAAAATAAGTCCTGGTGCCTTTTTTGGCGGATATATATATATATATATATATATATATATATATATATATATATATAGGACAGGGTCTTATTTTCAGGGAAACACGGGTAAGTAATTATTAGTAATTATTAGTGTTCCTTGGGGGTCTCCACGAGGTACCCTTTGGCCAGGTGGGATAGCATGTCCTTCATGAGTGGGAGGGGATATAGATTGTGTACACACAGTCCATTGATTGCCCTAAAGTCAACGCATAATCTCATAGTCCCATCTTTTTGAATGAATGAATGTTTCTCAGAGTCAGCTAGCTGTCAGTATTTCGGCACTTAACCCCATTTAAATCCTGAGTCTCGAGTCAAACTTCCAAAACTTCGAAAGGATTTATTGGGAGTGAACATCTCAGGTATTGCCTGGGTGTAGCCGACTATCAGACATCATTCATTGTCTCCTTGACCCTGGTTTTCCCCCTTCCCCCTTCCCCCTGGGTGTATCATAATTCATATTCTCCAATGGGACGCATCCATAGCCCAGAGTCATCAATCATGCTCTCCCGTTAGAATTCTGCATGGCAGAACCTTCAGTCACCTAGTTATTATCTATTGCTGGAATGCACTTTTGATTTCCAAGCTGCCGCACTGCTCCCCCTCTCCCTTTCTGTTGGCAACTCTAAAAAGACCATAGAAATATTTGATGAGTTGACACCCCACCTCAGGATGGATGTGGACAGCCTCACCTCAAAGATTTCGTCCGTCTTCAGTTCCTTCATGCTGAAAATTGTTAAGCCTGTGTTCCCCAACCAGGGTTAAGGAGACAAGCCAAACAGAATGTGCAGCGTTAGTCAGATAGGCACACAGATAAATGAGTGAGATAAGTTTGTATGTTTGTTAACATACAGTAAAAATAACAGATACGCTTGTGCTATCAAAAATATAGTTTATTCCATTTAGAGTTTATAGCATAGTCAAAATAACAGTCCATTAGTCATGTATCATTTTAGTCAGTCCATTCAAGGATATTCAATTAGCAAAGTCCGTGTAGAATATCCAATGTCAGTTCACTTACAAATAAATCAGTCCTTTCTCTCTCCCTTTCCAGTAGGAGAAAAACGCAGTCTTGAATCCATCCAGTAATTAGGGATCATCAAGCCACAGAGAGCAAGCTGCCGTTGTCTTGCTTCTTTTATGGTGCTATTACAACCACTCCCTTAATTACATTCCTACAGTTAAAGTTGCAGACACTTTAACTAACAAACCATGATAACATATTTATTATTTTACCTAAACCAGTTAGGGTAAACAATGTTATCCCTAACATTCTCCCCTTTTAGGTAACAATAATAATATAACTAATAACTATTTACATCTTTAAATCATATTTGATACAACTCTCTTAAAACTTGATTACTCCTTGAGCTTTTGTAAACTGGTCTGCAATGTTTTCTTCTGTCATGCAGTATTCCAATTTAATTAGCCCATTTTTTTCAGATTCTCTAACATTTAAGTATCTTAAATCAGTATGCTTTGATCCAGTTTTTACAGCAATACTAGTAGCTAACTTTATGGCTGCTTGGTTGTCCTCGTACACAATAATGGAATCTTTAACAGTTATACCCATGTCTAATAATATCTCTTTGTTCAAAATTAAGTCAGTGCATAGTAATGACAGACATGAAAATTCCGCTTCCATCGTGGACAAGCTAATATGCTGTTGTCTGATTGACCTCCACCCTATTAGTGTCTTACCAAATAATATAGCCATCCCAGATGTTGATTTTCTAGTGTTTATGTCAGTTGCAAAACTTGCATCTGCATAGGCACTAAGACTCAAATCACCCTTTGGCTCTAAATACAATGCATGGTGCATTGTTCCTTTAAGATATCTTAAAATTCTCTTTAATGATTGCCAATGACATTGATGTGGATCTGAATTAAAACGTGCCAGCTGATTAACACAAAAAGCTATATCTGGCCTTGACCAATTGCTTATATATGATAAGCTACCAATCAAAGATTGATATGCAGACTTATCAAATTTGGGACTTTGATCATCAGTTTGGCAAACTTCCTGACTCATTGGAGTCTTTGCCATTTTACAAAGTTCCATTTTGTACGTTTTAATTAATTGGCAAATTTTATCTTCTTGAGATATCTTAAAACCATTTTTTGTTTTGTTAATTGTCAATCCTAGATACTTTTTAATTTCACCTAAATCCTTTAATTTTATCTTTTTAGTTAATAATGATATAATCTCATAAGCTTCATTATTAGTCTTAGTTATCAAAGCAATATCATCTGTAAATAATAACAATAATGACACCGTTCCATTATTTTGTCTTCTAAACACACATGGATCTGCTAAACCAGATTTAAATCCTATATTGTTTAATTCTTTCACAATATATTGATTCCACTCAAAGCCAGATTGTTTCAACCCGTAAAGACTCTTTTTGAGTTTCCAACAATCATTACTATTTACTTTATTGTCTTTTATAATAACTGGCTTTTGTAAATATATAGTGTGCTGCAATGGTGCATGCAAATAAGCAGTTTCTACATCTAAATGGTTGATGACATAGTTTTTCTTCGCTGTCCACACTAAAGCTGCTCTCAAAGATGTTGCTTTAAGATTTGGTGCAAAAACTTCATCGTAATCAGATGCAGTTTGATTAAATCCTTGAGCTACCAACCTAGCTTTATCGGTAACAGTCCCATCATTTCCAGTTTTTACTTTAAATATCCATTTGCACCCAGTGGATTTTTCTCCTGGAGGTAATTTGGCATCTTCATATACTTTCATTACCTTTAATGAATTTAGTTCTTTTTCCATTGCCTTTTTCCAATTCTCCTGATCCTTAGCAGGATACATCTTAAGTTCATCTACACTAGTTGGAAATTTAGTTACTTGGCAAACTATACTTGCTTGATACCTATCAGGTGGTCTAGTTACACGTGTAGTACGTCTAGGTATTACAGGACTTTCAGGTGGACTTTCATTTATTAACTCTTCTTGATTATCTAACTCTTCCTGATCAACTGTTTCCTCTTGTTCTGATCCTATTTGTTCTTCGTGGACTTCTTCTTTCATTGGACTCTTCTTATAACAATTCTGATCTTTCTGCCTTTTGTAGGGTTCAATAATTACTTTGTTATTTAAATCTTGCTCAAATCTATTCCATCCTACATGTTCTAGGAATTTAGCACTAGCACTGGTGTAAACTCTAGATGTACCTGGTTCCCAGAATCTATAAGATCTATGATTAGATTCATATCCTACAAAAAATAATCTTTTAGCTCTATGCTGTCCTTTTTGTCTCAGTTGTGAAGGGATATGCACCCATGCTGGTGCTCCAAATGTGTGCATGTAACTTAAATCAGGTTTCGTACCATGCCACAGTGTGAATGGTAATTCACCTGTTGTTGAATTAACAACATTATTTAATATATGATAACCACACATTATTGCTTCTCCCCACAAATTGTCAGGTAATCCTGAATCAGACAACATAGTACATGCCATTGACTGTAGTGTTTGGCCTCGTCTCTCTATAAAGGCATTATGTTGTGGCCTATATGGTGCAGACTTTTTATGTTGAATACCTAACATCCTAAGTCTATTCTGGAATTTATTATTTGTAAATTCCGCACCATTATCAGTAATAAGAGTTCCTAATTTCTTTTTAGTTTTCCTTTCTGCAAATTTTATCCAATTAAAGAGATTTAGATACGTTTCAGTTTTGCTTTTCATTAAATAGCAAAACCCATATCTAGAATAGTGGTCCATTATACTTAGTATGTATCGAGCACCTCCTACACTTGGTTTTTTCGGACCTATTAAATCATCAGCAAATACTACTTCTAAAGGCTCTTTGGTAGTAAATCCATCAACTCTATAAGCCGGTATGACCTTGTTTTTGCTTTGATTACAAGCAAAACATTGCAAATACTACATTTCTTAGACCATGATACATAGTTTATTCCATCCAGCTTGGATATAAGGGACAAACTTTGTAGATTGACTTGTGCCATGTTTTCTATATATGGATATAAAACTATAATTAATAAAACACAGCTGTCTGTTTACTGTAACGTATAACAACACAAACTCTCACTTTTACATAAATCTGTTTTATCCCAGTTAAACTGACTTTGCAGCCTCTGGGCCCATAACCAGTGTTAAGACTGGGCCCATAACCAGTGTTAAGCCTGTGTTCCCCAACCAGGGTTAAGGAGACAAGCTAAACAGAATGTGCAGCGTTAGTCAGATAGGCACACAGATAAATGAGTGAGATAAGTTTGTATGTTTGTTAACATACAGTAAAAATAACAGATACGCTTGTGCTATCAAAAATATAGTTTATTCCATTTAGAGTTTATGGCATAGTCAAAATAACAGTCCATTAGTCATGTATCATTTTAGTCAGTCCATTCAAGGATATTCAATTAGCAAAGTCTGTGTAGAATATCCAATGTCAGTTCACTTTCAATAAATCAGTCCTTTCTCTCTCCCTTTCCAGTAGGAGAAAAACGCAGTCTTGAATCCATCCAGTAATTAGGGATCATCAAGCCACAGAGAGCAAGCTGCCGTTGTCTTGCTTCTTTTATGGTGCTATTACAACCACTCCCTTAATTACATTCCTACAGTTAAAGTTGCAGACACTTTAACTAACAAACCATGATAACATATTTATTATTTTACCTAAACCAGTTAGGGTAAACAATGTTATCCCTAACAAAAATGATGCTGTGGCAGAAACTGGACACCTGCACGGCTCAGCACCCATTGTCTTGGAAGGCCACGTTCTTGCTGCAGGAGCTGTGGAAACGGTGGGCCACGCCTGGAACTAGAGGAGAGGGGAGGGTGGTCAACGGGGCATCGAGTCTCAGGGGACACCAAGGGCCTTACTAACCCCGAACCCTCAAGGGGGATGGGAGGCTCACCTGGGGAGTGGATGGGGAAGGATTTCTCTGTGGTGTTGCTGGTGGAGAGGCTGTTGTCCAGGGGCCCTGTGGAGCTGGTGATGGACACCTGGACGCACTGGCTGTAGAGGTCCACCATGGCGTAGAGCTCTGAGCGGGGGCGAGAAAGAGCGGAGGGGAGGGAGGGAAGCAACAATTTTGATCAGGCTCCGTTCAACCCAGGCAGAGAAAATAGAATAGAATAAAATAGAATGGAACTAATAGAAAATAGAATAGAATAGAGGATAGAATGGAATTAATAGAAAACAGTATAAAATAAAATAGAATTAACAGAATAGAATAAAATAGAATAGAACTAATAGAACAGAATAAAAGAGAAAATAGAATGGAATTAATAGTAAATAGAATATAGAATAGAATGGAAGATAGACTAATAGAAGATAATAGAAGATAGAATTAACAGAAAGTAGAATTAATAGAATAGATTAGAATTAATAGAACAGAATAGAAAATAGAATGGAATTAATAGAAAATAGAATATAGAAGAGCAGATAGACTAAAATTAATAGAAGATAGCATTAACAGAAAATAGAATTAATAGAATAGAATAAAATAGAATAGAATTAATAGAATAGAAAAAAGAATGGAATTAATAGAAAATAGAATATAGAATATAGAATAGAAGAGCAGATAGACGAAAATTAATAGAAAATAGAATTAACAGAATGAAATAAAGTAGAATAGAATAGAATGAATAGAATAGAATAGAAAATAGAATTAACAGAAAATAGAATAGACTAGATAGAATGGTATGGCATGACATAGAACAGAAGAACAAGAATTGGAAGGGACCCTGTCACATTTTTCTATGCTGTTGTAACTTGGAATGAACTGTTGTAAGTCAATGAGTAGTTGTATTTGAACCTCACAGTCTTTTAACATGGGTGGACTTCAACTCCCAGAATTCCCCCAGCCAGCTGGGATTTTTTTTCTTTTTTAAAATTTGCTGAAGTCAAGATACGTTAGGTCTTACTGCATTCCCATTGTCTATTAAGAAAGTTATACAGTACTATCAAAAAAAAAAAGTTCAGGGAATTCTGGGAGTCGAAGTCTGCTGATTTTGTTTTGTTTTTTTAAAGGCCCGCCCCATCCATCATGTCCTCACCTTTGACCTTCACTATAATGGTCTCACCCTTCCCTGGGGGCAGCCCGGAGCATGCCACCCCCTGGTCCACGCTGTTGATGAAGTAGTGCAGGTCCCCCTTCACTGTCCGCATCATGCTGATGCGCGAGCCGGTGGTCAGCAAGTCCAAGTTGCAGCCGTAGTTGTTGCGCAGGGTGTTTCCATCCTGCATTATGGCGGTGTCGCTGAAAGGAGAGAGAGGGAGAGAGAGAGGGGGGAGAAAAACTTAGGCAGCGGCAGCCGGTCTTCATTGTAACACTGAGCATGGAGAAAAGGGAGTGGAGAGTAAGGCGGAAATCTTGACTTTTTTGCCCTCCTGGGAGGGCAGAACAGGAAAGGACCAAAGACATTGAGGCTTCTCAGGGGCAAAGTAAGATAGGAAGACTCGATTTGGGCTCCCCAACAGCTGAGATTCAAGAATTCTCGGGTGAAAGTCACCTAGCCGAAGGCAGGACTAGAACTCCCAATCTCCTGGTGATTGGCCCAAAGTCACCCAGATTTTCATGGCTAAGGTGGCACTAGAATTCACCGTCTCCTGGTGATTGGCCCAAAGTCACCTAATTGGTTTTCATGCCTAAGGTGGGACTAGAATTCCCCGTCTCCTGGTAATTGGCCCAAAGTCAACTAATTGGCTTTCATGCCTAGGGTGACACCAGAACTTCCCGTCTCCTGGTGGTTGGTCCAAAGTCACCCAGCTGACTTTCATGTCTAAGGCGGGACTAGAACTCCCAGGCTCCTGGTGATTGGCTCAAAGTTTCCTAGTTCACTTTCATGCCTAAGATGGCACTAGAACTCCCCGTCTCCTGGTTTCTATCCTGGTGCCTTTACCTCTCGACAAAACTGGCTCTCATTGTTAGATTAGTTCTCATTCTTTGGCCCCATCCTTACTTACTTACCTGAGCATCCAGGTATCGTAGTCAATGTCCGTCATTGTATTGGGGAATTCCAGGTCTTACGGACGGATGGCGGTGGCTCCTGCACGGAAGACAAAGGCCATAAGCATTAAGGGGGGTGGGGACACGTCCCACTGCCCCCCTCCAACTGTCCCAATCTCTCCCCCCCTCACCTGCTTCAATGGAGCCTGACCAAAGATCCACCATCTTCTGGATAACAATTTTGAACAGTTTGCCATCCTGAAGGGGCCTGTGGGAATCAAAGCTTGTGAGGCAAGCCATCACACCAAACGACTGGAATTCTGGGCTCAATTGCCATCATTGAGTGGAGCACTGCCTGCTAATTCCTCCCATTCCAACCCCTTAGAGGCAGTGCTCAACTCACAACAGTTCGTTTAGTGACCGTCGGAAGTTACAAGAGTGTTGAAAGAGGCGAACAAGGGTTGTTTGCCAGACTTTTAACAACCATTATGGTGTTATCAAAATTCGGATGCTTGGTGACCTGCATGGACTTATGACCATTGCCACGTCCTGGGGTCACGTGATCTCCTTTTGCAACCTTCTGACAAGCCATGGGGGAACCCAGTGTTCTGACCTCAGCTTCCCCAAAAAGCACTAAACAGACTCTTTGTCCTGGCAAAATCCCCTTTTATTAAACAAAGGTGAATTTCTTGCATTCGCATTCAGCCAAAGGTCTGGCACACAGTCTTTCCAGGGTGTGATTAGGAGCACAGACCTTATCTAGCCTGGAGAGCTGCCAAGTAACTATTTCCAAACGCAGTGCTGACAAGGAAGGGCTCAGCACAAAGTCTCTGAGATGCACAGACAGATCTTCCCACTGCAGGAACCAATGAATTGTTTCCTGTAAAAGCCCCCTCCCCCTTTTCACCAATTTTAATCCCTCTGGGAGTGGCCATTCACCACCGACCTGTGGCTTTACTCCCACGTCGCCCCGTAGTTCGTAATCGTTCTTTTCTTTTGGCAGCTCTGCACATGCACAGGCTGGGAACAGTCTCCAGCTGTTCTTCTGCCTCACTGCTGTTTGACTCTGAAGGCAGTTGATAACTGTCGGAAGGCCCTGGCCCTATCTCTGCCTCTGATGCAGAGCCCTTGTCCGAACCTTTCTCAGCCTCCATGACTGGCCCATGTTCCTCCCGCCGGCAGGCCACAACACCATCATCCATCCATCCATCCATCCATCCATCCACCCTGTCTATCCATCCGTCTTCTGTCTCCATCCATTTGTTCTGCCTAGGCTTCCCCAAAAAGCACTAAGCAGACGTTTTGTCCCGGCAAAACCCTTTTTATGAAACGAAGGTGAATTTCTGGCATTTACTTTCAGCCAAAGGCCTGGCAAACAGTCTTTTAAGGGTATGATTAGGAGCACAGGACCTTATCTAGCTTGGAGAGCTGCCAAGTAACTATTTCTAAATGCAGTGCTGACAAGGAAGGGCTAAGCACAAAGTCTCTGAGATGCACAGACTGTGGCAATGAATGAGTGAATTGTTTCCTGCAAAAGCCCCCTCCCCTTTTGCTCCTCTTTTAATCCCTATGGGAGGGGCCATTCACCATCCACCTGTGGCTTTACTCCCGAGTCGACCCATGTTGCTTAGCTGTTGCCTTCTTCTGGCAGCTCTGTGCATGCGCACACTGGGAACAGGCTCCAGCTGTTCTTCTGACCCACTGATCTCTGACTCTGAAGGCAGTTGATAACTGTCAGATGGCCCTGGCCCCATCTCTGCCTCCAATGCAGAGCCCTCATCCGAGCCTTCCTCAGCCTCCAGGACTGGCCCCAACCTCCTCGCTGTCTGACTCTGCTGCCAGCTCCGCCGCCGGGCCACAATGGCCAGATTGACTTCACAACCATGTGACTAACTCAACAACTGCATTGATTCACTAAACAACCGGGGTAAGGAAGGTCGCAAAACAGATTGAAACTCACTTTTCACAAACGTCTCGCTTGGAAACATGCATTTTCAGCTCAATTGTGGCCATAAGTCGAGGAATACCTGTACCTGCCCTCGACTTACAAGTTATTTTATTGGCTGTTGGAAGTTACGATGGCACTGGAAAAAGCAACCTGACCACCCTTTTCGCACTTATGACCGTTGCAGCATCCCCATTAACAAAAATCTGATGCTTGGTGACTGACTCGTATTTATGACAGATGCAGCGTCCCGGGGGGGAAGGAATCATGTGAGATCCCCTTTTGCGACCCTTTGACAAACCAAATCAATGGAGTGGGGGAGCCCAATTCACGTAACAAACAACTGCATCAATTCCCCCAACAACTGCAGTCAGAATGGTCACAAAAC
This sequence comes from Hydrophis major, assembly GCA_033807585.1. NCBI lineage: Eukaryota > Metazoa > Chordata > Lepidosauria > Squamata > Elapidae > Hydrophis > Hydrophis major. The sequence goes on from JAUCBL010000017.1 coordinate 6,393,143, forward strand.
AGGACAAAGCTTAACTATCCCATTCATAACTTCACAACTTGCAGGGGTTCCCTTAGCTGCAGCAAGCAAGGATCTAGGGCTCGGCTGCAGTCATTAAGCGAGGACTAGTTTAGTTTATTATCATTGCACCTCGTACAATGAAATCAAACACCGTCTTCAGTGCACCATGAAAATAAACACAAACACACATCCTTCACCCTCCACACATTGAATTGAAAACCCGATATTGCATTCATATTGCACTATACAGCAGAATTCAAAAGAGCTATTGCCCTGGGATAGAAGCTGTTTTTCAGCCTATTTGTCCTTGTTTTTATTATTCTATACCATCTGCCAGATGGTAATAGTTCAAAAAAAGGGTTCCCAGGATGAGATGGATCTTTGAGAATGTTTTGAACTTTCTTAAGGCAGTAGGAGCTATAAAGCTCTTCCAAAGAGGGGAGAGGGCAATCAATGATCTTCTAGGCAATGACATTAACCCTCTGGAGTGCTTTCCTATCTGCCAATGTGCAATTGGCAAACCAAACAGAGGTGCAGTATGTTAAAATGCTCTCTATGGTGCAGCGGTAGAAGGTCACCAGCAGATTCTCGTTCAGTTGTTGTTTTCTGAGAAGCCTCAGGTAGTATAATGTCTGCTGGGCCCTTTTGACCAGGGCTGCAATGTGGGCACACCAGGTCAGGTCCTCTTTTAGGGTAACACCTAGAAACTTAAAACTGGCCACTTGCTCCACTCCATCTCCATTGATAAGCAAGAGCTGGATGTCTGAACGGTTCCTTCTATAATCTACAATAAGCTCCTTGGTCTTACTGGTGTTGACGACCAAGTTATGGTTTCCACACCACGAAAGCAACCGTTGGTCCACCTCATCTCGGTAGGCAGACTCATGAGTCCCACCACTGTTGTATCATCTGCAAATTTAGCAATAGCATTGCTAGCGTGAGTGGGAATGCAGTCATGCCCATAAACAGTATGGAGTAAGGGACTCAACACGCAACCCTGACTAGTCGCAGGGATGGGATTCAACCGGTGGAAGAACTGGTTTGGGGAGCCCAACAGCTGATCATCAGAGAGAACTGGTTCGCTCCCAGATGATCTTCGAAGCTACCGGTTCGCCTGAACCGGGCTGAACCGGTTGAATCCCATCCCTGACAAGTTGCAAACTCGTCCTTTCACTGACTTGTTGGAGATGACAATGGCGTCATTGAATTCGCTGAGGCAGTTCTGGCGCAGGGTGGTGCACCCACCGTTGATGATGGCATTCCCATGGAGGTGATGGAACCACAGGTTGCTCCCTGAAGCCATGGAGGAGGGGCTGCTGGGGAAGAGCTGGTTGTTCCCCTTTGAAAGATCGTCGGGAAGAGGGAGGACATCTGGGAAGGAAGGGGTAGCGAGACCAGGAGTGGGGCTTCAGCTGGTTTGTGCCAGTTTGGCCAAACCGGATGTTAATTTTACATCTGGTTGGGCAAAAACTGGTATTTCCGATTACTGGCTGGCTCCACCCACTCCTCCCCTCCCCTCCCCTGAGCCCCCACAGAGCCCGTTTTGGATTGCAGGTAAGTGCAGGGCAAATGAATGATGTATTTTAGTATTGGCTGGCTGTCAGGACTCCCAACAAATCCACCCCCATTCAAATCATAAGTCTCTAGCTGCATCTCTCAGAGTAAAAAAAAATTGATTTATTAGGAGTGGCCATGTTGGGGTTGTGCAGCCGACACTAAAATACATCATTCATTTCCCCCTTGACCCTGGTCTTCCCCCCACCCCCTGGATGTATATTCTCCGATGGGACACATCCATAGCCAAGAGTCATCAATCATGCTCTCCAGTAATATTCTTGAGCTTTGGGCTGCCAAGGCGATTATCTAGGCACTTAAGGAATGCACTGTTTTCCCCTCACTCCCTCTTTCTGGCAACTAAAAAGACCAAAGGAGCATCTTTTTAGTTGACAGCCCATGTGGAGGTTCAGGGAGGGCAAAAAACAGGCCTCTCAGAAGTTTTGCGAGGCCGGAAACAGGAGTGTTTCCGGAGAGCCTTGGGAGCCCAGGGCAGCCTACTAGGTCAAAAATGGGGCACAAGGGGGGAACGCAGCATGGTCCTTCGTGGCCTGTTTTCACTCCCAAGGTGTTGCAGGAGGTTGACTAGGCCACTGCCACACCCACCCAGCAACCAGACAGAGAACCGGTTGCCTGGTCCAGTGAGGGCAGGTCATTATGAGATAGTCTATTCTTGATTCACGGGTATATAGAGGAGGTCTGCAATATTTAGTCAAATGGAAGGGATATCCTTTAGGTGAGGAATCATGGGTTGGCCACATGCACCACGTCTTCAATGAAGGTTCCATAAACAGTACCCTGGGAAACCCAAGGGGGGACACGTGAACCACTATGGTGATAATTATTCCCTTTTTATTGCTTTACAGGTGGATCTCTGGTAGAGGGGGCCTCCTGTTAGCTCCGAATATGCCTCACAGCAAGTCAGCTGGCCATGTCACCTTATCTCTGCTGCTGCTGGATCTGTATTTCTGCTTGTGTGCTGGCCGATGGCTTTGGCATGACTCAGCAGAGCTGAAGATGGATTCTGCAACAACTATGGGGATGGAGGATGGAAAACTGCGGGGCTGCTGGGAATGGCTCTTTTCATGTATTGATGTGGTGCATATGGTTAAAGTGGGTTGGGGTACATATAGGTGGTAATTAAGCCTTAGGTTAAAACATGGTGAAGGTGGCACCAGGTGGGGATCAGTTAGTGAGGGTCGGAATAGGGTAGGATGCAGACATGTTGTAGGGTTACTAGCATTTAGGGACAATAGGTTAGGCATGTCCAGAACTAGAACTGCATATAGGCTTGGGTGTGGTGGGGTGTGTCTCATGATAATGGTAATAAAAGGAAAGGGAACCAACTCAAACCCAACTCTAACCTTGCCTGGCTTTTAGACATTCTTGCCTGGTTAGAGTATTTGTTGTTTTCTGAGCTAACGAATAAACCACCATTGCACAACAAAGGAGATGGAGTTGGTATTCATTTCAGGACAAATCTTCAGGACTCAAGGACTGGCTGAGAGTTAAATGATTTGAAGTCCACCCCTGGGCGAGAGCCACGCTTGAGGGACCCACCCCCCTCTGAATAAAGGCTGTCCCATCCACACCTGAAGATCACCCCAAAACCCACCCCCCCCGAGACATGACGACTGCAGGAATTTCACTGCTCTACTTGAATTGTGAGAAACAGACCAGGAAGAGAAGGTGATTGAGCTGACAAATATGTCAACCAGAAATTGGAAGTGGGCATTTGTGTGTCTCCATACAACCCTATGCCCTACCCATCTGGGTATGCCTCCCCACCGTTTTTCTCTGATGGGGGGGGTGTCTTCCTGTCTTTTGGGCTTTCTGCTTTTTCCCAGAGTTGGAAGGGACTTTAGAGGTCTTCTAGTCCAACCCCTGCTCAAGCAGGAGACCCTATGCCATTCCAGACAAATGGCTGTCCAATCTCTTCTTAAAAACCTCCAGTGTTGGAGCACCCACAACTTCTGGTGGCAGGCTGTTCCCCTGGTTAATTGTTCTCCCTGATTTAAAATTTCTCCTTATTCCTAGGTTGCTTCTCTCCAGGATGAGTTTCCATCCGTTGCTTCTCTGTTGCTCTTCTCTGCACTCTTTCCAGAGTCTCAACATTTCTTCTATATTGTGGCGACCAAAACTGGATGCAGAACTCTAGGTGTGGCATTATAAAGCAGTGTTAGCACTTCAGATGATATAAACAGAATAACAGAGTTGGAAGGGACCTTGGAGGTCATCTAGTCCAGTGGTTGCCAACCGGTGGGCTGGGGACCACTGGTGGTCTGCGAGAAAATTTTGGTGGTCTTCAGAGAAATGTCAACTCCCCCAAAGCAATTAATCCAGGCTGAATTTAGAATAGAAATAAGGATAGAAAATAGAAATAAGAATAGAATAGAAACTAGGATAGAATATGAATAAGAATAGAATATAGAACAGAACAGAATAGAAATAAGGATAGAACAGAAATATAATAGAAATTATAATTGAATAGAAAGAAGAATAGAATAGAAAGAAGGATAGAATAGAAAGGACAGACTATAGAACAGAATTGAATAGAAATAAGAATCGAACAGAAATAAGAATAGAACAGATCAGAATAGAATAACAGAGCTGGAAGGGACCTTGGAGGTCTTCTACTCCAACCCCATGCCAAGGCAGGAAACCACTACCACTTCAGACAAATGGCTAACCAACATCTTTTAAAAAACTTCCAGTGTTCAAGAGTTCAATTGACGACTTTATTGCTTAACGTCTCTTTCCTAGGAATCGGTTTCCCAGGCTGGCGGTTTGCACCTGGGCTGGAGTATGGGCACTCCTCAACCTACGCCCCCAATTGAACCCAATGTTTTTTTGGTTGCTCCACTGAGACATTTGTTTCGGGGAGTTATGCCCGTTTTACGACTTTTCTCCCCACCGTGGTTAAAGTGAACCGACTGCCATTGTTAAAATGAGTCACACGGTCGTTAAGTGAACCTGGCTTAATTCTGTTGATGTCTGCCTGTCAGGAGTTCGCAAAAGGGGATAACCTGACACTCCTCCTCCCCCTACCCTGAGATGCTGCAGCCATCATAAATATGAGTTATGAGCCAAGTATCTAAATCCCGTGACTGCAGGGATTCTACAGTCAATAAGTGTGAAAAAACTGGTCCCAAAAGTCCCTTTTTTTCCAGTGCTGTGGTAACTTTGGTCACTCAATGAGGGTCTTAAGTTGAGGACGACCTGTATTGCTCCTTCAGGAAGACAGTCCTGTGATCCTGAATTGGATGCCACCCCGCGGTCCCGCCCCTCTTTCCTCTGCCCTGTCAACTTTTTTGCCCCTTCTTTCTCTGGCTTTCCTTCAAGTGATCCAGGTTGTGGCCGTATTCATCCAGGATAGTGGTACCGTTGTGCATCACTCCGTTCCCAGTCATCATCCAGGTGCCTGCAAGAGGAAGGACCAAAGAAACACACCCCCTCCGTCAGTCAGGTGAGAGAGAACAGCTTTTTTTAAAAAAATAAGACTAGCCAGTTGTTCCTTCCTTTGTGGCTGCCTGCCCCTCCAAAAACCAAATAAGAGGAGGCAGAGGAGGCAGAGTGGGATAATCAGAGGAGGCGGAGGAGGCGGAGTGGGAGAATCAGAGGAGGCGGAGTGGGAAAATCAGAGGAGGCGGAGGAGGCAGAGTGGGAGAATCGAAGGAGGCGGAGTGGGAGAATCAGAGGAGGCGGAGGAGGCGGAGTGGGAGAATCGAAGGAGGCAGAAGAGGCAGAGTGGGAGAATCGAAGGAGGCAGAGTGGGAGAATCAGAGGCAGAGGCGTAGTAGGTGGAGTGGGAGAATCAGAGGAGGTGGAGGAGGAAGAGTGGGAGAATCAGAGGAGGCGGAAGAGGCGGAGTAGGAGAATCAGAGGAGGCGGAGAGGGAGAATCAGAGGAGGCAGAGGAGGCAGAATCAGAGGAGGCGGAGTGGGAGAATCAGAGGAGGCGGAGTGGGAGAATCAGAGGAGGCGGAGGAGGCGGAGTGGGAGAATCAGATGAGGCGGAATGGGAGAAGCGGAGGAGGCGGAGTGGGAGAATCAGAGGAGGCGGAAGTGGCAGAGTGGGAGAATCAGAGGAGGCGGAGTGGGAGAATTAGAGGAGGCGGAGGAGGTGGAGTGGAAGAATCAGAGGAGGAGGAATGGGAGAATCAGATGAGGCGGAATGGGAGAAGCGGAGGAGGCGGAGTGGGAGAATCAGAGGAGGCGGAAGTGGCAGAGTGGGAGAATCAGAGGAGGCGGAGTGGGAGAATTGGAGGAGGCGGAGGAGGTGGAGTGGAAGAATCAGAGGAGGAGGAATGGGAGAATCAGAGGAGGTGGAGTGGGAGAATTAGAGGAGGTGGAGTGGGAAAATCAGAGGAGGCGGAGGAGGTGGAGTGGAAGAATCAGAGGAGGAGGAATGGGAGAATCAGAGGAGGTGGAGGAGGAGGAGTGGGAGAATCAGAGGAGGCAGAGGAGGCGGAGTGAGAGAATCTTGTAAGAGAAAGTGTTGTCCTCCAACAGCCAAATCAGATGAGGCATGAGAGTCAGGGTCAGCATCAGTACAACCTGGGAGCTCTGAGGGGGAAGAAGGATTGGAACTTGCAGAGAGACAGAGGCACAGCCTGGGCTGTCCCTCAGCCCTCTGATGGAGAGTCAAAAGCCCCCAGGTCTGGAGTGGCTGATGAGGAAGAGGAGGAATAGGTGGATCCAGTGCTTGACGTGCAGAAGGCAGGAAAGGAGAGCAGTGGAAATCTATGGGCGAGTCCTCGGGATGGGAGCTCCTAGAGGGAAGAGGGAATAGAGCTGGCAGAGAGAGAGAGAGGTGGAGCCTGGGCCATCCGTCAGCCTTCAGATGGAGAGTCAACAGCCCCCAGGTCTGGAGTGGCTGATGAGGAAGAGGAGGAACAGCTGGGTCCAGTGCCTAACGTGCAGAAGGCAGAGGAGAGGAGAGCAGTGGAAATCTATGAGCTGGTCCTCAGGATGGGAGTTCCGAGGGGGAAGAGGGAGTGGAGCTGGCAGAGAGTGGTGGAATTGGGACGTCCAATTCCATTGAGAGTCAACAGCCCCCAGATCTGGTGGTGGCTGATGAGGAAGAGGAGGAACAGCTGAGTCCAGTGCCTGGTTACAAAAACTAATCCTAAACTCTGCTCTGGGGTAGGGGAGTGTGAAGATTAAGATTAATCCACAGATCTTAAAATTGCCGAGCAATTTTGGACACGCCTGCCCAAGACCCTATCCAAGATATTACCGTCGCAGTTCTCAGCTGACCGCAAGTTGGTCATCGTGGACGGCAGCTGCAGATAGGTGGGGTTGTGTCTGGTGACGCCAATCTCGTTGGAGCTGGCCCATTTGTCCACCATCTTGTCAATCCATACCTGGAAGACCTTGCCGTTCCACAGCAGCCGGTTGCTGAGGACCACGCCGTGGTTGAAGTTGTCGGTGGCACTGCATGGACAGGGAAGGAAGGGCAGAGTTCTCTGTTAGAGCTCCTTGGGACAATATCCAACAGACCATGGTTAGCCACTACCAGGTGGACCAGATGGGAAACACAGCCAGATAAGTCCCAAAAGTGCTTTTTCAGGAGGCAACTGGGTTTTCTTTTGAAGATGTTTCGCTTCTCATCTGAGAAGCTTCTCCAGCTCTGACTGGATGGTGGGGAATGGAAGGATTTATCCTCTTTGCAGACAGCTGGTCATTTGCATCCTTTTTAGAGGGCCATTGAGGCCATTTGGAGGTTTATTTGTGTCCTCGGTGGTGCAAATTGGTTTGGAGCCTTCTTGGAACTGCTGAAAGGAGCTGTGTTGTGGACTGCACAACTTTTTTGCATTACTCAGGTGACCCCGAGGACACAGACAAAATTCCAAGTGGCCTCAATGGCTCTCTAAAAGAAAGGTCTTCAAGGAAAAAGAGAGAGAGAGAAAGAGAAAGAGAGAATGAAAGAAAAAGGGGGAGAATGAAAGAAAGAGGGGGAGAATGAAAGAAAAAGGAAGGATCTTAGAATAAGAGAAGTAGAAGGGACCTTGAAGGTCACTTAGTCCAATCCAAAGGTTGTCCCAAAGGTGCTTTTATTCTCAAGAGGCAACTGGACTTTCTGGTTTTTCTCTGAAGATGTTTCGCTTCTCATCCAAGAAGCTTCTTGAGCTCTGACTGGAGGGTGGGAGATGGAAGGAATGGGAGATGGAAGGAATACTCCTTGCAGGAAGCTGGTCATTTGCATCCTTTTAAGAGAGCCGTTGAGGCCACTTGGAGGTTTGTCTGTGTCCTCAGGGTCACCTGAGCATTGCAAATGGGTGTGGAGCCTTCTTGGAACTGCTGAAAGGAGCCCTGTTGTGGACTCCACAACCATTTGTACCACTCAGGTGACCATGAGGACACAGACAAACGTCCCAGTGGCCTCAACAGCTCTCTAAAACAAAGGCCTTCGAAGAAAACCGGAAAGTCCAGTTGCTTCTTGTTAGGAATAACAAGGTTACCTAACTTAGTTTGGGTAAAATAATATATATAAACTATGATTGTAAGTCAGTGTGTGTCACTTTAAAACTGCAAAGCATGTAATTTTGGGTGCGGCTGTAAAACCGCCATAAGAGGGAGCAAGAGAGCTTACTGTATTGCTGGCTTACTGAATTGCTTGCTGACGATGATGGATTGATGGTTCCCTGCTGCTGCTGCTACTTTTGCTGAAGAGAGAAAGGAGGTTTGAACTCCTTCATATCTTTACTGTGAGAAGATTTATTACTGGACTGATATTTGTAAGTTTACTGACTTCTTTTTCGACACTGGACTTTGCAAATGAATAATCCCCGGACGGACTGAACTAGTGTATGATATATGGACTGTTTTGACTATGCTAAAACTCTTGCTGGAATAAACTATTTAACTAGCACACTGTATCTGTTTTACTGAGTGTAAGCTACAAAAACGTTTATCTCAAATATTTTGCTTGCCTGCCTGCCTGATGTGCAGATTCTGCTAGGGTGTATATCCCTAACACTTCTCGAAAAAGCACTTTGGGAGGGAGGGAGGGAGGGAGGGAGGGAGAGAGAGAGAGAGAGAGAGAGAAAGAAAAAAAAAGAAAGAGGAGAGAGAGAAAGGAAGGTAAGTAGGTTGATGTCAGGCTGCGCTCCTTCTAGATCCCAAGAAAGAAATACTCAGACTCCATGGTGTAGAGCAAAGTTATCCTTTTACTGGGAAATAAAGTGGTAGCTACAAAGCAATTCCGAAACTGAGAAATTGGCGGGTAGAATGCACATACAAAGAAATAGGTTTGCTCCCACCCCCCAAAGTTCAAATGATTCTTCCAATTAAAACTTTTGAAACAGCTCATGTGGTCATCTCCAGATGGTGATGAGGCGTCTTGTCAAATGACCTTGACATATTTTGATAAAAGTTCGCAGTTGCGCAAAAGAGGAAGAAGATAGCCAAGAAATGGAAAGTTAAAGACAAGAATCCCCCCTCCCCTTGCTAGCCCAGCAAGGAATGCAAACTTCTTATGAGATTGTTGCGCCTCGTCCAAAGCTTTGCGGACGACTGGCCAATTAAGTTGAAGCTGAGATATCCAATCACTCAACGACTGGACAGTTGGGTTTTCACCAGGCAATTCAGGTATGGGTACAAAGTCTTGCCCCGTTGCTATTTTGAAAGGAGTGAACCCCGTACTACTGTGAACAGAGTTATTATACGCCACCTCTGCAAAAGGTAACAGATCCACCCAGTTGTCTTGTTGAAAATTTATGTAGCATCGGAGATATTGCTCTAGTACCCCGTTAGTCCTCTCGCAGGCTCCATTAGTTTGGGGATGGTGGGCGGAGCTTAAGCTTTGGGTGGAGCCTATTAACTTCAGAAATTCCCTCCAGAAATTCGAGGTAAATTGGACTCCTCGATCAGAAACTACACGTTCAGGTACACCATGCAATCTGTAAACATGAAGAATGAAGAGTCTGGCTAGGGATTTCGCCGAAGGGATCTTTGAGCAAGGGATGAAATGAGCTTGTTTGGAAAACAAGTCAGTCACCACCCAAATGACCGTGTGTCCACTGCTTTCAGGTAGATCTACCATAAAATCCATGGAAATTTCCTTCCAAGGGGCAGTTGGTCTGGCCACATTCTGCAACAGTCCTGGTGGCTTACCCGGAGGTCTTTTTGCTGAGGCGCAAACCGGACAACTCGCCACATAAGTCTCGATGTCCTTTTTCAAGGAAGGCCACCAAAACTGTCGTTTCACCAAATGTAAGGTCTTCACAAAACCAAAATGACCAGCCACTTTGGAATCATGAGTTTGTTGCAATACATGGCTTCTCAGGTTTTTTTGGTACATACAATTTCGCCCCCATTCAGGTTGGCCATCTCGAATGGTGCAGTTATTCGCATTTGCCAGAAACCACTCATCCGTTTTCAAAACCTCCTTAAACTGTTCCATCAGATCAGTGGGTAGATCCCTCTCCTGGTTTCTTTTCTGCGCGCGGGTAACTACAGGGGCAGCCAGTTGTGTAGTGGACACGATTGGCCTTATCACTTCTTTACGGATACTGTTGTATTGAGGCATTCTAGACAAAGCATCTGCCATGAAATTTTTTCCCCCTGGGATATATTTCAAGAAGTTGAATCGCTTGAACAACTGAGCCCACCTAACTTGTTTAGGGGATAGTTTCCGAGGGGTTTTTAAAGCTTCTAGATTTTTATGGTCAGTCCACACTTCAAATGGGTGCTTCGCTCCTTCCAAAAAATGCCTCCAAGCTAATAAAGCCCAACAGACTGCAAACGCTTCCTTCTCCCAGACGGCCCATCTCCTTTCAGTCTCAGTGAATTTACGAGAAGTGTAAGCGCATGGTTGTAGTGTCCCCTTCTCGTTCAACTGGAGTAAGACTGCCCCCACTGCTACATCGCTTGCATCAGCTTGGATCACGAAAGGGGCGTCCATGTCGGGGTGTTTTAGTATTGGTTCTGCAGCAAAAAGTCTCTTAAGTTTTTCAAATGCAGCTTGGCACTCCATAGTCCAATTCAATGGTTGACTGGGCTTTGGTTTCAATTCCCCCTTTGTTTTTAGGAGGTTGGTGATGGGCATAGCTATTTTTGCAAAAGACGGGATGAATTGGTGGTAAAAATTGGCAAATCCCACAAAACTTTGAAGCTGTTTACGAGTTTTCGGTGGGGCCCAGTCCAAAACGGCTCGCACGTTTTCTGGGTCCATTTCAATGCCTTCGGGGGAGATACGATATCCCAAGTAGTCGATTTTTTCTTGATGGAACTCACATTTGGATAGTTTGGCGTACAGTTTGGCGGCCCTCAGCTTGTGCAACACAGAGCGTACCAACTTCACGTGGTCGTTTCTTGTCTCTGTGTAGATAAGAATATCATCAAGGTATACCAGAACCCCTTTGTATAAATGTTCGTGAAGCACTTGATTGATCAGTTGCATGAAAACAGCAGGCGCCCCCTGTAAGCCGAAAGGGAGAACATTGAACTGGAAACAACCCATTGGGCAGTTGAATACAGTCTTCCACTCGTCTCCCTCCTTTATCCGGATTCGGTAGTACGCCTCCCTCAAGTCCAGCTTTGTGAAAATCTTCCCCTTTGCCAGGTGGGCTAACATGTCCTTCATCAGAGGGAGGGGGTACATGTTCTCTGCAGATACTGCGTTCAGGTTTCTATAGTCAACTACCAGACGTTTGGAGCCATCTTTCTTCTCGCGGAACATCACAGGGGCCGCCACTCGAGGTCTGGCAGGTGTGATGAAACCCCTTTTCAAGTTCTTGTCTATAAACGCCCTCAATTCCTCCAACTCCCCCGGTGTCATCGGATACATCTTCGGTTTCGGGAGCGTCACCCCCAGCAGGAATTCAATGCTACAATCGGTTGACCGATGTGGGGGGAGCTCGTCGGAAGCTTCTTCACTAAACACCTCTCTTAAGTCCCAATACTCCTTCGGGATTTTCTCCTCTCCTTCCACGTGTTCGGTACCCGTAGAAGCTATCTCGGCGGGTACCTGGGACTTCGGATGGGATTTCTCCTCCCCTTCCGGATAGGGTTGCTCCTCCCCTTCCGGTGGCCGATCGGTGCAGATGCGTATCCACCCCTCTCTCCAGTTTACATGGGGATTCCACTTCCGAAGCCATGGTAGTCCCAATATTAGAGGCTGTTCCATCCCAGGGGCCACAATAAAACACAGGGTCTCATGGTGGTTTCCCATGGTCATCTCTAGGGGTTCTGTTACAAAACGTGCGGGGCAACCTCCCGCTACTGACCCATCCAGTTGGCAAAAGGATATGGGCGTTTTTAAAGTTCTCAGTCCGATGCCCATCCCCTTAACCACTTTCATGTTAATTACACACCTCATGCACCCCGAGTCCAGTAAGGCCAACATCACTCCCTCAGTCCCCGAGGTGGGCCTTCTTAACTTTATTGGGATGGTCATGGGCCCTTGATTAGGACTTACCGGGACATCATCTTCCGAATCTGTCTCGTTCTCGTCGAGTGGGGTTGGAGGTCCCAGCTCCTCTCCCATTGAAAGGGCGACCTCTACAACCTCTCTTGTCTTCAGCCCGGTCTCGCGGGGTTTGGTTGAGGGTTTTTTTGGCTTTCTCCTGGGGTCCCGCGCTTTCGGTGGGTTCACCTTTACTCGACAATCCGCCATCTGGTGGCCTTCCTTTCCACAATGGAAACATGCCGTGGTCTTGGCTCCTGCCGCCATCCCTCTCGGTTGGGGGCCTGAGGTCTCTCGGAGATGGGGGGGAGCGGTTTTCTCCAGGCGGGACCTCCTCTGCGTCTATTTCTGGCTAGATCAATGTCCACCTCTTCCGCCAGCAAGTACCATGACTGTAACTCACGTGGATCCCTTCTGGAGATGCACGTGTGGTATATATCTTCATTTAAGCCATCTTTGTAGGCTTCCACCAGGGCCCCCTGGGACCAACCTCGGATGTGGTATGCCAGCTGCCTGAATTCTTGGGTATAGTCTGCCACCGATCTCCCCCCTTGGACTAGGGTCTTCATTCTGATTCTGGCCTTTCTCTCTGCCAGAGGGTCCTCAAACCTTCTCCTCAGTGCAGTCATGAAAACATCGAGGGTTTGCAGTTGGGGGGAGTTATCATTGTACAAAGTCACCACCCAATCTGCTGCCATCCCTTCCAGGGTTCTGGTAACGCATCTCACTTTGGCTGCTTCAGAGGTGAACTCCCACTCAAATTCTGCCATATAACTCCCAACTTGTACCAGGAAAAATCCCAAATCTCTGGGATTTCCTCCAAACTTTACATCTAGGGGGGGCAGGTGGCGTCTTCCAGGAGCCACCCCTATTGCTGGGGCTCCCCGGGCGGCAGCGGGCGGCTGCGCTGGCGGAGGCTGGGCAAGAGGGGTAGAGGTAGCTTGGCTCCCCCGGGATGATCTCGCTCCCTCTTCCTCCTCATACCTTTGAGTCGTGCCGGGCTCCTCAGGAACATCCATAGAGAATTTCTCGGCTTGATCCAGTTTGCCTTCCATCTCCTCCCCCTCCTGCCATAGCCGTTCCCTCGCACCTTTTCATCTTACAGTGATTCTGGGAGGAGGGGGGTCTTCAGGGTCTCTCCAACCAACCCCCAACAACCATCTGGGCATCTCGGCTGGGGTTTCTTCCAGAGTCAAATTGGCCAGCAGGTCAGTCACTGACACCTGCGGCAGCCGCCTCAGCTGCCCCCCCGCAGCTCCCTGATCCTCTTCATCGCTGGTTGGAGACGACATGAGATAAAACCCCCTCGGAAGAAAAATTGCTGTTTTCTCCAGGTGGGTCGATTTCTGCGTTTCGGAATAAAGTCAGGCTGCGCTCCTTCTAGATCCTAAGAAAGAAATACTCAGACTCCATGGTGTAGAGCAAAGTTATCCTTTTACTGGGAAATAAAGTGGTAGCTACAAAGCAATTCCGAAACTGAGAAATTGGCGGGTAGAATGCACATACAAAGAAATAGGTTTGCTCCCACCCCCCAAAGTTCAAATGATTCTTCCAATTAAAACTTTTGAAACAGCTCATGTGGTCATCTCCAGATGGTGATGAGGCGTCTTGTCAAATGACCTTGACATATTTTGATAAAAGTTCGCAGTTGCGCAAAAGAGGAAGAAGATAGCCAAGAAATGGAAAGTTAAAGACAAGAATCCCCCCTCCCCTTGCTAGCCCAGCAAGGAATGCAAACACCTCCAGCTTTCTTCCCATCTAAAATCCCCCCTCCCACCATTGCCATGACAGCCGAGAGAAATAGCAGAAAGGTAGGAGGGGAAGGTATCTTGAGGCTGACAGTTGGTTGGTTGGTTGGTTGTTTAGTTAGTCAGTTCTGGTAAACTCTTGCTGGCTGGGGGATTCTGGGAGTTGAAGTCCACAAGTTTTTAAAGTTGCAAGGTTGGCAACCCTGCACTCGAACAAGGGCTAAAGAGGGGCTGCCCCAAAGATCCAAAGCACCAGAAGGCAGGACAAGAAACAATGGATGGCAACTAACCAAGGAGAAAAGCAACCTGGAATTAAGGAGACATTTTCCTAATAGCGAGGACAATTAACCAGGGGAACTCCTTGACACCAGAAGCTATGGGTGCTCCATCACTGGAAAGTTTTTTAGAAGAGGCTGAATAGCAATTTGTCGAAAATGGTTTAGGGCAGGGGGACCAGTGGCATAGGGTCTCCTGCTTGAGCGAGGTGGTGGGGCAGACTACAAGACCTCCAAGGTCCCTTCCGAGATGTTATTGATCTGAGATGTTATTCTATCATCCCAGATCAATTAGCCGGTAGAACTACTTGCTATTAGAAGTTGTGGGTGCTCCATTGCTGGAGGTCGTTAAGAAGAGACTGTCTGAAATGGTGTAGGGCTGTGATGGCACACAGGTGGCACGCAGAGCCATTTGTGCGGGCATGCGAGTCCCAGGCAAACTTACCTCACTGTGCATGCGTGCACCTCCTGGCTGATTTTTGGCCTGTTTGAGGCCTTTTTCTGCCTGCCAGAGGCTTCAGGGAAGCTTCTGCAGCTTTTGGAGGCCGAAAAACAAGCCCGTTTCATCACTTCTGGAAATACAGGAAGTGATGAAACAGGCTATTTTTCAGCCTGCAAAGGCTGCAGCAGCTTCCCTCAAGCCTCTGGGAGGCCAAAAAAGGCCTCAAACAGGCCGAAAATCAGCTGGGAGGTGCAGTGCAGGAAAGGGGGCCCAGGGGGGGAATCGCACACACATGCGCAGGGGGCATGGGGGGGCGTATGCATTGCCTTCTGGGTGCATGCACGCAAGCATGTGCGCTTGTGCACGCACACAATTTTTGGCACAGGAGCCCAAAAAGGTTAGCCACCACTGGCGTAGGGCCTCCTGCTCGATCAACGGGCTGGACTGGAAGATCTCTAAGGTCCCCTTGTCAGCTCTCTATTCTAATGGAAGATACGTACTGAGGCCACAGTGCCGTCTGTCCTTTGTTGATAATGTCAGTTTTCTCACCAGTTTGGGTGGAAGATGAGGCATTCGGGTTCCGGCTCGCTGCCCCCGGCGTCAATGGCCCTCCGCCCCACGTCTGGCAAGAGGGCCCTTATGATGGCATTGTTGCGCTGAAGCCGGTCGATGTGGTTGTGATTGTGCACGATGGTGACCTTCACGGCCATGCTGTAGAGGTCCACACCATAGACCACCAAGGGGGTGAGGGTGGTGGTGACACCTGCAAAGAGAGAGCGAGGGGAACGGCCTCAGCGTCACATTGGCTCCAAAGCTTACACCCGTCGCTATGTTTGGCATCCTGGCCTGGCTTGGGAGAGGGATTTAATTGGGGGCATTAATTCTTCAGGTGGCCCTCAGCTTACGACCGCCCTGCAGCCTGTCCGTTGTGGTCATAAAGTGGCTCGCCCACATGATTGACCTAATGTCACCATCTTATTTTTTTTGCATAATCATCTATTTTATTCATCGAACGTGAAACTCAGTCAATGGAACATTTAAAAATGTATCACAAATCTTACTGAGAGGAGGGGGAGGGGGAGGGGGAGGGGGAGGGGGAGGGGGAGGAAGAGGAAGAGGAAGAAGAAGAAGATGATGATGATTGTGGGAATAAACTTTGACTTCAGTATTGGGTAATGATTAGTCTAAGACCTTATACATACATGTCTGCCTAAGGGTCACTGAGATAAAGCAAGGAAATTAAAAGAAAACACCAGAAACATTTAAGCAGCTCAGACGACTGTAAACAATTCTGTGTAATTATTTTAATCCACAGTGTGAATGCTTACTATGTACAAAATTCTCAATAAAAGGGAGCACTAGAATTTGCTCTGGACTCCCATCCCGAGTACACCAGCCTGTGTCTCATTCTTTCCATGAGAGACCACCACAAGTGGTGACCCCAACGTGATCCACTGCAGGTGGTACGTGTCCAGACCTCCGTGTTTCCTCGCCTGGAATAGGTAAAGTACGTACTGGACAATAGGATTTTTTCAGGGAACATTGGGGGGGGGAACTCTCTCAGCCACAGGAACGGCATGTTAGTGAGCTGCTGAAGTTAGTCAGGACAAACTTCTTTATCTTCAAACCCTCTGGGGGGGAGCAAATAGTTCTTTCAAAAGATAATGTGAGAGAGCTGCTGCAAGAGATCTGGCGGCAATGTCCCTGGTATCCAGAGAAAGGCTCTTTAAAGTTAGACACATGGAGGAGAATTGGAACTATCCTTCATGAAGAGCCACGGGCAACAGCTGAAATTTTGATATATTGGAAGGTTGTTATGACTGCTTTAGAGACCCAGCAACAACCTCTTTTAAAACCTTTAGCAGAACCTCCTCCTTATAAAGGAATTGTATTGCACCCGCCTTCCCCAAAACTGGAGTGTGCTTTATCATTTCCAACAGCGCCTATGCCTGTGGATGATAAAATCCAACCAAAAATGGGAAAAGTTCAAGCAATGATGCATCAGGCTTTCAATGAGGGGAAATTAGAGCCTGATGAGATTCCCCAGATGAATTTGTTTCCAGTCAATAGGCAAGTGGATGCTCAAGGCAATCTGCAGACTGAATGGGTTCCGATTCCTTTAGCAGTTCTTAGGGAAATTAAAAAAGCAGTTAAAGATTATGGTATTCAAAGTCCTTTTACAAAGGGGCTCCTGACAAGTTTGGCTACCTCACGCATGATTCCTAGTGACTGGAAAGATTTAATGAGAATGATATTGAGCTCTACTCAGTATGTGGTTTTTGACTCAGAATACCAAAGGGAAGCTATCACTAGGGGAAGGAATTCGGGGGGGCTGTATACGCCAGACCAAATCTATGGGGCAGGCTTGTTTGAATCCACTGCTGATCAAGCTGCTAATTTGCCTGATCACATATTTCCAGTGGTTATGGCAGCTGTCCTTGGGGCGTTGTCCCGCATCCAGGATGTGGGAACCCCGGCACGGTCTTTTTCTCAAATTAAGCAAACAGCATCTGAGTCTTATAATGATTTTGTGGAAAGGCTACAATTGGCTATTACCAGGCAAATCTCTAATGAGGAAGCTGCAAAAGAACTTTTGCTGAAATTGGCAGTTGAAAATGCAAACGCTGACTGCAAGCGTATGTTACAGTCCTTAGTGGCTAGAGGTGAGGTTACTCTGGATGATCTGTTAAAGACATGTGCAGTGGTGGGTTCTCAGGCTTACAACATGGAGACTTTGGCTATGGCATTGCAAAAAGGGATGAAACCTACAGGGAATTGTTTTAATTGTGGAAAGCCTGGCCATTTTAAAGCCCAGTGCCGTGCCCCTGGGGGGGGATGGCATTTAACAAAAACAAAATTAAGGACGTCCATCCAAAATCGGTCTGTCCAAAATGCAAAAAAGGGTTTCATTGGGAAAATCAATGTTGTTCTGATCAGAACCAAAATCTGGGAAACTAAATTTGGGGCGTGCAGCTAGCCCCGCTTCCAAGGCTGTCCCAAAAGCATCGCCTGCAATTACTGGGAGTGCAGGTTTGGGTTTAAAAATGTTGAACTCAATTAATGTGACCTTTCCTAATCAAGTGTACATTGAGGACACTCATTTGCATGGGCCACTGCCAGAAAAAACAGTGGGATCAGTACTTCCCATGTCTATCAGAAAAAGGGTTTTTTGTTATTCCAGGAGTTATTGATCAAGATTATAAAGGGGTTATTAAGATACAATTGTACACTGATACTCCTGCATCATTAATGGCCGGTGACTCTATTGCCCAGTTATTATTGCTTCCATACATCCCTATCAATCCTTTAATTGGGATCCCACGAACTGGTGGTTTTGGGTCCACTGAAATGGCAAGTTCTTCAGTTGCTGCAGAATTGCTAGCGCTGACAAAAAATTTGACTACAGACCAACCAAAAATGACAATTGAAATTCAGGGAAAATAATTTTCTGGCCTTACAGATTCCGGAGCAGATGTCTCTGTGATACGCCAAAAGGAATGGCCAAATGAATGGGCGCTTGAAGACTCTCTAGCTTTTCGTGGAGTGGGTGGTATGCAGTTTGCAAGAAGTAGTGTACGTTGGTTGAAGGCATTGCATAGAGAAACTGGTGAGACTGCAAGGATTCAACCTCTTGTGTTGCCCCTGCATATAAACTTGTGGGGTAGAGATTTGCTGTCACAATTTCGCACAAAAATTGTTATTGGATAATGGAAAAATTACATGATCGATGCATTCCTGAAACTCCATTTGCTTTGGCAATTTTATAAACTCCAGCCTTGCCTACTGCAGCTTTATTTCAATTACATGAAGCGCAGGTTTATATCATTGAATGGTTGCATTTGCAGAATACTCCCAGAAAAATAATTTCTACTATGGCTATGCTTTATAGTGAGTTAATCATCAAAGGCTGAAATCGCAGTATGCATTTATATGGCATAGATCTAGTTCAGTTATTTTTACCTATCTCCCTCACTCTGTAGGAAACTTGGTACAGTCAATCCATTGAATTGCAAATTGCTCTTGAAAATTGGCCAGGGAAGATTTCTTGCCAAACCCCCAGTGACCCTCGTTTCCAGTTGCTTTGAAACGTATCTGTAAATTTTAATTCAGTTATTGCTAAGCAGCCAGTTGGGGGAGTGACCGTTTATGCAGACGGTGGTAAGACCTACGGCGCTTGTGCATGGAGACAGGAAGGGGTATGGAAAACAAAAATTACCCCTCCTCAGCAATCAGCACAAAGGGCTGAATTAGCTGCTGCTATTTTGGCCTTACAGGAATTTGCACAAGAACCGCTAAATCTTATTGTGGATTCTCTTTACGTTTATCAATTGATACTTAACATTGAATTTGCTAATCTTTCTCCATCTGTTGATGCTAATCTTATGAGTTTGTTTCTAGCTCTGCAAAGCTGTCTTCATTCTCGCACACCTTCTCTACATATCGCACATATTCGCAGCCACCAGCCACTTCCCGGGGAGCTGCAGAAAAGGAATGACGTGGCTGACGCAGCGGCCTCGGCCATGTCCTGTCTCTCGCTTTCTCCTGTTACTTCGTGGGACTCACATAGCTATTTTCATCAAAATGCCAAAGCTCTTCGTAAACAATTCGGGCTCACTGCTGCAGAAGCTGCAGCTATTATTCAACAATGTCCTAGTTGCAGTGCTCAATCCACTGCTCTTTCTCAAGGAGTAAATCCTCGGGGGACATCTGCTTGTCAACTATGGCAGATGGATGTCACACAATACCCTCCTTTCAAACCATGGCATCATCTGCATGTCACCGTTGATACCTATTCAGGATTTATTATGGCAACACCTCAACGAGGAGAGGCTACAAAACATGTAGTCAACCATTGCCTCCGTACCTTCACACATGTGGGGCCACCAATGGAGATCAAAACCGATAATGGCCCTGCTTACATTAGCACCGCCTTTGCGGAATTTTGTCATCGATGGTCAATTATACATAAATTTGGCATTCCCTACAATTCCACTGGTCAGGCCATTGTGGAACGAGCTCATCAGACGCTAAAACAAGCACTCCTTCACACAAAAACAAAAACGGGGGAAGTGGATGGATATGGTTTGCCTTACATACCAAACATTCTTAATATTACCTTATACACTTTAAACTTTTTAAACATGACAGGATCTCCCGCTGCTATGGCAGCCAGTAGGCATTTTGCTTCATCCCCTTCTGCAGGTACGCCAAGACCGAAAGTTCGGTATAAGAGACTGCCAGATCCAACGTGGAGAGGACCTGTCCCGCTGATAACTTGGGGCCGAGGATACGCTGCTGTTGAAGATGAGGGGACAGTTGTTTGGGTTCCTGCTCGCTGTGTGCATCCTTATCATCAGCAAAAGGGGCAAGGGGATATTTCTAAATTTGATATCGTATCTTTGATTAATGACAATGGGTGTCCATTTATCCCTGCCACATGTTGTCCCACCATGAGAGAAAACCAGCTGCCCAAATGTGCAAACGGGAAATACGCACCACCGCCCACTTATTTGGCTATGTTAATGGAATCCTTTGCACAATTAATCTATGCTGAACCAAATACGGTTGGTCATCTCCTGGGAGCAAATCTATGGTTGCTGTGTGGATGGATGGCCTATGATCGCATGTCTACGGAAGGAGAACTGTTGTTGCAGATGGCGAAAAGCTACCGAGGCATCCACGATCATCAAAAAACTAAAACAGGGGAGATGTGGGAATAAACTTTGACTTCAGTATTGGGTAATGATTAGTCTAAGACCTTATACATGTCTGCCTAAGGGTCACTGAGATAAAGCAAGGAAATTAAAAGCAAACACCAGAAACATTTAAGCAGCTCAGATGACTGTAAACAATTCTGTGTAATTATTTTAATCCACAATGTGAATGCTTACTATGTACAAAATTCTCAATAAAAGGGAGCACTAGAATTTGCTCTGGACTCCCATCCCGAGTATACCAGCCTGTGTCTCATTCTTTCCATGGGAGACCACCACAGAAGATGATGATGATGTTATTGATATTAGGATGCTGGCAGCAACCCATATCAACCATCAGCGCCAGTCAATTATGTGATATAGTTTTAAATGTTTAGTTGACTGAGTTTCATGTTTAATGAATGATAATAATAATAATAATAATATTAACAACCGAAACGTACAATTTATTGATATCGCAGTAGCAGGAGACACCAGAGTAGAAAAAAAAGAACTGGGGAAAAAAACCCACAAAATACTGTGACCTGGCCATTGAAACTACGTGATTATGGAGGAAACATGTGACACTGATACCCATTGTCATTGGGGCACTTGGCACCATGTTCAAGAATTTTACATAGCACCAGCAGAACTGAAAAACAACTTTGCTACTCGGAACATCGTACATCTTAAGAAGGTACTTGGTTGATAGCTAGGATGCTGGCAGCAAATCCTATCAACCACCAGAGCCAGTCAATGACATTTGTGATGCATTTTTAAATGTTCAGTTGACTTTCATGTTTAATGAATAAAAGAGATGATAAAAATAATAATAGTAATTGTTATAATAATAATAATAATAATAATAATAATAATAATCGCTTTTATTCATTAAACATGAAATTCAACTGAACATTTAAAAATGTATCACAAATCTCATTGACTGGCTCTGATGGTTGATATTATTATAATTGTTATTATTATTATTATAAACTTTTATTCATTAAACATGAAACTCAGTCAACAAGATCACGAATATAATTGACTGGTTGCTACCAGCATATCCTAGGTATCAGTTTCTTAAAAATAATAATAATAATAATAATAATAATAATAATAATAATAATAATAACAACAACAACAACAACAGCAGCAATAATAATAATAATAATAATAATAATAATAATAATAAAAAAATTAATGAAATTTGCAACCCATCTTCTATCCAACGACTCCAGGCAGGTTACATCATAAAAACATTAAAGCATTAAGAAACATTAAAATCCACAATCATAGAAACACAGCGAATAAAATCATTAACCAATAAAATCAACCCCAGATGGGAGAGAACTGGTCGCTTGGGGGAGGAGGAGGGGGGCAGGGGGGTTTGTGGGGTGGTGGGATTAAACCTCCAGAAAGAATCTCTTTCATTGGAGCCCTTTGGCAGAACCTGGTCATTAAATCCAGGCAGTCCTCGACTTACGACGAGACAGTTTACTGAATTTTATGACCAACCTCTCCAGAGTCGCTAAGTGAACCCTCTGCACTTGTTAAAAACCTTGATGTTAAGCGAATCCAAACTCCCCCCCCGGGACACTGCAACCATCATAAATACGAGTCGGTTGCTGAGCGTCCGAATGTTGATCCCTGAGTCCGTTGGGAGGCTGCGACGGCTCTTCAGTGCGGAAAAACCGGTCGTAAGTCACTTCTTTCAGTGCCGTTCTAACTGCGGTCACTAAATGAACTGCCGTTAAGTTGAGGAGCACCTGTAAACACAGCCATATTTAAGCCGATGTAGCTGCTTTAAATGAAACCGTGTTTTTTTTGGCCAAACATTGGAAGTAAACACAGATTTGGGGCCAAAACATCATGCATTGCAGTCATCAATCAAGAAATATCACCATTTTCCCCCCTCTCTTCAGCCCCAGCTGATTTCTGGGTCAAACCGATGTGGTCACCTTCCTGTGATGGGAAGACACAAAGCAGGGTGGGAAGTTTCTCCAAGGAGATGGGGGGGGGCTGCTAATGGTTTGCAATGGTTCAGGCGAACTGGCTGTTGAAACTTTTACATCTGGTTTGGCGAACTGGTCGTTGTGGCGACTGGCTGGCCCTGCCCCACCCTGCCCGCTCCTCCCAAGAATCCTCACATGGCTCGTTTTGGTTTGCAAAACAAGCAGTTGTCAGGATTCTGGCAGTTCCCCCATTTAAATCACGAGTCTCAAGCTAAATTTCCTAAGGATTTATTGGGAGTTAACAAGTCTGGCACTGCCTCGGTGTAGCGGACTCTGAGGCACATCATTCATTGTCCCCCTTGACCCTGGTCTCCCCCTCCACCTCTCGGGTGTATCATAATTCATATTCTCCAATGGGACACCTCCATAGCCCAGAGTCATCCATCATGCTGTCCAGTTAGAATTTTGCACGGCAGAAACTTCAGTCACCTAGTTACTATTTTTGAAAACATTTATTGAATGCACTTTCGGTTTCCAAGCTGCTGCACTGCTCCCCCCTCCCTTTCTGTTGGCAACTCTAAAAAGACCAGGGAAATATTTTATGAGTTGACAGCAGGGTCCGTGCGGAGGCTCGGGGAGGGAGAAAAACGGGCCTCCCGGAAGTTCCGGAAGTTCTGGAAGGTCGGAAATGGTCCAGTTTCATGTCTCCAGAGCCCAGGGAGGGTGAAAGCGCTCCCCCCCCCCGTGGCTCCATTTTCGCTCCTGGGGTGGTGCAGGTAGCCAAAGAGAGGACGTCTACTATGGCCCCGCTGACCCAGCAACCAGGCAGAGAACTGGTTGCTAAATTATTTGGAGCCTATTGTCAACTCATAAAACATTTTGTATACACATTTTATAGTTGACAACAGAAAGAAGGGGGGGCGGTTTCAAAGAGCAGGTGGCAGTGTGGAATCAAAAGTACATTCCATTCATATTTTCTTCAAAGACTGATTAGATGGCTGAAGCTTCTGCCGCAAAAAAATCTAATTGGAGAGCATGATTGATGACTCTTGGCTATGGACATGTTTCGTTGGATGATACACCCAGAAGGGTTGGGGGGAAAAGCAGGACAGTGAATTGCGTATCTCAGAGTTGGCTACGCCCAGGTTAGTGCTGGACGTAGAATGGTAGCTTCAAATAAATCCTCTTTAATTTTGGGAGTGCAGCTCGAGGCTCATGATTTAATTGGAGTAACTGCCAGAACCTTGATGCCCAAAAAGGAGGGAGAGGGGAGCCCCAGCTTGTGGGGGTGGGCAAGGGGGATGAGAAGGGGGCGTTGAGCTCACCTGCAACTCATCCAAGCTGAATTCATAGTATTCCCGTCGGGTACCTTTCCTGTTGGTGAGATTCCCGCAGCCACTCATCATAATGGTTCCTTCGTGGGTTGAGTGGAGCATGACAAGAAGAACTGAGTGGGGACAAGGGCTGGCTCATGCGACTCCCCTCCCCCGGGGGGTGTCCTCTCCCCCTGCCCCCGACGGAGACCTCCTCCCCGCCCACCACCCACCATCCCCACCCTGGATATGCACTAGTCGGGAAGTCACCTAAGCACAGGTTCGTCATAGTGGCTGGATACTCCAGGTTGTTGCGGTTGTGGGTGGTCACCCCAATCTAGATGAGCCCGACCACTTGTCCACCAGCTTGTCGATGCGGATCTGAGGAGAAGACAAAGTGGCAGCTTGAACTCTCCGGCACCTGTTCGCCTTTGAAATCTCTCTCACCCTCTAAAAATGGCGGGCTTTTTTGTTCTCAATCTGGGTGACGGTGGGCACTTCAACTCCCAGAATTCCCTACCTGGCCTTGCTCAATTCGCTGGCTGTATTCAACTGAGAATAGTTTGGTCTAGTGGTTGAGACAGAAGGCTGGAAAGCAGGAGCCTGGGAGTTCTAGTCCCCCCTTAGGCAGGAAAGCTGGCTGGGTGACTATGAGCTAATCACCAGGAGACAGGGAGTTCTAATTTCACCTTAGAAAAGCCAGCCAGGTGACTTTGGGCCAATCCCCAGGAGACGGTGAGTTCAGGCCAGTCTCCCTCTCTCAGCCCAAGCCACCTCACAGGAATGTTGTGGTTGGGAAAAGAGGAGGAGGAAGAGGAGGAAAAGGAGGAGGATGTGTTTGACACTTCCGCAGCCTGGACTTGTTTGTACAAATAATAATAAAGGATACAGATAAATTGAAGGAATTGTTGGGGATACCAACAAGAAGGATCGATCAAGAGCATGAAATATTGAGCAGGGGTGAGAGAAGATGAATAGGAAGCTCAAAGGGAGCGGACTACAAATCCCAGATGCATCAGCCTTGCTAAACATCCCTCATGAGCCTGCTGAGAGCATGATGTCCTACTTAAGATGCCCCAAGCAGCACTGCCAATTTTCTACACAGCTTACTGCAATGTTCCTCAACCTCTCTGACTTTTAAGACCCGTGGACTTCAACTCCCAGAATCCCCCAGCCAGCAGATCAGTTCCCATTTAATTCTCATGCCAATCAACTCCCCCCACCTTTTAAAATAATTTAGCTTGTCAGGGGTTATTTCTTTTCTCATTTTGTTGAAATCAAGATATATCTACCACATTCCCAACATCTATGAAGAAAGTTACCCAATTAAAAAAAATATAAGATGTTCCCTAAATAGACCAGCAATTTTTTGGAAATTATAAACAGGGAACCTATTTCCATATGTGGTGGACATGCCCTCAAGCTAAAAATTATTGGGTTTAAAATTAGGCAATGGCTGGAGGAAATTACAAAACAAAATTGAGACCAGAGACATTCCTATTGGGTATATTAAGAGATAAAATAAGTAAGAAACTCTAATATATTATATTACAAGTAATAACTGCAGCAAGAATAGACTTTGCCCAGAATTGGAAAAGTGACAGCATTCCCTCCGATATTATGATAATAAAAAAGGTTTTAGAGAGTGCAGAAATGGATAGGCTTTCAATGGAAATGAAGGAGAGAGAAGATACAGAGTACTACGGAATTTGGAATTTATGGTATAATTGGCTGCAAGGTAGACACAAAATAGAGAGATGAAATGAAAGGTTAGGGTGTGATGAAAGAATTTGGTATGAATAGACATAATTATGTATACTTATGTATAAATATGTAAATGACTGTAAATATATGAAAATATGATGCAAATCAAATGTAAATTAACTAATAATATTTAGTAATATTTTATATACTTAAGAATATGTCAAAGTGAGTGAACACTACTACAAATATGCTGCAATGAATGGAAATATGTTTTTTAATTGTTTTTTAATTGTAGAATTTGTTTAATGAATTAAAAAAAAATACAAAAAATGCAAAATCGTTCCGCCACATTTCTTGTCTTAAAAAGTCACAAAAGGTTGAGAAAAATGGCTCTCATCAAAGGGCTCCTTTTCTGGGCCGCTAGAGGTTTGGGGAGGGGGGTCCCAGGACCTCCCACCCAGTGGTGGGATCCAAATAATTTTTTAATTTTTTTTATTGAAAATAAACTTTTTAAAAAATCTTGAACGTGGTAGTATGTCTTTGACATACGTATCACTCTTTACGTTGTTATATAAGTGAAAGATCATTAAACAGTATAACCATTTATACACACACACACACACACACATATGGTATTCAGCTTTGTTCGGGTATTTTCCCACGTCATTATAGTTGTGCTTTTAAAGTTGTAGCAACATTTCGGCAGAATCTCATCTGCCATCATCAGGCTTCTGTGTTGTGTTAGTCTGAGACACATTGGACAGACCAATAGAAGAATAAGTACCCGCCTGGATGAACACAAAAATGCAGTAAAAAAGCTGGAACACACTTCTTCCCTAGTCCAACACATGAAAGCCACAGGTCATAGCATCAACTTCAATGGCAACAAAACCCTAGCCACTATAGAAAACCCCAGCTGCAGAATTATCAGAGAAGCCATAGAGATTGAAAAAAGACCTGAAAGCATGAATAGAAGAGAGGATTCCACCAGACTGTCAATTATTTGGAAGCCTGCACTCACAAACAAAAAAATCTCCACACCAAAAGCCAGGCAAACACCTGGGCACAAACAGACCCCCCCCCCGATACCTCCAGCTCAAACACACCCCAACCAGGCACCCAGATGAAGCCCAGCTTCCTAATAAATGATAGCCGTCCGTTTACTCGGAGCCAAGCTGCACTAAAAGCCTCCAATACAGGAAGCACAATGTTGCCAGCCAGTCAAGACAAAAAAAAAAAAAAGCTACAAAACAGACAGAAGATATTAGAAACACCAATCAAGCAGAACACAGCAAACTCCAAGACCAATAAACACAGACCAAGGCTCCCAACCAATCAGGATGAAGAAAAAATCATTCTGGCAAAGCAGTAGGCTGCCCCAAATTTAAAACAGAAACGGCTGTGAAAGCCTGACTCACAGACGAACACAATACAGAAGCCTGATGATGGCAGATGAGATTCTGCCGAAACGTTGCTACAACTTTAAAAGTACAACTATAATGACATGGGAAAATACCTGAACAAAGCTGAATACCAGACATACATACATACATACATACTGTTAGGGATAACATTGTTTACCCTAACTGGTTTAGGTAAAATAATAAATTTGTTATCATGGTTTGTTAGTTAAAGTGTCTGCAACTTTAACTGTAGGAATGTAATTAAGGGAGTGGTTGTAATAGCACCATAAAAGAAGCAAGACAACGGCAGCTTGCTCTCTCTGGCTTGATGATCCCTAATTACTGGATGGATTCAAGACTGTGTTTTTCTCCTACTGGAATGGGAGAGAGAAAGGACTGATTTATTGTAAGTGAACTGACATTGGATATTCTACACGGACTTTGCTAATTGAATATCCTTGAATGGACTGACTAAAATGATACATGACTAATGGACTGTTATTTTGACTATGCTAAAACTCTGAGTGGAATAAACTATATTTTTGATAACACAAGCATATCTGTTATTTTATACTGTATGTTAACTTACATACAAACTTATCTCACACATTTATCTGTATGCCTATCTGACTAACGCTGCACATTCTGTTTAGCTTGTCATCTTAACCCTGGTTGGGGAACACAGGCTTAACACATACGTACGTACATACGTACATACATACACATACATGTACATATTTTCCCCCTTATTTCCATACTTTTATTTTATATATAATATAACAATACAATATAATATAATACATAATATATATAATATGATAATACAATACAATACAATACAATACAATACAATACAATACAATACAACACAACACAACACAACACAACACAACACAATACAATATTTTTTTTCCTTATTTCCAGTGACTCACCGTTCTCCGATTCTAGGCTGCTGGGAAATTTATCCGGCCGAGTCTGGTTCCAAGGCGCTTCTAGGGCTACAGAGAAGAGGAGGAAGAGGAGGAGGAGGAAGAAGAGGAGGAAGGAAAAGATGTCGGAGGTCCTTCCAAGAAAAACCACAGGCCGTGTTCTAAAGGAACAAGCCAGGAATCCTAGCTCAAAAGGTCCTGAAGGGGCAGCCAAGAACCCCACAAGGAGGTTTAAAAAGATGGCTCCGTATAGGATGCCAGGAGAGGTTCAGCCTGGCTTGTGCCTGCTGGGCACAGTGACTTCCCACCCTTTCAATGGGTGGCCATGCAGACCTTTCCCCTCTCTTGCCAGCCAACACCTGACACAGGTAATCCTCGGCTTACGATTGAAACTGAGCTCTCTGGCTAAGCGAGAGAGTTGTTCAAGTGAATTTTTGCCCCATCCTCCAAGCTTTCTGGCCACGGCCACTAAGCAAACCACAGCCATTGTGAAGGGAGTAACATGGTTATTAAGTGAACCCGGCTTCCCGATTGACTTTGTTGGAAGGTTGATCCGGGGATCCAGGGACACAGCGGCTGTCGTAACGAATGAGTCAGTGGCCAAGCGGCTGAATTTTGGTCGTATAACCGTGGGGAGGCTGTGAGTGTGAAAAATGGACCTAAAGTCACTTTTTTATTCTCCCCAGTGCTGTTGTAACTCCAGTCACTAAATGAACTGTTGTAAGTGAAGGACTGCCTGTATTTCGAGAGGGGTATAGCTGTAGGGGATGAATCGTCCCGCAGATCTGTCCAGGGAGAGCTATCTAAAGTGATCCCTTGGCCAAACCAGGGCAGCAAAAAATCCATCCCTTCCCTTCCCGTCCTTCGGTCCCAAATCCCCCACATTAGTTCTTTAAAGACCAGTGTTTAAGATTTTTTTTTTTTGGGGGGGGGAACTTCAACTCCCAGTATTCAATCAATCAATCAGAATAGAGTTGGAAGGGATCTTAGAGGTCTTCTAGTCCAGCCCCTGCTCAAGAAGGAGACCCTCGACCATATCGATCAATCCATCCATCCATCAATCAATCAATCAATCAGAATAGAGCTGGAAGGGACCCTGGAGGTCTTCTAGTCAAGCCCCCTGCTCAAGCAGGAGACCCCATACCATTCCAGACTAATGGCTGTCCAGTCTCTTCTTAAAAATCCTCCAGTGATGAAGCTCCCACAACTTCTTGGCAAGCAGTTCCACTGGTTAATTGTCATCCCTGTTAGGAAGTTTCTCCTTAGTTCTAAGTTGCTTCTCTCCTTGGTTAGTTTCCATCCATTGTTTCTTGTCCTGCCTTTGGGGGCTCTGGAGAATAAATTGACCCTCCTCTTTTTTGGGGCAGCCCCTAAAATACTGGAAGATTGCTATCATATCCCCCCTCGTCCTTCTTTTCTCCAGACTGGCCAAACCCAAATCCAGCAACCGTTCTTCATATATTTTAGTCTGCAGGCCTTTGATCTTCTTAGTTGTGCTTCTCTGCACCTTTTCCCAAGTCTCCAACATCATTCTTCCAACTGGGTGACCAAAATTGGTTGCAGGATTCCAGGTGTGGCCTTACTAAGACTTAAAACAAGGGCCTTTCAAACTTGGCAAGTTGAAGACTGGTGGACTTGCAACTCCCAGAATTCCTGAGCTAACCTGACTGGAGGAGGAATTCTGAGAGTTGGAAGTCCCCAAATCTTCAAGCTGTCAAGTTGGAAGATACCCCGCCCACACCGGACTTAAAATAACTTTTACTGTCACTCTGAATATACACCAATCAGTATACATTGAAATGAAATTTCGTTGCAGCTTGCTCTCAAAGGGTCACCACCTCCAATATACACCACATAACCATGACTAAATAACTAAAGAAGGAAAGAAAGAAAGGAAAGAAGGAAGGAAAGAAGGAAGGAAGAAGGAAAGGAAAGAAAAGAAGGAAAGAAGGAAGGAAAGAAAGAAAAAGAAGGAAGGAAGGAAGGAAGGAAGGAAGGAAGGAAGGAAGGAAGGAAGGAAGGAAGGAAGGAAGGAAGGAAGGAAGGAAGAAAGAAAGAAAGAAAGAAAGAAAGAAAGAAAGAAAGAAAGAAAGAAAGAAAGAAAGAAAGAAAGAAAGAAAGATGCATAAAGTCAAGACCAGGGGTCGGCAATCTTACACACTCAAGAGCCATTTGGAGACGTTTCCCACAGAAAAGAAAACATCGGGAGTCACAAAACCTGATTATTTCCTGAGTGGCCACAAAATTAGAATATGTAGTTGAATTAAACATTCTGTTTTCTTCTGAAACTTTTCTTTTCTTGGATTTATCCATGGTTGGCCTACTGGTGGGGTCGAAAAGCTCAATAAATCACATGCCAGCGGGTGTCGTATATTGGCGGTTGTGATGCCTATTTTGAGCAATGGAGCTGTAGCAGAGGGGATGAAAGCCACATGGGGCTCTCGAGCCATGGGTTGCCAACCCCTGGTCTAAGACTGACATATATTAATTCTTAAGTCATCTTGGGAGTTGAACATCCATGCATCTTAAATTTGAGAAACACAGTGATAGACAAATACTCTGTCCATTCCATTCCATTCCATTCCATTATTCCATTCCATTATTCCATTCCATTCCATTGATACACAGTATATTTCCTTTAGTTGAAATTACTATTGTTACTTATTTGTCTGTCTGTTTTCATATTGCGTATCACTCTAGAGGATTCTCTTATATTCATCTTTTCTAATTATCTTTTTTCTAGCCACAAGTACCATCTATGCCAAACTGAGTAATATATATGCTATTATCTGACATTATCTTACATTTCTATCATCTATTCATACATATCATTAATACAGATTACCTTTATTTACAATTACTATATTTATACAATTATTCATCTTTGAACCTTTTGTTTATCCATTCACTTATGTATCACTCTCTTGAGAATTCTTATATTCATATTTTCTAATTCTTATCTGTCTTTTCTAGCCACAAGTACCATCTATGCCAAACTGAGTATTCAGATTCTTCTTTTTCTCTTATTTTTAGTGTGAGCCTATCAATTTCAGCACAGTCTGCTATTTTTTGTGAAATTAATTCTTCTGTTGGGACCATATGCTCTTTCCACACTTGCGCAAAGGCTAGTCTGGCCGCTGTCAATATATGTAACATTATTTTATCTTTTTTTTTTTTTGAGGGGGGGGTTTGTTACCTTCATCGCGGGAGGGTCCCTCTTCCGCTTCCTCCGCATTCCCCGGCACCACCGTGATCTGGGTGCACTTGCCGTAGAGATCGACCATGGCCCAGACGCGGGGCGGGATGCCCGTGGCTGCCATGCCAGTCCTGGCCGTTGACCCAGAGGCGTAGCTCCCCGCCGACCGTCCGCTGGATGCCCACCCGGTCGCCTTCGCCTAGCTGGTCCAGGTCCTGGCCGTACTCCTCCAGGATGGAGCGCCCATCACGCAGGACTGAGCAGCCGCAGATGATCCAGGAGCCCCCTTGAGGCCGGTGGCGCTGCTGGGGAAGTCCAGGTGATTGGGGTCCAAGGCGGTCACCCCGATTTCCAAGGAGTCACTCCAGGAGTTGACCTGTGGGAAAAGTGGATGGAAGGGGGTGTGTGTCGGTGATTCAGACTCGGCGCTAGGAAAGCAGGGGGCTCAGGAGTCAGGCCTCCCTCAAGCAGGGGGAGCTTAAACCCAGTGGCCAGGGATTCCTGCTGTTTTTTTGGGGGGAGTGGGGGGTGACAAGAGTTCGGGCGGGGGGGTCAATATGCCTGAAAGAGTTCTGGGTGAAGCCAGCCTGGATCCTGGAAGTGTTTTCTGAGTGGGGGCATCTCTAGGGGTCTCTTTCTTTGGGGTTCAACCCATTTTGTACCCCGGAGAGAAGCGATAAAAAAGTAAGGGGCAGAAGAGGAGGGGTATGGAGGGGGGGGGCAGCGCTGCTCCTCCAGCTCTCTCTGTTGCCCACCCCTTTGGAGTTCCCTGTACAAGGCTCGCCTTGCTATTTTTTGGACCATCTGAGGCTTCAGGGCCTGTCATACAAGGGCCCTCCCCTGGGACCCCCGAGGCTTTGCCCACTAATGAAAGGGAAGGAGGGAAGCTGCCCAGTTCCATTCCCAAGACAACTCCTTCCCCCAGTTATTCTTTTGGAGCCCCCTCCCCTCCCCTCCCCTGCCCTTCCCCTCCTTGGTGAGCCCCCTCACCATTGCCTCATCCCCCTGGGGGGGGGACCTGGGGTTTCTGCAAAGGACGGTGCTCCCCGAGAGTCTCTCCTCCCCTCCAAAGAGGGAATGGCAGCCCTCCTCCCCCACCTCCATCCTTCTGACATTGCTTTCGGCTTCATTTGGGGACCCCCCTCTCCTGCAGCCCCCCTCCAGAGACCCCCCTCCCACAGCGCATGTCCATCCCCAAGAGACCACCCCTCCCTCCAATCGCCTCGGCCTTCACTCGGAGACCCCTCCCCTGCCCCTCTCCTCCCCTTCCCTCACCATCCGGTCGATGCGGACGGTGAAGAGGGCCCCGGAGGCGAGGAGCTCCCGGCTCAGCACCAGCCCGTGGTTGAACTCCTAGCCGGGTTGCGAGCGAGCCGCGCTTCACCCTCCCCGCGACACCGTCACCAGCCCGCCCGTCCGCGGATGCAGCAGCGGGGCTGCGCTTGACGGACGCGCTTGACGACCAGCCTTTCTCCCAAGCAATATCTTCGCTCTTGGAGGCCGCCTTCTAATAACGGCTCCGCGCTTGACAGCCATCCTTAACAACAGGCCCGCTGAGCTTAGCAACGGCGTCGCGTTTGACGGCCGAGGGGATTTGCGAGCCTTCTTTCGCCGCTGGACTTCCCTTCGAGGGTCGCTTGGGGTCGTCTTTGCGGGGCTTGTGTCCGCCCCGTGGGATGTGACAGTGGGGCCCGTTGCCGCCTGGTGTTTCTTCATGGGCTTTGCACCATGGGCTTTGTGGCTTCTCTGGGTCCAGCGAGAGTGGGGGAGGAGATGCAATCGGAAGCGTCTTTCAGTCGTGTTTGGCTTCAACCGGGCAGATATGGCGCTGAAACCTCTCTTCTCCCCTCCCCCAACTCTTCTTTTGAAGAGAAAAATGCAAAAGGCTCGAAGGGAGACACTGGGGAGAGGAGGGAAGGGGTTTCCTCCACTTTTTTTTTTTCAATCAGGCGCTCCGTTAGCCACCTATGGCTTCAGAGGCAATGGCGGCACTCACCAGCAGGGGGCACCGAGAAGGCGCTGCAGCCTTTCCACCTGCAGTTGTTTTTTTTCCCTCGTGACGCGGTGACGTCATCAGGGCGCGCGGGCGACGGCCGCTTGGAGCCAAGCCCCGAGGAGGCGGAAGAGCCGCGAAGGGTTGCTGGAGGCGCTTCTGCTCGGGACTGCCGAGGGGCTGATCCTCATCCAGGGTGAGGGGCTGGTCGAGGAGGGGGGTGCTCTCGAGGCCGAGGCTTCCCCACCCCCCCTCCCGCAGGCTACTTTATGGGACAGCTGGAGGGGAAGGAGGGGCGGGGATTGTTAGTGGCGTCAAGCTTGCAGCTGTGGGATCTCCTGGTGGCCTCCCATCCCCTCCACAGTGGCCCATCACATGCAAGGGGGTCCACTGGTGCCCCCCCCCACATCCCTCCTGAACGGGATTTGGTGGTCTTATCGTGTGCAGAGGATCTCCTGATGGGCTTCCATCCCCTTCAGGCGATCTATCGCATAACGAGAATCTCCTGATGACCTCCCATCCTCTTCAGGGAATCTCTCTGTGGTCTACTGCATGTGGGGGAACCACCTGATACCCCTCCCCCATCCCCTTATAGGGCATCTTTTACTGGTTTATCACATGCAGGGTTTCTACTGGTGGTCTCCCATTCCCCCTGCAGGGGATCTCTTTTTTTTTTTTTAAATAAATTTTATAAAGTTTCCAAATTTTAAAAACATAAAATAAAACTTTATACATTGCTATCAACATCAAGACATCTTTTGCATCTCTTCACCTTTTTCAGTATATGTATTTATTTATTCCCTTACCATTACATCTTACTCTTACTATAAATCAATATTGTGGTGGTCTCTCATGGAAAGGATAAGACACAAGCAAGTGTTCTCGGGATGAGAGCCCAGAGCAAAATCCAGCGCTCCCTTTTATTGAGATTTTAGTACATGGTAAACATAGCATGACCCCCTGATGGGTAACAATAATTAGATATAGTACAGACTTGTTTACAATCGACCGAGCTGCTTCCTTAATCCTTGTGTTTGTTTTTTACCATTCTCATGATGAGATTTCCTTGAACTGTCTCAGTGACCTTAAAACAAGCATGTGTGTATAAAGCATTAGATTAATCATTACTCAAAGTTTATTCCCACATCTCCCGTTTTAGTTTTTTGATGATCGCGGATGCCTCGATAGCTTTTTGCCATCTGCAACAACAGTTCTCCTTCCGTAGGCTTCACCCGACACATTCCTAAAAGTCCAGGGAGACATTGGATAATACAGCAGGCACAGAGAGAAAGTATAAAAAGCAATATCACTCCAACAATTAGGTGATGAATCCATGAACCATTTGGCAACCAGGACCAAAGTGCAGACCACACGTCCAGTCCCTCACCCTCCGGTTGTAATGGATTCTTCTTCAAGTTTTGTTCCATATGCTGTATAGTAGCTGTAATGTTTGGAGAATAATCAGAGATATACATGCAACAATGCATATGAATCACAGCGCAAACTCTGCCTTGCACAGCCAGAATAGTATCCACCGCATATCTGGTTTGCAGGACAAAGTCACGAATTTTGCCTTGCTCTTCTTCAAACAGCCTTAGCGTTTTAATGGTGTCATTAAATATAGTCATTGTCCAATTGTTTAAACGATGCAAATCTCTATAGTTCATCATGATTCCTAAAGGGGGAATAACTCCCCTTGATATTTGTGTCCAGTAGTCATGGGTCAAAACAGAGTTTACTTCCATTGCTGAACGTGCATTGCGGATATGAGCAGTCCCCAAAGATTTTGAAATGACATGAGATGGGATTACTTTCCCAAAGGTGCAGACCCCTTTCCATCGTGCTGGCATGCGATCATAGGCCATCCGTCCACACAGCAACCATAAATTTGCTCCCAGGAGATGACCAACCTTACTTGGCTCAGCATAGATTAGTTTTGCAAAGGACTCCATTAACAAAGCCAAATAAGTGGACGATGGTGCGTTAGTCCCATTCGCACATTTAGACAACTGGTTTTCTTTCGTGGTGGGACAACATGTGGCAGGAATATATGGACACCCATTTTCATTAATCAAAGATGTGATATCAAATCAAGAAATGTTATGTACAAAGTAAGTGAGATTTTTAGATTTCATGTCATCCGAATAAACCCAACTTCCATTGCCAATAACAATTGTTTTGTTGCAAAATGGATATGCTCCCAAGTAAATCATATTCTCTACCGTCTCATTGTGGGTCCAACAGATACCCGCCACCTCTTGGATCCGGCTTCCAAGGTGTAAGGTAGGTATGTTACTTGGAGTCCAACTGTTAGACCACATCCCCGAACAACCATAGCATTGTCCCTTATACCAGTCGCCTTCGGCCAGAGGTACTGCAACCATTGGAACCCCTGATGTTTTGTGAGTTGGCATGTGCATACATACCCAACAATCAGTTTTGTTAAGAAGGTTTGCTATCTTCCCCATGTCCTGGATCAACGTGTTTCTTTTCCATTCCCCCAAATCTACCCCCTTGCCCCTTTGGCTGATGATAAGGACGCACACAGCAAGCAGGAACCCAAACAACTGTCCCCTCATCTTCAACAGCAGCGTATCCTCAGCCCCAAGTTATCAGCGGGACAGGTCCTCTCCACGTTGGATCTGGCAGTCTCTTATACCGAACTTTCGGTCTTGGCGTACCTGCCAAATTTATGTATAATTGACCATCGATGACAAAATTCCGCAAAGGCGGTGCTAATGTAAGCAGGGCCATTATCGGTTTTGATCTCCATTGGTGGCCCCACATGTGTGAAGGTACGGAGGCAATGGTTGACTACATGTTTTGTAGCCTCTCCTCGTTGAGGTGTTGCCATAATAAATCCTGAATAGGTATAAACGGTGACATGCAGATGATGCCATGGTTTGAAAGGAGGGTATTGTGTGACATCCATCTGCCATAGTTGACAAGCAGATGTCCCCCGAGGATTTACTCCTTGAGGAAGAGCACTGGATTGGGCACTGCAACTAGGACATTGCTGGATAATAGCTGCTGCTTCTGCAGCAGTGAGCCCGAATTGTTTATGAAGAGCTTTGGCATTTTGATGAAAATAGCTATGTGAGTCCCACGGAGTAACGGGAAAGCGAGAGACAGGACATGGCCGAGGCGGCTGCGTCGGCCACGTCATTCCCTTCCTGCAGCTCCCCGGGAAGTGGCTGGTGGCTGCGAATGTGTGCGACATGCAAAGAATGTATGCGAGAATGAAGACAGCTTTGCAGGGCTAAAAACAAGCTCATAAGATTAGCATTAACAGATGGGGAAAGATAAGCAAATTCAATGTTAAGTATCAATTGATAAACGTAAAGAGAATCCACAATTAGGTTTAGCGGTTCTTGTGCAAATTCCTGTAAGGCCAAAATAGCAGCAGCTAATTCAGCCCTTTGTGCTGATTGCTGAGGAGGGGTAATTTTTGTTTTCCATACCCCTTCCTGTCTCCATGCACAAGCGCCGTAGGTCTTACCACCGTCCACATAAATGGTCACGCCCTCAACTGGCTGCTTAGCAATAACTGAATTAAAATTTACAGATACGTTTCAAAGCAACTGGAAACAGGGGTCACTGGGGGTATGGCAAGAAATGTTCCCTGGCCAATTTTCAAGAGCAATTTGCAATTCAATGGATTGACTATACCAAGTTTCCCACAAAGTGAGGGAGATAGGTAAAAATAACTGAACTAGATCTATGCCATATAAATGCATACTGCGATTCCGGCCTTTGATGATTAACTCATTATAAAGCATAGCCATAGTAGAAACTGTTTTTCTGGGAGTATTCTGCAAATGCAACCATTCAATGATATAAACCTGCACCTCATGTAATTGAAATAAAGCTGCCGTAGGCAAGGCTGGAGTTTGTAAAATTGCCAAAGCAAATGGGGTATCGGGAATGCATCAATCAACCCAACGCTGCATTAAAGCCGCATTTACGTGTGTCAGTACCTCCCTTTGTTCTGCTGATAAGGAAAAAGCAGAATCTGGTCTCGCGGAACCCTTTAGGGCCAAGAACAAGGGCTGGAGTACCGCTGTAGTTAACCCCAGGTAGGGTCTAACCCAGTTAATTGTTCCTAGTATTTGTTGTAATTTTACTAGAGAAATCTTTTCCTCAATTTTGATTTCTGGAATGACCGGATGGGCAATCGGTTGCAAGGACCTTTCCTTGCACTGTCTCAGTGACCTTTAAACAAACATGTGTGTATAAAGCATTAGATTAATCATTACTCAAACCCAAGCCAAAGTTTATTCCTACACAATATCTTTTATCCTTACATATCAATCTTCTCCATAGTATATTTACATACGGTATTTACATATTCCCTCATTCTTTTCCTAATTGCCATTTTATTTTCTTTTTAATTCTAAACCACTCATACCAGGCATCCCAGGCCCTATAATAAATTGAATCTTCTCTGTCTTTTATTTTCATTGTTAGCCTGTCCATCTCTACACAATCTATTATTTTTTTTATAACCATGCCTTCCGGTGGAACCTGTTAGGGATAACATTGTTTACCCTAACTGGTTTAGGTAAAATAATAAATATGTTATCATAGTTTGTTAGTTAAAGTGTCTGCAACTTTAACTGTAGGACTGTAATTAGGGGAGTGGTTGTGAAAGAACTTTAAAAGAAGCAAGACAACAGCTTGCTCTCTCTCTGGCTTTGATGATCCCTAATTACTGCATGGACTCAAGACTGCGTTACTCGAACGGGAGAGAGACAAAGGACTGATTTGTAAGTGAACTGACATAGGATATTCCACACGGACTTTGCTAACTGAATATCCTTGAATGGACTAAATGATACATGACTAATGGACTGTTATTTTGACTATGCTATAAATGGAATAAACTATATTTTGATAGCACAAGCGTTTCTGTTATTTTTACTGTATGTTAACAAACATACAAACATATCTCACTCATTTATCTGTGTGCCTATCTGACTAACGCTGCACATTCTGTTTAGCTTGTCTCCTTAACCCTGGTTGGGGAACCCAGGCTTAACAGAACCCTTTTTTTCCTTCCAG